>OY747701.1:25775000-26985000 GCA_963556495.2 Valencia hispanica | reverse complement strand
GCTATTCTTAACTGACAAAGCTTAAGGGTAATTAGTCCTTGATTCATTTTCAGTGTGAAATGTGCTTTTTAGTCCACCACAACTAAAGTTCTGAAAGTATGAATAGCAAAATTTGCCATGTTTGATTAATTATAATCAGATGATATGCCTATTTTTCAAACATTCCATTATAATGCAATGTAGAGTGAGTATGTATTTATTTATTTGGTTTAGATAGTATTTATTGTTTTATATCCATTCCCAGATAAAATTCATAACAATAGAAAGATTAGACATGTTCGCATAGCGTAGTGGTTAGTGCAGGCTCCCCATACACAGAGGCCATAGTCTTCGACGCAGTCGTCCAGGGTTCGAGTACTGCTCCAGTGGACCTTTACCACATGTCTCTCCCCCTTCTATGTACTATCCACTTTTAAATATAGACCACTGTAGTCACAAAACCTTTTTTTTTAAACACGTTTTTCTAATTATCCTCTGTAACTATAGACAATACATTTCCATGCAAATTATTTAGTTAAAGATTTAAGTAGCTTGATGAAATGATATATTTATCCTGCACGCTCTTGGTCATTGACATTTGGTTGGGATAAAGGTTATGGTGGCAAAAGTTTAATAATGGTCTGTCTAGTCCCTATTTTGAGAATTTTTGGATAGTTGGAAATGTGGGATTATGTGTGATATCCATTTCTGAAATTACCTTAGAAGAAAGACGGACTGTGATCTAAATATAAGTAGATCATCTTTGAGGATTACTGTAAAAGTTCAGTACAAGTAAATTGGAATTCTTTATTCTAACAATCTCTTAAAATACTAATCAAAATAATTCTAAAATAAAGCTTGAAGTGTGTATTTGAAAGTTTAAACTCTTCTGAGAGAAGTGCTTTTTTTTCCAAACCAAACATGGTGACTGGCATGCGTTTGCTTTTGTTGGTCTCTCCAAAGGCGGCGACACCACCTGCCTGTTCCTTCTGTTTGTCTGAGTGTCTTGTCCATTTTTTTTCTCTCCGTCTGTTTAATCTGAGTCTGTCTCTCTGTTTTCTTGGTGTTTGTTTTTTTCTACATTGTTGGCATTCTCTTTGGCTTTCTCTACAGCCTGTCTCCTGTCTGTTTGCTCTGTTCATTTTCTTTTTCTGCATACAGGCTGTGAATGGGAAAATATAAAAAATGAATTATAGCTATTCAATGACAGTGAAAGGTTGAGTCTGACCTAGACAGCTAAAACCAAAAGCTGTGTGTTCACTGTGTTCTGTATAACAGACTATATAGTAAATAACCCATTTTTTTATGGATATTTAAAACGTCAACTCCAATTTTCCGTGTGTTATATTGTCAGGTAGAAGTTTGACACAGTTTAGAAATAGTACTGTCAGTAGAACTAATTAAATATGTTTGTATATTCAAGTTGTACTCTGCTTTGAAGTCACATGGATGTTTATTTCTCTTGGAAGTTATTTTCCAACAAGATTTTTAAAAACTGAATTTTTATTACTGTATCAATAGTATGTGCTTAACCAGTTGTTATCTGAACTTAGTGGTCTGAAGCCCTAAATGAACTGCAATTAGTGATTGAGCAGGATTGTTATTATAGTGTATTGTCACTCACTTTAAATACAGTATGTACTGTTCTTCTAAGTGATGTGACTCTAAAAGGATTTGATATATGGGGTTAGAAGACAATGATGCTTTATGCTTTGATCATTAGATCAGTTCGTAACCTTAAAAAGTAATAAAAGATTACATTGGAAAGTTAACCCCTTGCAATTTTCCCACAAAATGTTTCTCAAAAGCATTCCTAAATTTAAAAAAAGGCTGTTGTTGAACCATTTCTAATAGATGTATGGTTTGGGTCTCTTTGGGAAGCAAATACTTTGAGATTTCTCCGACAACATTCAGAATATGTACAGGTCCTTCTCAAAAAATTAGCATATTGTGATAAAGTTCATTCTTTTCCATAATGTAATGATAAAAATTAAACTTTCATATATTTTAGATTAATTGCACACCAACTGAAATATTTCAGGTCTTTTATTGTTTTAAAACTGATGATTTTGGCATACAGCTCATGAAAACCCAAAATTCCTATCTCAAAAAATTAGCATATCTCATCCGACCAATAAAAGAAAAGTGTTTTTAATACAAAAAAGTCAACCTTCAAATAATTATGTTCAGTTATGCACGCAATACTTGGTCGGGAATCCTTTTGCAGAAATGACTGCTTCAATGCGGCATGGCATGGAGGCAATCAGGATGTGGCACTGCTGAGGTGTTATGGAGGCCCAGGATGCTTCGATAGCGGCCTGAAGCTCATCCAGAGTGTTGGGTCTTGCGTCTCTCAACTTCCTCTTCACAATATCCCACAGATTCTCTATGGGGTTCAGGTCAGGCAGGCCAATTGAGCACAGTAATACCATGGTCAGTAAACCATTTACCAGTGGTTTTGGCACTGTGAGCAAGTGTCAGCTCGTGCTGAAAAATGAAATCTTCATCTCCATAAAGCTTTTCAGCAAATGGAAGCATGAAGTGCTCCAAAATCTCCTGATAGCTAGCTGCATTGACCCTGCCCTTGATAAAACACAGTGGACCAACACCAGCAGCTGACATGGCACCCCAGACCATCACTGACTGTGGGTAATTGACACTGGACTTCAGGCATTTTGGCATTTCCTTCTCCCCAGTCTTCCTCCAGACTCTGGCACCTTGATTTCCGAATGACATGCAAAATTTGCTTTCATCCGAAAAAAGTACTTTGGACCACTGAGCAACAGTCCAGTGCTGCTTCTCTGTAGCCCAGGTCAGGCGCTTCTGCCGCTGTTTCTGGTTCAAAAGTGGCTTGACCTGGGGAATGCGGCACCTGTAGCCCATTTCCTGCACACACCTGTGCACGGTGGCTCTGGATGTTTCTACTCCAGACTCAGTCCACTGCTTCCCCAAGGTCTGGAATTGGTCCTTCTCCACAATCTTCCTCAGGGTCCGGTCACCTCTTCTCGTTGTGCAGCGTTTTCTGCTACACTTTTTCCTTCCCACTGAGGTGCCTTGATACAGCACTCTGGGAACAGCCTATTCGTTCAGAAATTTCTTTCTGTGTCTTACCCTCTTGCTTGAGGGTGTCAATGATGGCCTTCTGGGCAGCAGTCAGGTCGGCAGTCTTACCCATGATTGCGGTTTTGAGTAATGAACCAGGCTGGGAGTTTTTAAAAGCCTCAGGAATCTTTTGCAAGTGTTTAGAGTTAATTAGTTGATTCAGGTGATTAGGTTAATAGGTCGTTTAGAGAACCTTTTCATGATATGCTAATTTTTTGAGATAGGAATTTTGGATTTTCATGAGCTGTATGCCAAAATCATCAGTTTTAAAACAATTAAAGACCTGAAATATTTCAGTTGGTGTGCAATGAATCTAAAATATATGAAAGTTAAATTTTTATCATTACATTATGGAAAAGAATGAACTTTATCACAATATACTAATGTTTTGAGAAGGACCTGTATAAGTGCTATTGTTACTGAGTGATATGATCTTGAATACACTGGAAAATATGTTTATTTTATAAAAATGCATGCTTTAAAAGTATCTTTAGCATGAAGTGGTAGACTGGAAAACACACTGGGTCTACAGCTTGAAGTTTATCCACACCAAATTTGACAGTATAAAAAAAAGAAAAATAGTATTTACACATGTTTTTCTAACTAAAGGTTTAGGCGTGCCAGAAGATGCATCCTTTCCAGGGTGAAAGCATAACACATCACAGTCCTCCTCTGACAAAAAAAATAAAACACATTCAGAATCATAATTGTCTCTTCTCAAACAAAGTTCCATGTCTTCCTCTATGTTGTATTTTGTTTAAGAAGTGCGTTTTGCCATGTTGCTAAAAGCATGTCTTACTGATATATAACTGCTTAATACGGCAACATTTCTGTTGAAGAAATCATTTTATGCAAACTACTTACAAGTCCTGTGATAAAGCTCAGTGCTCATGTGAGATAACTGCAGTCACAGTCTTCCATTGGCTTGAAAATTATGAATGTTTTCAGCAGCGGATTATAATAATAAAAATAATTATTTTTTCTGTTGAATAGGGCAGTGATCCACCTATAACCTTTACAAATACAAGTCAAGAAACTTTCTCGGCTTGATCACTCTCCCTGACGTAGTGGTCTTAGAAGGTCCGATTTCCTTACTCGGCATTCCAATACTCTTTGAGATCGAAATAGGTTCTCTCTGTTGCAGAATTGCGCTTTCTTGTCGGGCCTCAATGTTGGCTGTTGGCACTGAGGGTGTTGCTGGGTTTTTACTACCTCTCAGGTGTCTCCAATTACAATGCATGAGCTGTCCCTCAGTGGTGCGGATTATAAGGGAACGATCAGTCTATGCAGGCTGAAGGATAACAGCCGGTTCCAATTTCGAGTCTCTTGCAGGAAACGAATGGAATCTACTTGCTGTATTTGTGGCAGTGGTGCTGCGCTCTGATCATAGTATCGCTTCTGGTGTTCTTATTTTCTCCTCCTTTTGGCTTTCACCTCTGTTTGGCTTATGATGCTAGGCTTTAACTGTTGTCTGGTGACTGGCAGCACAGAGCGCAGTATTCACCTCATCAAAAGCTGCCCAGGCGATTTAAAATGGTCAACTGGTGTATCCCTTTGTTCCAACAGACACAGGTAGGGGTCCAGTCCTTGGGCATGAGCTTTATCTAAGATGGATTTGGATGTCCTGGTTGTTCTCTCAGCGAGGCCGTTGCTCTGCAGATATGAAGGACTTGAAGTTATATTGACGAATTATGGTGGGGACGCAAAGTCTTTGAGCTCTTGTGAGGTGCACTGCTGGCCATTATCAGAGATTAGCTTCTCTGGTATCCGCTGTCTAGCAAATAAAGCCTTGAGTTTTTTGATGACTGCCCCTGTAGTAGTATAGAATAGTTTTTCCATCTCAAAATATCGGCTGTGATAATCCACGATTGTGTTATTGCCCTGTCCATGTCAGGTGAATAGATCTGAAGCTATAACCTGTCATGGTCTGTCAGGGATCTGCTGTGTCATCAGGGTCTCTTTGGGCTTTGCCGCACGCCTCTCCTGGCATATGGAGCAGTTCTTTACAGTGGCAGTGATTTCCTTTCCCCTTCCTGGCCAAAAAAGGATGTGTCTTGCCCTCTGCTTTCTCCTCCATGCTCCATCCCCCTGTATCCTGTGTGTATGTTCTCCAGCATTTTGCTTCTTAGTGTCGACGGCGCAATGATTTTTATCACCTTTAAAGAGCAACTAATCCCCCTACCAGAGTCTAACTCCACCCACTTTTCCTGTTTAAAAGATGTGGCAAAAGGAGGTGTTGCCTGGTGGACCAGCAAACGCATGGGGGGAGAGGGCTGGGCGTGATCTGGGCTGTGATTGACATCTTGACAGCAGTACTGCTGCAGTGGCACAGACAGTGAGAAAGATGGAGAGCAACATGAACTCCTTTGTTTCAGAGGGATTTTTCCAAGGTGGAGGATTTCTCTCTACCTCCTTCACAAGAGGAAAGAGAGGAAAGGGAAGTAGATTATTTGGAGGCATAGGCTGAGACTTGGAATCTAGAGCATATCACCCCAGTTTTAAAGTCCTTACACTTGCTCCTTGTAGCTCATAGCATAGACTTCAAAATACTTTTACTAGTTTATAATCCATTGAATGGCCTAGCACCAAAATATGTTGAACTGTTGTCACTATACCAACCCCCTAGATCACACAGGTCTTTCAACTCTAGTCTACTAATCATCCCTACCATTAGAACCAAACTTTGAAAAACAGTTTTCAGTTTCTATGCTCCCCTTATCTGGAACAAACATCTAGATCACTGCAAAGCTCCTGAAACAATGGGTTCCTGTAAATCAAGTCTAAAAATCCATCTGTTTAGAGTTGCCTTTGAGTAAGTGATTAATAATAGCTGGAATGCCAGACGTTTTAATGTGCCATTTGTTACGTGTCTCTAATGTTGTGGTCTTTGCTTTTATTGCTGCTTTTATTTAATTGTATCCCCTAATGATGTAAAGCACATTGAATTGCCTTGTTGAAAGTGTGTTATACAAACACACACAAGGCCACTTGCCTTGCCTTGCTTTGGTGCATATTTTGGCATTCGAGAATATGGCATGTGCAGGCACTAATCCCTGTAGATTGATTTAAGGGTTGAGCACAACTTAATTGGCTCTGTGCACTGTCAAATGATCTTGCAATGTCTACAGCTTTTTCTAACTTCAGGATTTGATCCTTGCCTCAGCAGTTTTTCTCTAACTTGTGGGGAGTTCGTTGCAAATATGGTCTTGTTTTGAACAATTTAATCACTATAACCATATCCACACTGTTTAACTAGCAGCTTTAGTTGTGTTACAAAATGCTTAAATGATTCTCCTTCTCCTTGGAGTCTGTGAATAAATTTATATCTGGTGAATATGGTGTTTGTCTTCGGTTTGAGATACTGCTAAAACTCATCAAAGTATTTAGCTTCTTAGCTTCCTCGGCAGTCAAATGCCACGTGTTGTATGGCTCTGCCTCTTTCACCTACCCACAGAAGGAAATAGCTGCACTATGTCTCCTCCGACTTGGCGCTTAGTGGTAGGGAAGGTTAGACCGAATCTCAGTCCATCCACAGTGCTGGAACTCTTGACGAATCCATGTTGCGCTTGTCAATGGGTGTCTAGTCCAAACACTCTGACACCATGTAATGTTCCTCTCTGGGCTTCATAAATAATCACCTGTCTACTGGTTAATATCTAACTCCAGGTTTATTGTCACTCAATCCCTGCATCTGTTAAACACACTGTATTCCTTGCAATCCCACTTTCTAACTACGGCAAACCTCTGAGGACTCACCAAACGAAATACAAACATTCTCACAATATAACAGGATCCAGGTAGATGTATTAAAATCTGAAGACAATAAACCATCCCTGATAATGACAAAAGAGATGAACAAATATAGGGATACCAGTATTAACAGAATAAAAATTAAGTGTGAAAAATTGGGGAAGGAAATAAAAGACAGTGTTTGTGTGAAGTTGAATCAGGTCTTCAAAACAAATTAGGAATTTGTGTAAGCCAGATAAATGATTGTGAAGCAAAAAACACCATAAAATAAACCAAATCTAGCACATTTTCAATAATAACTTGGATTTATGTTCTGTGAAACAGAACATTTGAGAACCTTTTTGGAGTCCTACAGATCATCTGCACTCCTTTTAAATTTATAACAAACTTTTAAAGTACTTAGGAAAAGTTTTAAAGTCAACTGTTGTAGCTCTATTTGTGAAAACACTGGAGGCAGAGGTCTTACAACCAGCAATTTTCTGACACAATTATTGTTTTCATTGCATTGTCTATTTATTTGTTTAGTATTTCCTGACTCAAACCAGTTGTAATGCAACCATTAAAAATGTAGTATCATAGGATTTTATAAGTTTGTAACAATATAACTCCTGTTTCATGAATAGGTTATTGGCATGTCAGTGACATCAAACAAAACTTGTTTGTGAAAATAACCCATATGTTAACTGTCCTTCCAGAGAGATATAAACAATTTGCAAGAACACAAACCAGTAGATGACATGCAGCGATGGAATTCACAGCCAGCAGCTGAGTTTAATGGCCTTCATGCAAGACACCGCGTGATGTCGGTGACAGATTGCAAATGTTAAAGATGCTTCATTTGATCCCTGTTCCTTGGTGCCAAGAAGCAATGAAAGCAAATACATTAGCAGTGCGCTTCTCCCTTTTTTTTTCTCTGTGTTGGCCTTATCTCGTCTCATCCCACACTTTTTTTTCCTCCTATCAGGCAAACATATGCACACACAGGCGGTCCAGTCATTGCATCAATAAAATCAAAGACAAAGTGAAATGTTAAAAACAGAGAGAATGGAAGAATGAGGTTGGATGTAGTGTCACTGCAAAGCCTCAGAGGTTGCCATGGAGCTAAAAAAGAGCATTATGTGGGTTTTGTTATTCAGCTCACTTTTACCTTTCTGTTTTTCTTATTTTATTTGTGCTGTATGTTTATGACTAGGCTTTGTGCTGTTTGCATTTGCAACTGTTGTTTTTTATTCTTTCACCACTA
Source organism: Valencia hispanica (assembly GCA_963556495.2). NCBI lineage: Eukaryota > Metazoa > Chordata > Actinopteri > Cyprinodontiformes > Valenciidae > Valencia > Valencia hispanica. The sequence continues at coordinate 26,976,926 of OY747701.1, read as the reverse complement.
ACTAACCAAAACCCAAGCAGTCAACAAAACAACCTTACAAGTTACATGTTGTATGTACAGTTTGTAGACATGTTTAACTTTTTCTTGACATGAGTATAAAAATGATTTGATCAAAACTTTTAAAACTTTTCAACAGCACTACTCGTACAGAGGATAGCTGCATGGTACTTCATGGACCGAGCCCCATTCTGCCCTGCACATAAACACATGGTACCCCTGCAGTCTCTAGAGTGTGTTGGACAAAATCTAAAGTCAAGCATGAATACAGAGGATGACAGGCCAATTATCAGATGCACTCTCTGTTGTGCATCTCCTCGTCTAACAGGAAGCAGAAGTGAGAATCCTGTCACTTTCACTAAAGCTGATTCAGTGACAGGACCGACAACAAAAGGCACAGCTTTCACGAAGAATTGAGACGGACAGAGTTATAAACCCAGTATTGTCATGGAGTTTATCTTTTAGGTTGTCACTTTTCAAGCTTTGAAAGATCCACAGTTGAAATGTGGGGATATTTGTCAAAGGTGGAAATCAACACTATCCAAACTGATCCTTTCCTTTTTTGGCTTTAAATGTCTGATATTAGGTCCAATTTTATAACTTATACATGTTGTTAACAACAAACATCCTAAAATGATTGAATAAGTCCTAACAAAGAGCTTATGTTTGCTTTGCAGGTGAACGTAGTGCCAGCTTGCGTCAGAGCCTTGACCCAGATGCTGTATTGTCCGTACTGTCGTGGCATGCCTGGGCTGAAGCCATGTCACAATTACTGTTACAACGTTATGAGGGGCTGTCTCGCAAACCAGGCAGATCTGGATGCTGAATGGAACTTGTTCATTGGTAAGATTTGAATTAATTACACATCTGCCTGTTTCTCTGTTTCTTCCTTTTCCAGTTGTCTGTTTCTTTGTTTGTTAACTTGGGCGTACATTTTAAAGTGTGCATATTTTCCTATCTGTATACTGTAGTCAAGGAGGGAATTGGGAGGATGTGCTCTTTTCGATTTAGCTTTAGAGGATTTGCAGAGACAAAACGAAATCTTATTTGTGCAAACATTTCCTTTTTTTCCCCATCTGAAATGTTGTTTGCTATTGCTGGAACCCTGGCATGGTGTTTAAAGCTCTGGTCCCTGCTGCTTGGGATTGATAAAGGAAAGCAGATCCTAGGCAAACACATTTTCTATAGCATTTACAGCTGAGCTTGGTGAGTAATATAGCACTTCACTTTAGCTGTAAGTAGCTGGCTGCTGTAAGCCCTCCTGTTAAATGGATACCAGGGATGCACACAGAGTGTTCCCTCTGGATCCTTTGTAGACCAGTGCTTTATTTGTTATGTACCCCAATCTCATCCGCCCACCCACACTGACGCTTTTTTTTTTAATGGGGCAACATTTTTTTAAGACACATCCCTGAAGACTGTGTGTCAAGTGAAGTGCACTTCTAGGCTTTTGGCTGTTTTGTGACAGGGCCTGTCATTTGAAAAATCGTCGGATGACTTACCGTTTGTTCTCCTCGATAGCAAGTCTGAAGTCTCAGATCAACACGGGTCCTTGTGCACTGAATGAGATGTCTAACAACTTTATGACGTGTTAAAGTGTTAGTGTCTTGTTTAGTGTTAAAAAGGCAAATCTATCTAAAGGCAGGCTGTGCCTGACAGTGGGAAAAGCTTTAGTTGCAATTGAATGAAAAAGCTGGTATTACTTGTGTTACCATAATCAGAATCAGAATCAGCCTTACTTACCCAGTTTGTGCACACCAACAAGGAATTTAACTTTGGTTCTGCTTTGCTTTCAATAAGGACATTCAAAATATAAATATGTAGAAAAATCTTTTTTTGCCATTTACAAAAAAAGGTAGTCAAAAGCATCTCTGTTTTAAACGTGTAGTTTAGTGAATATTTATTTTTACCATGAAGAACTTTTATCATTTTAGTGTGAGTAGACATCTTATATTCATTATCAGTTGGTAAAGAAGTTCGATTTGGTTACAACACGGCTCAAAAGGATTATTGATTTCCCTTTCACAGACAACCTCCAAATACATCACAGGTCAGTTATCACCACTGAAGCACATCTTTGCATTATAGAAATTTATGGATTGAGCTTGTACATTGTCTGTCATTGTCATCTCATAAATCATTACATATTGGAAAAGATTTCTTATGATACAAGGCTTTTAATTTTTTTATGACCACCTATTATCATTTACCAAAGGGCCTTCCTTGTGGTTAAATGTCAATATTCATAACGACAAAGAAGAGAATATTGTTGTTTTTTTACTTGACTTTGAAAGCTAAAGCTTTTCAAATTCACCTGAATTCATGTTGATTTACCCCCCATATAAATCTGAATAAATTTTAAAACTGTTTTGCTAAATAACAAATTAATCTAAATCTAACTAAATCTAATCTAATCTAAATGTTAATTAAATGTTAATCTGATGCCTAGATTATATTTATAAAGAATGATGAGAACTTTTATTTTATTTATTTTATTAAATATGCTAATAATTTTTTTTTAAATCCACTTTTTTAATGCTATTGTTTGGTTGTGAACTATGGTAAGTTTTGACTTTAAAGCAGTTAGGTTTATAGGGAAATCTAACTTTATCAAATAAAGTTTCTTTCTTTACACATAATACTGAATAATATACATAAATTGAACTGGATGTGCTGCGATGGACTGGCGACCTGTCCAGGGTGTACCCCACCTGTCGCCCCACGACTGCTGGAGATAGGCACCTCTCCATCAGTCTACACTTAACACTCTACACCTGCACTAAGAAAAGTTTTGACTTGGGCCAGATTGATTTACCTTTTAGTCCGTACCTAGATCAAAATCTGTGCTTTAAAATTGTTGCACAACCTGCTAAAAAAAACAACAATCCAATGTTGAGAGGGACCACATGCTGTAAGTAGGCTGGCATGTGATGGATCCAAAATGCTTTTGTTGAGCAACGCAAAACCAGGAGTTCTTACAGGACAGTAGTCCAATTGAAAACTTAAAATATAAATCCAATGTAAGGGAGAAAAGTGAGCTGTGCACAAAACTGACAGAGAACAGGCTGCTATGACAGGATATCACCTGAATTTGTCAGAGAATGAAGAAAACAGTGAAGTCAATTTACACTAAAAGAGAGGTGAATTAAATGTCGGATGCAGGTGAGATCAGAAGGTTATGTGATGTGTGAATTGCGATGTGGATAACTAAAGATTTGTACACTTTTTTAAGGTTTTTAAATGTGGGAATAGATTCTGCTATTGTAAGTAATCTTATTGTGCTTGGTTGTTAGTTATTAGTTACATAAATATTTTGGAAATTTACATGTCAGAGTTGCAACTTAACTGATGAAATAGGGAAAATTACTTCTGTCGCTGGCTTTGATGTACCTTTATTTCTGTGATTTTATTTCATTCAGTGTGCATCATATTGTGATGAAATTCATTTCAACAAATCACACTGAAGAACATCTACTTTCTGTAAAACAAAGTTGTGCTGCAGTTGTGCTGTCCTGTGGTGCAGTTTAAAACAGTGTATTTTATGTGTGTGTGCTTGACACGAAAGTTTGAGGGGTTGTGCAACAAAGAGATAGATACTTTTCCCTTTGAATTTATTTATTTACTGTACAATGCCCGAAGTCAACATTATCAGAACACGCTAATTAGGAAGGCAAACTTTTCCACCTTATCGAAATGTTATATTTACCAAATTAGCCGATATACATAGTATAGAAATGGGTCTGAAGGTACCTTCTCTCCAGATTAATAGGCTGTTTATAGCCATAAACACCGAGAGAGATAAACATCATTATCAGCTGTTTTTTTTACGTGTCCTGTTTGGCAGTGTGGAGCTCAGAATTGGTGTCTGAGTACCAAGTAGAAGCCCAACAGATTTACTTTCACAAGCGGAGCAGTACAGCTTTTCCTATAGTACTCCACTTGATATATGTGTGAAAAATCTTTATTATGAAATGCTGGGAGTTTTATTTCCTGATGTTATGGACACGGAGACGGAAAATTAAGGGGAAGAAAGAAAAAAGATGAAGAGAGGTAGGAAACAAAGTCATGAGAGAGGGTGAGTTGGAAATACAAGAGAGGAAGGGGAACAAAGAAAACAGGAAAACATTGAAGTCTGCCTCCATACCCACAGGACGGCAGAGAGAGGGGAAAAAAACAAAACAAAAGACGAAAAAGGAACATTGACAAAGCAAACCAAACATCGTGAACTAAGAACTACACAACCACATCACACAAGAATGGATATACAAATATAACAGCAATGTCACAGAAAAACTCATGGTACCGATTAATCAAGGCCCAAGAATATATCTGTAAACACCAGAGACCCCACATCTATGTGTGTGTGAGAATGCTGGTGCATATAAGGTTTCTCCATAAGAGTGTTCGATAGCTGGTGTGAGCAGGCATCAATCCGTCTCCCAGGAATCGATGCAGACATGAAGGAGATTGGAGCCAAGACGTCCAAAGGTCCAGCGGCTACTATGCAGGGGCCCGGGGGGCCCACGGGCCCTGCCGGCAACCAGCCGCGCCAGGGTGGGCCGGTCCATGGACCGGGAGAGCCGGGGCCCAGGGGCGTCCCACGCCCCAGCAGAGACCCGACAAGGGACCAGCCGACGAGGGGCCTCCGGCACTGCAGGGGCCGCGGCTGGCCGCCCTAAACCAATCCCCACCGCCAACATCCCAGCGCCCCACCCCTGCCCCACGTCGGGGCGCCCCACCGATAGCCGCAGCGGATGGACAGCATCCCCAGGCCAAGCTCAGCCAGCACCTGGACACCAAGTTGTACCAGCTCCCGAGTCCTGATCCCTTGCAACGCACAGCGCAGAGATCAGGCATCCAACAAAGGCCAGGGCCCGTCCAACCCGCCACGCATGAACCGACCACGCACGGCGCGCACAGCACAGGTGATCGAACGAGCAGAGACGCTGGATCCGCATCCCGCCGAGCCACTGAGCAGAAACCACCCAACAATCCCAAACCTGGCACCCCTAAAAGAGGTGCCCCAACCAACCAAAGGAAGATTTCGGCCCAGCGCATCAGCCGACCGACACACCGGCCCCCCCAGGCCCAGCCAGGCACGCACCAGGTCCAAACCGGACTGACCAGCGACGCACCAGTAGGCAGGGGCGTCCGTGACCGGCGGGGAGTGACGGAGGGGAAATAGGCCCCCCATTAAATGTAAGGCCTGAGTTGCGCCATGCGAGAGGGCAGCCCAAGACCCAACCTGACAGGCAGACAAAGACAATCAGACACAGTCATACGTTCCCTCCCTCTTAAACACATACATTCTCACTAACTCACCAAGACACCCAAGAAATGACGCTGTACCCTCATTCACACACCCCATAGCTGTTTTATTTAAGAAACCAAAAAGTTGAAGGGATCTATATTACATTGTCTCTGCTGCTTTGTTTGCTTCAGTAACACTGTTTTCTGTTAGGTTTTAGTCATTTAAGGGATTGCTTATATTAGAACTTTGAAAGTAGCTGGTAAATGATTAGATAAGTTTGTGATTAAAGCTTTAAAAACATTTTTAAAAGAGAACATATATTTTAGAAAAACAGCAGTTAAAGAAACTCAACTGATTGAAACAAATTTTATGTCATCCCAAAAGCAATAATATACACTCATACATTCAATGCTGGAAATTTGCTGGAATCGTGCAAGGATTGGCCTAGTTTTTTGAACCAGTTTTTGTTTGTTTTCCTTTTCATAAAGGTGCTATGTACAGTATATTCCCATATCCGTTGCCAGTGAGTCTCTGACTTAGTTCAACTCTCCCACTGTTAATCTTAATTAAATCAAACTCCCCTATAGATAGTATTACACTATACTAATTTGTCACAGTAAATCTCTTTAAATTATTTTACTAATCTACAAGGGTAGATCTCCCTATATAATTTAAGTATATGCTTCTGTACTATTTAAAAAATAATCCTCCAACATCTGCTAATAGTTCTGTTGGCAAAAACAACACTGATTACCACTGAAGAAAATGTAAGATATTATGTGCTGCAGTCAATGTCTGGCCCAACAACTAATTTCATTTGTGCAACACCCAGCAAAGGGAGGGATACAATATGCACTATAGATACTAACCTCAATCTCAGGCTCAATGTTGTATATCTATTTTTATTTTTAAATGTGTTCTTTGAACACTTGACAATAAGAGTTTAAGCACAAAGGGGGGAGCTGGACCAAAACCCCTGTTTTTATACCAGCTGGTTTAGTAAAACAACTCAAACTGTAGTCATTAATGCCATTAATCTTTTATGTCTGCTCTCGATTAAGTGGAAATGCGAGTTGTAAGTACTGTAAAGTGGAGAGTAAAGACAAATTATTCTTTGTTACTAACAAAATCTAACAAGCTGACTTGCTAAAGCTAAGCTTTGAATTAAATTGCTGTATAATGATTGGCAGTGGCACTCTGAGTTATACAAGACAAGCCTTTCTAGAGGAATTAGGAAGACGCTTGTCTAGCCTAATGCTGCCTGCCACAGTTAAGTCGGTTTTATTTTTATAGGGACCAACACAAACTGGCAAACACAGTTATGTTAACATATCTACAAAGAAAGTAAAGTAGCGTACTAAGTTTTTTGTTTTTTTTTCTTTGACTACATTTGTTCATATTGTTGTAAAAACTCTGGTCTTACTTTTACATTTGGAAATACTCCCGTGATGTATTTTATAACTCGGCATTAATAGGAAGATTTATAAATATGAGGGTATTTTTATTTATTTATTTTTTTACTAATGTACAATTATTTGCAGCGCTGCTGTGATTCAAATGTATGACAATACATCATGGAGTTTTTTTCTAGTATTTATTACTTTATTTTCTCAAAGGTGTCCTGTGTGTGCAGAGTCCTTTCCCTGTAGTGCGTATGTCTGTCTGTATCTTCAATTTCAAGTTGGCACTACTACATCAAAAGATCCTTGGTAGATGGATTGTTTAATTACTATGTAAGAAGCTGGGAAATAAAAGTTTTTTTATTGTTTTCTAAGGCCAAAGTGATCAAAAATATGGAAGTACTTAAAGTTGAGAAATGATAAAGAGAGGTCGGGACGCTGTGTAAGTTTCATTATGAACCTCAGCAGCAGAACACAGGGGAGCCTCAGAGATCGACCCCGGGGTTGTTGATTAGCCACAAAGATAAAAAAGGAAAAAAAAAAAACCTACTCGAATTCATTAGGGTTTTTTAAAGCTGTTTCATGTCACTGAAGTTAGAAAGGTTGTCTTGCTGCTAGGCTTTGCAGTTTTTAACTGATTTGCTGGTTGCATGTTTAAATGTGCAGACTTTATGCAGAAACTCAAATAAATTTTACTACATTATCTTATAATCACATTTAATTGTGTAGATATTGTGAATTTCTTAAACAATTGTTGACAATCAACATTCCCTAAATAGCACATAAACATATTAAATGCTAGAGAATTTCACGTTGTAGTTTGTTGTATTTCAGCTTAAAGTTTATAAAATAACTTTTTTTTTTCTATTGGAGTTGCAGTTTTACCCGACAGACCTATTTTTTTTTTGTTTGTTTATTTTGAAATCACTCTCATGGCTTGTTTTGTAAATACATAAATAATAAGAGCGTATTTTAATCTAATGTGTTTTTTGTATGTGGTTTTCTAAACATGTAATTTATACATGGATTATATTTTTTGTGCCTGATAGTAAACATGCAAGTTTATATTTAGTGGGATGTAAAATATAAAAACATTTTGTAAAAAAATAAAACAGCTTTTTTGGTGGAAATTTTTTTTTAGAATAGTCAATTAATTGAAAGGTAGGTTGATAAACTGAGTGAAAACAATTCTTAGTGGCCAGTGGCAGCCCTAGTTACTTGTCAGAGGTGTTGAATTTACTCCGTATATCAAATAAAGTCTTTGGGTTTGAATCCAATAAAGAAAATATTGTACACAGACTCCAACCAAAGATAAAAATGAATAAAAATAGTTGGTTGGCCAGCTTTTTGCATGGTAAAAAATAAAATTTTATTGGGACAGGGTTTCTGAATAAAAAGCTAACTTTTTCACAAATGTTTAGCTTTTAGAGAATGGAAAGAAAACATTGTTATACTGCTGACCCTGCAAACATTTGTTTTAAGCTACCAAGATATTTTCTCTTACAAGCTTAGTCCTAGAAGGTCAGGCATAAGATTCAGTTGGTCGATGTCACTTTGACATATTGCTAAAAAAAAAGAAGAAAAACGATGTTTGTGTTTTTTTAAAGGCTTTACAATGCATCAAATACTCTATCATTACCAAAGCGAAGACTAATGCTGCTCTAACACAAGATATAGTTTGTGCTGTGCTGGGGTGATGCGCAGAGTGCACTCTGAAAAATAAAATCCGAGTTTGTTACTGGTTGCAGGGAGACTGAAAAGATACAGAAGTAGCTTGAGTTCCCCAGCTGCAGAGCTGAATGCAGAAGCTTTATGTCAAGCAATTCCTTAAAAGCCCAGGCAACCTCGTTACCGATAAGGATGGGAAATGCGAGCTGCTAAAAAGTTTTGGGTTTTTTAATTTTTCTGAGTTAGGTGAATTCTGGCTTGTTTTGGGCTAGTTCAGGAGCTCCCTTTCATGCCGTGCTCATTGTCAGGTCTATACTTAAGCTGAGAAGGCATCAATTTAGCAGCCTATTGGCCTGTTTGTGGGAATTGCACTGAAATTCCTGAAAATATAAACCAACTTCTCAATGCTGATAACACAGAGGATTTTAGATCGTTTTTTTTCAAAGACAATGAGAGCAATTCCCCTAAACCTTACCTTTTGTTAAAGCAAAAAACATTTGCCATGTGCAAGAGCAAACTTGTAATCTGTCTATTCCAGAGAAGTTGAATGTCTGTTCAGTCTATAGCTGTCGGTCTACCTGGTCTGCTTTGTTAAAACTTAAAAGCGCATCAAAACACTAAAAAACAGCAGGAAATGTGGCTACTTTAACTTCACTTGAGGATTGTGCGTATCCATGTGGATAGAGTGAAATTTTGAGTATTAGTGCTTAAGTATGTGTTTGCATGCACAGGAGTGAGTTGAAACAGGTTGATACAAAGCTAAAGAATTGCCTGAAAAAAAGATTTCTGACAGAAAATGTAAAATTTGCTAATTACATCAACAAATGCCACAACTCCTCAAAGTAAGAGCAGAGCCAAGAGTTAAGTTGACCATGAATCAAGTACTGGCCTTGGTGTCCATAGGAAACATCTCCCATGTATCTCCAGAAATGGTCTAAAGACTGAAACAAGAAAGGTTAAGCGAAGTTTATACACCAACTTGCTGAAATTATAGCGTGCAATGAACATAAGGAGAATAGTGGACAGAAAGGTTTAGAGATAAGAAAAAAATCTAAAAAAAAGATCAATTTAAAATGAATATTCTCATCAATGTTCTGAAAATGTCAGCAGCAACATGTGGGGATAGACATCGACCAAAGCATTGAAACACCCAGCGAGAGATCAGATAGAGGCTGAACCTAATGAGCATCCACAGGCTGGTCATAATGATAGACAAACAGCAGAGGGAACAGCTACCTGATCTCTTGGTCTACTTCTAGATATTAATTGGATTTTACTGAAGATAATAATGGTGGTACCCTGCCTCTCGCCCCTTGACTGCTGGAGATAGGCACCAGCCGCCCCGCAACCCTACATAGGATGGACGGGTATGGAAAATGGATGGATGGATGGATAATAATGGTGAAGGCGAAAGTAATTTTGATTTAGTCCTGTCCAAAATAATGTTTCATCTTGACTTTCACTAATTTGAAACTGTAAAACTAAACTAAATAATGATTTGCAATATCACCATAATTTATCTTATTGTTGAGTTATGTTTAACAGCTGGACAGAAGATCAAGGTACTGAATCAAACTGGAAAGCAAAAATGTCTATTTTTGTTTTTGTTAGAAATGGTAGGAAGGGTGACAGGGAGCAAAATGTACTGTTAATGTCTCTTTACCCAAAGGTTTGTAGGGGGAATATCTGTTGGTAAATGATTTCATCTGAGTGCTAGGGGTGGACGATGTAGAAAAAGAGCATATCGATAAAGGGAATAGTCATATTGATCGATATCGATAATTATCGATAAATATCACAAAACGTAAAAAATATATTTTAAGTGCCTCCCCGGTCATTTTGTTATTCTTCAATGAACTAATTTTAACTAAGAATTAAATTAAATAATTTTTCAAACACCAGTTTTTATCATGAATAAGTTTGTAAGACACAGAAACAAATAAATAGACCTGAGTAACATCAGTAAATGCAAAGAAAAGTCATATTATTAACCATAATACTAAATATTTTTTAATTGTTAGTAATTGAAATTAAAGGCTTATCTTGATGCATTTTAATCTTTTAAACATTTTATGACACGTTATAATATTAATGGCTGAAACCTTGTGTTTAGTTTGTCAATAAAGCTTAGGCTATGTGCACACGTAGCCGTTTTTTTTTTTTAAACGAATATCCTCGCCACCTCGTTAAAGAAAAAATCTCAGTCCACACCTAACCGCATAAAGTGTGTTGTTAAGCACATTCATAGACATGCCAAACCTGTAGGGGGCAGTAGTTCCCCCAAATCTTATCCACTCAGAGTAACTTTCTATGTTCTAACCTCTAACTTCTACATGAGCTTGTTAAAGCTAGCAAGCAAAAGGTGCTTGGACAATAGATGATGCCACATCTCTGAGGGCATAAATGCTGTTTCTGATTGTAAACACAGATAGCACAAGTGAGCATTTTTGTCCCAGAAAGTGACGTTGCGGAGCTGAAAACTCCAGTTATTTCTGTCCACACGCAAACACTTAAGACAAAGAAAACGCAAATCTCCGCTTTGGTCGGAGTTTTTAGAAATAATTGTTTTCTGAGATAAAAACTGGCTTTTCGTGTAAAAGAGAGGCCAAACCGCAGGGAAATATCTGCGTTTTTCCTTCGTGTAAACGGGGCCTTATTCTAATTCATTTCAGCCGGCTGCCCTATCCAACCCTGTTGTGTTTTTTAAAGCGTTTTTCGCTTCTGAGGACCGGGGTCAGGACCGAGGGGGACGCTTTAAAAGCCACAGATGTTGTTAGCAGCGCGACCTGGGTAAGTTTCCTGTGTCTCTCTGTAACGGATTTGCAGCGAGCCACGAGACGGGAGTCCTGCTAAGACAACTGATCGTAGTATTTTATTTGGTTTATTATTGCTACGTTTAGTGTTTTAGTTCATCGAGGATCGGTTCAAAACTGGATGCAACCTTTACCTGAGTCACTGACCGACATGGAAGTTACGGCGATGGTTCGCTTAGGGACTATCAAAAAATTATGTTTCAGCTTAAATCATTTCATCCTTTTTGTGGTTTGAAAGGAGAGAGGGGTGGCTTATAGAGCTGCCTATCAGCAGTAATGATTTGTTTGGAGTAAGTAATAATTGTTGTATTAAGCTACCTGATAGGCTATAATGAAAAAATGAGGGAAAACTTTTTTTTCAATTGAACTTTTTTATCGACCCTTTTTTTTACTATCGCACCACACGTCTATCGATCGATATATATTGCTATCGAATTATCGCCCAGCCCTACTGTTTGCTGTTTGATGGTTATCTCTATCTCTTTTTTTTTTTTATATATATAGGTTGGGCTTTTGTAGAATTTTCATTCGGACCTGAGGGTTGTTATTAATCACTTGAGAATTGACCCATACAGTTGTCATTTGCTTTATAATTTCTCTGTTTAAAATAACTAAATAGCCAAAGTGTGATTTTACAGTAAAAGTGAAAATTAAAATTGATTTATCATGCAGTTAAAGTTTCAAGTAGGTAAAAAAAAAAACATTTTGGCTTCTATCTGTATCTATCTGCAAAGTTACATGTATTTAGTACATACATATTCAGTATTCAGCAAACTGTTTACCTATGTGTTAGCCTGGTTAATTAAGTTTGTAACATAACCTTTTTAGTCCCTCAACATCATTTTTCAAGAAGCAGAAAACAGAAAAAGTCATAATATTCTGAGCAGTAATGCATGAATAATGTAGGTGGTGTTTATTTTGTTGTTCCGATACCCTGCAAATCCGTTTTGATAGAAATTCCAATATACTTTAAATTTTAATATTGCAAAAATTAATTCAAACTTGATTTTCAAATTATCCATAGCTGACAGGGATCTGAATCAGACATGAGCAGATTAAATATCAGACTGATTTTAGGCCAATTAACTATTCTTTGACTGCTTTCTTTCTGAGCATATGTGGATCAAAATCAGAACAAGTGTAAATAAACATAAATTATAAATATATTGTATTATAATAGCACACAGAATAATTGTAGCAGCAGTAGAAAGTGTTAATATTTCTCTTTTTAGATTAAAGCAATTAAATGTTATAGATTTTAAAATCTTTGTTATTATTATTTTATTTTATTGTGACAGTTTATGGAAACTTCAGTTTTGCTTAAGGTTTTCATGCCGGATTCTCATAGCACACTATGCCTACTGTACACAAATACACAAACTCCAAAAAGTTTGTGTATTTGTGTGTGATTCCCTCTGATTAGATGTGTCGAGGTGTTGTCACAGAGTGCTGCGCAGAGTTAAAATTATTCAAAGTTCAGCACAGTGTGCACACACCTTATGTTCGCCCTTGTGCTGCACACAGCTCAGTGCAGCACAAATCCAATCTACCATTGCAAAACACATAGAATAGAATAGATTTGGAAGCAGAGCAAAGTATTCTCCATATGCTGTGTTATAGCAGATTAAGAATAGATGAGGCATTACACCAATCGACAAAGAAGGGGTGGCATTCCATCCCAATTATATGTGCATGTGTTCATTTGTTTTTGTTATTTTTTAGCAATCATGACTCTTATATAAATCTTAGTACCATTATTGAAAGATATAGCTTTTATAAGCATTAACTAAATAGAATCTAAAATGTGCCAGAGTTGTCTTTATTTGTGACATCTCTGCAATACTGAAGCAGGAATGATCTTTCGTGTACCTTATATATAAAGCTATTCTTAAAAAGAAGAGTGATTATAGCATCTATGCCATATATATAAAGGAACAGTCACTCTGGGGTATTGTATACTATGTAAAGGTTACTGTAATGACTTCATGCCTTCCAGGCTGAATAAAAGACACAATGTCAATGAACGGTGAAGGAAAACCTGAGAAAGGGTGTGAGTTACCTACTTGAAGTAGCATTGAATGATTTTTGCCACCCCTACTTTAGGTGTGTGTGTGTCTGTGTGTGGGTAAATGAGAGTTGAAATATTCAGGAGGGGAATTCATGCTTTGGCCACAGGATGATACCAGGCAATCATTCATCTGCCATCATGACAAATTTACCTAGTACTGCTTCATGACAGACACATCATTATCATTTTTCTTGTCAGCACCTTGTTAAAATGCCCTCAGAGAGACAGAGAGAGAGAACTTGTGCTGTTCCTCAAACTGTACTGTAGTTTTTCAGGCTTACATCATGATCAACACTACTTTTGACAGGCAAATGCTAGTGTAACCTTGTAATCTCAACTATGACTGGGCAGACATAATAATCATAAACTCTTTACTCAAACAGCATTTGTAGCCATTGTAGTTATTGTTTAAAAGCCATATGAAAATACGTCCACTGCAAAATATTATATAGTTATATTAAATTATTTATTTATATATATATATATATATATATATATATATATATATATATATATATATATATATATATATATATATATATATTATATTATATATATATTATATATATATATATATATATATATATATATATATATATATAAAATGTTATTATTTAGTAGAGCTGCTCTTCAATCTCAGTCCCGCCCCAGACCTGTCACCTGGAGGGTAACTTGCAACATCCCTTTAGGATAAGATAATTTAATACAAATGGGTTAATCTAAGATAATTTAATGTTTGTTATCGCATACATTTTACTTTTTATATTTATTTATCTATTTCAGGATGTTTTATGTCTGTTTTACTTAAGCTGATAATTTAAAAGATATTTTTATTTTCCTTAACACCATAATGAGCTCCTACTGAGTTAATCATTTACTCCATCATGTTTACTGTATACAGTGTTTGTTGACTCTCTATTAAGAAGTCCGAGGGCTGTTCCATGAAGGAAACTCAAACAATCAAGGCTGATTTGAATTAGCTTCGCTTGAATTGGCCTAACAGTTTACTTCAGGCTTATTCGGTTCCATGAACGAAGCTCAGGTAGATTCAATCCCAGCTATTTCAAGCAAGGCTTACAAGCTTCTTCTCCCAGGCTGAGCAAGAATTATTAATGCAAGTCTATGAGCATCACCCAAGACTTTTGGTTTTAGTGAGGCATGTCTACCTTGGTTGAGAAATGTTAAAGAAAATAGAATTCACACTTTTGTTCTGCTAAGAAGTAATGGATAACAGCTGATGTGTGAGTGTGCAGCCTTGTTAGTTTCACGTTAATGTGTAAAAAACAGCTTTTTATTAAGTGAGTTTCTTCTTTGGCAAATCAAAAATGTATACATTTCTGACTAAATTTAGAATCACATGTAGGGTTTACCATTAAAAGTTATTTTTATCAACAGTACTGTATATACAATGATGCTCTAAAATGTATTGCCAGTGACGGATACACTCAACATAGCACTTTTGTACATCCTGTAAAATGGTAAAATATAAAATGTTATCAATATAAAACATACACATTGAGGCTACAAAGTTTTAAGACTCTTGCATATTCTCACCAAAGGCTTCATGCTGCCGTCTTTGAACAAATAATTTCAGCTAATTAAGATTTAGGCTTGTGGTGACCTCTGTTGAATCTTTTGACACCACAGTGAAAGTGATCCTCATTGATTTTATTTACTCATTTCTTTTTAATTGGGCGGATTGAGTTCTCATGTAACTGAAGCTGCCCACAATTCCCCAGCCCATGAGTATTTTCACCCTCAAAGAAGCGATACCACTGAGATTATACGGATCAACACCATGTCAGTTGTTTTCTTAAATAGCAGACATATCTCAGTAGAAACTTTCACATTCAGCCTTGCTTCACAGTGTAGCCCTAGAGATGTCTAGTGTCCTTGTCTTCTCTCTGACATTTAAAGCTCTCCACTTTTATTATTTAAAATTTCTTAACATTCACCTGCTTTAACTAAACTATTCAGTGGTTTATGATCTGTTGTGATAAAAATAACTGCATCTCATTGTTAAACCATGTGCATTCAGTGGATGCAGGAACTCAAAAGGACTTAACACTAAGCATGATGGTCTCTGTAGCAGACATGTCAGGAACAAACAGGCTTGTAAGTGGATTTGTGCTTGTCAGTGAGTTAAATACTGAATGAGTCAGCCAAGTGTAAGTGAGCTCCATTTCTTAGGCATCATCAAGAATGAATATCATTTTCTTCTTATTCATCCTGGCTGTGCAGAATCGGAAAAAAGGCAGGTTTTCCAAACTTTGGGCATAGATTTTTTTTTTTTTCTGTTGATCATTTGTCTTTGTTTTTTTAATGTTATCTGAGGCTCATACTCAATTTTGCCCTTGTTTGATTTTTGGTCTGAAATTAATTCATCTAGAAAAGGGTTTCTTTAATGTTTAAACAAGGACTTCTTTGGTAAATATGTTTCCCAAGTTCCACCACTGTGCTAAGATATTTTAAAATGGTACCACAACAGAATTAAACTTGCATATGTACAGTGTTTTCTTTCACAATTTAAAAAAATCTTTACCGCTTTGGTGTATGGAAGTAAAAATGTCCAACCTCCAAGGTGATAAAATCAACAAAATGACCCCGCTGAAGTTTAAATTCCAAGGGGGAATGGCTGAGGTTCCTCAACAACCTCAAAATCCAATATGGCTGCTGTGTGCTTCAACTATTTCAATTGACAGCTGCAGTACCAAGGCCAAAATAATACCACCTAGTCCGACCTACTGTCCACTCTACTGAAAAGTGTGTTGCATACATTTTTTCATCACCACTAAAGTCTGCTTGGGGCTACTGCAGACATCCAAGGGCAGCCTTAATGCTTGTGACCGAAACAGCTGTGCATGCCGGGAGGAACAATAATAATCTCAATCAGATGGTGGTGTACATAAAGAAAAGAATGGGTAAGATCATTAGCAGAAGAGGTAAAAGAACAACAAAGCTTAATTTAAAGGAATAGAGAGTGTTCTGATTTTCAACTGGTCTGGATAGTTTATCATTTGGATATAAAACAATGCAAAACTACACCGATATCTTGGGAACAAATCACTTTATTTTCTTCTTTTTTTGGTTCTTTTCTTCTTCTTTTGTTTTGAATAGACTGCGTATAAATCAGTGCACTTTGCCACTTAATGGGCTGAATTGAATCCGGACATCTGTAACTGTACATCTGTCAACACAGTTGTTGAACTGAGCTAAAAATACTTTGTATAAGAAGTACATGTATGTCTATATGGTATAGCTTTCTCAAGGTTTTACAGTTTATTTTCACTCTTGACAGTTTGTATATCATAAAATCTTCCACACAAATGCAGTTCCTTGTTTTGAAACTATGTTCTATTAGTGTTTGGTTACTTACCATTCAGAAAAAAATTATCTTGTATTCCTTTTTTTCATAAATGTTTTTATTAGATTTTTTTCTTCACAAACAAACTAACATACAGAAAATATGTTAGTGATAAAAAAACAAAGCAAAAAACACCAGAACAAAAATCCTCCCCCCACCCTAAAACCCAATGCTCACTCTTTCAGAATAAAATTAAGTTTACACGTCACATTCTTTTACAAGATGCAAGAAGGGCAGCCACATGCCCTTAAAGTCCTACAGCTTTCCTTTAGGCTATTTTTTCTAGTGCCAGATTGCTGGACATTGACTTGATCCACTGATTTATCCTTGGTCTTTCTGTGTCCTTCCATGTCAAAGTGATAACGTGCTTAGCCTGTAATAGACAGAAGCTAACAAGCCTAATCTTTTTTGCACTCCCTTTAAAACCAGCAGGAAAGATGTGCAGCAAGCAGAGTTTACATTCCAATGGTATATCACTTTCAAACATGTAATAAATGTAGTAACCTCCTTCCAAACAATCTGAAGTACTGTGCATTGCCACATACAATGAAGGAGAGTTCTTTTTTCTGCCCCACATTTAACACAATTATCAGGAATATTTGGGTTGAACTGTTGAAGTGTAACAGGGGTGATATAGGTACTAAATAAACATTTGTACTGTAGTAGTATAAATCTGGTGTTAATAGTTTGCGTTTGTGCCAACAGACACAAGTTGTTCCACTCATCGTCAGAGATTTCTGTAGGTAGATAAGTTTTACATGCTTGTAAATATGGGAAACTATTGTCTTTTGAGGCTAGGAGTAGAGTGTTATAGAATTTGGAAAGTAGGTCTCCAATCTGATGATGGTAAGTAGCTATGTTCTCAAATTAGAGAGTGGGGGTTCCACAGTAGATTTTAGTAGGGTAGTGATAAAACATTTGACCTGTAAATATTAGAAAAAATGTATTTTGGGCAAACAAAACTTATTTACTAATTGTTCAAAACACATCTATACTCTATACTCCCTCACTATATAGGCCACCAATTCTATTCAAATCCTTATTTAGCCATATTCTAAATCCCATGTCCAGTCTTCCTGATTTAAATCTATTATTTCCCCAAACAGGTGATACACAGGAGAGCTTTGATACCTCACTCAAGGCTGCATGTGATTGGTACCAAATTGATATGGTATTTTTTAGAAAATGATTTTTTGTGTCTTTTAACAGTAGTTTAAGTTCGGCTGAGTAAAGATAACAGAGAGCTTTTCTTTTGGTTAACTTTGTACCCAAAGAAATCAAAGAATAACTTCAGAATTTGATCAGCTGTCTAGACGGACGTCTCTAATTAGTTAAAAACAAAACAACATCACCTGCAAAAAGAGACAGGCGATGTACTATCCCTCCAGTTGAAATAACTGTAATTTCAGGGGATATACCTATTACCATAAAAAGTGGCTTGATAGCAAATAAAAAAAGAATGGGGGACAACTGACATCCTTGTCGGGTTGATCTATGGAGATTAAACGGTCTTGGCACCTGGCTGTTTGTTACAACTTTGGCTATGGGCTTCGTATATAGTTATTGGATCCACTTCAAATACTTACCTCCCAAGCAAAATCTCTGCTTGTATTAGTTTTAGTAATATAGCCTGATCATTGACATGTCCTACTGGGTTTTCAACTTGCAACTAGAACATTATCAAGTTTTTGATGTTACTATTAGATCCAAGTTCTGACCTCAGAGATAAATGCAATATAATGTTACTGACAAGTTTTCTCTGTTCAATGTCGACTGCTTCAGTTTGTAATGGGGAGTTCTCAAACTATTTTATTCTGCACTTCCTCTTAAGTTGTATCTGTTAAAGCAATGTTCAATGTTCTTTACCTGCTCTTCAATTAACTGTTCATTAGATTTACATAATAGCTAATTTGATTCTGATTCACTTTGTAAATAGTTGAGTACAACTAAAGGTAACCCAATCACCACCAGTGATAGTTGAACCACAGTTTAAGTGCCTTGGAACTAGAAGGATAGCAAGCAGAGGAAAAATAGCTAAGAAAAGAAGACTTCATATGGATCAGCACACACAGTTCTTCATATGAGTTAAAGTAATACTGACATAGACATCTGAAATCCAGAAGAAGTGAAAAGAAAAATCCAATAGAGATTCTTTGTTAGTGCTGCAGCTATACTTGAGCGTGTGAGAAAGACTCCCCAAAGACAGATATGTTGGCAGGATAGGGAGACTTGGGCTATTGATTCACCTCTTGCAGCTGCACACTACAAAAGGTATTAATATATTACTGGAAACTTGATGTCTCTTAGCATAATAGCTTTGGCAATTCAAGAGATGATTATTTAAGTGGTAGGGAAATATTCAGGTTAGTGAAATATCAGCATGTACAAGGTTTTCATGAATCTCTTGAGAATTGATTGAAGAAAGCTGAGGAAAGAATATATTTATCTTGTAAAAAATGGCAACTTTAGAAAGGCATTGTAACTAGCTTAAAAATTCACATAATAAGGTTAGTGCAGTAATTTACTCTGAAGAGTTTTTCGTATTGTTATTTATGTGTAACAGCTGCATAAAACTAATAAAGAGTAAATGTACTTTCTTCTCTGTTTCTACAAGAGTTTGAGCAATTTAGGGTTTGATTGCCTCTATTTTAATGTGATCATCTCACTCATTTCTACTAATGGCACCCAAGTGCAAAATTTGGACCACCAACTGTTTATCTAGAGGCAATCTTTTTGTAATTTCTTGTAAAGCCGGACTGCACAGTAGCAATGTGGGTACATTTTGGCTTTTACCCAAATGCAGAAGTAGAGCCCAACAACTTGGAAGAGGCAGTGTGTAGAATTGGCTCCAGCATTCTGTCCAATTCTGCAAACTTGGAAAGTCTTCTCTAACCAAAGCTGCAAGGGGTTACTCATGCCATATCTACTCAGTGAAATTTGGTGACTAGGTTCTAAAAATGAGCAGACAATTTTATTTTTTTCTAAAAATGTGTGTCCTTATGGGTTTTAGACTATTTTATTAAACTACTCTAGAACCTATAATACTAAACAGTTATTCATTTCTAATGTTTCTGATAGCCAGACTAACCCCTAACAAACATCCCAATTTGAAGTTTTCTCATTATGTGGTTGTATTGCAGCCATATAATGTGTTTGTCATCTTTTCTCCATGCATTTATTTATGCCTGTTTTTTATGTTTTTAGTCCTTGAAAGAAAGGTCAGTAGGCTTTGTGGTCTGGGGGGACAAAAATTAATCTATAGCTTTATCCCTGTTGAAATCTCTGTAACATTTATGCCATTTAGGATGTTTTAAAATCAACAGCTGGCTTCCATGTTCTTTGATGTTTTCAACCTATCACTTTCTAATACAGTTAGACATGAAAAAATAACTTAAAAAAAGATTTTTGTTTTTATTTCAAGCACATGTGCATCCTAAGCAGCTACTCACAAGTGCTTATGTGCTAGGAGTATGACAGACAAAAGAGAAGAAATGAAAAGTGACAGCATGGCAAAGTACATATCACAGAGCCTTACTGTAGTTCAGATGATATAATCACTAAGTAGCGAGTTTACATGTCTTTTTTTCTTTCTCAGCTTGTCAAAATAGCAAACAAACAGACAAGGTATAAATACCCTAGCAGGTTCAGTGGATCAGTGTCTTCTTGCTGACACTAAAATACTATAATCTTCAGATTTAAAACGAAAGTGCAGGAGTTATTTTTGCAGTTTCTAACTGAGCTGTTGTTTTATATAGTCAATGGTTGTCTAGGTGGTGTCCTGCAAACGATGTGGGCTACATTGATAACTGGAGAACATTTTGGGGAAAACCTGGTCTGATCCAGAGAGACAGTATCCATCCCACTTTGGATGGAGCAGCTCTTCTTTCTAGGAATATGGCCGAATTTATTAGTCCTCCAAAACACTGACAACACAGGGTCCAGACCAGAAAGCAGAGTCGTAGTTTAACCCACCTCTCTGCTGCTTCTGTACTGTTACCCACCCATTACCCTATAGAAACAGTGTCTTGCCCACTGCCAAAATTAAATGGATTAATAGTTAAGCCAACAAAAGCAAATTATGGAAATCTCATAAAAATAAACACAACTTTGACTGAACAGAAAATAAATCTAATAAATGTGGTTTATTAAACATAAGATCTCTCTCCTCAAAGACTTTGTTAGTAAATGACTTGATTTGTGATAATCAGATTGATTTCCTTTGTCTCAAAGAAACCTGGTTGCAGCAGGAGGATTATGTCAGTATAAATGAGTCAACTCCTTCCAGTCATTTAAATTTTCACATACCTAGAAATACTGGGCGAGGGGGAGGAGTTGCAACCATTTTCCGTTCTGATTTACTAATTAGTCCCAGACCAATTGGTAGCTACAGTTCTTTTGAACATCTAATCCTTAATGTTCCCCATCCAAGTTGCAAAACATTAAGAGGATTTGTTTTTTTGTGGTTTTGTATCGTCCACCAGGCCCTTACTCTCAATTCTTGGATCAGATCTCACATTTTTTATCTGATTTAGTATTAAATACTGATAGGGTCATTATAGTGGGGGACTTCAATATTCATGTGGATACTGAAAGTGATTGCCTAAATGCAGCCTTTAATGCTATTTTAGACTCAATTGGCTTTACTCAAAAAGTACAGGGATCGACCCACTCGGGTAAACACACTTTGGATCTTGTACTGACATACGGTATTGAGCGTGAGGAAATAACAGTCCACCCACATAACCCAATCCGGTCTGACCACTTCTTAATAACTTTTGAATTTACTTTAACTGACCATCTTAAATCTGAAAGAAAATTTCATTATAGTCGAGCTTTATCAGACAATGCTGTAACAATTTTTAAAGAATCTGTTCCATTCTTACTTTCCTCAGTGTCTCAGGGTAACACAGTGGATGGCAGCAATTCTATCTCTAACCCTTCAAAAATTGATGGTCTGGTTCACAGCAATACTTCCTCATTGCGTTTGGCATTAGATAGTGTAGCCCACTTAAAAAAGAAAGTGGCTAGCCATAGGATACTGACTCCTTGGTTTAACGCAGATTTGCGTACTTTAAAGCAGAATACTAGGAAGTTGGAGAGAAAATGGCGCTCTACACACCTAGAGGATTCCTATTTAACCTGGAATAACAGTCTACTGCTGTATAAAAAGACCCTTCGACAAGCTAGAACAGCATATTTTTCATCATTAATAGAGGCGAATAAAAACAATCCTAGGTTTCTTTTTAGTACAGTTGCCAACTTACACAGAGTCATAGCTCTGTTGAGCCAACTATTCCCCCAGCTCTTAGCAGTGATGATTTTATGGGATTCTTCATAAATAAAATTACTTTTATTAAAAATAAAATCATAGGCATCCTCCCATACATGATTACTTCTTCCTCAGTAAATGAGGCAGTATCGGAAAGAACTGTAGATCCTCAGTTGTGCTTAGGCTGTTTTGATTCGGTCGAGCTTTCGGAATTATCAAAAATTTTAGCCTCATCTAAACCTTCAACTTGTATGTTGGACCCAATTCCAACCAAATTATTTAAAGAAGTGTTCCATTTTGTTCCTGGCCCCATTTTGGATATGATGAATCTATCCTTAGTAAATGGATACGTACCACAGGAATTTAAAATAGCTGTGATTAAACCTTTACTCAAGAAACCTTCCCTTGATCAAGATGACTTTGTGAATTACAGACTTATATCTAACCTTCCTTTCTTATCCAAAGTCCTTTAGAAAATTGTTGCTAATCAAGTATGTGAGCATCTAAACAGTAACGAGCTGTTTGAAGAGTTTCAGTCAGGTTTTAGAGTTCATCATAGCACTGAAACAGCACTGGTGAAGGTTACTAATGATATTCTCATTGGCTCAGATAATGGACTTGTGTCTGTTCTGGTTTTGTTAGATCTCAGTGCTGCTTTTGACACAGTCAATCATAATATTCTCATAGAAAGGCTTGAACATGTTGCAGGGATCAAAGGAACAGCACTAGGCTGGTTTAAATCATATTTGTCTGATAGATTCCAGTTTGTTCATCTAAATGATAAATCTTCTTCACTCTCAAGGGTTACTTGTGGAGTTCCACAGGGTTCTGTGCTTGGACCAATTCTTTTCACCATATATATATATATATATATATATGCTCCCAATTGGTAGAATCATTAGACAGCATGGGATACATTTCCACAGCTATGCCGATGATACACAACTATATTTATCCATAAATCCTGATGAACCCAGTCAGTTAGGTAGGTTACAGGCATGTCTGGAAGACATAAAAACATGGCTGACCCTAAACTTTTTACTTTTAAATTCTGACAAGACAGAAGTTGCTGTCTTTGGACCAGAAGTTCTTAAACAGAAACTGATTAGTCAATCACTTCATCTGTATGGCATTAAATTGGCCCCCAGTAATAACGTAAAGAACCTCTACGTTATTTTTGACCAAGACTTGACATTTAAATCCCATATTAAACAGGTTTCTAGGATTTCTTTCTTTCACCTTCGGAATATTGCTAAAATTAGAAACATCCTGTCCAGGAGTGATGCTGAGAAACTAGTCCATGTATTTGTTACCTCAAGGCTGGACTTTACTATCAGGAAGTCCACAAAATGCTATTAAAAGCCTTCAGTTGATACAAAATGCGGCAGCAAGAGTTCTGATGAATATTAAAAACAGAGATCACATTTCTCCTGTTTTAGCTTCCCTTCATTGGCTCCCTGTTAATTCCAGAATAGAATTTAAGATCCTTCTTCTTACATACAAAGCCCTTTATTATAAAGCTTCATCATACATCAGAGATCTAATTGTTCCATATGTTCCTAACAGAGCACTTCGCTCTCAGACTGCAGGTTTACTTGTAGTTCCTAGGATTTCTAAAAGTATAATGGGAGGCAGATCTTTTAGTTATCAGGCTCCTCTCCTGTGGAACCAGCTCCCAGCTTTAGTCCGTGAGGCAGACACTCTGTTTACTTTTAAGGCCAGGCTTAAAACTTTCCTTTTTGATAAAGCTTATAGTTAGAGTTGCTAAGGTCATCCTGAGCTATCTCTGTAGTTATGCTGCTATAGTCTTAGACTGCTGGAGGACAGATTTGCCAATTATCTTCACTCTGCTACTTCCTTTTCTCTTACGACTCTCCAGTTGTATTACAGTACATTCTGTTATTTCGACTGTTAACTTTGTTTTCTCTCAGTGTTTTTCTCTCCATAGAAGATATACCTGGTCTGGTATCCTGCTTGGCTGCAATGCCCTGTTGGACGGGGGGCATCGACTGGGATGATCCTCCCAGTAACTGAGCATCCACTGTGTCCTGTTATCAACTTTTTGCTTTCTGTAACATAGAAAGTACTCTTATATCAGATCTTCTGTTCCTTCTGTGTTTCTGCTCTGTCTTCTCAAACCCCCAGACGGTCGTGGCAGATGGCCGCTCCTACTGAGCCTGGTTCTGTTGGAGGTTTCTTCCTGTTAAAGGGGAGTTTTTCCTCTCCACCGTCGCTACATGCTTGCTCAGTATGAGGGATTACAGAAGGATTGCTGTGGTTGGAAAGTCTGCCCAACCTCACGCCAATGATTGACGCAATCTGCTGGGATTCCTATAAATAGGAAACTTTTTAACTTATTGGAATGTTTGTATAAATGTATTGAAATGACTTCTTGTTAAGTGCCTTTAGATGACATCTGTTGCGAATTGGCGCTATATAAATAAACTGAATTGAATTGAATATATATAATATAACAAAATAAAAGTGTAGTTTCTCAGAACATGTATACATTACTTTAGACTAAATTAAAAAAAAATTGTTAATTACAGGAATATCTGATTACTGAAATGTATGTTCATGTACTGTGCAGTGTTAGCAAAATGTCTATGCACTCCTTTTGCAAGTTAAGATATATGAGTTGTTAATGTCTTAACATGATGATTAATATAGCTTACAGCTATATACAGCAAAACTTCTATGCACTCCTTTTGCATAAAACACTCCGTCAACATACAGCATGACATGGAAGTCACTGACCTATAACTCTGGTGAGAGGTTAAGGAAGACCAGTTTGCTTTACTAGCGGCATTCAGCTTGTATGCATTGTTGGGCCTGGTGTCTTTCATCTTCCTCCTGATAATAGATTCTCTTTGGGGTTTAGGGCAGGCCAGTTTAGAGACCATCCAAGGAGAGTATCATTAAAGTAGGTACTGGCACATATGGCAATGTGCCAAATCCTGCCGGAAAATGAAATTTACCTCTCCATAAAACTTGTCAGCAGAGGGAAGCATGACGTGCTGTTAGTTTTTTGATAGAGAGCTGCCCTTGCTTTGAACTTGATAAAACACAGTGAACCAATATAAGACGATGACATGGCTCCTCAAATCACCAGTGACTATGGAACCACTTGACCTCAAGCAACATGGATTCTAAGGCACTCCACAGTTTCTACCATTCTCTAGGACCTTTATATACCAATTGAAATGTGATATACTTTTATCAGAGTTTAGACCACTGAGCAGCAGTCCAATACTGTTACTCTTTAGTCATAGATAAGGAGCTGCTGATGTGCTGTTTTTTTCAGGAGTGATTTAACATAAGGAATGTGACAGTTGTAGCAAATGATGTATGTCTGCGTGTTTTGACTCTTGAAGCACTGACTCCGGCTGCAGTTACACCTTGTGCATCTCCACCAAACTCTTCTGTGATTATCCCTGATGTATATGCATCTTTTTTGTGTCAGTTTTTCCTTCCTTTCAACTTATCATTAATATGATTGGATAAAGCACTCAGTGAACAGCCAGCATCGTTAGCCGTGAGCTTTTATTCAAATTACACACACACCTATATATATATATATATATATATATATATATATATAGATATAGATATATATATATATATATATATATATATATATATATATATATATATATATATATACTTGAAATAAATTATATCACCTATATAATCATATAATGAATCTATATGAGTTTCTCTTTTTCAAAGTAGTTACTGAAATAAACTTATCCTTCTGTTTTCTAAAATGTACACAATGCACACAAACAATATGTTTCAGCTCTGATATAACCAGAGCTTTTTTGTGCTGTCATTACCTGGAACAGTTCTCATTTTAAACTGTGGTGCAAACATCCCCTGGACATTTTGCAAGGCTGGTTTTGCAGCTAAGAAAATTAGCTAAGAAAGTTCTTAGTTAAGAATTTTTTTTCCCTTGTTCAGATTCATCCCGCCAAAAAAAAAACGGTTAATAGAGTTTATATTTCAATTCTCTTTATTGAAACCAAGACATACATTCCGATCAAAAGTTAAAACTGAAACATCTAAAACTAAAACAGAGGGACTTTAGGTCCTGTACCCAACACCCTGGGTACCGATTCCGAGCTGGCAATGTTTCTGCTTGACATGTTGAGTTAGGCAGAGCAAGCCCTCCATCTCGCTTCTGCCACTGCAGAACGGACTTGCGTATTCTGGTTGGTTTGTCGCCCCATAGAAACCGAGAAAGAATCCTCTCCAATTTGTCAAAGAATGATTTGGTAATGAGAACTGTGACATACTGAAAGAGACACAGAAATTTAGGCAAAACAATCTTTATCAAATTTACACTCCCTATCAAAGATAGCGGAAGTGCAGCCCAGCGGTCCAGATTCTTCCCGACACTCTCTAACAGAGGCAGAAAATTCCTTCTTAGCATGTCTGAAAAGACTGGAGTGAGTTATTCCCAAATACCGGAATGCTTCCTCGTGCCAATTAAAGGCAGAAAGAGAATGCACGAGTTTCTTAGCCGAGGTATTAACCGGAAACAATTCACTCTTCTGATATTTTAAGCTTATAGCTGTAGTGTGTACTATACTGCTCCAGAATGTTGAAGAGCACAGGGAGGGAATTGTGGGGATCAGATATGTATAGAAGAAGGCCGTCCACATAGAGCAACACTTTATGAGTGACACACGACCTAATAATACCTTTGATACCCTCTTCTGAATGCAACCAGATAGCCATTGTTTCTATTGCAATTGCAAATAACAGTGGCAAAAAGGGGCAGCCCTGCCTGGTGCCCTGTTGTAGACAGAAAGGAGAGAACCAGTTATTTGTCAGCTGTGGGGCAAGAATACAACAATTTGACCCTGAGGATAAAATCTGTTTCAAAGCCATATTTTTCTATTACCTCATACAACAACTGCCACTCAACTCGGTCAAGGGCTTTATATGCATCGAGGGAAATAATTATCTCAGGAGTATGAGTATTTGGTCTGTGAGTAATATTCAGAAGGTGTCTAGTATTATGGTAGGATTGTCTGCCAGTCATAAAGCCTGTCTGGTCCAGTGAGACGATTAAGGGCAGTACACGTTGAAGCCGCAAAGTGAAAATCTTGGAAATCATTTTTAAGTCAATGTTTAAAAGCGAGATTGGCCTATAACCATTGCATAACTGGGGATCTTTGTCTTTCTTCAAATTGAGAGAAATTGTGGCCTTTAATAAGGTTTTAGGCAGGTTGCCGGTTAAAAAGTCCTCATTATACACATCTATTAGAGCAGGGGCAAAAAGGTCAGAGTTTGCCTTGTAGTATGTCGCTGAAAACCCGTCGGGTCCAGGTGACTTATTACAGTTTAGAGATTTAATGGTTTCTAAAACGTCAGCTACCATTATGGTTATGGGTAAAACCGCGCAAATGTTTGATATATCAGAAAAGGATCAGAGTACATTTCACCGGATGCAGATTTTATGGTAGGAATTATTCTAGAGGTTGCCTCTGCCCTGGCTTAATAGGCAAGGTAAGGCAAGGCAATTTTATTTGTATAGCACACTTTCAATAACAGGGTAATTCAAGGTGCTTTACATGATTTGGTGATTAAAAACGAAAACAAAAAAAAGGAAACAAACAAACAAGAAAAATAATATAACATTGGAAAATAAAAGTAGCAAATTAGCATGAAACACATAGAAACATCAATAAAGCAAGAATCCATGAACACATTTGATACATTTGACAATCATTTACTCAAAGACAATTCTAAACAGATCAGTTTTTAGATTCGATTTAAAGCAGTTCAGAGTTTCAGCAGCTCTGCACTCGTCAGGAAGTGTGTTCCAGATAAGAGGGCATTGAAACTGAAAGCTACTTTTCCATGTTTGGTTCTGAGTCTAGGGATGTTTAGTAGGCTAGAGTTGGAGGACCTGATTGGTCTTGGTGGTTGGTACGGTGACAACAGGTCTTCAACATATTTTGATGTTAAGCCATTCAATGATTTATAAACTAGTAGGAGTATTTTGAAATCTATTCTCTGAGCTACAGAGAGCCAGTGTAAGGACTGTAGAACTGTGGCGATGTGTTCTCTCTAGTTTCCTGGTCCTAGTGAGTATGCGAGCAGCGGCGTTCTGGATCAGCTGCACCTGTCTGAGTTTTTAGGCAGACTTGTGAGGATGCTGTTGCAGTAATCTATCCAACTAAAGGTAAACGCATGGATGAGTTTTTCGAGTCCTGTTGCGACATTAGTCCTTTAACTCTTTAAATGTTCTTCAGGTGATAGAGGGCTGATCTTTTGATTGCCTTTATGTGACCTTGGAGGTTCAGGTCTGAGTCCACCTAGGTTTCGGGCCTTATCAGTAGTTTCTAGCTGTATTAATTGAAGCTGTGTGCTGACTCTTGATCGTTGCTCTTTAGGTCCAAAAATAATTACTTCAGTTTTGTTTCTGTTCAGCTGGAGAAAGTTATGGCACATCCATCCATTTATTTGGTTGATGCAATGATTTAGGGTTTGAATGGGTTCAAAGTCACCTGGTGACATTGTGATGTAAAGCTAAGTATCATCATAGTTATGGTACCTATTGTTATTGGTTGCTATAATCTGGCCTAGTGGAAACATATAGATATTAAATAAGAGAGGCCCTAAGAAGGAGCCCTGGGGCACCCTACATGGGATTTCTGTTCGTTCTGATGAAAAGTTTCTCCAGTCTTTCCAATAGTATTTCTTGATCAACAGTGTCAAATGCTGCACTGAGGTCCAACAGAACCAACACTGTGGTTCTACCACAGTCTGTCATTGAATACTTTGACGAGGGCAGTCTCTGTGCTGTGGTGACTGAAAAACATCAAAATGGTTTGTCATTGTTAGGAGGCTATTTGATTGGTGTTTCACCAATCAAATAGCCTGTCCAGCCTGTGAGATCGGCCTGTAGTTCTACATTAACGTGTTGTCCAGATTCTTCTTATTTAGTAGTGGTTTAATAACTGCTGTCTTCAAAGCCTGGGGGAAGACGCCTGATAGCAGGGATGAGTTAACAATTGGAATCAGATCAGACCCAATGACAGGAATAACTTTCTTTAGAAAAGCTGTGGGTAGGGTATCAAGACAGCAAGAGGAGGAGCTTAAATGGATAATGATTTTTTTCAAAGTCTTTTTGGTTTAATTTGTGGAATTCAAATATTTTCTCCACATTGGTGTTGATTGGGGATGGCATTGGTAGTGGGTACGGTATTGAGGTACAGATTTTATAATCTTTTCAGTGAAAAAGCTGGGAAATTCATTGCAGGCCCTTGTACAATTTAGTTCAGGGGGTACTGTCAGTAAAGGATTAGTTAGTCTTTCCACTGTTGCAAATAAAGTTTGCACATTATTAATGTTTCTGTGAATGATTTCAGAAAAGAACGAATTCCTTGCATCTTTTAGGGTTGATTGATATCTGTTCAGTCTGTCTTTATAGATTTCACAGTAAACCTAGAATCGAGTTTTCCACCATTTTCTCTTGGCTCGTCGACATTCCCTTTTTTCACTACGTACCAGGGGATCACTAGTCCACGGAGACTTCTTTCTACTTGAGACTACTTTCACTTTAGTTGGAGCAATGGAAGATTGTCTGGATTTTTTTCTGATATTGCTCTCACTGTATTTTTGTAGTAGCTATAAACTCTGGTGTTCTTGCTACAAAAGCCTCAATTCCATTAATTGATCCGTCTTGTATCATAACAATCTTTGCTGGGGGGGCCCTTACTTTGTTATGTGTCTGCTTAATGTGGCTGGGTTTCTCCTGGTGGCTTTGACTGGTCCCGGGGGCTGCGTCATCTTTCGGGGAACTCAGGGCTCCGAATCTCTTTTTCAGTGGGATTCCAAGTGGAGTAATATCTGCTGTTTTGGGCTGAAACCCTCTAAGCAGAGGCAGAAGGGGTGGGTTCAACGCTTTCCCTGTGCTAGAGTTTATTTTGTTTATTCTTTCTTGGAGAACAGGCAGGGGTTGATGATTCCGTGTGCTTTAAAGTTGGCCAGTGTTCATCACAGTGGGGTGTTCTTCCTGTTAATCGCGTGTTGGCTGGGGGAGTAGCATTGTCCTGTGTTTTCTCTGCGACACGGTTAGACCGATGTAACACCGAGCTGCCAGGTTGTTTCTCCTTGCGTGTAGTCATCAGTAAAGTTGTGTTAAACCAGTTAAAACAGCTCAATTGGTCACGCCTACAGCCCCTATTGTGATTTGCAAGAATCCACCGCGCCCGGTAGAAAACACCCAATCAGAGCCAGAGCAGCGTCTGATGGAGTGTCTGACATCTGTCTATCACTCCTCACACACACATTGCGACCCGCCCCTCGCTCCGCTATGCAACCGGCTGCACTCTGTCAGAACCAAGGTCAGAACAGCTCTTTGACTAGCGGCAAGAAGCTACGAGTTAGCTATCGCAGAGCAACAGCCAGCTAAAGAGAAACTGCCCGTACCGCCGCTGCCAACAACAGCATATACGGCTAAGATAACAAAAAAGAAGATGACAGAGGAAGACAAAAAAGCTAAGAAGAAAGAAGTTGACCGAGCCCGAGATAAAACGAGGTTAAATATTGGCGTAGCCTTTGAGAGGTGGGACCTGAAAGCGTTTAAAACTGATTCCGAGCTGGCAATGTTTCTGCTTGACAGGTAATTACCCTTGCTTGATTAATATATTTTTTTTATTTCTTTGGTGGTGCTATTACAATAAACCTCCGCAGTGTGTGCGATCATCCGTGCACTCACAGCTAATGTTGTCATATGTGGTTTACTGTTAGGAAATATTCACGAAAGTTTGTTTTCTCCAAAACTTAGAATACTGAAATAAGTGGGGGGTTTTCTTTTCCTTTGTTGACTTTACTGTATTTACCAAGTAAATATTGCCCTAGATTACTGTTAATGTCGACAAGATTTATGTCAGCTTATTTGTCGGCCAGCAATATTGATTATTTACAACAGTAATGTTGTCTAACTTCATGTGCTATTTATGAACTTAGAATTAATGTTAAGAACCAGCTGACATGTAAGGAAGACTTTTTAGCTCAGGTATAGACAACATCTTTTCCAACTGTGCGGAGGTGAGATTATGTTTTGCTCTTACCGGTTCGCACTCCATGTTGCTTACGCCACTTTGCTGCTTCAAGTCGCATCAGCTGATTATCTTTGGCAGTTGTTACACCAGTAGCGCAGCCGAAGGAGGGAGGAGGGCATTGGAGGCAGGCCTTGAGTCCATCGGAGAGGGAGGGGGAGTGATGTGAAGCTTGTTTGGGTATAAATTTTCAAGCAAAGTCTGTTCTCCTCTCTGAGTTACCTGCTGCAGCTTTAAGATCAAAATTTATTTCCTGATGGTGTAATATTGTCTCAATTGTCTTCCATTCTCTGGAGCAGTTTCTCAAAATCCTCAGCTGAGCAAAATGCCATGTTGATAATCCACAGTCCATCAAAAAGTTTTACAAGAAGAGAAATCCGGTCCAATACAGTAACTCCAGGGGCTGGGTGCATAAAATAACTCAGAAAAAAGCTAAGAAAAGAAAACAAGAAAAGAAAACAGAAAAGAGAATAAAGCGAGGGATCAGGAGAGACCAGGAGCGCTGCTCTTTTTTCAGCAGTCAGCAGAAGGCCAGCAACCTGCCAGTTTTGTACCCAGAATCGAAGAAGCACTGCCTTGCCTTGAGTAGTTGTTCCATGGCTGAAGTAGTAGTTGTAAGATCATAATCTGTTTGAAGCTTAACTCGATCATCATAAAGTTTGGGGTCTGGATTAGATGAATGCCTGTCCTCAATATTTTTTATCTTCCGCTGCAAATCTATCAGCCTATTTCATTTTTGTTTGGAAATAAAACCTATGAATTGGCCTCTCGCATAGGCCTTAGAGGCCTCCCAGAGTTTGCCTCTTGATATCTCTGGCGAGTCATTAAGTTCGAAATACAAATATATCTGAACCCTTGAAAACCGTTTAGTCTTCTTACGGTAACAATGTAGAATTGACTCACCTGAGCCCCCCAATCTAGGTCAAGCGAGACTAGAGCATGATCGGATATAACAATAGTATGATACTCTGAAGCTTTGAAGGAGTCATCAACTGAAATGTTCACTTTTCCACGTGAAAACATGTATATTATGGTTTCCTAATGATTTGACACTTGCCGGGAAGCCAATATTAAAAAAGTGGAGCGTTTGTTTACCATTGGCTTATTCAACCAGCACACATACAGCGCACGTGCATGCGCACTCATATACGTGATCTTAATTTCTTCCCCATTTTGACGTCAAATTAGCAGGATACACCATATAAGGATACCGCAGACCAATGCTGCTGCAATGCTGAATTCGGATATGGAGTCAGAAAAGGAAGAAACAAGGTGCAGAGGAGTTGCTCTGTTGCTGACTGCCAAATTCGCTTTCCAGCTCAGGTTCTGAGTCTGGCTCGTACATATAAGGTTAAATTCCATAGGTCGCAGCCAGGTCGGGTTCAGTCATAACTTGAGCTATGTTGTTAATTTTGAGTGAGATGCTAAAGCGGCGCCTACGGTGTCAACCCCCTCCTTCCTGCCACCAATCAACCCGCCCCTCATTTGCATTATTATAATGCCAAAATATCACACATAATCTTGCGAGACTATATTGCCTTTAGAAAAAAGGGTCATTTTTTACTTAATTTCTTTTTTGAATGGCCTGAATGACTATAATAGAGCGTGGGAAACTACGGTAGTAATAGGTTATGACTCCTTTAACTTTGGAGAGCAGCCTAACATCTACAAGGAAAAAGTCTATACAAGTATATGTTCGATGGGCATGAGAAAAAAACTAAAACTGCTTAGCTGCAAGATTTCCATGCCTCCACAGATCCAGAAGCCCCAGCTGGATTTTAAAAAACCACAAAGATTTGGCCAAAGTAGATACCACAAGAATATAAGTACATTAAAGACAAAATTACCAAACCAAAATACTATGCAGTTAAAAATAAATTGGCTTACTTAGATTTGAATGTGCAACTGAGTAGGATAATTAAAAATATATTTACAGAATGTGCATGTGTAGTTGTGCATTAAAAAGTGGACGTTATTTGCAAGAAGTTAAAAATATATAAACTGTGAAAATCAAATGTCAAAATAACAGCAGCACAAATGTTATTTGAAGTGAGATAAACAGTGCAAATTAAAGCAGGGGCGTATTATTGGGTTTGTTGGGAGCAGTTCTGGTTGTTGAGTCTAACAGCTGCTGGGAGGAAGGACCTGCAAAAACGCTCCTTCATGCACCTAGGATGTAGCATTCTGTCACTGAAGGACCTCTGCAGCTCAGCAACATCTTAATGGATGGGTGGGAGAGACTGTCCATCAGTGATGTTATTTTAGCCAGAGTCTTTTTGTCTCTTACCACCTGCACTGGATCCAGGGTGTACCCTAGAACAGAGCTGACCTTCTTGATAAGCTTATCCAACCTCTTCCTCTCAGCTGTAGATAAACTGGTGCTCCAACATATTACGCCAAAAAAGACTGCTTATGGCACCACAGAGTCAAAGAAGGTATTTAGGAGCGCTCCCTGGACTCCAAAATATCTCAGTCTCCTCAGCAGGTAGTCTGCTCTGACCCTTTATGTAGAGAGCATCAACGTTGTGCCTCCAATCCAGTTTATTGTTTAGGTTAACACCAGGGTACTATCTCAATGTCCACTCAATGGATGTTCACTGTGGGGCCCCCATACTGCAGACCAGCCATACTGCATGAAACAACAAATGCATGAAACAAGAGCATGTTTTTTGATACACCTTTTGAAGTTTAATAAAAAGCAGATCATGTTAAGAGATATATAAATTACATCTATCAAACAACTGACAATACTTTATTTCTGTTTTAGGTTTTATAGTCTTCAGAATAAAAAACTGCCATTGGTAGGATTTGACAGATCAGTGATAAAAGCCCAATCAGTGATTCTTTACTTATTTGATTTAACTCTTAATTTTTTTGATGTGGAAATTGAGATTTTTCATCCCCAAGGTGTTAACAGTATTTGGCTTAGTGTTGTGTTGTGTGAACTCACTGACAACCTCCAACAACAGCTTTTTCTAAAGTTGCCATTACATACTACCTGAAGCTCTTTATACTGCAGTAAATATCTCATTGTCCACTGCAAAAAGTGTGGTAAAACAATAAGACACCTAATTTCTCAATTTTGATAAATCCAAACTCCATATTTTTGTTTATCTTTATCTTTAGAGAAACAAATCAACTTCACCCACTTTTTATAGCACTTGACATTTGTCATTATGAATTTCCACAGGTGGAACACAGCACAATAGACTTTGAAGTGCACATTTGTCTCTGACAATTTGTAAAAAAAAGTAGCATGAACTTCTCTTGTTAAACACTGTTTTTATGGAGACTTATTCCACTTTTGCTCTGACAGATGGTGAAAGTTATTCTTTCCCTTTTCATCAACTCTAAATTATTGTCCAGACTTATATTTATGGGCACTGGGCAGCAATTCTTCTGCACTGTCGTCATCTTTTAAAGTACAGATGAATTATCACTCAGCTGCTGCAGATCACCACCATACGGCTAACTGCCACAGTGCCCATCTGATAAATGATCACTGAAAAAAAAACATAATAGAAGACTAATTCCCAAATTACCATAAATTAAAATCTTTGCTTCATTTAAATCTGAACTATTACATGAAAATGACCTTGCATGTGTGTTTTACTTGTTTTCTTTCTCTTTGGGCCAACCAGGTTTACCTGGATAATTTACACCACTGAAACAGAGTGATGCCAGTGACAGCCAGTGAACCTGAAGAGAGATCATTGTTAACACAGTCGTCTCAGTAAATATATTCTTTTAGTCAGGAGACAGAACCGAAAGTAAGTCCAAATAGTGCTTTCCTCTTCACTATCTATCAAAACTTAATTTTATCCTTGTCATAGATCCCCAAAAAATTTAATATGCCTCAGTGAGTACATGTCACTGAAATATGAACTGAAGTTAAGAGGGGTCAAAACAAATTTTGTCCACAGACATTGTTGTCAGCATTCTAAAATGCTATGTCGTTTTGCAGTGGTAAAAAGTTAGACATCTCATTTGTTACAGGATAAGTAATTTTATACGTACCTGCTAAGGATTAATATACTTCTGTTTGGCAGAAAAAGATTAAGTGATCTCTACTATGCTGTGCATCACATCCAAAAGAATGCGGTATAGGTGCAATGAATAAAAATAAAAGGCAACATGCAGTAGCTACAGAGTTTATAAAATGACTGGTCTTTTTAAACATTCCTTTTATAACTGGGATTGACCTTTGTTTTTTTTGTTTTTTTTACGTGTCCTGTTTGGCAGTGTGGAGCTCAGATTTGGTGTCTGAGTACCAAGTAGAAGCCCAACAGATTTACTTTTACAAGCAGAGCACTACAGCATTTGCTATAGTACTCCACTTGATATATATGTGTGAGATATCTTTATTATGAATTGCTATGGGCTTTATTTTCTGATGTTATGGACACAGAGATGGAAAATAAAGGGGAAGAAAGAAAGAAGATGAAGAAGAGAGGTAGTCAAGAGAGAAGGTGTGTTGAAAATACAAGAGAGGAAGGGGAACCAAGAATACACAGGAAAACATTGAAGTCTGCCTCCATACCCACAGTACAGCGGAGAGGGGGAAAAAAACTAAATAAAAAACAAAAAAGGAACATCGACAAAACAAAACAAACAATGTGAACTAAGAACTACACAACCACATCACACAAAAATGGATATAAAAATTCAACAATGTCACTGAAAAGCTCATGGTACCGATTAATCAAGATCTAGTAATAATGTGGTTGTGAGCATGCTGATGCATATAAGGTTTCTCCATAAGATTCTTCGATAGCTGGTGTGAACAGCCATCAATCCGAGATCGGAGCCAAGCCATCCAAAGGACCCCTAGAGCCCCAGGCAGACCAGCGCAGGGGCGACCGCATCCCCCAAGAGAGGAGCAGAGGAGAAACCCAGGGGAACATCCAGCGGCTACTATGCAAGGGCCCGGGGGGCCACAGTGATGAGCCCACGAGCCCCACCGGCAACCGGCTGCGCCAGGGCGGGCCCGTCCATGGACCGGGAGAGCCGGGGCCCATAGGCGCCCCACCCCCCAGCAGGGACCCGACCAGGGACCAGCCGATGAGGGGCTCCCGCCACGCGCCGCCGCCACCCCAGGCCAATTCCCACCTCCAACATCCCAGCGCCCAACGTCTTAGCCCCACCGCTAGCCACAGCGGATGGACGGCCTCCCCAGGCCAAGCCCAGCCAGCACCTGGACATTAAGTTGTACCAGCTCCCGAGTCCTGATCCCACGCAATGCAGAGCGCTGAGATCAGGCATCCAACAAAGGCCAGGGCCAGTCCAACCCGCCAATGAACCGACCATGCACAAAGCACACAAAACAGGTGATCGAATGAGCAGAGACGCTAGATCTGTATCCCGCCGAGCCACCAAACAGACACCACCCAACAATCCCAAACCTGGCACCCCCGAAAGAGGTGCCCCAACCAACAAAAAAGACAACATCAGCCCAGCACATCGGCCGACCAACACACCGGTCCACCCAGGCCCGTCAGGCACGCACCAGGTCCGACCCGGATTGACCACCAACGCACCAGCGGGCAGGGACATCAGTCACTGGCAGTGAGTGACGGAGGGGAATAGGCCCCCCATTAAATGTAAGGCCTGAGGCGACCTTTGTTTTATTATAGGTTTGTTGTAAAGCTAACATTAAATAAAAAGCAGCTGTTGTTTTTCAGAGTTTAACCCTTTGAGTCTTTTTAATGTAGCTGTTTGTGAGAGAAGGGAATGGGAACTAAATACAGTGGAGCAAAAAAGTATTTGGCAGCCACCGATTGTGCATGTTGAACCCCTTAAAAAGATGAGAGAGGTCTGTAATTTTCATCATAGGTACACTTCAACTGTGAAAGACAGAATGTTAAAAAAAAATCTAGGAAATCACATTGTATGATTTGTAAAGAATTTATTTGTATAATGGTGCACAAAATAAGTATATTAAATAAGTATAACAAAATAAGTATAAAAAATGTAACAATAAATATAACAAAAATAAATAAGTACAAAAAATAAGCAGGAATTCTGACCCTCACATACCTATTACTTCTTTAAGAAGCTCTTCTATCCTCCACTCATTACCTGTATTAATGGCACCTGTTTAAACTCATCTGTATAAAAGACACCTGTCCACACCTTCAGTCAGACTTCAACCTCCACCATGGTCAAGACCAGAGAGCTGTCCAAGGACACCATGGACAAGATTGTACACCTGCACATGACTGGGATGAGCTAACCTACAATAGACATGCAGCTTGGTGAGAAAAGATCGACTGTTGGAGCAATTATTAGAAAATTGAATAAAGACAAGATCACTGACAATCTCCCTTGTCTAGGGCTCCATGCAAGATCTCACTATGTGGAGTACAAATGATCTTGAGAATGGTGAGGAAACAGCCCAAAACTACACGGGGGGAACTGGTCAATGACCTGAAGAGAGCTGGGACCACAATAACAAAGGTTGCTATTAGTAACACACTACGTTGTCATGGATTAAAATCTGTCCCTGCTTGGGCAAGCAAATCTTCAGGCCCGTCTAAAGTTTGCTAGAGACCATCTGGATGATCCAGAGGAGGATTGGGAGAGTGTCATGTGGTCAGATGAGACCAAAACAGAACTCTTTGGTATAAACGCCGCTCACCGTGTTTGGAGGTGGAAGAAAGCTAAGTTGCATCCCAAGAACACCATACCCCCTGTGAAACATGGGGGTAGAATTATTGTTTTGGTGCTGCTTTTCTGCAAATGGAACAGGAAGACTGATCCGTATTAAGGAAAAGATGAATGGGATCATGTATAGTGAAATTTTGGGCAAAAACCTCCTTCCATCAGTGAGAGCATTGAAGTTGAAACATGGCTGGATCTTCCAGCATGACAATGATCCCTAACACACTGCTCGGGCAACAAAGACATCGCAATGTAAAAAGCATTTGAAGCTGCTGGAGTGGCCTAGCCAGTCTCCACACCCCAATCCAATAGAGAATCTGTGGAGGGAGATGAAAGTCTGAGTTGCCCAGCGACCGCCCCAAAACATCACAGCTCTAGAGAAGATCTGCATGGAGGAAAGGGCCAAAATACCAGCTACAGTGTGTGCAAACCTATAATGAAGACTTTAACCGTTTTCAGACGGAAGTTCTGGAATATTTGCGGACAATTCCATCCGGTCTTTAACCGGAGTTGTGTTTTCAAATACATCACTATTTTCCGGAACATTGCCTTTCAGCTGCTTTCACACAGCAATAAATGTCCTGATGGATGTCTGGGGGGGTTGTATGTGGATATGACGTAAACTTACTGTGGCTGTTACGCACTCCCTCCAACAGGCGAAGAGGGAAGGGAAGAAAGTGAAGAGGACAACAGTGTAAAAGGGTTTGCAACCAGATTTATTGAAACAACCCTGGGTTAACTTTAAGGTTTTTCAGATTTTAAGGGCCGGGAACTCCTAACAAATTCTCCTAGAGACGGCCCTGGAGAATGCCCAACCTCAAACAAAATTTACCACAAAGGTTAGTTTAAAGGTGGGAGTTTTCCAACAGCGAAAAAAATCACAGCTCCTTTTAAGCTGGAACAAGGTAACAAAAGTAAACAGTAAACCAGTTAACCAAGGAAGGTAGTGTCAAACTAAACAAAACTCTATACAAAGCACTACCGTTACTTTCCAGTTTAACACTTGAAAAATAACAAAACAAAATAAGAACAACAGTTTCCTCCCTAGTAAACAAATACTAAGTTGTTCTGAACACTTAAGGTCTAAGGTAACCTTTCTACTTGAGAACAACAGCTTACAATAGGGATTCAAACAAAGTTGTTCAAACCATAAAAGTGGGGCTCAGCAAAGTGGAGACTACTATGGTGAAAGTAGCTCCATGACAAGTGGTTCCACCGGAGTATTATATGGTCTGGAACAAGGACAGCAATCAGTCCAATTGACAGCACCTGCCCCTGCACAGCCGCATGGCCCTGATGATGTCAGATGCTCCATTTGGGTTTGGTTTCCATGGCGACGGTAAACTCCAGTGATCTGCCCTCTTCTTTCTGGGTGTTGCAGGTGCTCGGGCAACAATTATTTAAAAACAAATACAAAACCCAAAGTGGACAACAAAGGAAAGTGGGGGAGAGAGAAAATGACCCAACACAAAATAAAGGGACCGTAAACCCCCCACAAAGGAAAAACCCCAAACCTAAAACTCCATTTACCAGCCTTCCTACCTGTCCCCTTATTTTACGGAATACGGGACAAACAGTCAGCTAGAACATTTTCTACACCACTCTTATGTTTTATTTCTAGGTCATATTCCTGTAACAAAAGAGCCCACCGCATCAGCCTATTTTTGTGATCAAACATTTTTGCGAGGAACGTTAAAGGATTATGATCAGTATGATCAAGTGTTGTAGTGCTGGTATTAATGAGAGGGTTTCTTTCTCAATGGTAGAGTAACAGACTTGGTAAGGAGTGAACTTATTTGAATAGTAAGCAACAGGGTGATCTAATCCATTCTCATCTTGTTGCAACAAAACCGCCCCAGCTCCTAGTGGCAGGCGTAAATGTCACTTCCCCAAACAAAGGGATTATTGCAAAGATGGCAGATGAAACAGCAGATCTACTCACAGTGCTCTTCTTTGTGATGTGTGCAATTTTGTGCACATGGAAACGCTTAAGAGACATTGATAAAGAAGAAGTATTCTTATGCTCTGCCGTTCACGTGACATTTATACGTCATCACTGTGTGCGCTCACAGTGTTCCCTGCCCCCTCCCCTTTTCCCCTTTGCCCCACACGCCTCCAGCTTTTTCGGAACATTTCCTGATAATCTGAATGCAAACACTATACAGCGAAAAGTCCGCTCTTGTTAATAGATCTTCATCCGTAAAATTACTGGTAAAGGGTATCCGGACAAAGTCCGAAAGATTGCTTTCAGACTCAAAAGCAAAACAGACCAAGTACGGAAAATTTAAGTTTTTCATGGCCTGTATGAAAGGGGCTTTACAGAAAGCATTTGATCTCTGTCATAGCTAACCAAGGTTACTTTACAAAGCAATGAAATGAACTTTTATCTGCAAAATACTTATTTTCTGCACCATTTTACAAATATATATTTTTAAATCATACAATGTGATTACTTGGATTTTATTTTCACATTCTGTCTCTCACAGTTGAAGTGTACCTATGATGAAGATTACAGACCTCTCTTATCTTTTTAAGTGGAAGAACTTGCACAATCGGTGGTTGCCAATACTTTTTTTGCCCTACTATATGTTGGTAGAGAGTTCTGTGTGTTTGACTGACTACACTGTGATCTGATAGGTAACACGTTTGCCTCAAAACAAATTGTCCTCTGGTTTGAATCATGTCAGTGAAAGAGTTCCTATGCAGAGCTTTCATGTTCTCTTTTGTTCAGATTGCCAACATGGGAGTACTATCTTCCATAACAACGATTTCAAGAAAAGCAAGGCCCCTGAGTCAGATGAACCAGCTTATATCCTAAAGGTATGCAGAGCTGAATCGTTGGATTCCAGATCCACACCTTGCTCTTCAAATTCTGAGAAAAGGAAGAATGGCTTCCAAAGCAAATGGATGCCCTTTTAGAGAAATTATTTACCAAGTGGACCAAATCAGAAGTGGTCCTCCTCTAATAAAGTCCTTGCACCTGCAATCCAGCTGTTTCCAGTGTCTGAGGAAATATGTTCCGGGTCCTAGTGTGGTCTTTGCTCATCTAGAAGTACAAGTGATATTTTTTTACAGCCTACCAACTCCAGAAAAAGTGCTACAAACACTGTCATATTATGCTGCCATTATGTTAAGAATGTGAAGAGCTTCTAATGTCAGGTTGGACCTTCAGAACTGCCTTAATTCTTTGTTACTTTTATCAAGGTGTTAAAAACATTCCTAAGATTTTGGTCAATATTGATTGACATGATGGTATTAATAAGCCTGTGTCAATAACAAGATGATTTATTTAAATTATATTTAAGTTTCTATACATAAAAACAGCAAGGATGATGAGCTAAATACCTGGAAAATGCTAATCTCACAGGAGATGCCTACTCATTCGACTATTCAAGTCCGCATAATCTCCCAGTTTTGTGATTTATACACCCCCTCAGGTGTCCAAACAATAGCATTAACACCTGTTTCCTAACTCCTAGTCAGTCCTCGTGGTATGGCAACTGTAGTTTGCCTCAAAAATACTACTACTAAATTTGAGAGAAGGCCTTCTTTACAATGTTCATATGGTACTTAGTGACCAAAAGTGTGCCCAGAAATTATTTAAACCCTTTACACACTTTAGGTTGGATTCATGATTTCATATTTTTATGTCTAATTCTGCCACTTCCATCTGAATATCACAGCCTAAATTTCTCATCAGACAACTTTTCCAATCTGTTATTAAAATATAAAATTTGGTGAGCCTGTGCAAATTTTGACCTTTTTCTTTTGTCTCGTTTCCATTGAGCGGTCCGGTCTGGCTCTGTCCAGTCCGCCTTTTTGTCTGTTTCCATTGTAAAAGCGGCCCATACAGCAGGTCCGTACCATTCCATTAAAGTTGCAGTCTGGAGTATTTGAGGGAGAGAGATTTTTTGAATCCGACGTACCAAGGCCCTTCCCAAAACACTCC
The DNA here is from genome assembly GCA_963556495.2 of Valencia hispanica. Classification (NCBI taxonomy): domain Eukaryota; kingdom Metazoa; phylum Chordata; class Actinopteri; order Cyprinodontiformes; family Valenciidae; genus Valencia; species Valencia hispanica. The sequence continues at coordinate 26,935,410 of OY747701.1, read as the reverse complement.
CCCCTCCCCTTCCCTCCCTCCAGCCCTACCGCAGCAGTTGTGCACGCGCATCACCTGTGGCAACACAGCGAGTCAAAGAAGTAAGCAGCAAGCACTATTGAGCACCACCCAATTGTATTTTTGCTATGGACATTTCGGAGGTGAACAATTTCTGCATGACTGATGCTCTCTAACAATATGCCGACTGTAAACAGGAAAACACGGAGCAGTCTATGTTGCGCGGCACCATGTTCACATGTTTGGGGGACCCGCATGCAAGTTGATTGACAGCCGACAATGCGGAAACTCGAATTCTATTGGCTAATAAAATTCGGCGTTCAGTGTGAAATGCATAGGGGGCTATGGGAGGAAGGTGGGATTAAGAAAAATAACAAGTGTTGTGGAGCATTAGCCTTTTATTATAGTGTTGAACCCCACTATCATTTTAAAGATTTATAAAACTTTGATACATAAATATATTCTCCGGACTGCAACTTTAATGCCCAGTGGTTATTTGCTATTTTGATTTTTTTTTGTAGTATCCAGAAAAAATCTATTATTTAAAAATTAGACTGAAATTGAATAGACTGAGAAGGTTTCTTAACATGGTAAAAGAAATTGTTCAGTGGCTGCAAGCTAACTCTACTTCATTGCTCGGATAATGTAAACATGTGGAAATTGTGTTAAAAATGGCATCTCAAAAGTGATACTAAAAGAGATCCATAACTTGTTTTGACGGTGATCAAAAGCTGTAATTTGTCACGGTAGAATTTTAATCATCACCACATGAACACACAAGGACGGGCACACCTGATTCAGAAAGGAAGGCACTGATTCAAAATCTGGCATTAAAGGTCAGTTGACCAGCCACAAAAAATAGATTACACCAACAGAAATCTAATGAGCCATGATGCTCACATTTTTGTGCCTTGTGTCATTTTAAGTTCAATCGGTTCCTTTGTAACACTTTGTACGTTTGACATGGCATTCTGTTTGAATTTTTGCAAATAATTTCTTGCCCTATTGTTATTTTTACTACCCATTGCCTCACATTTCTGAATTGAGAAGAACCATTATTTGCCTTACAACTAGTGTGGAAAACTGAAAGGCTGCAGACTTAGTGTTATGTCTGTTTTCTGTAATAATTGTTAGTATTTGTTACCCAGATGTATTTTTATTACTATTCTGTTGCATCATGCTTTTACATGTTCATGTATGTGAAATTTTCTCAGGAAATATAAACCACTGGATGAAATCCTCCCTCATAGCTCTTCTAACAGCTGACTCATCCTGGCAATCCATCAAATATTCATTAAGCTATATGAAAAATTGGTTGTCAGAACTCCACTGAGAATATCATTTAGGTCTCTGAGTCTTTTATGGAAAGAGGACCAGAATTACTGCCAACTTTGCCTTGACTCTCTCTGAAATCCACTATGGCTTTTATTCCAAAAGCATTAGAGTCGTACGTTGCTAAACACAGGCAGCTAAAGACCTCGCAGAACCCCCTGTAGTGACCTCCAGCAAGGTTCTTATAAAAATCTAACCAAGCATCAAGGTGGATTTGAGACTCAAAAGTAAACAAACCAATCACTATTCAAAAGCCCAGCCAGACCAAATAAGGGGGTCTATCTTAGTCTTTATCCATCGATACACTTTTAAAGATTAACCCTGACTCACAGAAACAAACACATAGAGAAGTATATATGTCATTGAAAACACTATATAGAATGTTAATCTATGTTCCATATGAACCACAGCTACTGTATGATGAGGGTTGCTAAAAATATCCCATGCTGGCTGTTTTTCAATAATGTTATATGCACATATATATGCACACAGACTACCGAAGCTGAAATTACTTACTGATTAAGAGAAGGATATTAACACTGGAAAAATCTGATAAAGCTAAACCAAACAGAGCCTATGTAAACACTTGTTGCATTGCAGAAAAATAAACATCAAGAAATGTAAATGACAAAATATTACTTTGTGATAAAATGAAATAATGCGTGGTATATCTGTCTGACATGTATTTCCTGTCTCTGTTTAGTATATGGCATTTAACCTTCTAAAGAGTTCATTCAAAGCACAGAAAGCTTAATTACCTAGACCACAACCATAATTATGCCATGAGATTTGACTTTTAAAATCTATTGATGTTTAAACAAATATTATGTTAAGTTTTTGTATAATTTACTTCTAATTCACATACAAAATCTTGTCTGTCTGTTATATTGTAAATATCTGCTTACTAGTTTATTTTTTTACCTTTATTCTTGTATTGTAAATCATCATGTTCTGTCAAAATGTCAGTGTTTTTTCTGAGGCAGTTGAAATATCTTACAGCTTTGCCAATTTTCACTTTGAAATATCTACCCATCAACTTCTTTATTGTGAAGCTTTATTTACTGTGAAGCTGCATTGCCAGTAAATATCTCAACAGAAACTTTTACATTTTAGAGAATTCAATAACATTACCTTTACGGATTATTCCTTGTCCTTTAAAATGCCTACCTTTTGCAGCATTTTGCTCTAGCTAGTTGTTTCTCCTCTGAATTGACCTTTGCTCTCAATCACACATCTTACTCCAGCTTCTCAGCTTAATATCCTTCATGTCAATTGCAACTGAGAGGAGAGCGACTTTGCTTCCTTGCTCTTGTGACAGCTACTCTGAAAACTTGGCCTAAGGGCAGGACCTCAACAAGTTTTCTAAAAGCTGGGATTAAACTATTTTTGACTACGCAATCCTTTATTTATTTTCTTTATTTACTCTACCTAACATACCCCTTGATTTCATTTATCAAATTTACTAAACCAAACTTCTCTTACTCGACTTTAGGTTGAGCTAGGAAAAGCCAAACAAAACTCCCTAAAAAATATAACAAACAAAGGAGCTGGGAACTGCAAAGCAATGGCTCATAGCTCTGGCTGGCTACCAGCAAGGGTACACTAAAGAAAAGCATTAAGAATAAAGAAGACGATCTTAATCGAACCATCAAACAAGATGGTAGGTGAGAATAGAGCCATTCAGAAAGTAGATTGAATAATAATTGAAAGGCATGAAGGAAAGGGTATAATATGACATGAATGAGAAATGACTGAGAGCTTACCAGCAGAAGTTAAGTTTCAAGCTTTTTGATTAAAAACCAAATAATGGTTTGTTTCAACCATTATTGCCAGTTTAAACAAACACAAGAACTTTGTGAAACCTAGAGACAACCACACTGTTACCACAGTGGTGTTTGATAAAACATGATTAGAAGGCACTTAGAAATCATGCTGATAAAGAAGACACTGGTAGGTGACCTGTTTTTGTGATTCAGGGGTGAGAACTTCTTGTCCTGATTGTCTTTGAGTGCTCACAAGTACCATCCACATCCACTGCTGTTGGTTTTACTGTCTGATATGTTGCTCCATTAAAACAACAGGTTTAAATTAAAATGAAAAATTGCTTTTTTTTTTCTATCTCGTCATTTGTGTATTCTGGAAAAGTATACATGTAACCAAATGTAATCATATTAAAGTTGCAATAGAGTACAATGAAATCCTGATGTACATACTAATAGTTTTCATCATCATTGACATTAACAAATAAACTATAGATATTATAGTACGGCTCTGGCTCTGGAACCCGTCTCCTCGAGAGAGGTTGGACTCTCTTCCACTCTGGGGTTGCCCCCGCTGAGAGGCGCCGAGCTGGGGTGGGCATACTTGTTGCCCCCCATCTCGGCGCCTGTACGTTGGGGTTTGCCCCGGTGAACGAGAGGGTAGCCTCCCTCCGCCTTCGGGTGGGGGGACGGGTCCTGACTGTTGTTTGTGCTTACGCGCCAAACAGCAGATTAGATTACCCACCCTTCTTGGAGTCTTTGGAAGGGGTGCTGGAGAGTGCTCCTCCTGGGGACTCCCTTGTTCTGCTGGGGGACTTCAACGCTCATGTGGGCAATGACAGTGAGACCTGGAGGGGTGTGGTTGGGCGGAATGGCCCCCCCGATCTAAACCCGAGTGGTGTCTTGTTATTGGACTTCTGTGCTCGTCATGGATTGTCCATAACAAACACCATGTTCAAGCATAAAGGTGTCCATATGTGCACTTGGCACCAGGACACCTTAGGCCGCAGCTCAATGATCGACTTGGTTGTCGTCTCATCTGATCTGCGGCCGCATGTTTTGGACACTCGGGTGAAGAGAGGGGCAGAGCTGTCCACTGACCACTACCTGGTGGTGTGTCGGCTCCGATGGTGGGGGAGGACGCCGGACAGACCTGGAAGGCCTAAACGTGTTGTGAGGGTCTGCTGGGAACGTCTGGGAGAGACTCCTGTCAGAAGGAGCTTTAACTCACACCTCCGGCAGAACTTTGAACACGTCCCGGGGGAGGCGGGGGACATCGAGTCCGAGTGGACCATGTTCCGCGCCTCCATTGGCGAGGCGGCTGACCGAAGCTGTGGCCGCAAGGTGGTCGGTGCCTGTCGCGGCGGCAACCCCCGAACCCGGTGGTGGACACCGGCGGTAAGGGATGCTGTCAGGCTGAAGAAGGAGTCCTACCGGGTCTTTTTGGCTTGTGGGACCCCTGAATCAGCTGATAGGTACCGACAGGCCAAGCGGGATGCGGCTCGGATGGTTGCTGAGGCAAAAACTCGGGCGTGGGAGGAGTTTGGAGAGACCATGGAAAACGACTTCCGTACGGCTTCGAAGCGATTCTGGTCCACCATCCGGCGTCTCAGGGGGGGAAAGCGGTCTGCCACCAACACTGTTTACAGTGGGGATGGTGTGCTGTTGACCTCGACGCGGGACGTTTTGGGTCGGTGGATGGAATACTTCGAAGACCTCCTCAATCCCACCAGCACGCCTTCCAATCTGGAAGCAGGGTTTGGGGACTTGGGGTCAGGCTCTCCAATCTCTGGTGCCGAGGTCACCGAGGTCGTTAAAAAGCTCCTCGGTGGCAAGGCTCCGGGGGTGGATGAGATTCGACCGGAGTTCCTCAAGGCTCTGGATGTTGTGGGGCTGTGTTGGTTAACGCGGCTCTGCAATATTGCGTGGACATCGGGGGCAGTTCCCTTGGATTGGCAGACCGGGGTGGTGGTCCCCCTGTTTAAAAAGGGGGACCACAGGGTGTGTTCCAACTACAGGGGGATCACACTTCTGAGCCTCCCTGGTAAGGTCTATTCAGGGGTTCTGGAGAGGAGGGTCAGACGGATAGTCGAACCTCGGATCCAGGAGGAACAATGCGGTTTTCGTCCTGGCCGTGGAACACTGGACCAGCTCTACACCCTCAGCAGGGTCCTGGAGGGTGCGTGGGAGTTCGCCCAACCGGTCTACATGTGTTTTGTGGACTTGGAGAAGGCGTTCGACCGTGTCCCTCGGGGGGCCCTGTGGGGGGTGCTCCGGGAGTATGGGGTACCGCGCCCCTTGATACGGGCTGTTAGGTCCCTGTACGACCGGTGCCAGAGTTTGGTTCGCATTGCCGGCAGTAAGTCGGGCTTGTTTCCGGTGAGAGTTGGACTCCGCCAAGGTTGCCCTTTGTCACCGATCCTGTTCCTAACTTTTATGGACAGGATTTCTAGGCGCAGCCAAGGCGTTGCGGGGATCCGTTTTGGTGGCCTCAAGATCGGGTCTCTGCTTTTTGCAGATGATGTGGTCCTGTTGGCTTCATCGGAGCGTGATCTACAGCTTTCGCTGGAGCTGTTCGCAGCCGAGTGTGAAGCGGCTGGGATGAGAATCAGCACCTCCAAATCCGAGGCCATGGTCTTGAGCTGGAAAAGGGTGGGGTGCCTCCTCCGGGTCAGGGATGGGGTCCTTCCCCAAGTGGAGGAGTTTAAGTATCTGGGGGTCTTGTTCACGAATGAGGGAAAAATGGAGCGGGTGATCGATAGACGGATTGGTGGGGCATCTGCAGTTATGCGGGGGCTCTACCGGTCTGTCGTGGTGAAGAGAGAGCTGAGCCAAAAGGCGAAGCTCTCGATTTACCGGTCGATCTACGTTCCTACCCTCATCTATGGTCACGAACTCTGGGTGGTGACCGAAAGAACGAGATCACGGATACAAGCGGCTGAAATGAGTTTCCTCCGCAGAGTGTCTGGGCTCTCCCTTAGAGATAGGGTGAGAAGCTCAGTCATCCGGAGGGGGCTCAGAGTAGAGCCGCTGCTTCTCCACATCGAGAGGAGTCAGTTGAGGTGGCTCGGGCATCTGGTCAGGATGCTTCCTGGACGCCTCCCTGGTGAGGTGTTTCAGGCACGTCCCACCGGGAGGAGGCCCAGGGGAAGGCCCAGGACACGCTGGAGGGACAATGTTTCTCGGCTGGCCTGGGAGCGCCTTGGGGTTCCTCCCGAGGAGCTGGAACAAGTGGCTGGGGAGAGGGAAGTCTGGGTCTCTTTGCTTAGGCTGCTGCCCCCGCGACCCGACCCCGGATAAGCGGAAGAAAATGGATGGATGGATGGACTATAGATATTAATCCATTATTTAATATTTAAATATGAATTTAGGGCATTTATAGTTTAGCATAAAAATCAGCATTGCTTAATGCTTAAAATATCCCATGTATTTTCCTCTGTCTCTCTGACCACTGGCTGAAGCAAGAGTATTGTGGGAAACTGAATTTAAAGACAGACAATGTTTTGAGGTGCAGCAATGCTTCATTGTCTAGCAAGATAAGGAGGGAGAGATGATAACAGTTGCATCTCTGGGTTCTGCCAAAGACAGGTCCCGCTGGTTATAGTTTCAAGAGATTATTTGGATAATCGTAAAGCTTTGACTTGAAAGGCGTATGTAAGTGTGATCTGGCAGTGACCGTTTGTCAGACACAAATCTAATGGATAACTGAGTGGAGTGAACTTCTTTCTTTCTTTCTTTCTTTCTTTCTTTCTTTCTTTCTTTCTTTCTTTCTTTCTTTCTTTCTTTTTTCACAACAACTTCTTCACTGGAAAAGAGGCATGTGTTTTGATGCCCTTTTGGGCTAAATGTGCTTCTCCTGATTGCCCCACATTTCTGCCAATGTCACTGCACTGAGATACATTGATGTCACAATCCTCCCACTTAACCTGCTCTAAGATAGCTAGCTGTTAATAATTCTATTCTATATTAAATCAAAGCATATTTGCATTTTATTGAAAAACTAGTTAATTTATCCAATTTATATTTATTTTTGCAGCATTTTTGTATACATATCTGTGCCTGTTGTTTTTAAGCAGTATTTACTACATAAATTAATGAGGCAGTGTAGTGGGGGGGGGGGGGGGGGGGTTTGCCACTGCACGCATTAACGTGTGCAGATTAAATGGATGTTTTCTTCAATTCATACACTTGAGCTCATTGTAGCAGGTCTTGTTTTAAACCTGCTCTGTCGTCATACCTCTGTCTTGCACTGAGAGCTTTGTTGAGGAAAAATTAAGGTACTGGCAGGTTCATACTCATCTTTATAACTGTTGGCTATTAGGAATCATTGGGAAGGTGGGGTTCTTGGTACTCTGCAAAACAGACAAATAATAAAGCCAACAGCTGGCAGTATTGTTGTAGTTCCAGGATAATATGAACAATGATGTCTTAAATTTTTGTGGAGTATTTTAATATCTCAGAACTGACATGTTTTCTTTGTTCTTTGACAGATGCCATGTTGCTGGTAGCAGACAGACTGGGGGGGCCTTACAACATTGAACAGGTTATAGAGCCAATTGATATTAAGATCTCTGAGGCTATTATGACGATGCAGGACAACAGCATGCAAGTGTCAGCAAAGGTACTGTATCCTGAGAAGCCTTGCACTTGGTTTTCGATATGCCCATTTTAATTGAATTATTTACGTGTAATTACTTTTAATGTATTTGTTGCTGTTAAACTACAGTAATATGTTATTTACAATGTCCAATGCCAAACCTTAACTGCAACTAAATAAATTGTATATTACTTGGAATGTGGGATTTTATTTAAATTTCTCTATGACTTTATACACATCAGCCACTTTATTAGGTACACCTCTTCAATTGTTTGTTAGTGCAAACAGTAAATCAACCAATCACATAGCTGCTCAGTGCATTTAGTCATCTAGTCAAGGTGAAAACGACTTGCTGAAGCTCTAACTGAGCATCAGAGTGAAGAAGAAGAAAAATAGGGGATTTAAGTGACTTTGAATGTGGCAAGGATGTTGGTGCCAAAGTTTTTCTGGAACTGCTTATCTACCGGGGTGATCATGCGTAACCAACTCTTGGTTTACCTGACAATGGTCAGAAAAAGAGAAATATCCGGTAAGCAGCTGTTATATGGCGGAAACTACCTTGCTGTCGTTAAAGGTCAGAGGGGAATGGGGAGACTGAGATGATGGAAATGCAACAGTAGCTCAAAAAACCAGTTGTTACAACTATGGTTTATCAATCAATCAAATTTTATTTGTAGAGCACTTTTCATGATAAAATCATTTAAAGCAAAATTGATCATACACAACCAGTTAAATTCTCAGCACACATAAGACACATACACACCCCGTCCCCTGCCTCTTCACTGCAAAAACACTGCTCAGTCCGTTCCTATACTTCTTAAGTGAACATACAATAAAAATAAACATCTAGAATGATACCACTGTGTGAAAACACTATTTGGTTGATCCATCCACACTGGAAGCCACCCCACAGCCACAGAAAAGTCACCACAGGGACCGTTAAGGTCAGGGCAGGCAGGTATCCACAGCAAAGCCAAAAGGCCACAATGCAGAGCCCCGCCCACCACATCAAAAGCGATCTGAATGGCAGCGACCTCCATGGCTAAACTGGCAGGGCTCCCAGCGCGAAGGATCCCCATGAAGAAACACTAGAGTTAGTCTGCATAAAACAATTCATAAAAACACCTCAGTAACACACACACACAAAAAAATAAACAATAATAATAATAAGGATAATAATAATTGAAAATAAATAAAAAAATTAAAAAAATAAGATTAGATAAGAAATATAAGTTCGATAAATAAAATAACTAAATTAAAAGCCAAGCTAAAAAGGTAGGTCTTGAGCATCTTTTTTAAAACATCAGCAGTTTCTGCAGCCCTGAGATTCTAGAGCAGGCTGTTCCACGAGGGCCATAGTGCTAGAACGAGGCTGCACCATATGTCTTAGTTCTGACTTGTGGAACAACTAAAAGGCCAGTACCAGAGGTCCTCAGGGACCGTGAGGGCTCATATTTTAAAAGGTCGAATAAATAAGATGGGCCAAGACCATTAAGACATTTATAAACTCATAAAAAAACCTTAAAATCAATTCTAAAAACTGGTATGTGTTCAATTCAATTCAATTCAAAAATACTTTATTGATCCCAGAGGGAAATTAAGTGTTGGTATAGCTCATATAATTAATAATTAATTCTTTAAGGAGTTGTTGTATATAGTGATGGCTGTGGGCAGGAAGGATTTCCTGTAGCGGTCTGTATTGCAGCGAAACTGAAGAAGCCTCCGACTGATGACGCTCTGTTGTTGTATGACTGTCTCATGAAGAGGATGCTCAGGGTTGTCCATAATTATTTTGATTTTTTATGAAGATTCCTTCTTTGTATCATCATCTTCAGATGTTCCACAGTTGTCCCAAGAACAGAACCAGCCTTCTTTATCAGGTTGTTTAGCCTATTTGAATCCCTGGCTCTGATGCTGCTACCCCAACAGATGATGGCTGAAGAGATTACACTCTCCACAACAGACTTGTAGAAGATCTCCAGCATCTTGCTGCAAACCTTGAAGGACCTAAGCTTCCTCAAGAAGTACAGTCTGCTCTGTCCCTTCTTCTAGACGGTTTCACTGTTGCGGCTCCAGTCCAGTCTGTTGTCAAGGTGAACTCCGAGGTATTTATACACCTCAACCACCTCCACTTCTTCTCCCATGATGGAAACAGTTTTTGACTTATCCCTGTTTCTTCTGAAATCTACAATCATCTCCTTTGTTTTGTTCACATTCAAGGTGAGACGATTGTTTCCACACCATGTCACAAAGCGGTCCACTAGCTCTCTGTATTCAGCTTCTTGTCCATCTCTGATACACCCGACAATTGCAGAGTCATCTGAGTATTTCTGCAGATGACAGGTCTCTGATTTGTACTGGAAGTCTGAGGTGTACAGAGTGAAAAGGAATGGCGAGAGTACGGTCCCCTGTGGTGCTCCTGTGCTGCTGACCACTTGGTTTGACACACAATTCTTCAGTCTCACAAATTGTGGTCTGTTGGTCAGGTAGTCATTGATCCAAGCGATTGTTGAGGGCTCCACCTGTGTCTTCAGGAGTTTCTGACAAAGCAAATCAGGCTGAATTGTTTTAAATGCACTGGAGAAATCAAAGAACATGATCCTCACAGTGTTGCCTGCTTTGTCCAGATGACAGTGGGTTGGTTGAAGTAGGTGGATGATGGCATCTTCAACTCCAACTCCACAGCAACAAGCAAACTGCAGTGGGTCCTGATACGTCCTTGTTTGCTTACTCAGGGGTGCCAACAGGAGTCTCTCCAGGACCTTCATGATGTGGGATGTCAGGGCAACAGGTCTATAGTCATTGTTGACTGATGGGTGAGTTATTTTGGGTACTGGAACAAGACAGGATGTCTTCCACAACACTGGAACCTTCTCCTGAGTTAGGCTAAGGTTGAAGAGGTGCTGCAGAATCCCACAGAGCTGCTCTGCACAGGCCTTCAGGACTCTGGGGCTGACACCATCTGGACCTGCAGCCTTGTTCCGGTTCAGTTTCTACAGCTGCCTCTTCACCTGACTTTTGGAGACAGACAAGTGGGAGGGGGAGGCAAAGGGGGTAGCAGCATTTCCTGACTTGAAGTTGAAGTCAAACTTGTGGAATTAGAAGAGCCCATGGCTGAGGTGAAGGATAAAACATCCGAGGTGTAACAGGAAAGCTGTTGGTTAGAGGAGAGTGGGATGTCTGTTTGGCTGGGAACAGGAGAGGGGGATGCTGAGCTAGTTCCTGAACTGAACCTGTTGAAGAATATGTTCAGTTCATTGGCTCTGTCCAGACTTCCATCTATCCAATCCTTCCTGTCCTTAAAACCTGTGATCTTTCTCATTCCTGACCAGACATCTCTGATATTGTTCCTCTGTAGTTTGTTCTCCAGCTTCTTCCTGTATGCCTCCTTGCTGTCTCTGATCTTGACCTTAAGTTGCTTCTGTATACTCCTCAGTAATTTCCTGTCTCCCTCCCTGAAGGCTCTTTTTTTCTTGTTTAGCAGTTCCTTCAGGTCACTGGTGATCCAGGGTTTGTTATTAGGGAAGCATCTCACTGTTCTGGTGGGGATGATGTCCACACAGAAGTTTATATAGTCAGTCACACACTCAGTCATGGCATTGATGTCCTCTCCATGTGCTTGGCAAAGAGTCATCGAGTCTGTGGTTCCCGTCCCGTGGTCCTTGTCAGCACACGTGCAGCTGAGTTCTGGAGTAGTTGTAGGCTTGAAATACTCTTTTTTGGAAAGACCAGAGAAAAGCGCATTAAAGTACTCTAATCTACTGAAAATAAAAACATGTCTCAACACCTCTGTGCTGGCTAGAGAAAGAAATGGGTGGACTCTGTTGGACTGTTTAAGATGATAAAATCCTATTTTAGTTGTGTTTTTTAATATGAGGAATAAAATTTAGCTCAGAGTCAAAAAGGATGCCCATATTTCTTACACAATGAGAAGGTTTAAAAATTTGCAGTTCTCATACAATAATCTCTCCCTTGTCTTCAGGACCAATGATTAAAACTTCAGTTTTGTCCTGGTTGAGCTGTAAGAAGTTCTCTGCCATCCATGACTTGATATCTAAAATACAATTCAAAAGTACATTTACTAGCTCAGTGTCATCAGAAGACATGGCAATGTAAAGCTTTGTATCATCAGTATAGCAGTGGAAATCAATGCCGTACCTCCTGATGTCATCCCCAAGTGGCAGCATGTAGAGATTAAAAAGTATTGGGCCTAAAATTGATCCTTTGGGAACCCCACACAGAATGTCATGGGTTCCTGAGGAGTGAGTATCCATACTTACAAAAATTTCTTGATCTGTGAGATGGGAGTAAAAGCATTCTAAAACAGTACCAGAGAGACCCACCAGACCTTTGAGTCTGTGCAATAAAATGTAGTGGTCAACTTTATCAAAAGCTGCTCTTAGATCTAGTAGAACCAAAGCTGAAATTTTCCATGAATCTAAGTTGCACCTGAGGTCATTAACGATCTTTAAAAGAAATGTCTTGGTTCTGTGGTTTGTCCTAAAACCAGATTGATATTTTTCTGTGTTCATTTAAAAACTCATTAAGCTGAATAAAAACAACTTCTTCTATAATTCTAGTTTAAAAAAGTTAAGTTGGATACTGGTGGTTAGTAAGCTGAATAAAAACAACTTTTTCTATAATTCTACTTTAAAAAAGGTAAGTTGGATACTGGATCTAAATTACTCTAAATTACAGAAGGGGCCTCACCACTGCTGTTTTTAAAGGGAGTTGGGAAAACACCCGTCTGAATGTTTAAAAGCTCACCCTGAAAGAACCCCTGAAATGTAATAAAAATGATGTGGGAATTGGGTCTAAAAGGCAGGTAGTTTAGGTAACGTAAGTTGCGAGAAAACTCTACCAAGTATCTTTGGATCAACCAGGACAAAATTCTCCAGTGTGGCCTTTGGTAAAAACTGGGCTTCAGACATGTTAATATTAACATGTTGTTAACATTGTTGTGATAACAGGTTACATCTGATAGCACTGATTTTGTTTCTGAAGTGGTCTGCAAAGTCCTCACATGGAGCAACTTAAGGAGACATGGAGGGTTTGTTAAAATGAGTATTTATTAAAGTATAACTTGTTTTAAAAAGGATTTTGGGATTGTTCTTATTGTCTGCAATGAGGTTTGAAAAGTGGAGCATTCTCACTCTTTTAACAGTATTATTATAGATTTTATGTTGTTTAAAATATTTTTGAAAATGAATCGTGAGCTTACTTTTCCTCCATTTTTGCTCTGCTCTCCTGCATTTCTTTTTCAGGTCTTTCATTTCTGATAGAAAATAAAAAATAAAAATTTTGGGGGGGGGGAGTCTCGGTGAGAGTAACAGGCGCATCAGTGTGAAGCTAGGTTTCACTTAAAAAGAGACAGTCAATATTATTATCTAAAATCAAATCATTAACAATAAAATATTTTTTTAAAAGAGACCAAACATTTAAAAGTGCTATATTCAAAATTGCAGGAAATGCTAGTCTGATAGTAGGGATTTCCTGGTGATAAAATTTCTGAGATTGTTCATGTTAATAGTCCTGTCTGAAAAATATTTTTGACTGTGGTTGTTAATAATGACTTAGACGCAATTTCTTTTTTTGGAATTTAAATTGGGCAAAGGCATAGCTGGCATATTTTGGATTGTGGCAGAAGTTTTGTCTACAGGATGACTGTGATGATGTCCCAGTCCTAGTGTCTTAGTCAAATAATTTCTGTATTATTTTTACTGGGATGATGTCCCAGTCATTTGGATGAGATATTGGGAATAGCATATATAATATGGTATTTGTTAAGATCTGCCCAACCCATATCAGGATGAATGCATCTTCCTTGAGTAGAGAGGGTCTTTACCAAAATAGGTTAAAATTATCAATAGAAATTGTATTAAACGTTGGACTGAGTTTGGAGCCAAGCACTGAGACTTACCCCTGCTTTTCACCGGACATGTAAGCGGTGCATAATGTAATAGACGCATTTACTCACGAATTCAGCAGCGCGTCCCTTTCCACCGAGTTGGTTTCAGGGGCATATCATTCGTGAAAGCATTCCACCCAGTTGGTACCGGGAGATCACGAAATCACAGGAAATTTGAAATTGCTTAACTTAAAGGGTAGTATGCAGGGGAAAAAAATGTATTCTATGTTATTAAGTATCATAAACTGACTTTCCACTCCCCAAACTGCAAATATTTCTGTCCATGACTTCTACTTTTTTATGTTGTCCTTGTAAAAATGATCACTGGTATCAAATAAACTGGGTGATTCTCCACTTTAGAGATTAAATTATAGTCATCCATGATAAAAACCAACAAATTAGACCCACAACCCGACTGACTTCAACCCTGGTGTCCACAGGTAGTGATTTTTGTTTTTATAGTTAAGCAATCGGAAATCTGTACATGGCTTTTATTTTGAAAATGTCTAGATTAATTTTACTGCTTCCATGTTTGATTTCCTGTCTTGCTTGATCTAAACTTCTGAGCTTGAGGCGTTTTAGAAGCATATAGCAATAAAAAAATAGACCTGCGGTGTAAATTTAGTAGAGGGCCATGACACACATTTGCTCCCAGTGGAAACGGTCCCATTGACTTTAATGGTGGCTATCAGCTACGTATTATGCTTCGGAGACATCTCCAATGCAGAATCACCAATGACCAGTGTGGTCAGGGGAGGCTGTGCTGGTAGTGAAGCATCAGCTGGAGGAGAGCACTGTTGTGAAGGAGAAAGTCGCAGAAGATGCCGTCGCCCAGGGTCAGAGCGGCCCGGAGCTGGTGATAGCTCACCTCCGCCCAGAAGGTCTTGACTCTGGACTTTTGAAGGGGGGGGTCATGGTCAAAGGCATCTGACTGCTGACCGGAGAAGGGCTGTGATGGTCAGTAGCCGGAGGAGGGAAATCCTGGAGATTAAAAATGTCAGAACGGTTTTGCAGTGGAACTCCATTTGTTGGCAGGTAGCTACTTCTAGTCTTTGACAGGCGATTTTTTGCTCTTTTAGTAGTCCACAATTCCGTATCCAGTAAAGGAGAGCTAACTTGGGCTTTGGGTCTGGTGCCAAGCTGGATCCAGCTCTCCCCAGTAGGTATCTGCACAGTATTTGCAGAAGGTACGATGCCCGACGGGGAGAACTGTAGACTTGTTGTAGCAGCCTTGCTGGGTGAAGCACGTGTGGGTACAAAGAACTGGAGGAAACAGGTTTGACCTGGGACACATGGAATACCGGATGAACATGGAGATGGGATCTTGAGTTTAACTGTAGTTGGAGTGATTACTTTCTTGATGGGGAATGGACCGAGGAACCGAGGGGCAAGTTTTCTTGGGTGAGATCTGAGGGGAAAGTCTTTAGATGAGAGCCATACCTGTTGACTCGATGAATAATGGGGTGCTGGTCGCCTCTTCTTATCTGCGTAACGTTCATTTTGTGCTGCAGTGCGTTGAAGGGCGGCGTGAGCTTGGTTCCATATGCGTCTTATGGCACAGATGCGAGCACGGACCGATGGCACCACTGAGTCAGGGAAAGAGTCTGGGAGAAGAGAAGGTTGGTAGCCGAGTAATATTTCAAAGGGAGAGAATCCGGTAGCAGAGGAAACGTGTGAATTGTGGGAGTACTCGACCCAGGGGAGATGGATGGACCAGGTGAGTGGCTTTAAACTGCAAAGACAACGAAGGGTGTTTTCAATCTCCTGATTTAATCTTTCACACTGACCGTTTGACTGAGGATGATAGCCAGAGGTGAGTTTGGAGGTGGCTCCCAGGGCGGAACAGAACTGTTTCCAGACGGCTGAAATGAACTGAGGACCACGATCGGGGACTATTTCAGTGGTGATACCATGGAGCTTGAAGACGTGAAGAATGAGCTGACGGACTGTTTCTGTGGATGAGGGAAGCTTAGGGAGAGCAATGAGATGGCAGGCTTTTGAAAAACGCTCAATGACAAATAAAATGACGGTTTTACCTTTAGAAGGTGGGAGGCCGGTGATATAATCCAGAGCGATGTGAGACCCGGGTCGAGATGGTGTGGAGAGTGGTTGCAGAAGACCAGCAGGAGGTTGATGGGATGATTTATTCTGGTTGCAGATGTGACAGGCAGAATTAAACTCGGCTACGTCCTTGTTAAGGGATGGCCACCAGAAATATCTGCGTAGGAGGGCAATGGTGCGACTGGTGCCGGGATGACAGGAAAACATGGAGGCATGGGCCCAGTGGATGGTCCGTGCTCAGATGGCTGATGGCACATGCAGACGACCGGGAGGTCCCCCACCTGGGTCGGGTTCATTCTGGAGGGCGTTTTGGATTGATTTTTCAATGTCCCAGGTGAGGGCGCCGATGAAACAGGAAGATGGTAGTATTGTGGTTTCTTTGGGAAGTGTCTCATCTGTCTGGTGAATTCTGGAGAGAGCATCCGGTTTCTTGTTTTTGGAGCCTGGACGATAGGAGATTTTAAGGTTGAAGCGGGAAAAGAAGAGGGACCACCGGAACTGTCTGGGGTTGAGTCTTTCTGCTGTTTGAAGGTATGACAGGTTCTTGTGATCAGTCCAGATGATGACGGGAATCTCCATACTCTCCAGCCAGTGACGCCACTCCTCCAGAGCCAACTTTATGGCTAGAAGTTCTCGGTCACCGATGTCGTAGTTTCTCTCTGCTGGGGAGAATCTTTTGGAAAAGAAAGCACACGGATGAATCTTGTGATCTGAAGGGGATCTTTGTGAGAGGATAGCACCGACAGCAGTGTCCGAAGCATCGACTTCTAGGATGAATTGTTGGGTGGTATCAGGTTGAATGAGGGTAGGAGCCTGGATGAATGATTCCTTTAGTTGTTGGAAGGCAAGACTAACCTCAGAGGTCCATTTTAAGGTCTTCTTGGAAGAAGTGAGAGCGTTAAGGGGTTCTGCGAGTTTGCTATAACTGTTGATGAATCGACGGTAGAAGTTTGCAAAACCCAGGAAGTGTTGAAGTTGTTTACGGGTTTCTGGAACTGGCCAGTCCTTGATGGTATTAACTTTAGCTGGATCTGCCTTCACCTGCCCGTCTCCCAGGATGAAACCAAGAAAAGTTATGGAAGAAACGTGGAACTCACACTTTTCTGCTTTAACGTAGAGTTGATTCTCTAACAGTCTTTGAAGGACTTGCCGGACATGGTTCTTGTGATCTTGGAGGGAACGAGAGATGATGAGGATGTCATCGAGGTAAACAAAAACAAACTTGTTTTAAAAAAATCACGTAGGACATCATTAATAAGGCTTTGGAAAACGGCGGGTGCGTTGGATAGTCCAAAAGGCATGACCAAATATTCAAAGTGTCCAATGAGTGTTTTAAAGGCAGCTTTCCACTCATCTCCTTCATGGATGCAGACAAGATGGTAGGCGTTCCTGAGATCTAGTTTGGAGAAAATGGAGGCTTGGCTAATGGGTTCCAAGGCGGAGGAGAGCAATGAGAGAGAAAATTTGTTCTTTATGGTGATATAGACCTCTGTAATCAATACAGTGACGTAGTGAGCCATCCTTCTTTCCCACGAAGAAGAATCCTGCACCGAGAGGGGAAGATGAAGGTCGAATGATGCCGGAATCTAGCGAGTCTTGAACATAGTTTTACATTGTCTCTCTTTCCTTGTTGGAAAGATTGTATAAACGGCCGGAAGGGAGTGAAGCACCAGGCAGAAGATCAATGGCACAATCGTACGGGCGATGAGGTGGTAGGGAGAGAGCCAGATCTTTGCTGAAAACCTGACTTAAATCGTGGTACTCTTTAGGGACACTAGTTAAATCAGAGATGGGTTCAGAGGTGGATCTGGGTTCATATTTGTCCGGAACAGCAGACTTTAAGCAGGATTTTAAGCAATATGAGCTCCATGAGTCGATCCTTCGATGAATCTGATTTATTTGTGGGTTGTGTGTGACGAGCCAAGGATATCCAAGAACGATGGGGTTTTCGCTGTTAGGGTAAATGAAAAGCTGGATCTCCTCATGGTGATTGCCTAAAGCGATGAATGATATGGATTGTGTCTGATGGGTTATGGGCGTCATGGAACTGCCATCTAAGGCGGTAACATAAATGGGATGGCTTAATTCAAAAATGGGAATTTCCAGTTTTACCAGATCAGGATGAACTAGATTTTGTTCAGAGCTTGAATCAATAAGAGCAGAGCAATGAGAGGAGATTTTCTTTTCTTTTACGAAGAGTGTTGCAGAAACTGTTGAGGCTCCGCCAGGACCCCTACCTTCACTGGCGGGGAGATGCTTTTGGGCGGACTGGGCAGTGGGAGATGTAATGGTGAGGGGAGCCGCAGTAAAGACACCAATTATTCTTGATCCTTTTCTGTCTTTCTAGAGGACTTAGACGAGCTCTGCCAATAATCATATGCTCCGGGGATTCCTCTCTCGGGGTGGCAAGCTGGGCTGGGATAGTGAAATGTGGTCTGGGTTCTAGATGGGTGGAAGAATGAGTTTTTGCCTTAATTCTCTCTCGGGATCGTCTATCAACTTATATGGCAAGGGCAATCAATTCATCAAGAGTGTCAGGGTCATCTCTTGTGGCGAGATCATCTTTGATTCTTTCATTTAATGCTTGGTAAAATGATCCTCTTAATGCTGGATCGTTCCACCCTGACTCTTCTGCTAGTATTTTGAAATCAACGGCGAATTCAGCTACCGGGCGAGTTCTTTGTTTAATTGTCCAAAGTTTACGGACCGACTCCTCCTTGTTTCTGACCGGAGAAAAAGTTAAATTGAATAACTCCAGAAATTCTTCTAGAGTTGTGTCTTCAGAGGACTCGTTAAAAAAGGCTTCTGCCCATCTGAGGGCTTTTCCCCGGAGCAGACCAATTATGTAACTGATCTTATGAGAGTCTAAAGAAAATGTTCGGGGAGAACGAGAGAAGGCTAATTTACACTGTAGGAGGAATCCTCTTTTTTCTAGATCACCCGAGAATGGTTCAGGGGTGGTGACGCGACATCCCGGAAGCAGGAAGTAGAGGAAGATGATTTATCTGCAGAATGACTTAGTTTGGTTGTTATATCAAAAATTTGTTGGTTTAAACGGCTGATTGTTGAGGTCTGAATAGATAATTGTCGTGTTAGGTCCTGAATAATAGTTTTGTGTCGGCTAGAAGCGTACCTTGCTGAGAAACAGCATTCTGAAATTGTTCTGCTGAGTCAGGGTGCCCAGATTGTTCTGTCATGTTTGCAGGGTTTTATGACTCAAAAGCGGCAACAAAATCAGAACACCAGACAGTATCTTGGATATGATAAGAAGTATTTATTTTACAATTAGTAAATGTGAAAGTCTCTGGAAGAATGCCAGGGAATGGGTCCACGATGGCAGGCGGAGGAACTGCAGCAGAGAGTGGAGGTTAGATGACGTAGACAGGTGAGTGAGGCGGAATGTAAATGGTTACTCACACGATGACTGCGACGTCTGATCTTTAGGGAAGGTAAGTAGGATCCAGTACCGGAGGTAGATGGAGGCTGATGTTGTGTAAGGCTGTGTGTGTGTTTGCAGGTGGAGCGGGCAGATGGACGGAGAAAAGGCAGACCAGCGGAGGTAACGAGGCAGAAGCTGACCAGGAGGGAATCCAGAGTGAAGGTAAGTTGTTTTCAGGAGGTATCGCCGATGGAACGGAGATCAGAGAAGGAAACCAACTTCGGAGGACAAAGGAGTCTGGATCAGGATCTGTGAGGAAACCAGGAAGAATAAGCACACAAGGATCTTGAAGATAAACTTCTCTAGAGCAAAGGTTTGGCCATCTTTACCACGCTGGAAGCGAGAACAATCTGGCGTCAGCTTGCAGCCTTCATTCCTCTTTTAAGCTGGGGTTGATGAGCCTGAACGAGCTGCACCTGTCGCCAATAAACCACGCCCCTGCAGAGAAGGTAGGAGAGCACACACACACACAGCAGAAACACCAGCAGAACACAGGATCCTAACAAAGTGGTAAAATAAAAATAGCAGTAAAACACAGATAATGCATATAAAGTAAAAACAGCAATAAAGCATGAAGCACACACAGATACATCAAGGCATTACAAGGCATATAATGTAAAAACAGCAATAAGCATACACGAAACATGATACAGCAAAGCATTACTCAAAGGCAACTCTAGACATACGTTTTTAGTTGTGATTTAAAAGAACTCAGTGTTTCAACAGCTTTGCAGTTTTCTGGAAGTTTGTTCCAGATTAGAGGAGCATAGAAACTGAAAGTTTCTTCTCCGTGTTTGGTTCTGATTCGAGGGATGTTGAGTAGACTGGAATTAGAGGACCTGAGTGGTCTGGGGGGTTGGTATAGTAACAGCAGGTCTTCAACATATTTTGGTGCTAAGCCATTCAATGATTTATAAACTAATATAAGTATTTTGAAGTCTATTCTCTGAGCTACAGGGAGCCAGTGTAAGGACTTTAGAAATGGGGTGATGTGCTCTACTTTCCTGGTTCTAGTGAGGACACGAGCAGCAGCGTTCTGGATCAGCTGCAGCTGTCTAATTTACTTTTTAGGCAGACCTGTGAAGATGCTGTTGCAGTAATCAATCCAACTAAAGATAAACGGATGGATGAGTTTTTCGAGGTCCTGTTGCGACATCTGTCCTTTAATCCTAGAAATGTTCTTCAGGTGATAGAAGGCTGACCTTGTTATTGCCTTTATGTGACCCTGGAGGTTCAGATCTGAGTCCATAACTACACCTAGATTTTGGGCCAGATCAGTAGTTTCTAGCTGTATTAACGGAAGCTGTGTGCTGACTGTTGAGTTTTCCTCTTTAGGTCCAAAAGTAATTACTTGTTTTGTTTCTGTTCAATTGGAAGAAGTTATGACACATCTGTCCATTGATTTGCTCGATACATGTACTTAGTGTTTGAATGGGTTCAAAGTCACCTAGTGACATCATAATGTAGAGCTGAGTATCATCTGCATAGTTATGGTAGATAATCTTATTGGTTATTATAATCTGGGCTAGTGGGAGCATGTAGACATTAAATAAGAGGGGCCCCAGGATGGAGCCCTGGGGCACCCCACATGTGATTTCTGTCATTCTGATGAATAGTTTCCTATTGAAACAAAGAACTCCCTGTTGGCAAGAAAATATCCTCCACACTTTGGGTCTTTTTATACCAACTGACATTGCTTAAATGTCGCAGTCCACTGTTATTGCTGACCATGTCCATTCCTTAATGACACCAGTGTACACATCTTCCAGCATAATAATGCACTATGTCACAAAGCTCAAACCATTCCAAACTGGTTACAAGATTTCGAATCAGTAAAGCACATTCGGGATGTGGTGAAATGGAAAATCATGGATGTGCAGCAAATATCCTGCAGCAAATCTACAGCAACTGGGTGATGGTTTTATGTAAGAATGGACCGAAATCTCTGAGGATTGTTCTCTGACACATTTTTGAATCTAAGGCACAACAAATTCAGGCAGTTCTGGAGGCAAAAGGGGTTCCATCCAAATACTTGCAAGATGTACCTAATAGTAGCTGGAGAGTGTAATAGCATATTACTTTGCATCAGTTATCTTTTTAGAATGTTAGAACACTTTTAATGAGTTGGCCAAGATATTCACACTGAGCCAGTTCTGTTTATTTTCAGTGTTCAGTTTTTTCTTAATATTCACCACTGCAAAATACTACAACAAGGTAATGGTGAGGATTAAGAAATACTGTTTAATGTGAAAGCAAAACTATTTTTTTTATTATCATGCTTTTTAGCATTTGTACGGATACATATTCTTTCAAAACTTTTTAAAAGTATTAGCCACAAATTGACATAACATGTCACACTTCACTTCCACTTCAAATTATTTTGGGAATTCTGGTCTATCATCAGAAGGTGTGACAAAGGTCAATGTGAATTTGATGGCCTGTCTTTTCCTCTATTAAGAGGGCTTTGAATGTGCAATTTTATCTATTGTCCATGCCTCTTGAGGTGTTGCTTGGCTGACAGATTGCTCTCAGAATACAGCTTTTTTCAAAATGTAATCTTGCTCTGAGTATTTCTAAACATAACATGCAAAATTGTGTTATAATTCCATCACTGCTGCGTACCCCATCTTTAAATTATTTTACTAGAATGGGGGCACAAAACACAGGAAATGTAACTACACTGAGGGCTCAATAAACATTAGACATATACATTGTCATGGCATGCTTACCACAAAGCGCATAGCTGCAAACAGTTGGCCAGCAGACAGAGGAGTGCTAAAGACCAGTAACATAGAGCAAGGTATCTTAAAACAGATGCTTTAGTATTTTCGGTAAGTTCATAAATGACATACTTTAAATCCAATAATTATTCATCTGTTTTGGGTTCTCCAGCAGGGAAGTTGGTTTTTATCTATTCCACAGAAGTATTTCTCTTTTTTTTCAAACTTCAGTTTTTTTTTCTTACAAATAGCACAAGTTTATCCTTTTTGCTTGTTTTACACTCGATCAAAGGGAAAGTCTCCTTTGGCAAAAATGGGGGTTTCAATGACAAAATACTATTTCATGTTTGAGGGTCATTTTCTCTATGCATTTTCCGTTTCCATTTTTCCATTCATAAAAATTATATTTTTGTAATTTTACAGTATTCTACCTCCCCTTGAAGGAGAACAGTAGAATAGGAGGTGTTGATTTTTACATCTCCACCCACATGAGGCTTGTTCCTTTGAACATTAGCATTGGCCACTGATAAACACCAATGCTTGTTTTGTTTAATCTCACAACCACAAATTGTGCTGAAAAAGTATTAGACATTGAATTTTTCTTAAAAACATTATCTTTGATAGACACACAACAACCTTTGTAAAATAAATATGAATGTTTATTCTGATAAGAAACATGTCTGCCTTGGTGAAGCATTTATGTACTATTGTACTTCTTTAGCAATGTTGTGAAAAAAACAATTACATTTGATAATTGTGCTGAGATGTGCTATTTGAGCAGTCTTTAGTTTTCAGACACTAACAGCTTGCTTTCTCTTTCTCACACTGCCAGCCTTTTTCTGTGGTAACTGTGTTTTCTCTTTGTTTTATTTTAGGTTTTTCAAGGGTGTGGCCAACCAAAGCCTTCAGCGATAGGCAGGTCTGCACGGGGCCTCTCAGATGTATTTAGTAATCGCTATAGACCCTTTACCACTGAACAGAGACCTACCACAGCTGCTGGAACAAGCCTGGATAGGCTGGTATGTAGAAAGACAAGACAGAAACTTCAACATAATAAACAGGGGTTGAAAACATTGAAATCCACAACATTAAAGAAATATATTTGGATCTGGATCTGCATAGGCTTGATCTATTACTAATTTTATAAATACCAATAGGATTTAAAATATAATTACATTATAAAAATATCTGACTTCAATCTGTAATGTTTGCAGAATATTCTGTCCCTCTCATATATTTTGACTGCTGAACTGATTTCCAGAGCTATTCAGAGGAGAGGCTTCTTATTTTTTTAAATATCATTGGCAGAGGCAAACTTGGTGAATACAGAGCAAAAAGAATCTATACATGTGACTTAAAATGTATTTTTATTGTATATATAACCACTGAAGCCACACTTACATTTGAATAATTTTATATGTGCATCCAATTCCTACAACAGGGTATGCCCTTACCTAGAATTTCCATTGTTTTGCTTTCTGCAGAGAACAAAATATTCATATCAAATGTGGAGAAAAATCTAAAATTACTTATTGCAACTCTGAGAGTCCTTTGCACTGCATTGTGTTTTAGATGTTAGGATACATAGTTTCATAGATTTCATTTTGCAATGAAAGCAACTATCTTATTAAAGACATAAAGACAGTGACACACTGTGTTTTACTGTAGCATTGTGTCCCAACATATTTTGAAAACTAATGACTTTATTAAATCCTGCTGTATTAGATTTTAATTTGTTGATGAGCAATAAGTAAGTAACATTTAAGGTTGTTATTAGTCAGTCATGCATCTGATTTTGTCCCATTATTTTGTCCTCTGGACTATCCATACAAGGAATGCTTCTGTACAAAATCCACTATCCTAACTGGTAGAACCATCAATTAAAAACGTGATCACCATTTTGACCAAAAGGTACAGTCTTCTATCTTTTCCTGAATAAACTGTTCAACAGGATTAAAATGCAAATATCTAGAATCACAGAAACAATTAAATGCTGCAGAATTTAGTATGAGGGTCTTTATCTGAAGTCGTTACTGTTAACTCTTAGGAATAAATACATGGGATAGAAAAAAATAGATATAAAGACTGTTTGTGTGTTTGAATATTATTCTTGAAGTATACATATCTTTACATACAGCCCCAGCTAAGGAGTGTAACCAAATCGTCTTATTTACTTCAAGGCATAAACATCAAAAACTGTGAAAGCTCTATTAGAGAAATCCTACCAGTTTCTTAAATATTGCATTACTACATGCACTTACACTTCTGCTTGTCATTTAAGTTAATCTCTGTAAACCACTGGTTTGCCCAGAGTAAGACTTGGCTTATATAAATGTTCACCTTGTGTAAATGTCAGAGATGTAAGAAATTGTATGTTCAGTTGATAGGTAAAACAGGGTACTGATGCAGTATTTGTAACATACACCTGAATGTAATATAAATTTGTAAATTTTGCAAAGCTCATCTGATTGAAATAAGCATTAAAACTTCTGCTTATAAACTACTTTAGATAAAATTTCCATATCAGGCTTAGGTTTGAATGCAGGTCTTGATTTGTGCATTGATCTGAAAGTAGAAGATTTTTCAAAAGATTTCACAGTGCCTCTCTGGAAGTCAGTGCGAATCAAATGGTTCGAGGTGCTAAATCTCATAGGCTGGTGAATAGAATATTTCAATAGCTCCATTTATCATTAAACTTTTTTTGCTTCGCTAACTAATAGACATTCTTTTGCTCTAATTCTCACTCTCAGTCTCTCTGTTTCTCCAATGTCCAATTAAATCTCTTTCTTCTTCATTTCTCTGCTGCTCCCAGAGGGCTGTCTGGAAGACAATGCAACACAGTGTAAGGTTTCCATTCCTCTTCTTGATTTCACAAAGTCATCACTCTTGTGTTTTAATCAACTTGCCCAATGCACTTCACCTCTTTATGTTCAGCATGGGTGGTGGGAACTTCTTTGACCCATGAGTGTTTAATCATTTTTCCCATTATATATTTATGTTTTTTATTCTGTGCCTGATACCTCAAATGCCTTGACTGACAGACTAGTGGTTCAGGGGTTAGGACGATGCTTGTTGCAGCATGATAAATTCTGATCTTTGGCACTGATTTCTTACCTTCTTTTTAAGGATTCTACTTAAGTTTCAGATAGTGTAACCTCCATTATTAAATAAGCAGATAGACTGTAAATATTTAGCTTTTACTTCAAGTATGAACAAAGTAGTTTACAGTGCCAACCCTTAAATATCCCAGCAAAGAAGTCAGGCTGTTTTGATACATTTTTGACTTTTCATGTTGGAGCGAGGATCTGTACCATTTGCTATGATCCAAGACAATATTCAGTGCTGTTTTTGCATGAAGCTGTATGACTTGTTTTAAATTTATGGGTGGATGTAAACAGGCCAAATATTTTTTTTCTGGCTTTTCAAATCCTTATTGTTCAATAGAAGCTAAATAAGTTTTAACAAGGTTCTGATCCTCTTAAATCAAGCAAATGTGAAAGCTTTGAACAAGTTAATATTTCTCTATTAGTCTATTTGATATGTTGGCTGAGTACAACCCTCTGTTTCATCTTTGCTTAGATAATTTTCACAATGCTTTGTTTTGCTTTTATTTTAAATGTAAAATGTTTTGCAGCTTCTATTGGATCCATATTACTTAATAGCTGCAACCAGTAAAACTACAAAATAATTTCCTCTATTTTTGAATGAAGGTAAAATTATAAAAGTGCCAATGAAGTATTTTTTTCTGTAGACTCTTTGTAGTTTTAATAATTATGATTTACTGCAAAGTCAATGTTTTTTTTCTTCCTGAGCTATAGAGAAAAGTTAAAACCTATAAGAAATAAATGCCCTTACTGCCACTTTCATATGAGTTATCATCTCTTCTAAAACATTGTTATATTCATTTTATTTATTTGTATAACTCAAAAAGTAAATAGGGCAGTTAAAGTGCATTACAAAAACCATTAAAAAGAATATAAAAACAGACAAAGAGAATAAATACAAGTAAAAAGTACAAAAATGGAATGAAATATCAAATTGCTACTGAGTACTGAAAGCCTTCCGGAATAAAAAGGTATTAAGGTTAGATTTATAAAGGGCAAGGTCAGAGATAGAGCGTAGATCCAGGGGAAGCTCCTTCCAGAGTCTAGGTGGCAAGACCCAGAAAGCTTGGTCATCCCAACATTTGTATTTTGTTCTTGGAACATTCAACAAGAACTGCGATGATGACTTGAGGGATTTACCACGGTCATAAAAACTCAATAAATTAGAAATAGAAATTTGGTGGGGCCAAACCATCAACTATTAATCTCCAAAAAATCCCCACTAAACTGTTTGGTAAATACCAGGGGCGTTTCCTGGACCTGGAAACATTGGGGGCTGAGCCCACACCCTCGTAGAGAAAATTGGGGGAACCTACACTGTAAAAAAGGCTTTTTATTAAAGCTTTCTTGAGCATTGTGGCACCTTGTTTAAAGCCAAATACAGCAATATGTGCTTAAAAATGTAAACGTGACTATGTAAAGATCTCCGAAATCAGTATTAATATTAGGTAAAACAGGATAATAAAAAATAAAAAAAATCTTTACCTGACAAGCACAAAAGTTAGTTCTGGGTCAGGTTGCATGGTGTCTGCTGCTCTTTTCCTCATTCTCTGTCCTGTCTAGGTCATCAGTAAACCAAGTAGAACATCAGATTTCTTTTATCTTAATATATGTTATCAAAAGGTAATCATAAAAGGAACGGACCTTTGCAACATGATTAGCATTCAAGTGTAATTTGTTGGGGGCAATTGGCTCAAATATATAGTTTTAACTAGAAAAGTACTCTGAGAGCTGAGACCTCCACCAAGGCAGCTCAGTCCCAGTCAAGACAGCAGTCTTTGCACTCAGAACAAAAGTAAAACCTTTTATTTAATTAGTGCTGTAGTCTAGTTTATTCTATAAATATACTCTGATTTGTTTCCTTCCAGACAATCATCAGTCAAAATGTTAAATCAGTCATTGATTAGTCAGTGATTTTAATCCTGCTCTGCTTTCTGAAGCAGCTCCTTCTATTGTGCATTTATGAAGATGCTACATTATCACTTTATGGATTTTAAGTATTTATATTTATATCAATCTTTAAACCCTCATGTTGTGATTCTGATGCCTGTCACTCAGTCTAGGCCATGCCCCCTTTGTATTACAGCCCTGCTTTTATTTTAGTGTAACACCCCAAGATCATCACTGGCCCCCATTTAGCCCTCTTTAAAAAATTCCTAGATACACCCCTGCTCACCAGTCTTAATGAAGTATTTTTAGGCTTATATAAACATTTTTATTCAAGCATTATTACCTTTAATCATTTTGAATAATACTTATGGAGTTAGACTCACTTTAGGGTTAAACACAGCGGGTCTGACCCACATTAATAAATACCGTTATTAATTCAAACTCTTCAAAAGTCTCTGTGCAGAAAGTTCTGGTGCTGCTTTAAGCAAGCGGCCAGTTACGGGCCAGGAGAAAGCTTGCAATGAGCTGCACTCTGGGGCGATGAGGAGCCATAGTGAGACACAGATCAAAGGGGAGACACAGACCAACGCACATCGGTCCAAAATGTCCGACAAATTTAAGCTTTTCTCCAGACAATTTTAACTTGCATTGGTAATGTCCGACTGACGTGTTTTTACAAACACTGCTTTGAATCTGCTTAATGTTCTTATAATTTGAAGACGTAAAGTATATAAATTGTTTGTTTACCCGTTTTATGCGTTGGCCCAGAGTTTTGCCGCCCACTGCCAGCCGTCGCAACTAAAGAATTGTCCCTCTTATTTCTGTCAAAAATCGTCTGATGTGCATTTTCTGTCAGGACCGCTCTAGAGGTTAGATTACACACCGGGCTGTCAGCCAATAAGACACAGAAGATTCCCCACAACACTCCACTCTGATCGGTCATTCCGTAATGCCTCTGTTGCATTCACCTAAGTCTGGAAATTACAAAACTACCTTCTTCGTCAATGTCATAGGGCGGCTAAGTTAATGTAAACTTATTCCTTCTGGAGTGAAAAAAACATTCGGGGCTTGAGGAGAAATGTTCGGGGCTAGAGTCGGGAATGCCCAGGCCAGGCGACGCCACTGGTAAATACCCTTTCTTACATATTTCATTAATGTTAAATGTGAAGTGTCTGCACTTTTTAGCATAATGTAATGGTTTTCTATGTGAGTTCAGACTCTAGTAAGCGTCATTTGAGACTGTGCCCAACTGATGCTTGTGAAACCATTTTGACCTAATGGTTTTGCAGTAGAGAGTCTTTTACAGTGTTAAAGTTACAAAACAACAATAATATAAAAAACATCTGGTATTTCTTCCCTCAGAGCATGAAATAAATGCTGGTGAGTTTTTAAATACATTGTTAATATCAATGTAAGCTTGTGGATAGACTGGCTCTCTAAGTTGAAGTCAAAACCTGTATTTACAAAGCACAATGGTACAACTCACTAATTGGATAATTACTGCATGGATGATTGTGTATCACCTGGGAAGTTATCTAACCCAAACCGATGCAGTGACTTGCTTCTGACCTCTTAAGGAGCTTTGTTGGAAGACATATCCTGTGGTCCAGAAAAAAAATCGTAGTCTGTTACAGAAGGTTCAAATTATTGGCCTGCATCAAAAAGGGAAATGATCTAAAGAGACTCCTTAAACTATTAAAACTGGGTTAGGAGGTGGTCAACATACTGCTAAAGATTTCATTCACTGAGTAACTGTTTAATGCTTGTTCTTTTTTAATTATGGTTGGTCACTCTGATTTGTGCATCCATGCTGGAGGTGAACATTTTCTCCAACCCCCATTAGCCGCAGAAAGGAAATAGATGGCAAAAACGAGCGAGTCAGAAAAAGCCAGTCTCTTCTACGTCCCAGAGAAATTGAGTATTTATGGTCTTGCCCACCTTGGCTTGCGACCGCCCACGGGAAGGCTGTATTGATTTTGCGGCCAGGAGAGAACAGAGCATGTCTCTGCTAGTAGAAGCTAACCGTTTCGTAATCTTTACGTTTCCCCCCACCCACTCCTCCGACAAACTGCAACATCCTGAAACATGAGCGAGAGAGCATTTTTTTCAACAGAAAACGATTCAAAAGGCATTCATTTAAACTACAGACCACAGCAAATTTATTGAAAAAAATGAGTTAATGTGACCTTTAAAAGCTAGGTAGAAGTCATCCTTTTCATGGACAAAAAGGGGTCTGGAAATATCTTGAATGATCATAATCAAAGATCATTTAAAACGTTTTCGGAAATAAAATCATTAAAAAACAACAGCAGAACTCACAGCAAAGGAAACTTAATGGAGTTGGACTAAAAATCTGTAGCCTTACAAAATTCACTGATCAGTGAGTCGAATCAGGAAAAAATGCTTAATTTCGCTGGTGCGCATAAAGGTTAGAAATGGAAGAAGGTCGTGCGGTCCGATGAGTTCAGACCTACCCTGTTCCAGAGTGATGGCTGGATCAGGGTAAGAAGTGATGCACCCATCATGTTTAGTGCCTACTGCACAAGATGGTGGGGGGAGTAATATGATCTGGGGTTGCTGCAGTTGATTAGATCTAAGTTCAGAAACATTATGTGGCCAAAGAATAAGGTGAGCTGTCACAGATGTCGCAGCAGTTTATCAAAACAATACCAAAGCGAAAAGATGTCATATTCAAAGCAAAAGGCAATTTATGGAATTGTTGAAGTGTGTAACTTTTTGGGACAAGTGGTAAATTAGTATTTGCCTGGTTAGTTTAGTGTTGTAGCACTGATTATAAGTTATCCTATAAGTTATAGGACTTTTGTTCAAGATTAGCATTAGTCTAGTGGTATCCTCATTGTAAATATACTACTAGTTATGTTGGTTATAATAATGTACTACAACATGTGGCTGTTCATAGTTGCATTTTAATTAAAAAAACATGTTTACTTTGTTCTGCCTTTGTGTGTCGATAAGTGTTCTCATGTTGAACAAGCAAGGTTTTTACTTTCATTAAGATACTGCTTATTTATCAGTTAAACTGTGTAAGAATGTTGTGGAAAGGTGGAATGATAAGCTTAGTTGTCTAATTATTGTCATGATGTGACATCTGTCCCTGTCATTGTCAGTCTCTGCTTCCTTGATTGGCCCCAGCTGCCCTGAGTTTTCCCTAAGTGCATTTAAAGTGTATTTAAACCCCTGTGTGTTCCCTATCCTTCGTCAGATTGTCATTGTGTATTCGTCTTTCACGTCGTCATAGTTAGAGTTCCTGAACCTGAGTTTTCTGTAAGCCTGAACAAGATCTTCATTAAAGAATCTTTCAAACTACGTCCATCTCTGCATCTGGGTCCCTCCACCTAAACTAAATCATGACAGAACGATCTGACCACAAGGACTCAGCAGAGGATGTAGATACTCTACATTTGCAGGCACCGGACTGGTGATGTGTCCTCCTAAAGTTGGTCCAAGGAGGTTCGAGGCCATCCCTCCCTCCGACCCATAATCCTCACGCTGCCGAAGACCTGGTTGCTGTCTGGCCGCTCTTAACCTTCTCTGGGGGTGCCAGGACGTTGCCACCTTCGTCTTCCCTGAGGCCTCTGAATCGGCTCCTTGCCGTAGCTTCCAGGCCACAGGACAAGCTCCTCCCCACAACTTCCACATCACAAAGCCCGCTCCTCGTCGCAGCCTTCAGGTCGTAGGGTCCGCTCATCAATGCTGGGGAATCTTCTGCCGTAAAGCTCCAGCTTTGCGTCATGGATTCCTTTGCCGCAGTTTTCTAGGGTTACACCAGGAGGTTTTCCTACATAATGGACGGCCTCCGGATTTCTTTCTGGAGCTTTTTCCTCATGGCCGGCTCCCTGACCCCTCTCATGGGTTTCTTTGGCCTCACGGCTGAAGCGTTTATTGACATTTTCTCCTTTGGGAAACATTTTTGTATTTTGTACATTTCCTGGACTTTGTGATTTTCCCTTGTTTGTTTCCACCAAAACTAAATCATGACAATTATATGATTTCGTGTTTATATTTCTTTACTTTGCTAAGCAACTATGCTTGTGAGAATTGCTTCAATTTGTAACATTATTTCCTATGCCTAATAACTAATCTCTTCCTTCCTTATCTTTATTTCTTATTGAGGCAAACACTGTTTCATGGATGTTTTTATAAACTGTCCTTTAAATAAAACCATTTTACTCTACAAGTCAATTTTATGCATTCACATGAATACATAAATTATCATTGTGTAGTACAGGATTTTGATGAACAATAATACAAATCTGAAGTGGAAAAGGTGTGATCAAACCACCTACCTTCTAATTGGTAGATGACTGCTTATATTCCCGATATAAACTTCTATATATACTTAGTTTTTTTTTTTGTAGCATACACGTTGCATTATGTGTTCACTGTTCAAATGATTTTCATGAGAGGAACTTTACTGGATCCACATCTACATTTTTCATTTATTTTGCAAATAATGAAAAGGTGTGTGATAGAATGATTCCAACTGACATCTATCTCTTTGTCACTTATTCATGTTGTTGACAGGACATTACCGTTAGTTTCTCCTTTACACAAATGCTCACTGAAAAGAATTGTAATGGATGTCCTAAACAGATTCAATCATTGATTTGTTTGACCATTTTCTAAATATTTTAGACCTTCTTAATGAATTGTTTGTTGTTAAGCACAGTTGAAATGGGGAGGCAGTTGGAAAGAAAGCAAATTAGTTATTAGCAGTGGCCAGGCCTTTTTCCACACTCCATTTAACTTTGCCTTTGCAGAGGGCCAGGGCCGGGAAATTATCTTCAAGAAAAAACGAAGAACAAGAAACATTCTTCTCAGAGTGAAAGAAACGGTTAAATAAATGATCAGTGGCTCTAATTACTCACAATAATTTAATGTTGATGCAAACCATTTAGGTATGGTTCAGTGTACTGGGGATTTACTGTTGTAAAAGCAATATATTGTGAATGCTAAAGAGATTTAAAGATAACAATAAATTGAAAAGGATGAAAAGTGATGTCGCTGATCACTCTGAGCCTCTGAAATAGTATTGACAGTGTTCCCATATGTAACTGCCTTTAGGTCTGAGTCATTAGACATAGAGAAATCCTTCTCTCTGTTTGACATAAGCGTCAAATATGATTTGTGGTAACAAAACCGAAGTTGCAGAATCTATGAGTCATTCTCCAAAACAGATCCAGTTACAGTTTTAATGGAAATGTGGCATATAATGCAAATCTTTTTAGTGCACTTTCATCTTTTTAATGGTTTAAGCATATGAGTGATTGGAAAAGAACAAATGTTGAGAACATTTAATCATATCAGCATGCTAATTTGCTATACTTGGCATGCTTGGCTGATGCTTTAGCAGCAGTAACAACCATAGGGCATCCATGCTGTTGAGATTTCTGAAACTGTTTTCCTAATTGTGTGAGCAAAGATTTTTGCAAAAGGTTTTCTGTAGCTTGGCTTCTTTAGAAGAGCTCACCACATGACAGGAACAAAGGAAGTAAACAATTGTTGCATTCTAGGGTGGTAATTTATCTACATTTTACCACTTTGTAAAGTTACCTAAATCTAACCTCAAGTGTAGAAAAGTATGCAACACTAGTCCCACCATGTAATTTTTTGTTACAGACAGAACCAGTCAAAAATCCTATTTAAAATTACTAAATAGTTAGAGAATACCTTCAACTTTATGATTATTTATTTATATATATATATATATATATATATATATATATATATATATATATATATATATATATATATATATATATATATATATATATATATATAGTGGTGCAGTTGGTAGCAGCAAGAAGGCCAGGGTTCAAATCCTGGAGTTTGCATGTTCTCCCGTGGATTCTCTCCAGGTACTCCTGCTTTGTCCCACAGTTCAAAGACATGACTGTTAGACGAATTGGTTTGTCTAAATTGCCCTCAGGTATGAGTGTGTGCGTGCATGGTTGTTTGTCCTGTATGTCTCTGTGTTGTGTTGCCCTGCCATGGACTGGACTGCCGACCTGACTAGAGTGTACTCTGCCTCTCACCCAGTGACTGCTGGAAACCTGCCAGTTGGTGAAACTTCTCTGAAATGCTGACTGCAAACTGATGTACGGTTTTAATCTTGCTGTGACCAAGAAACTTAAACCATTTCTCTCTCACTGCAGATGGTTTTGGTAAAGTATGAAAGCTAATAATATCATTCTTCTTAGCATTGCAACCCGCTAAAGCACACCATCATCTTCTCTACTCCTCAGAACCTGAGCGGGCGGGGCTGGAGCAGGAGCTTGTAGCCTGCCCAGTGCGGTTGCTACATCACAAACAAAAGTCTGTTTTAGACTGCCTTTTAGGGTCTGCTACTGCTCAGAGATGCAATTTTGAGCTTAATTTTCTTAAAGGGGCTATATGCAATTTTCTGAAATTTCAACTCACGACTGACACCTGTGGCCAAAAAAACAGAACTGCTCTTCCTTTCTGCTCGCTCTCACAGCGCGCGCTCGTACGCCGGTCGCTCTCAATCTTCAATCTTTTTCGGGCATTTGTCAGGGGTTTAACTTTTTTAGTCTTATGTGGAGTTACTGTTTGTGTTAAAGTTGTCCTTAGTCTCTTCTGTGTATTCGCACAATCCATTGAACTGCTTGCGAGTGCTGACTAGCGATGGTGGCAGAGTGATCTGAATTTTTAACATGAACGCGCTTGACGTCACATCCGCTTACAGCGCGGGAAAGTCCGACCCGACAGAAAATAGAAAAAATTGGATACAGGCTTATAGGTGCACCCACTGTGAGCTGACAAGGTGTCAGTATGCTCATCAGGAGATGTTTGAGTCATAAATGGTCAAATAAAAAGGCTATTGTTACATTTATTTTTGGGAAAAAGTTGCATATAGCCCCTTTAAGATATATGCTCTGGCATCAGAAAAATGCCACAAGAACAAGAAAAACACAATTTTCATTAGAGTGGGTCTTTAATAAATCAAAACTTAACATTTAATTGATGCTTTCTCCTCATTTAGTAGTCTATACAAAGATTACATAGATTAGGGTTGCCACTGGAAGAAAGAAATCAGTCAGAAATTAAAAATGGATCTCACATAAGAATTCTTATAATTCTATGAATTCACAGACCCATATATATATATATATATATATATATATATATATATATATATATATATATATATGTATATGTATATATATGTATATATGTATATATATATATATATATATATATATATATATATATATATATATATATATATTAGGGGTGTGTTTATAAAATGTTCCAAGAGAAACAACTGTTTATTGTAAAAAATAAAATGTGCCAGAGAACCTGCAGATCAGATTGTTATAATTTCAATAGCTAATTTGACCTCTTCATTTTATGCCTTTAGAATTAGGTTTATTTTAATGGAATGTTGGGAGCTGGTTTGTCTAGTACCTTATATAGCTAAATAGAGGGTAATGAAGTGATCCATTGAGAGGTAATTTGGTGTGTCAAAAGAGATAAATTTGTGACAGTGATTAATGTGCAATCAGCCATACTTACTTGTCATGAAAACTTTATTTGAATGACTATCGATTAAAATATTGAGTCTGAAATAGCAGAGGAAAGGGCCATGTTCTAAATCCATTACATTATATGCCAGTTTGTATCTTTTATTCATTATTACTCCCATGCTGCTTTTTTTATACTTTATTTCATGTATTTAGCCTCATGGTTTGAAAGTTCCAATGCTAAGCCCTGAACAAATGTCTGCCTTTATTCTTCTCTTTAGAAGTCCTCTTTAGAACTCCAATACTTGTATGTTTGTTAAGTTGCCAATGCACACAATAAATATTGTGAATGAAATAGTAATAATCATCATCATGTGTGGTTGCGATAGAATCTAAAGCTCCAGTTTCTCACAAGAACAAAACGCAGAAAAAGGGAACATGGAAGAAAGAACGACTTGCTTGTAATCAGTCAGTGAGCCTCTAAAGAGGAAAAAATAGAGCTAGACACCTGTTGTGGTCTACAGCTGCTTGGGGAAATATGCACAGTATGATGCATGCTGCAGGGAGATATGCTGCTAAAATACAAAACTGTTGTAATGTCTTGTTGTTAGTAATTTCTGGCTTCTCTGCTTGGTTTATGTGTGAGCTGAGCTCTTCCAGGCCTTTGCTGCGTTGTGTATTGTGGGACCTCTTCCACTGTGATACAACAGTGCTCCATGATTTTATCTGGCAAATCAATGGGTGTTTTTTCATTTTGACAACATGTGTTCCACTTAAAATGAAACACCACCATCATGTCATGTTTGAAGTCTCATCCACAGAGCATTATTGGCAGCTTTTCACATGAAATTTCTAACTTGAACTTTTGGCTGACACAGGCAAACTAGCTGTGACATGTGCATCACATTTTTTACATATGTTGCCATCTACACTTAACCTTTCCTGCTGAAGATGTACTTAAAATAAGCCTTTAAATAAATGCATTTATAATTGCAGTGCTATAATCTTACTACGCAAAAGTATTTATTCAGTGAGGGAAACAAATTCCATAAAAACACCATAGGAATGTCCAGTAGTCATACCGTTAGGAAAGAGATAGGTTCTAAATCTCCAAAATGAATATATTTTGGTGCAAAATGTGTTTATCAGCTCTAGAATAAAAGGAAAAGACATTGTGAAGATTCTGGCTGAAACTAGCAACCCCCAATTTACACCGGTCGGGTTACGGCAGTGGTGCAGTTTTGTCTCGACCTCGGTGGCGCGTCAATCACCTCCGTAAGCGTTTCAGATGCGGAACGGCTGTGATACGCGGAGATGAAGGCAGAAACTGTAAGTTCCAAGCACCCACCCCCAACAGACCCCTGACCAAAGGAAACTGGAAAGCTACAATGTATACGCTTTAGCCCTTATAGAATTAATATCCAAAAAAGTTAAATTACACATCATTGACAACATCGTTTAAATACCTGATACAGATCTGCAAACAGGTAATTCTGTAAACAAAATACACAACAATTTTGTAAAATGATGAAATAAATAAACTATTTTCTGTAAGACCATGTGTAATTTCAGTTACCTTTAAATAACTTATTTTAATATCATCCCCAAGGCTCTGTATTGATAGCTGATATAGGTAGAAGATTTTATTCCAAAACCTACAATAAAAAGCCAGACTGTAGTTTGATCATGCTTACAGAAAAAAGACAATGATTTTTGAAGACTGTGGTGTGATTGAACCAGAATGGAAGTGTTTGGCCATAATGACCACTGTTATGTTTGAATTAAAAACAGAGAAGCTTGCAGTCCTGAGAACATGATCCCAGCTGTGAAGTACAGGGGTGGCAGCATCATGCTGTGTGTGTGTTTAGCTGCTGGAGTCATCGGTACACTTAAGAAAATTAGATTGCAGGAAAGAATATGATGTGGAAATATTGAAGTAACATCTTAAGACAACTACAAGGTAAAAACATTGGCACACATTGGTTTTCTTAATTGGACACTAAAGCGTACAGTCAAATTAGCTACAAAGTGGCTTAGGGACAACAAAATCAATGTTTTTGAGTAGCCATCACAAAGCCTTGATATTAATCTCATGTAAAATTGATGGGCAGAGCTGTAAAGGTGTGTGGTAGCAAGGTAACATTTAAACCTTACTTTGTTACATCAGTTCTGTCAGGAGGAATGAGCCAAAATACCAGCAAACTATGGCAAGAAAGAAGTGTATGTAAAATACAGACATTGATACTTCCCATTATTTTGCTGTTTAGCAAATAAAAATAATTTGGTCTTCCTAACAGACCCAAAAGAGTAAAGGTTTAGTCTGATTTGACATTTGACATCGAGACAAAAGAGTTTATAAAGTTTTTTGTACAGTGTGTGTAAACATCTGATTTCAAATGTATCTACAATCAGAGCAATAATTAAAATGTTTGGACAATTGGAACTGTGACAAACGATACTGCACAAGGACCCAAGTTTATCTTGCCACCACACACAGTGAGTAGGATGATAAGGGGTGTAAGAAAAATCTTCAGAGCTCACTGTTAGAGAGCTGCAGCAATGAAAATCATCTTTGGGTCGCCAAATCTTAAAAAGAACATGTATTTTAGGCTTTTGTACACCTATTTACTGAGGGTGTCAAGAATTTTTTAAGAAGGTGCATCTCAACCTATATAAATGCAAAAGGCTTAATACTTATGGAGTTGGCTTTACTGTCAGATACATATAAGGAATAAAACTTTACTTTTATAACAAAACATAAAAAAACTAGTTTACTGTATTTTAAATGTAGCTTTAAAGTCAATAAAGATAATGGTTGTTTACAATCCTGCACCATGCAAAGCCCATTTTAAGTTAAATACTGTTTACTCTTTTAATGTAAACTACAAACATTTCCCATCTAAAGCTAAATTTAGATCTGACCAGTCCTCTAAACTGGGTTACTTCATCCTCTCAACAGCTTGACTTTAGAAGCCGCCAAAAAACCCAGCATGAACTGGAATCTGCTTCGGCTTCATCCTCTCTGCTCGTTATCAGGCTGTTTAGCACTCTGCTGTTTTCCATGACATGCTGTGGTTATCACATTGCTAAAGGTATGGGGGTATGTTTACCCTAATTTAACTCTTTAGAACATTGTTAGTTAATCTCTCCCATTTAGGTATGGCAAGCAGAAATAGACTCAAAGGTATTTAAGAAAATCCTATTTAGCACATTATTCAAAGCAGAAAATCTCAAAATGCAGTCACATTGTGTAAGTAAGTTAAACCAATTGCTGGGAGCATAATAGTAAAATGACCATGTCTCTCCCCTTTGGAGATTTTGCTACTTTTTAAAACCTGCCTTAACTGTGCTTTATGCAATTCAAATTCCCCATTTCAGACACTGGTTCAATCCGCAGTTCTATTAGCTGGGATGCTGCTGATGTCGATGACCTAGAAACTGCGGGTCTTTCCATCCCATATTCTATCAAAATTTAAACAATCCCAAAGTCGGTACTTGAATAGTTTTAAAGGTTGCATTTTTTTAAGGAAATTATTAGCTCCAGAGCTGTGAACAAGTATTTGTCCCCAGATTTCTTTTTGTTTTTCTGTCACACCTAATCTTTTTTCAGATCATAAATTTTTTTATATCAGACAAAGAAGCACTTATCAAATAATTGTTTTATTCATTTGTAGAAAACAGCTATCCAAACCAGCCTGGCCCTATATAAATGCAATTTCCCCTTAAACCTAATAACCGGTTGTTCTGTCGAGCTTTTGTGATTTCTGGAAGTGCTTTACATCGCCTGTGAAGGAACACTGGCCCATATTTTGTGCTGAATTGTCGTAATTCAGTTTAACTGAATTATTGGGTCCAGGATGGCTTGGGGCCTGCTCTGGCTCCCAGCGGGGTGGATGCCCTGGCCCGATTGGTGGGTCAGAGGCCATGGTGGCTGGGGCTTGGTTGGTTGGGGTTGTGGGGGTATGGGTTGATCAGAATAGGTTCTGGTGAGGGGGTTTAAGGGATTTGGGGGGACAGTGGGGGTTTGGCTGGGTCAGGAGGGCTCCCCCTGTGCTGTTTTGACCTGGGGACCACAGCTCCTATATTTCATTTATTACCTACTTATTTGCAGGCCGGATAGCTGCCCTTGGGTGATGCCATGTGTTTGTTTGCCTTGGTCTGCTGCAGCCTCCCAGAGCCAAGATCGCCTGTCCATAGCTGGTCTTGGGTGCTGTGTGTTGCAGGCTTTCTACCATTCTCGCCACTCTAACAACTGTGCACTTCTAAGTAAGAAATTCGCTAACATACACCCACTGAACATAAACACTTTTATTTCTACACATACTACCCACACACACACATGCCCGACACACTGACATAAATTATTCAAATGGTTGTTGGCCATATAAACACAGGTTACTGTTACAGCAATGTGGGCAGCCTACTTTGCTGT
Source organism: Valencia hispanica (assembly GCA_963556495.2). Taxonomy (NCBI): domain Eukaryota; kingdom Metazoa; phylum Chordata; class Actinopteri; order Cyprinodontiformes; family Valenciidae; genus Valencia; species Valencia hispanica. The sequence goes on along the minus strand of OY747701.1, from coordinate 26,896,665 downwards.
TAAATGCAGTCTTGATTTATTAAAGTCAATCACACAATTAGGATTTTGTTTTGAGATATCCTTTTTGTAGAAAAAAACTTCCCAGAAACATGTAGAAAACCAGCTTCTTCTAATTTATTTTTATACTAACTCTAGTTCAGTGCTTCTGGTCTGTTCTTTCAGACTTTACTCTGGTTAGGTACAGATTGGACTCTTTGTATCACATGCTGAGTCACTCATTTGGAGTGGTTTAGACAAGAAAGTAACGAAGTAGTCTAGTGAATTAAATTGCTTTTCATTCTTTTCTTTTGATACCAATGTCTTTGCTAAGGTCAGTCAATACATGTTACATTTAAATGACTTGCTCTTCACTCTTGAAGTAAACAATTGCAGTGCAGCCATTTACTTGTCAGATACATTTCTGACATCATTACGATTCATTTTTAATCATGAAGATGTTTTGATTTAAGAAATTAGGACAAAAGTGTATTAGCACCATTAAGCTACTTTATTAATTAAAGTTGTTTTAGTAACTTTACCTCTGGAGGAGCATCTGTTTGTGAAGCTTTTTTTTTCCCATTCCCAATTGCTATGTTTACCCTTGGGATGGGACACGGAACCAGCTATGTATGAAACGTCCATCTGTGTTTACATTAGCCAGGACACGGTTTGTTTAGCATGAATGTGCAGTTCTAAAACTTTTTTTTTTTACTCTTTAGAAACAGAAATCAAATCTTTGGGGATATAAGGGTTATCAAAAAAATAAGAGTTATTTTACAGTTTTATATTTTTACAATTAAACAGATAAGTTTATAACTGTGTTTGTTATAAGTAAATTACTGCAACATGAGTAAACTAGGAAGTTTACATAATATTTAAGATAGTTTACTGTGTTAGAGTTATTCATTTCTAAAACACAATCTTTCTTTTTTTTAAGAAAGTTTAAAGAAATCCTGCAAATAAATAACCCCTAGACCACTTGTACTCTTCTTTACTGTACAGATAAGAACCCTACTGTGTTAGGTTTAAACATGTTCAGACAAGCAGAATTTATGTTGAAGACTTGCTTTGAAAAAAAATGTCTTGCTTTTTTTCTTAATATTTTCCACAAACGTGGATTTTTCGCTCCATGTGTTCTCCTCAGTTAATGCCTAAAGTGTTTAGATTAATATGTGCAGTTCTATTTGTGACTGCGAAGCAAATATAATTACAGTGATAAGTGCACACAAACTCACAATGCTGTAGAAATCTTGAAGGTTATTTGGTGAAGCTGTTGTTATGAAGATCCATTGTGAACTGCATGCTAAGTATACCTGCTCCCTGTTGCTAGAAGTAACAGACGTGTGGAGCATTTCATTATCAGCACAGAGCCTGCGCTCTGTACTGATAATTAATTGTGTAGTTAAGTGACCAGGTGATCAGGAAAAAAAACACTGAAATTTTGTACTACATACAGAAAAATCCTTTGCTGTGTCTTTGTACTTGGTTCTGCATTTCTACACTTGCTTACACTATGTTTTTTAGTCGTAGGTGTCACTTGGATAAAATATCCCAAAACAATTTACATGATCAAAAACAATCCAACGTGCATATGACGATTTTGAACTTGTTTGCTTTTCAAATTACTTTAGGCCGGCATGACAACTCTTTTTTCTAAATGCATTTTGCAAAAAAAAAAAAAAAAATGCTAATGTTTTTAGTAGTCTGTGAATAAAATGATTAAAAAAAAGATTTGATTGTAATGACCCCACAAAGATGATATAAGCATCACACATTTGTGGTTAGTAGCACATGTGAAATGTTTGAAATATTTCTGTTCATCTGTTTGATCTGCAGAACGATTTGAGAGAATATGAATGAAGTTGAAAGTGTGCAAAGTTGAAATCCTTTTGTAAAGTAACTCTCTTCTGTATCTAGTTGAAATAAAATAAAACAGATTCTTTTTTAAAAAGTACAGTTGTTGACAGAATTATTAATATCTTTTGAAGACCAACACAACTTAATCCATAATTGTGAAGTGGGACAAAGAATATACATTGTTTTCAGTTTTCTAATTTAAAAAAGAATCTGAAAAGTGTGGTGTGCATTTGTCCATAGCCTCTTCATCCTTGGTCTTTATGATGCTGTTTGTCCACCGTTTTCTGTTAAACCTCCGAGGCCATTACGGAACAGTTGTAATATTACTGAGATCATATTATAAACTCCTGGACTTTACTATTATTAACATTTCACCTGCTATGGCCTGAACTCTCCGCAAGGAGCTGAACTGCGCTCCACCTGTACGTAATGGAGGCTGAAGCACCACTTCAGCCATTGTTTTTGAAATCAGGGAACATTTCTCCAGTTGAAGTGATCAGAATTCGGCAAGACACTCTAAATAGCAGCTTTTCAATCACTGCAGCAGGAGAAAATCACCATCAAGCAGTATTTTTGCATCAGTAGTTAGGTTGCAGTGATCTGTTACTGCCAGTCTGTGTCCGATGCAGTCACAGACGTGCTCCGTGACCCCTTAACTTTTCACTGTGCTGTCTGCTTGTGGATAAGGAGATACATTGAGGGTCCAGGTCTGAGATGATGCTCATGTCTTATGGGAATCATTTTCTGATTGATTTAGTTAGGCTTGATGGGGCTGGTGCATATCTCCAGCAATCATCAAGCGAGAGGCAGGGTACACCCTGGACAGGTTGCCAGTCCAACACGAAGTGTAAATACAAATCTGTCAAAATGACGGCCAGCCTTCAAATTTTCCATCACCATTTTTTTTAAAACACTGAAAACATTCAGTTAACATGGCCCCTGGTCTACTTAAAACCTTGAAATAACTTTGTCTGCCTGTCAGGTTGGGTCTTGGGCTGCCCTCTCGCCTGGCGCACCTCAGGCCTTACATTTAATGGGGGCCCTATTTCCCATCCGTCACTCCCCACCGGTGACGGCTGCCCCTGCCTACTGGTGCGTCGGTGGTCAATCCGGTTTGGACCTGGTGCGTGCCTGGCCGGGCCTGGGGGAGCCGGTGTGTTGGTCGGCCAATGCACTGGGCCGATATCTTCCTTTGGTTGGTTGGGGCACCTCTTTTAGGGGTGCTAGGTTTAGGATTGTTGGATGGTGCCTGCTCGGTGGCTCTGCGGGACACGGATCCAGCGTCTCTGCTCGTTCGATCACCTGTTCTGTGCGCACCGTGTGTGGTCGGTTCATTGGCGGGTTGGACCGGCCCTGGCCTTTGTTGGATGCCTGGTCACGGCGCTCTGCGTTGCGCGGGATCAGGACTCGGGAGCTGGTACAACTTGGCGTCCAGGTGCTGGCTGAGCTTGACCTGGGGATGCTATCCATCCGCTGCATCTACCGGTGGGGGCCCCCGAGGTGGGGCAGGGATGGGGCGCTGGGATGTTGGCGGTGGGGATTGGTTTAGGGTGGTGGTGGCGCGTGGCGGCCGGCCGCGGCCCCTGCGCCCCGGGGGCCCCTCGTCGGGCGGTCCCTTGTCGGGTCTCTGCTGGGGGATGGGGCGCCCCTGGGCCCCGGCTCTCCCGGTCCATGGACCGGCCCGCCCTGGCGCGGCTGGTTGCCGGCGGGGCCCGTGGGCTCGTCACTGCTGCCCCCTGGGCCCCTGCATAGTAGCCGCTGGACGTTCCCCTGGGGTTCTCCTCTGCTCCTCTCTTGGGGGATGCGGTCGGCCCCGCCCGGGTCCGCCTGGGGCTCTGGGGGTCCTTTGGACGTCTTGGCTCCGATCTCCTTCATGTCTGCATCGATTCCTGGGAGACGGATTGATGCCAGCTCACAGCAGCTATCGAACACTCTTATGGAGAAACCTTATATGCACCAGCATGCTAACACACACACATAGATGTGGGGTCTCTGGTGTTTACAGATATATTCTTGGGCTGAGGTTATCATTACTAGAGCTTGATTAATTGGTACCATGAGTTTTTCTGTGACATTGTTGTTGTATTTTTATATCCATTCTTGTGTGATGTGGTTGTGTAGTTCTTAGTTCACGATGTTAGGTTTGTTTTGTAAATGTTCCTTTTTCGTGTTTTGTTTTCTTTTTTCCCCTCTCTCTGCCGTCCTTTGGGTATGGAGGCAGACTTCAAGTTTTCCTGTGTTTTCTTTGTTCCCTTTCCTCTCTTGTATTTTCAACTCACCCTCTCTCATGACATTTTGTTTCCTACCTCTCTTCTTCATCTTCTTTCTTTCTTCCCCTTAATTTTCCGTCTCCGTGTCCATAACATCAGGAAATAAAACCCCCAGCAATTCATATTAAAGATTTTTCACACATATATCAAGTGTAGTACTATAGCAAAAGCTGTACTGCTCCGCTTGTGAAAGTATATCTGTTGGGCTTCTTCTTTGTACTCAGACACCAATTCTGAGCTCCACACTGCCAAACAGGACACGTTAAAAAAAGAGAGAAAAAAAAAAAGAAAAACCTTGAAATAATTAGATATGAAGATCTTTTTTATCAGCAGTTGACTTTCCAATTAGAACAGTAATAGAAGGCAAACAAGAGCATTCATAAGACATAGAACACATGCATGGTTTTCAAGTTTTGTGCATTACATTGTTTAAAGTTCAGTCAAATCTAATCCAGAATCACCTCACAGTTATGCCGAAGTCTTAGCTGCACTATTGATTCTTTTTAACAGTTAATTATTTTTTTTTCTAATTTTACCAGAAAAACAGTACAACTGATAGATTTGCTTTCACCAAGTTGCTTCATGTGTAGTGTTTACAATCATAAACTAAAACTATCTCCTACAACTTACTGGAGATCTATTTGCAAACAGAGTATGAAATGTGGCTCCAGATTCTTTACAAACATCAGATTTACAAAAAAATGTTTTAGGTTAACTTCCAAAAGCCTAACCAGGGACTGGACCAGCAAATTAGCCTTTATTTAGAGGCCCTGTAGAAAAGACAACAGTTTATTTTATATGTAACTCTGTTTTATGTCTTGTCCCTGCCCAAATAAATAAAAAAATAAAAAATGTTTCTGCTACGTTTACAGCTTTTTAAAATTATCAACCTGCTCTATGAAAATTTGAATGCTCTTTGGGCTCCCAGGGGGCCCTAACCAGCTTTTTTATGGCTGGGACCTCATTTGCATAAAGCAATACCAATCAGTGATACAGTGGCTTGCAAAAGTATTCGGCCCCCTTGAACTTTTCCACATTTTGTCACATTACAGCCACAAACATAAATCAATTTTATTGGAATTCCACGTGAAAGACCAATACAAAGTGGTGTACACGTGAGAAGTGGAACTAAAATCATACATGATTCCAAACATTTTTTGCAAATAAATAACTGAAAAGTGGGGTGTGCGTAATTATTCAACCCCCTGAGTCAATACTTTGCAGAACCACCTTTTGCTGCAATTACAGCTGCCAGTCTTTTAGGGTATGGCCTCTGACCCACCAAAACAGCTCCAGTTCAGACAGATTAGATGGACAGCGTTTGTGAACAGCAGCTTTCAGATCTTGCCACAGATTCTCGATGGGATTTAGATCTGGACTTTGACTGGGCCATTCTAACACATGGATATGTTTTGTTTTAAACCATTCCATTGTTGCCCTGGCTTTATGTTTAAGGTCGTTGTCCTGCTGGAAGGTGAACCTCCGCCCCAGTCTCAAGTCTTTTGTTGACTCCAAGAGGTTTTCTTCCAAGATTGCCCTGTATTTGGCTCCATCCATCTTCCCATCAACTCTGACCAGCTTCCCTGTCCCTGCTGAAGAGAAGCACCCCCAGAGCATGATGCTGCCACCACCATATTTGACAGTGGGGATGGTGTGTTCAGAGTGATGTGCAGTGTTAGTTTTCCGCCACACATAGCGTTTTGCATTTTGGCCAACATTTCCATTTTGGTCTCATCTGACCAGAGCACCTTCTTCCACATGTTTGCTGTGTCCCCCACATGACTTGTGGCAAACTGCAAATGGGACTTCTTATGGTTTTCTTTTACCAATGGCTTTCTTCTTGCCACTCTTCCATAAAGGGCAACTTTGTGCAGTGCACGACTAATAGTTGTCCTATGGACAGATTCCCCCACCTGAGCGGTAGATCTCTGCAGCTTGTCCAGAGTCACCATTGGCCTCTTGGCTGCATTTCTGATCAGCGCTCTCCTTGTTCGGCCTGTGAGTTTAGGTGGACGGCCTTGTCTTGGTAGATTTACAGTTGTGCCATACTCCTTCCATTTCTGAGTGATCGCTTGAACAGCGCTCCGTGGGATGTTCAAGGCTTGGGAAATATTTTTGTAGCCTAAGCCTGCTTTAAATTTCTCAATAACTTTATCCCTGACCTGTCTGGTGTGTTCTTTGGACTTCATGGTGTTGTTGCTCCCAAAATTCTCATAGACAACCTCTGAGGCCGTCACAGGGCAGCTGTATTTGTACTGACATTAGATTACACACATGTACACTCTATTTAGTCATTAGCACTCATCAGGCAATGTCTATGGGCAACTAACTGCACTCAGACCAAAGGGGGCTGAATAATTATGCACACCCCACTTTTCAGTTATTTTTTTGTAAAAAATTTTTGGAATCATGTATGACTTTCGTTCCACTTCTCACGTGTACACCACTTTGTATTGGTCTTTCACGTGGAATTCCAATAAAATTGATTCATGTTTGTGGCTGTAATGTGACAAAATGTGGAAAAGTTCAAAGGGGCCGAATACTTTTGCAAGCCACTGTATGTTTACAACTTGGATTTCAACATCAAGAGACACAAGAAAAACATTAAAAACAACAATATTCCATCAACTTGCAGAACGTCCTTTAAAATAAGGTTTAATTAAAAATTTAATAATTTTGATTAAAAGAAAAGATGTGGGGATATTTGAGCAAGCTGTTAATCATACACTTTCTACCCTGACTGAACCTGGTTTCTAGAAAGCAGTTTATACTAACCAGACATTTTATTTTTCACACAACTCAGCCACAGCTTTGTGATAAGTGTGTTTTCTGCAGAAATAAAAATGGCCAGTAATGAGACAGCTGGGCTTTTCCTTCTGCCATAGCACAACAGCAGCAGGACTGGCCTCTCTATTCCATCCTCTTCACTTCTGCAAATCCATCTGCAAAACATTTTAATATTCTTGATGTCATGGCCAGAGAATTGCCGGCTCCTCAGCTATTATAGCTATCTCTCTGCAGCTATTACCTTCACCCTTTGTGTTTGTCAGATCTAATTAAAAAATACTGCGTTAAACTGCTGTGATTAGCATCAGGGCATTTTTTTCCTTTTCAACACATAACTTGTGATTATTACCGATTCTTGAAAAGGAAACATTACATCCTATAAGATAAAAACAAATTCATTCTTACATACATCAACCACTTTATCATAATGTCACAATGTAAAGAGAAAGGATGTACTTGTTAAGAAAAATTTAAATACTATTGAAATGAATAATTATAAATCTATCACTCAACCTACACATGCAGTTGATTTTGTTGTGCACTGTGAAACTTAACTTAAAACCTTGGATATGTTTTCATGGTGTATGTATCTTCACTTAAAACAATTTTTTTTAATTTATAAACAACCTTTGAATATATGCTTTCTACTCTTTATGAGCTATAAGAAAACCAGATACAGAAAGTATGCCCATCCAATTTCACTTGTGTTAAGTGTTTATCGGGCCTTCAGTCCCTTGAGCTCCAGTGCTAATTGCCAGTATTTTCCAAGAAGAGGCAGCAAGCACAAATTGGCAAGGTCTAATGTAATAGCCTATCCCTTTTAGTCACTAAATTACCTAACACCTCACTCTTATTGCTATATTCAATTTTGCCATCCTTATGTTCTTAATTGAATGCATTATTAATTAGGCTGCATGTGGAGGTGTCTGCAAAGGTTTTAAATTGCTTAAAACCTAAGCTAAGCTTTATTCACTTTGTGGCTCCAAGTTTACATCAAAGACTTACACATTTATAACTAAACAAGAAATTATTACGAAATATATAAATTAGACAGAATTGCAGCTTTGCAAAAGGTTCCAACAGCACCTAGACTGCAAAAGTTTCTACTACTGTACAAATTAAAAGGAATATGTAACTTTTTTTTCTCCATTTTGTCAGTGAGTATCTACACAATATCTTTATCAATAAAAGATAAAATTATGCTGTAGTTATGTATTTTTCTATTTATTTATCTCCCCATAGCAGCTATTAAAGAAGCAAATGTCTTGCTTCATCTAGAATGTGGAAACAAATTATTTCTATTTAATCATTCTAACAATAAAGGTCACCATTAGTGTTGGAAGCATTCTACTGACAGATGAGAAAAAACATAGATTTGTTGCAAATAATACCACAGTTGTAGTATTCAATAACATCATCGCTACATGAACATTACAACATTACAGGAAATCCTTCCTGCCCACAGCTATCATCATCTACAACAACTCCTTAAATAATTAATTATATGAGCTATACCAACACTTAATTTCCCTCTGGGATGAATAAAGTATTTTTGAATTTGAATGATTTTCAAATTTTCATCAGCCCTAGATGTGAGCGCCTTGCACAGTTTTTTGTTCTTCAATTCCTGAATAATGTAAAGCTCTGCTTCAGAGTTCTTTGTTTTAAACCTGTTAAACCCGAGGGTCCCCCCACTGGTGGACCTAGGGAATTACTTTTTTTCAACAGACTTGAGACAACACAACCTGACAGAAAAAATAGTCATAATGCACATCAAATTAAACAGAAGACCACGCGCTACAAGGCTATCTAAACTATTTTTATCAACCACAAACATAACTCAGGTGCCACGTAAATAACTATTTGCGAACAAACTCGTAACATCATAGTTTTGTCAACCTAACATCATAGTTTTGTCAACCCAGCCGCCACATTTCTGGCTCTACCGCAGCAATCCGTTGTCCTAAATTCACAAGCAGCCCCTCAAATGAAAGCAGAGAACCTGCCAATTCCAAGGATACATCTGCCAAGACGCTACACCAAAGCACCGCGGAGACATAAGCCAAAGTATAGCACAACAGGAAATCGCTTTTCAGAATCGCAGTAGTAAAATTTGCCTTACCTTTGCTGTTTTGCCGTGTAAAGATGATTTCTTCGGCAAATAAACGTTATTTTCTGATACTTCCATCTCTTATGCACCATTCAGAACTTTTCGGGCGTTTCTCTTACTATTTGTGGCTCCTAGAAAGTGTTTGTCGTCTGTTCGCTGAGAATGCTGGCACTTCCTGGTGGCTCTGTTCTCGGCTCTCTGGTTGGCTGACTGTGTTGTCAATCTTGTTTGGAAAGTTTTGGCATTATTCTATAGGCTTCTACGAATCCAACGAGGTATCGCTCATCAAAATTGACCAATCCGCTGCGAGGGTAGGTCTTTGCGTAAAATAAAACTACCAGCCGGCAAGACAGGCGCATTACGCAAGCACAGCGCACAGGATAAAAATCTACATATATACATTATTGCATTATTATCAGATTTATTTTCAAAAAATGCCCAAAAGTGTTTATTTTAGGACTACTGAACACTATGTGACATTAAAATAAAAAATATAACTTTTACATAACAAAAATAGAAATGGCACTTTGTGCCAAACTGTGCCAAACTGGACACCTCGCCTGACTTGCCTGTACTAAAACCTCTCTACCTTTGTCCTGCTTCACATAATCAGTATCAAGTTTTGCAGAGATAATGTCCACATGTTGTATTTAAATTTTATTGAGTAACCACTGCCATTCAAGCAATATCCATAGAGTTTTTCAATATTAAACATGTTTGTTTTTTTAGGCGGAGCAAAAAAGAACACATTTCTGCTGTGTTCTATCTTCAGTTTCTCCTAACCAGTAACAGATAACATGCATAATGATACATCTATCAATTCTACTCAATGTTACCTTTACAATGACACCAAAATGGTTCAAATACTCCTTTTGGTTGCTGAAATGTACAAATTTTTAATGGGTAAGCATTTTTCGAGAAACAGGCTTCAAATTAAGTTGCTTTCAGTTTATTGTTTTGTTTGTTTGCATTTGTTTGTTTTGCCTAATTTCACAATGACTTTTAAATCAATTAAAAAAGTAATAATACATTATTTAGTGAGATTTTTTTGGGTATCTCCAACAATATGAATGATATTGCTTTTCAAATTAATTAAGGTAGGTAAAGTAGGTTTCCAATGGCACACGTGTGTCCTCAGGAAGATAATTATTGTTGATACCACAGAAATGAGTCGAGACTAATAACACTTTGCTTCAGGGTGTTGTATCTCTACTCAGACTCTGGTTAAAGCACAGCACAGTGACAACTGTGCCCTTATTGATAGAAAAAGCAATACTTACTCATGGTCCTGATCATCATTCAGTGGTAAAAACACTTAATATGCTGAGTGAAATGTTCAACACACATATATCTCTTCAGTTAGTACAGTTAGATCACAACTATCAAGTGTTTAGCTGTACCAGGTGGGTCTGAACTTTGAAAGTCCTAATTAAGATTACTGGACCCACATTAGCATGATTTGCTGCAGTTTGTCCTACTTGCTGCATACTATAAAGGCTCAACAAACTTAAAGAGTAACTAAACCCCAAAACAACTTTTTTTTGACTATAAACTGTATAAATGGGTCTTTACCAATACAATCTTTCAGTTTCTGGGGATTTTTTTTTACATTTTCGTGTAAACTTGTTTAATTCTATACATCTTTTCCACTCTTTACGTCACAGGCATGGTCTCACAGACCCGTGGGTTTCTCTCAGACACACTCCCCTCGTGGCGAGTTTGGAGTTGGATTGCGTTTTTCAGGTTACCATTATTATCACATTTGCACTTAGTTAGCATAGCTAACATACTGTTAGACAGGATAGGTCTCATAGCTAACATACTGTTAGCTATGAGACCTATCCTGTCTCCCTCTGCCTTAGCAGCAGCGCCGGCCTCGGGCAGCGCTGACTCAGCGCCCTGAGCCAGCGGCTCGAATTGATACGGCTCGGGCCGCTGGGCTCCATAAAGCCTCCCTCTATCTCCAGTGACGACGGAGGCAATCCGCTGGCTCAGGGCACTGAGTCAGCTCTGTCGGAGGACGGTACTGCCGGTGCTGCTGAGGCAGAGGGAGACAAGAGGAGTCCAGTCTCTGAGTGGTAATGCTAACATAGGCTAACATTCAAAACAGATGAACGTCGATCAGATCGATCAGTTGCAAAACTGCCAATGTCGCTTTGGTCACTGTCCATGTTTCAGTGTCAGATTAAGCAAGGTGTCACTGTCCTCCTGAACACACCTCCACGTCCCCCCCTCCGCTCATCCTCCACACTTGGCCATACCCCTCCGTGCTTCCTGGCACTGCTCACTTTGTAGTAATTTTTCAAATGTTTTCTGGGGGTGGGGTTATGATTTGTCATGGGGTTCAGTTCTACTTTAAAGTGCAACCCAACCCAAATCAACTTTTTTGATGATAAACTGTATAAATGAGTGTGTAATATTGCTGTCTACATGTCTGGTCATTATTTTTGGTATTTTAGTACATTTTAGCATAAATATAAATTTTTCTACCAAAAACCGTCAGTGTGTTGCCCTCTTCAGGTTCAAACTCTACACTGTACTTGAATTTGAATCAGCCATCCCCATTGGCTCTGCGGTGAGCTCTATGATGTCAGCTGCACTGACATCATAGAGAATTGGACAGTTTATCTTTTAAATGCGATTATGGGCTTTACCTTAATCACCTAATTATTCAATACACAATGACTTGGTTAACCAATAAGACTAATTCAAGAATTAATTGTTTTTTCAATTCTTTATTCCAATAAAATTGAGTTGTTTTTGATTTACACTCCTGATTTACAATGAATAAATGTAGCGATAACTGATATCACTCCTATGTTTGAGTAAGGATATTTTGATGACAAGCTCCCTAATACAGACTTGACCTGTTATTCATAGTCATAGTTGGAAGACAAATATAAGACCAGGAACCTTTGCATTTCGGCTTATGAAAAAGTCAACTAAGTTTGGATTAAATGGCTGTGTAGAGTTGTGAGTCTTTGGTTAAACTAATCTTGCAAGACTGTTATATAACAATGAAGATATTTTGCCTCAACAAGCTATAGCAGTTTTTAACAATAGAGTTAATCATTGGATCTTTTTCAAAGATTTAAAGTGTGTGACTTCAGGCTAGCAGACAGCACAATATTGCAGATCTTTCCTGTAAATTAGGCATCACCCAATTGGTCTGTTATGAAAGATAATACAAATATTGAAAGCTTTAACATTTCAAACAGTCTGCCACCAACTAGTTCCACTTAAATAAGATTAATAAGTTAGCCATTTGGTTTTAATCCGACCAGATCGAATTTAGCTGTTAGTATACATACATATACAATAAATAATAGACTTAATTTGCATTATATCATCCATCCATCCATCCATCCATTTTCTTCCGCTTATCCGGGGTCGGGTCGCGGGGGCAGCAGCCTAAGCAAAGAGACCCAGACTTCCCTCTCCCCAGCCACTTGTTCCAGCTCCTCGGGAGGAACCCCAAGGCGCTCCCAGGCCAGCCGAGAAACATAGTCCCTCCAGCGTGTCCTGGGCCTTCCCCTTGGCCTCCTCCCAGTGAGACGTGCCTGAAAACCCTCACCAGGGAGGCGTCCAGGAGGCATCCTGACCAGATGCCCGAGCCACCTCAACTGACTCCTCTCGATGTGGAGAAGCAGCGGCTCTACTCTGAGCCCCCTCCGGATGACTGAGCTTCTCACCCTATCTCTAAGGGAGAGCCCAGACACTCTGCGGAGGAAACTCATTTCAGCCGCTTGTATCCGTGATCTCGTTCTTTCGGTCACCACCCAGAGTTCGTGACCATAGATGAGGGTAGGAACGTAGATCGACCGGTAAATCGAGAGCTTCGCCTTTTGGCTCAGCTCTCTCTTCACCACGACAGACCGGTAGAGCGCCCGCATAACTGCAGATGCCCCACCAATCCGTCTATCGATCTCCTGCTCCATTTTTCCCTCATTCGTGAACAAGACCCCCAGATACTTAAACTCCTCCACTTGGGGAAGGACCCCATCCCCAACCCGGAGGAGGCACCCCACCCTTTTCCGGCTCAAGACCATGGCCTCGGATTTGGAGGTGCTGATTCTCATCCCAGCCGCTTCACACTCGGCTGCGAACAGCTCCAGCGAAAGCTGTAGATCACGCTCCGATAAAGCAAACAGGACCACATCATCTGCAAAAAGCAGAGACCCGATCCTGAGGCCACCAAAACGGATCCCCTCAACGCCTTGGCTGCGCCTAGAGATCCTGTCCATAAAAGTTAGGAACAGGATCGGTGACAAAGGGCAACCTTGGCGGAGTCCAACTCTCACTGGAAACAAGCCCGACTTACTCCCGGCAATGCGAACCAAACTCTGGCACCGGTCGTACAGGGACCTAACAGCCCGTATCAAGGGGCCCGGTACCCCATACTCCCGGAGCACCCCCCACAGGGCCCCCCGAGGGACACAGTCGAACGCCTTCTCCAAGTCCACAAAACACATGTAGACCGGTTGGGCGAACTCCCACGCAGCCTCCAGGACCCTGCTGAGGGTGTAGAGCTGGTCCAGTGTTCCACGGCCAGGACGAAAACCGCATTGTTCCTCCTGGATCCGAGGATCGACTATCCGTCGGACCCTCCTCTCCAGAACCCCTGAATAGACCTTACCAGGGAGGCTCAGAAGTGTGATCCCCCTGTAGTTGGAACACACCCTGTGGTCCCCCTTTTTAAACAGGGGGACCACCACCCCGGTCTGCCAATCCAAGGGAACTGCCCCCGATGTCCATGCAATATTGCAGAGCCGCGTTAACCAACACAGCCCCACAACATCCAGAGCCTTGAGGAACTCCGGTCGAATCTCATCCACCCCCGGAGCCTTGCCACCGAGGAGCTTTTTAACGACCTCGGTGACCTCGGCACCAGAGATTGGAAAGCCCGACCCCAAGTCCCCAAACCCTGCTTCCAGATTGGAAGGCGTGCTGGTGGGATTGAGGAGGTCTTCGAAGTATTCCATCAACCGACCCAAAACGTCCCGCGTCGAGGTCAACAGCACACCATCCCCACTGTAAACAGTGTTGGTGGCAGACCGCTTTCCCCCCCTGAGACGCCGGATGGTGGACCAGAATCGCTTCGAAGCCGTACGGAAGTCGTTTTCCATGGTCTCTCCAAACTCCTCCCACGCCCGAGTTTTTGCCTCAGCAACCATCCGAGCCGCATCCCGCTTGGCCTGTCGGTATCTATCAGCTGCTTCAGGGGTCCCACAAGCCAAAAAGACCCGGTAGGACTCCTTCTTCAGCCTGACAGCATCCCTTACCGCCAGTGTCCACCAGCGGGTTCGGGGGTTGCCGCCGCGACAGGCACCGACCACCTTGCGGCCACAGCTTCGGTCAGCCGCCTCGGCAATGGAGGCGCGAAACATGGTCCACTCGGACTCGATGTCCCCCGCCTCCCCCGGGACGTGTTCAAAGTTCTGCCGGAGGTGTGAGTTAAAGCTCCTTTTGACAGGAGACTCTGCCAGACGTTCCCAGCAGACCCTCACAACACGTTTGGGCCTTCCAGGTCTGTCCGGCGTCCTCCCCCACCATCGGAGCCGACTCACCACCAGGTAGTGGTCAGTGGACAGCTCTGCCCCTCTCTTCACCCGAATGTCCAAAACATGCGGCCGCAGATCAGATGAGACGACAACCAAGTCGATCATTGAGCTGCGGCCTAAGGTGTCCTGGTGCCAAGTGCACATATGGACACCTTTATGCTTGAACATGGTGTTTGTTATGGACAATCCATGACGAGCACAGAAGTCCAATAACAAGACACCACTCGGGTTTAGATCGGGGGGGCCATTCCGTCCAACCACACCCCTCCAGGTCTCACTGTCATTCCCCATTTGAGCGTTGAAGTCCCCCAGCAGAACAAGGGAGTCCCCAGGAGGAGCACTCTCCAGCACCCCCTCCAAAGACTCCAAGAAGGGTGGGTAATCTAATCTGCTGTTTGGCGCGTAGACACAAACAACAGTCAGGACCCGTCCCCCCACCCGAAGGCGGAGGGAGGCTACCCTCTCGTTCGCCGGGGTATACCCCAACGTACAGGCGCCGAGATGGGGGGCAACAAGTATGCCCACCCCAGCTCGGCGCCTCTCAGCGGGGGCAACCCCAGAGTGGAAGAGAGTCCAACCCCTCTCGAGGAGACGGGTTCCAGAGCCAGAGCCGTGCGCCGAGGTGAGTCCGACGATGTCCAGTCGGAACCTCTCAACCTCGCACACCAGCTCCGGCTCCTTCCCCACCAGAGAGGTGACGTTCCACGTCCCGAGAGCCAGCTTCTGCAGCCGAGGATCGGACCGCCAAGGTCCCCGCCTTTGGCCGCCGCCCATCCTGCACAGCACCCGACCCCTATGGCCCCTCCCACAGGTGGTGAGCTCATGGGAAGGGGGGCCCATGTTACCTCTTCGGGCTAAGCCCGACCGGGCCCCATGGGTAAAGGCCCGGCCACCAGGCGCTCGCCAACGTGCCCCACCTCCAGGCCTGGCTCCAGAGGGGGGCCACGGTGACCCGCGTCCGGGCGAGGGAACACTGAGTCCATCTGTCGTTTTCATCATAGGGGTCTTTTGCATTATATCAAATAATGCACATTTCACAGACTTCAGTTATAACAATGCAGTTCACCAGTCCCAGAGCTCCACACTGTGTTTTGTATACCCTCCTCACACATGGTTAACACCACATTATGACATAAATAAACAGCCAGAAACTGGAAGGTCTTTGCAGTGTCTTGGTGAAGTCTTCTGTGGCGTATAAGGAAGGCAGAAGGCTAATCATTATGCCTGATAACATGCAAGTTCCCTGAATGTTTTGAGAATGTATAATACCAACAAATAGCTGTGGTGATGGTTTGTTATCCTAGTGGTAGCTTCTAGGTGTCCTGGATGGAATGTCAGGGAACTTATATAAAAAATATAATAAACTTTTTTGCAAATATTAAGAAAGCAGTGTTATGAATGTCTTCACACTACAAGAGGTTTTCCAAAGATGCAGCAATCTTGCTCTGTTCTAATAGTTTGTATATGTTGTGGACAGTGTGCAACATACATTCAGTGAAATGGCAGCAAAGAAAAAAAAGGGTACTTAAAGCTGCTGTCCACAGTATTTGAGGGAGAAAGAGGTTATTATAATCCAGTGTACCAAGGTTCCTTCCAAACCCTCTAGCCCCACCTCAACAATTGTGCACGCGCATCACCAGTGGTGTCACAGCGAGTCAAAGAGGAAAGTAGTAAGTGCTGTCGAGCATCAGCCGATTGTACTTTTGTTATGGGCATTTTAGAGCGACTTCTCCATGTCTGAAGCTCACTTCCAATATGACGACTGTAAATGGGAGCAGCCTGTGTACGCGGTCCCATCATCACAGGTTTGCGCAATGCGCATTTAAGTTGACTGACAGCCGAGAAGGTGGAAACTCGAATTCTATTGGCAAAAAAAATTCAGTGGTCAGTGTTAAATGTATATGGGTCTATGGGAGGAAGGCGGGACTTAGGAAGAATAACAAATGTTGGAGCACCAGCCTTTTATCATAGTATTGAACCCCACTATCCTTTTAAGATTTAAAATACTTTGATACATTAATATATTCTCCGGACTGCAGCTTTAACAATGGAAATACCAAAGATGTATCATTGACGTAGTAGTCACTGATAGTGAGAATAAAATTAAATAATTACAATAACACTTTGGCTGCTCAAAAACTGTAAAATAAACTGCCATTGCACAAAAGGGTCTCTCCTACATTAGATATTAGGGGGGGGGGCTCTAAAGCTTACAATATTGGAGAAACCTCATCCAATCATTTTAAGCGGCCTGTTCAAGACGATTGGCTCCTGAACCATCCCTCAAACTGCGCTCTCACCGTCCATCCCCTGCTGCGCGTTCTCCTCTTTGTGCACGCATTGCAGATCTTGGCTTGGAGCAGTAACCAGGAAGTGAAGGCGAAGTGAAGGCGAAGCCTCAGCTGGATTAGCTATTCTAACTTGCATGTTAAATTGGTAGAAGTTTACGTAGGTGTGTTATGTTATGATACAAAATGTGCCAACAAGGGGTCGAAAACAAAAGGCAATGGCCAAAGAAAAGGCTGATCAAGAGCAGAACAAGAGAAGAGCAGAGTGTGCTTCGGTGCAGTATTTGAGCTTTGGCATCAGCTAAAGGAGCAGAGAGCTGCAGCTGATGCCATGGAGGCTCTGTATCTCCATCATTGGTAAGATAACCTTATGTTTTATGGTTGTTTGACATTACCCGGCATTATGTTTTCATTTTAACATGTATCTGAGTAGTTGAGGCTAAAATGAAATTGATGAACTACAATGCTCGTAATTTATGTAGCATTTTTATACTGCAGTAGGTTTGCTAAGTTGGCTAACAATGAAGTGTGTAACTTCCTGACTCCCGTCAGCTGTATTACATTCATGAGAACGTTGTTCATACGATGTAGTTTATGTGCTAGAATGAGGACTGTTATTTGTTGTTTTGTCAGCTATGAAAAGGAGGATATAAGTTGGGCTTCGACACCAGTAAAACAAGGTTTCCTGCTGAGACCCCCTCCTCCCCCTGCTTCCACAATTGTCTTGGAATCCCCCATCACATCAGCAGGTCACAAGCCACTGACCTAACTATTCAGATATTTTTTATTTACTTTGTCAGAGGTAAGATATTTAAAAAAATAATAAAATAAATACCTGCTAATCAATAATCCTCTAGGCTTTAGCTCCTCAACTCTTTGGATGTCTTCTTTGCCTAGACTCTCCAGCTGTTAACTGTGGCCGGCCTCCTCCTCCTCAGTGCTCATCCAACCTTTCGCTGGTCTTGTCTTCTGGATGTGGATTGATCCGCAGTATATTCAAAATCAGAGCCAGAAATGTTTTCGTCATGGAAGCTCTAAATATTAAAAAATGGTTCAGAATACAGCTAGTGGGCTGCTAGCTTGTCATCACTCTAACTGCAATCAGCTGTTCTTGATAGCCAAAGATGACTTTGAACACATACAGCCAAAAGCCTAACTTGTAATGTAATATGTAGATGAATGTAACTTTAATCAACAATCACATGTGTTGTTTGTGATGATAACAATGTCAGATTTGATTTGATTTGATAGTAGAGCAAATGTCAGGGTGAGTTTAGTTCTCCTTCTGGGATGGGGCTGGGGGGACTGCCTTGGGGTCCGTAGGGCTTGGTGGTGCTGTGGCCGTGGGCCCCGGGTTGAACGTGCCATGGCCTCCCTCCCCTGGTGGATCCCTGTGAACAGCGGTGCCTATTGGGGTCAGTGGGGGAGCTGGCTCCCTGGGAAGACATTTTGTCTCCCAGTCCTTCCCTCCCCATCCCCGAACACCTCTGTCCACCCGCTCCATCACTTTACCACTCATATAGGGTCTTGGGGCATGGGCACATCACTGGGGTGCGAGGAGGGGTTTCCCTCCTTGCTATCCCGTGGCGTCCTGGGTCCCAATTTTAATATACAACTTAGACACTCCCACTTATAACATTTTCATGCGACACACATGTAGGGACTTTGGGGTGGGCACACTTTTCAGCATCCAGAGGGGGAGCGGTTCAATCAGCTTCACCTCTGGTGCCAGTGCCCACTGTTAAACCACATACAGACACTGAGGGCTCGGGGTGGGGGTTGGGGGATGTGTGGCTGCCTTCCTCAAATCCCACCCCTCTGTTTTAAATGCACATTATAACAACACGCATCAACACCATACTCGAGCGGGAGGATAGAGGCTAGGGGTCTTCTTACACCCCTGTTCGCTTCCGGCCATCAGGGGTTGGGGTCCGGAGGAGGAACAGGTGGTCTGGTCGGGGTCCTGGGCTGTCGGGCTGCCTCGCCACTGTGGGGCCCTTGGCGGTCTGGTTGTCTCCGTCCTTGAAGGTAGGGGGTCCATCTCCTGGGTCCGGGGGCTGGTGGCTCTACCTGGACCTGGGAGCATGAAGTGTGTATGGGGTGTGTGAGTGAGGGTACAGCGTCATTTCTTGGGTGTCTTGGTGAGTTAGTGAGAATGTATGTGTTTAAGAGGGAGGGAACGTATGACTGTCTGTATGTCTTTGTCTGCCTGTCAGGTCGGGTCTTGGGCTACCGTCTCGCCTGGCGCACCTCAGGCCTTACATTTAATGGGGGGCCTATTTCCCCTCCGTCACTCCCCGCCAGTGACGGATGCCCCTGCCTACTGGTGCGTCGGTGGTCAATCCGGTTCGGACCTGGTGCGTGCCTGGCCGGGCCTGGGGGGGGCGGTGTGTCGGTCGGCCGATGCGCTGGGCCGATATCTTCCTTTGGTTGGTTGGGGCACCTCTTTTAGGGGTGCCAGGTTTGGGATTGTTGGGTGGTGCCTGCTCGGTGGCTCGGCGGGACACAGATCCAGCGTCTCTGCTCGTTCGATCACCTGTTCTGTGCGCACCGTGCGTGGTCGGTTCATTGGCGGGTTGGACCGGCCCTGGCCTTTGTTGAATGCCTGGTCTCGGCGCTCTGCGTTGCGCGGGATCAGGACTCGGGAGCTGGTACAACTTGGTGTCCAGGTGCTGGCTGAGCTTGACCTGGGGATGCTATCCATCCGCTGCGGCTACCGGTGGGACGCCCCGACGTGGGGCAGGGGTGGGGCGCTGGGATGTTGGCAGTGGGGATTGGCCCAGGGTGGCGGTGGCGCGTGGGGGCCGGCCGTGGCCCCCGCGGTGCCGGGGCCCCCTCGTCGGGCGGTCCCTTGTCGTGTCTCTGCTGGGGGGTGGGGCGCCCCTGGGCCCCGGCTCTCCCGGTCGGACCGGCCCACCCTGGCGCGGGTGGTTGCCGGCAGGGCCCATGGGCTCGTCACTGCTGCCCCCGGGCCCCTGCATAGTAGCCACTGGACGTTCCCCTGGGGTTCTCCTTTGCTCCTCTCTTGGGGGATGCGGTCGGCCCCGCCCGGGTCCGCCTGGGGCTCTGGGGGTCCTTTGGACGTCTTGGCTCCGATCTCCTTCATGTCTGCATCGATTCCTGGGAGACGGATTGATGCCTGCTCACACCAGCTATCGAACACTCTTATGGAGAAACCTTATATGCAACAGCATGCTAACACACACACCTAGATGTGGGGTCTCTGGTGTTTACAGATATATTCTTGGGCTGAGGTTATCATTACTAGAGCTTGATTAATCGGTACCATGAATTTTTCTGTGACATTGTTGTTGTATTTTTATATCCATTCTTGTGTGATGTGGTTGTGTAGTTCTTAGTTCACGATGTTAGGTTTGTTTGGACAATGTTCCTTTTTCATGTTTTGTTTTGTCTTTCCCCTCTCTCTGCCGTCCTGTGGGTATGGAGGCATACTTCAATGTTTTCCTGTGTTTTCTTTGTTCCCTTTCCTCTCTTGTATTTTCAGCTCACCCTCTCTCATGACATTTTGTTTCCTACCTCTGTTCTTCATCTTCTTTCTTTCTTCTCCTTAATTTTCCGTCTCCGTGTCTATAACATCAGGAAATAAAACCCCCAGCAATTCATATTAAAGATTTTTCACACATATATCAAGTGTAGTACTATAACAAAAGCTGTACTGCTCCGCTTGTGAAAGTAAATCTGTTGGGCTTCTACTTGGTACTCAGACACCATTCTGATCTCCACACTGCCAAACAGGACACGTAAAAAAACAAATGAAAAAACAATGTCAGATTTCTTATTATATGTGAATGAGCCATGAAACTGTTAGCCAATCGAAGCTCTGCAGCTCTACCCCGCTCATGAGCCCTCGGGAACAAGCATTGCACGTTCCTGTATTTTGGAGCCTGAAGGAAGGGGGGTTGGACTTTTTTTTTTTTCAAAATAGAGCTTGCTGAACAGCTTTTCCAAGATCTCCTACCCCAACTTTAATATTATTTGAGTCGTACAGCATTTTGGTCAACTGCTGTTTTTTTTAAATAGAATTGACTTGACTTGACCACAAAAAAATTAAAGTTGAATAATAAACAAGTGTAGAATGACTGAGTGGAAACATTCTAAATCTCTTCCTCCAACATACCTGTTGTTGATGATATAAGTTGTTTAGAGATTTCAGTAAAGCAGTGATAATTCAGAGAGCAGGTTCAGGACCATCAAATTTCAGGGCTTCTGCTGCAGTTCAGATATGGTGAAAGCAGAAAAATGTTTAGCTATAAACTTTCTGATCTAGACACATGTTGAGATCAATTTGCCCCTAGTATGGTGTGTCTCTGTTGTCTGTATGTTCATTTCATTTTACAGATAGTGCACCATGGCTTGCAATACACAGATACACACTTCCGGCTATGATGTTCATACAAATAATACCCCAAAATAAATCATACTGTATATGTGTATATGTTTAGATTTACATCAGAATGTTCCTTTTTTTACACATTGTGCTTGCTGACTCATGGTTGTCAGATTCGGCTGTGTCAGTTTCACATTAAAATCTTGAGCAAAATTTCCAGTTACATCTTGACCCGATCCATTCATTGTTGCTTTGGGCCATGGTGAGTCAGAGCCACACCACTGTGTGTTAAAACTAACCAGCTTTGGTTTCTCTGTAATAGGATTACCACATCAAATGTGAGGGCAGCCTCCTGCAGTAGCATCCTATTATTACAGGCTCTTTCATGTCCTGTTAAGACCTGAGGCTTAACTGTATAATATGCTGTTTAAAAAACCTCAAGCATAACTAGGACATGAAGACGGTTCTGCCTGCATGTTGCTGTGCATCTTCACTCGACCCAGGTATTTATAGGTGTGCATGTGTTATTAGGATCGTTTTGAGACCCTCGCTAGTACCCATATTATCTGGACAAATCAGGTTGATTTTATCAGATTACTTTCTCTTGGTATTCAGGTTGAGTTTAGAGAATGTGCAGTTATACGGTACAATTGCAGGTACTATAAACTGCAAAAAAAAAAAAAAAAAAAATGTAAAGAGGACTCCAAATGTGAAAATCTTGTTCACAGTTGGAAATCCAGGATATTCTGAAAAAGGCTATGGGTCATTTTGCCTGTATCTACACTGACTTTATACGTAAAGATTTCTTACATGTAACCAGAACATTTTGTACCAATTTACCTAAATTGAGGTATATGAGAATTATTTTCTGCTGCAGTATGAAGTATTTTTATAAATTGGTAAGATAAATGGTCATAAAAAAATAACATTGCACATTTAAATAAATTCAGTTGTATATTACCTACTGAAAACTTTGTATTTTTCTATATTCTCACTGTGCTAGATTATATGTCACGCACTCCTAAAAGACAAAGACTTATTATTTTATTTTTGGAATAAAAATCTCCATTCACTGTCTCAATACTCTAACTTTATAAGTGCAGATATGTCTGACTATGGTGTTGCAATGCTTCTGACATCAGCATGATGAAGAACACACATCCCGGTTTGGTTTCCAGAGGAGGGTTTGTTTTTAAGGATGCTGATCAGAAATGTTGTATACTTAGATACTCATAGCTTCATGTTGTGCCAGAAATGTATCAGTTGTGACTCATTGATTATTTGAGAAGCAAATAAAAAAACATTTTATTGCATGTGCAAGGAAGAAAATTACAATTTAAAACAGGTTTGTTAATAAATCTATAGTGCATTGCCCAATGCATGAATTACATTGTTTTGGCATTTTTCTCTCACATTTTTCGCAAACATTTTCAACAGCTTCTGTGGTGACTGAAAACAGCACAGGTTATCTCACACACTAAAACACAAATCCAACCTGAAATTAACTAGAAAAAACACAATGTTGAAGATAATCCCCCCACCCCTCCTTAAACCATAAACTCAGTGTTATTGTGGTACAACTAAGTTTTAGGTATAGGGGCAATTTTTCACAGTCAGGTTAGTTTAAATGGCTTTTTCCCTTAATAATTGAAGGTAACATTTAAAAATTGTATTATGGATTTACTAAGGTTATCTTTAATTTGAAATATGGATGTGTGATGCGAAAGGAAACATTAAAGAAATCTGTATAGGGGCAAATATTTTTTTGTAAAGCACTAAGAACATATGTTTGTTTTACATTGAGGCACAGTGCAAAATAAAATCTGATCAGATCATATCTTAACAAAAGAAAGCCTTTATTAAAGTAGGGATACAAAAATCCTTCCTGGGATTATGTGAAATGAAGCAACATTTGAAGAGAAAACTGTTTACTAAAAGCTATGAATGGAAAATGGAAATCAGATGTACCAAAACTTGCAATGGCATAATTAACTAATTAGTTAGTGAAGGAATGGGATTATTACTGTATAGCAGGATTTTTTAAAGGGTAAATACTAAGAAATACAGATTTTAAAAAAACTAAGAAGCAAAAACAGAAAAAAACAGTCATGGCCTTAAAACCTTTGTAAACATTTAAAGGAACATATTGTGATTTTGAACAAGTGACTTAATATAGTGAAGCTGTAAGGAAATGCTGGTAACATATTTGGTCACAATATCTCCTAATTCATGAACAACAGCTTGCTTTTCACCCTATTGTAAATCTTTCTGTAGAGCAGACTGTGTTAGTGGGTGGTGTTGTTACTCAACCCTTACTCTGACCCCTCTTCCTGGGGACTATGCCAGCTATCCTTTCAATCTCTCTACCATGGCAACAGTTGAGTGTAAAGCAAATGGCGGTCTGCAAAACAGAACAGAATCATTTTTGACATCACCATGCATACATATCCATATGAAACCTTAGTGATGCCAATAAATAGAAGATGATTCAAAATAAGTTTGAGAATTAGGGCTATTAGATGGTGTTTTAATAAATTCTTACTCCCTTATTTTGGTTTAATTGTACAAACTCAATTTTAGCTCAGTTTCTTTTATATAGTGCAAATTCACAACAAAGGTAATTTAATAAATGTAATCCAATCATTCAGATAAATTCAAAATCCATTACATATGTTCCAATTTGATCTTAGTTATTTAATTGTTTATTATTCAAATTGCTTATGAAAAACTTTTCTATCTGAGGAAATTCAGCCACTTGCATCAAGTTATTGACTTGCAGAAATCCCTCCACCTGGACAGGCATTTTGCAACATTGGAATCTCTAAGGTGAATGTATTAGGCGGTTGATCAGTATTGTGCACGAGAACCCTACAGAAGAACTTATAACAAGGTTATCACGATGAATGTGCATAGTTCATCACATAAAATTCTGGGATAATGGCTACAAAATGTACAGTTTGTGTTTCCAAGAGACGCAAAAGGGCAAGGAGTAGAATACACAGAGTAAAAAAAATTTTTTATTCTGAATTAAAGTCAACGAGAGCATTTGCTCAACATGGCTGAATTGAATGATTGAATTACCTCTTTAGCCTGCCATACTTGAGAAAACAGAGCATGTACACAAAAAAACAACAATACATAACACGGATCCAAGAATGCTTTCAATGTAAAAGAAAAAGTTGATTGTTATTGGCAGTCATAGCTCCTTTAGTGGCTTCATCTAGGACAGAGAGCTAAACAGATAAGTTCTGAGCCCAGGGGTGTGCTGGCCATAGGGAGGTTCGAGAGTTTTACCGAACGGCCGGTCTGTTCTAGGGCCGGTGGGTGGAAGAATTTTTCTTTTTTTGTACTCCAAAAGCAGCAGCGGTTGAGCCTCTGTGATGATCCCGTTGTGTGTCTGTGTTCGTGAATGACAAAACGTGAGTGAGGCGTCTCCCTTTGTAGATGATCTTTGTGAGCAGTAGGGTACAGTTGTGGCACACCTTCGCTGAGCTCTACTGTGAGTCTGCAGAGCTGCCATTCTGCTCATGTTATGAATACATATTTCAGTACTATTTGGACTCGTCGATTGATTCAAAATTTTGGTTAAATGTTTTTCATGCAAGGCAATAACTTTTGGCAAATTATTGATTTTCAGCTGAAATTTCTCTAACATGCTGAATATAATGAATCATTTCAATTTGATTTACCTGGAATGCTGCTACTCACCTCTGCCCATTTATTTGATCCGGAGATTGTTGTACAAAAACTAAAAATGGTCCACAGTCCCAGGTTTATAATGTTTTCTCCATTCTTGAATGACAAATTCAGCCACAGAAAAATCTCTCTCTCTCTGGTGATCTCAATAATGCAACATTTGGAATTATTCCAGCATGTTTTTGGAGTGGAAATATATAGTGTTTACTATATATTCAGTTCATCTCCAAAGCTCAGAAGCTACAAAATAACATTAGAACAACAAAGCTTGTATACAAAAAAAGAGGTCTCACTTTAGTGTCCTTGTCTGATGCATTTTGGTTAGAACAAGTTTGTTTTGATTCAGTGAAATTACCCGCTGTAGGTAGAATACCCACAAAAAATGTTTTAAAGTAAGAGTAGCAATACTTCATAATAATAACTTTAATTATTACTTTAATAATTATGATTACTTAAGTAAAAGTTAAAAGTTTGTTGCAGTAAAACTACTCAAGTAAATGTAGGCTAATTGAGTAAATGTTACCAATAACTAGCCACCTCTATTCATGGCAACATAAAAACCTGTTATTGTATCAATAAAAGTATATTTGTTAAAATCTTTGTTCCACCTGCATCCTTTGTGCAATTGGATAAAAGGCCTCTCTGATCCAAGCACCTGTGCTGAATTTGAACACCAGTCCACCCCTGTCTGAGCCCGTTTTCAAGTCTATAGGATGAAGGAAAGCACATAGAATAAAAGTTCAGTTCATGTGTCAAAGAATGTAGCACCCAACTACATTTGTCAGAAAACCTTTAGCTCGGAGAGGAGATGAGCTGCTGCTGAGATCTCGCGAGAGCTGTGCGTAAGTAATATGGCGGTAAACTGGTAAAACAAACAAACCATAACATTCGAGCCAAATATAGCAAACGTTTGATAATAATAATCATTATTTTTTATTTCTCCATAAAACAAACTGGACGAGGAAACCTTGGACAGCCTGGAAAGCTACTTGGACAAGTGCTTTGTCAACATTGTTATGGGCAAGCCACAAAAATCCACCTCTGCTATGCCGACAAGCACACCATCACAAAAACGCACCCGTTCTGAGGCCAGCACCTCCACCATCTCTCCAGAGAAAAGTTACAGCGATGTCCTGGACTCAATAGATAAGAAGCTAACCAGCCTAGACGCTCGTCTGGCCCTGGTTGAGGTTCTACACAAAGAGTTTAAAGCTCTAAGGGAATCCCTGGAGTTCAGCCAACAACAGGTAGCATCGCTCGCTGCAGAAAACCAAACGCTGAGAGACGGTGTAAAGAAACTCACCGAGGGGATGACGCAGCTGTCCGGGGAAAGTAAGAGGATGAAATAAACTATCTTGGATATACAGGCCAGGGGAATACGGGACAATCTTGTTTTTTCCGGGATCCAAGAACAGGCTGAGGACGACGCTGAATCCACTGTCCGAGATTTTCTCCAACATCAGTTAAACCTCCCAAGCGACACGGTAAAAACGTCACTTTTTACCGCGTCCACCGGCTCGGAGGTAAGAAGCCCAACAACAGCCGGCCGCGACCTATTGTTGCTAAATTCGAGCATTACAAGCAAAAAGAGCAGGTCAGAGGCCAGGGCAGAGAGCTGCGGGGAACTAATTACAGCGTTAACGACCAATATCCGAAGGAGATCCTGGATAGAAGGCGTGTTTTGTTCCCAATCAGGAAGAAATATATCAGTGAAGGCACCAGAGCTACAGTAGCAGTAGATAAACTGTATGTTAATGGGCAGCTGTTCAGGGACCCCCAGCTTACTCCTTGGCTTTATTAGTCATGTAACACTGGCTAGATAAGAGTTGTTTTATCAGTCAACTATAATCTAAAGTTAGCACAGCTCTGTAAAGTTGTTTACATTACTCAATGTGGGCGGGCCCAGGGCTAAGAACTGGGATACTGGCTCTTTTTTCTTTTCTCATCTTCACATGTCTATCACCAAATGTCTTTGTCACTCCTTTTTTCTTCTTTTATCACACACACACACACAAAAATAATTTTTTTCATAATATAACTATTTCTTTCTCCCTCACCCTTAACACCTTCACAACTTTCTTCTATTTTTCTCTTTCTTATATCTCGGCTTTTGGATTTTCAATCAGGCAACCCTAAGCACAAACTAATAATGCACCTGTGTTTATCTGTTTCTATGGTGATATGGACTTTACAACTTTTGTCTCAAAACTATGGCTACTCTAAGGTTTGTCACGTGGAACATTAATGGAGCTGGCACCAGAAAGAAAAGAGTTAAGATTTTTAACCAGCTTAAAAGATTGAAGGCAGATGTCGTCTTATTACAAGAAACCCATAAATCTACTTCAGCTGCAGTTGATCGTAAATCCCCTGAGTTTCCTAATGTGTTTTCTGCATGCTATAACTCTAGACAAAGGGGAGTAGAAATATTAATAAATAAAAATGTTAATTTTACGGTAATAGATACAGTTACAGATCCATAGGGTAGATTTATTATAGTAAAACTATCAATACATAACCGAAAGTTATGTATTGTCAGTATATATGGTCCAAATGTTGATGACCCCTCATTCTTTCATTCCTTCTTCTCGGTGCTCCTTGAACACATGGATTGCTCACTTCTTCTTGGGGGCGACCTCAACTTTGGTTTAAATGAAGAAATAGACAGGCTCAGCACAGCAGGGATTCAGCGCAGCTGGAAATCTATAGATATAGTCAAACAGTACATGAGCGATTATGGACTTTGTGATGCATGGCGATCTCTTCACCCCAATGACAAAATATATACTTTCTTCTCAAATGTCCACCATTCGTATTCTCGACTGGATTATTTGTTAGTCAGCAGCTCTCTGTTGACTGACATTTCAGACACTGAGATACACCCTATAGCTGTTAGCGATCATGCTCCTGTTTCTCTAACTTTAGTAAATAAAACAGAAACGCTTCAAAGCAAAAATTGGAGATTTAATATATCATTACTTAAGGATAAAGAATTTATTAAATATTTTGAAAAAGAGTGGGCTTCTTATTTGGAATATAATGACCTACATGGTATGTCACCATCCATTCTTTGGGAGGCAGGGAAAGCTGCGATTAGAGGTAAAATAATATCATTCTCATCAAATAAAAAGAAAATGGAAAAAAAAAACGTATTCAGGAATTAGAAGAAACTATTTATTCATTAGAAGCTTCTCTAGATGAGGAGAGACTAGGCAAAATCCGTAAAGCAAAGCTAGAATTAAATGAAATTATTAATAAACAGACCCAGTTATTAATTCAAAGACTTAGGATAGAAAACTTTGAACAAGGTAATAAATCAGGTAGATTTTTGGCTAACCAGCTTAAAATTAATAAAGAAAAAACAACTATATCTGCCATTAAAGATCAGACCGGGAATACAGGATATGATCCTGGAAGAATAAACAACACCATTAAAGAATTTTACAAGGGTTTATACTCACCAGAGATAAACCCATCAGATCCTGAAATTGAACATTTTTTGGATAACATAACACTACCTAAATTATCTGAAAGTCAAGCGATGGCCCTGGATTCACCACTAACAGCGGCTGAACTCCAGGAGGCCCTCCAAAGCATGCCCAATAAAAAGGCTCCAGGCCCAGATGTATTTCCAGCAGAGTTATATAAAGAATTCTGGAATATTCTGGCACCAACATTCCACAGAATGCTGCAGGAAACCAAGAAAAATGGCCGACTTCCACCAAATATGAATTCCGCCTACATTAGTCTTCTACTAAAATCAGGTAAAGAACCTTTGTTTCCTACCAGCTATCGTCCCATAGCCCTCATTAATGTTGATTTTAAAATAATCAGCAAAGCCCTCGCAAAAAGGATAGCGAAAGTAACCCCTCTTATAATACATCCTGATCAAACTGGTTTTATTAAAGGGAGACATTCATCCACAAATTCACGTAGACTAATAGATTTAATAGATTTTTCTTACTGTAAAAACTTTAAAACAAATATGTTATCTCTAGATGCAGAAAAAGCATTTGATAGAGTTAACTGGAAATTCTTATTTGCAACCTTACATAAATTTGGCTTTGGAAATTCTTTTATAAACTGGTTGACAATATTATACAGTTCACCAACAGCATGTATCAGGACTAATAACCAAACATCATCTAGGTTTTATCTTCATAAAGGTACCAGGCAGGGATGTCCTCTCTCTCCCTCCCTGTTTGCTATTTTTATTGAACCACTAGCTGCAGCAATCAGGCAAACTCACAATATTAAAGGCATAAAATGCAATAACATAGAACATAAAATCAGTTTTTATGCAGATGATGTATTACTTTTTCTCCAGCATTCACAAACCTCTTTCTCTCAGGTAATTGGGTTGATAAACTCTTACTCAAACGTTTCAGATTATTCTATAAATTGGTTAAAATCTACAGTTCTTCCAATCAATTGTTCTGTCCAGAATCCAACTAATACACAACTGCAGTCAGGGAATATTACTTATTTAGGTATCAATGTCTCACCAAGACTGGCACATTTAATGAAGCTAAACTGCATCCCACTTTTAAAAAAAGTGGAAGATGATCCTGCTAGATGGAAATCCCTACCCATATCACTTATGGGAAGGGTTGCTTCAATACAAATGATGGTTTTGCCCAGAATCAACTACTTATTCTCAATGATCCCAAGTAAACCATCACTAGACTGGTTTAGATCTCTGGACTCCACTGTCTCTAAATTTCTTTGGAAAGATAAACCCCCACGTATCAGCTTAAAAACACTGCATAAGACCAAAGAAAAAGGAGGTCTAGATCTACCAAACTTCCATCATTATTTCTTAGCCAACAGGCTCCAATACATCTCAAAATGGTTAAAACATAGCTACCTAGATGAGTCCTGGATAGACGTAGAACAGACACTATGCAATAAGATAAAACTTTCAGACCTACCATTTATTAGCTCAAATATAAAACGACATGAATGCTTTAAAAGCATAAATATCAGCTCCTCTCTGACAGCATGGTGGGAATTTCTAAAAATGACAGAGTCCACAATAATCCCATGCAGACGTACACCCGTCTGGAATAAACCTGACATCTTGCAAAAAAAAATTATGATAAGTTTTCCAGACTGGAGGTGCAATGGAATTGAATACCTGGAACATATATTTAAAGGAACAGACTTTATCCCATTTAATACATTAATTACACAATATGGAATTGATAAAAACAAATTCTTAGAATATCAACAAATTAAATCTATTATTAAAGGTAAATTTAGGCTCAATACAGTTGAATTACAAATTCCAGCAAGAGTTTTAGATTTTTTTAATCTCAACCCCCCCAAATTGCTGTCTAAAATATACAAAACTTCATCTACATTAGATGAATCAATAGCCATCCCTATTTCAAAATGGGCGGTGGATTTATCAGCCAACTTTGACCAAAATGTCTGGTCTCAGATATGTTTAAGAACCTTTAAAATAACAAAAAATCCTAATTTGCAATTAAGACAAAATCCTTCATAGAGTACACTATACAGGTCAACGGATGTTTAGGATGGGTTTTACGTCGTCTAATACCTGCTTACAATGCACAAGCAATATACCAGATACTCATATTCATGCGCTTTGGTTCTGTCCACCTGTTGTGCGGACTTATCAAAGTGTCTGAAATGTAACATTCCACCATGTCCCTCAGTTTGCCTGTTAGGAGATTTAAATGATGTCACCATGGATACAAAGTCAGTTCTAATGGTTCACATTGCCTTATGCATCGCCAAGAACACTATCCTCCTGAACTGGAAAAATAAAAAGGTTCTTAATATTAATCAGTATAGAAATCTCTTGTTGGACCATATTGGTCTTGAGACGGCCTCTGGCTCCATATCTGAACAATCTCTCTGGGCTCCTTTGATCGGCTCCATCACCTAGTAGGGGTGGGGGGCACTTGATTTTGTCGTTTGGGATACTGTGGCTGATGTGGGGGTTTTTGGGGTTGGAGGCGTCTGGGGGGGATCCCTGGGGGTGGGATCACTGGGCGGATGGGGTGCTGGACGTCTTTGCCCCAACCTGGGGTTGGGCTTTGGTGGCTTTTGGGTGGTAACTCCTGATGGCTGCATGCGGTGCCTTGGGGGGGTTGCACTGACGGACTTGGGTTACTGGCCTGGTGGCCGTGCTGCGCCTGGGTAGGGTCTGGGGTGGGCCTGGGGATTCGGGGCTCTGGGGCGCCGCACTCCCTAGCTGTGGTCCTGGCCGGGGGTCGGCCGACGTGGGGTCTCTGTTGCCTGTGGGGGTCGGGGCCAGCCGGCATGCGCGGCCGCCTCTCTCTTTTTCTCTGGGCCGATTGTCATCGCCGGTCCCTGTATGGCGTCTCACCTTGATTGCTGGTTGGGGTGTCTGGCTGGTGGTCGTGGCGGCTGTGTGGCATTTCTGGGCCTGATCAGTCTTTTTTCGCACTGGACTTAGCTCCTGGGTCTTGGTCTTTATGCGTTGCGGGGTGCTGGGGTCGGGCGTTTGCCCGGGTTCGGTCAGACCTGCGGGTTTGGTTGCCTGCCGGGGCATTGAGCAGCAGTGGTCGCTCCACAAGGGAATGGGGCTGGTGGATGTCGGCCTGGTGGGTCGGCCGCCCGGTTCATTGGTTTGCTCCTGGTCTGGGCAGGTACGTCGCTGGGGTTTGGGCTGCGGGGACCTCCGATGCGCAGGTGGCGCTGGGGGCCTCCTTTGCTGGCGGGGAGGCTATTGCTAACTTGCAACAGGTGCTCTCCCCCTACGAGGGCACTTGGACGGGGGGGAGGGGTGTGCTGGAGGGGGGGCGAACTCAACCTGGGTGTCTAGTGTCTTTTGTGTTCTGATAGTAGAGCGAATGTCAGGGTGGGTTTAGTTCTCCTTCTGAGATGGGGCTGGAGGGACTGCCTTGGGGTCCGTGGGGCTTGGTGGTGCTGTGGCCGTGGGCCCCAGGTTGAACATGCCATGGCCTCCCTCCCCTGGTGGATCCCTGTGAACAGCGATGCCTATTGGGGTCAGTGGGGGAGCTGGCTCCCTGGGAAGACATTTTGGCTCCCAGTCCTTCCCTCCCCATCCCCGTACACCTCTGTCCACCCGCTCCATCACTTTACCACTCATATAGGGTCTTGGGGCATGGGCACATCACTGGGGTGCGAGGAGGGGTTTCCCTCCTCGCTATCCCGTGGGGTCTGGGTTCCCAATTTTAATATACAACTTAGACACTCCCACTTATAACATTTTCATGTGACACACATGTAGGGACTTTGGGGTGGGCACACTTTTCGGCATCCAGAGGGGGAGCGGTTCAATCAGCTTCACCTCTGGTGCCGGTGCCCACTGTTAAACCACATATAGACACTGAGGGCTCTGAGGGTGGAGGTTGGGGGATGTGTGGCTGCCTTCCCCACATCCCACCCCTCTGTTTTAAATGCACATTATAACAACACGCATCAACACCATACTCGAGCGGGAGGACAGAGGCTAGGGGTCTTCTCACACCCCTGTTCGCTACGGGCAATCAGGGGTTGGGGTCCAGAGGAGGAACAGGTGGTCTGGTCGGGGTCCTGGGCTGCCGGGCTGCTTCGCCACTGTGGGGCCCTTGGCGGTCTGCTTGTCTCCATCCTAGAAGGTAGGGGGTCCATCTCCCTGGTTCGGGGGCTGGTGGCTCTACTGGGGCATCGGTACCTGGACCTGGGAGCATGAAGTGTGTATGGGGTGTGTGAGTGAGGGTACAGCGTCATTTCTTGGGTGTCTTGGTGAGTTAATGAGAATGTATGTGTTTAAGAGGGAGGGAACGTATGACTGTGTCTGTATGTCTTTGTCTGCCTTTCAGGTTGGGTCTTGGGCTGCCCTCTCGCCTGGCGCACCTCAGGCTTTACATTTAATGGGGGGCCTATTTCCCCTCCGTCACTCCCCGCCAGTGACGGATGCCCCTGCCTACTGGTGCGTCGTTGGTCAATCCGGTTCGGACCTGGTGCGTGCCTGGCCGGGCCTGGGGGGGCCTGTGTGTCGGTCGGCCGATGCGCTGGACCGATAACTTCCTTTGGTTGGTTGGGGCACCTCTTTTAGGGGTGCCAGGTTTGGGGTTGTTGGGTGGTGCCTGCTCGGTGGCTCGGCGGGATACGGATCCAGCGTCTCTGCTTGTTCAATCACCTGTTCTGTGCGCACCGTGCGTGGTCGGTTCATTGGCGGGTTGGACCGGCCCTGGCCTTTGTTGGATGCCTGGTCTCTGTGCTCTGCGTTAAGTGGGATCAGGACTCGGGAGCTGGTACAACTTGGTGTCCAGGTGCTGGCTGAGCTCGGCCTGGGGATGCCGTCCGTCCGCTGCGGCTATCGGTGGGGCGCCCTGACGTGGGGCAGGGGTGGAGCGCTGGGATGTTGGCGGTGGGGATTGGCCCGGGATGGTGGTGGCGCGCGGCGGCCGGCCGCCCCTCGTCGGCCAGTCCCTTTTCGGGTCCCTGGGATGCTGTCGGCCCCGCCCGGGTCCGCCTGGGGTTCTGGGGGTCCTTTGGACGTCTTAGCTCCGATCTCCTTCATGTCTGCATCGATTCCTGGGAGACGGATTGATGCCTTCTCACACCAGCAATTGAACACTCTTATGGAGAAACCTTATCTGCACCAGCATGCTCACACACACACACATAGATGTGGGGTCTCTGGTGTTTACAGATATATTCTTGGGCTGAGGTTATCATTACTAGAGCTTGATTAATCGGTACCATGAGTTTTTCTGTGACATTGTTGTATTTTTATATCCATTTTTGTGTGATGTGGTGGTTTAGTTCTTAGTTCACGATGTTTGGTTTGTTTTGTCGATGTTCCTTTTTTATTTTTTGTTTTGTTTTGTTTTTTCCCCTCTCTCTGCCGTCCTTTGGGTATGGAGGCAGAGTTCAATGTTTTCCTGTGTTTTCTTTGTTCCCATTCCTCTCTTGTATTTTCAACTCACCCTCTCTCATGACTTTTTGTTTCCTACCTCTCTTCTTCATCTTCTTTCTTTCTTCCCCTTAATTTTCCATCTCCGGGTCCATAACATCAGGAAATAAAATCCACAGCAATTCATAATAAAGATTTTTCACACATATATCAAGTGGAGTACTATAGCAAAAGCTGCACTGCTCCGCTTGTGAAAGTAAATCTGTTGGGCTTCTACTTGGTACTCGGACACAAATTCTGAGCTCCACACTGCCAAACAGGACCAAAAAAAAGAAAAAAAAAAGAATAAAAGCTCAGCCAATGTTATCGAATGTTATTTTCTGGTCTACTTTGTCTTACGTCCTGAATCACACATAATTTATGATGTACCTCAATTTAAATGACAACTAATGATGTGCATTTCGACTCTGTTTGTCAAGTCATTTGGGATTTATTTGATTGTAAAAATTCGCAATTAAAATTCCTACAAATCAGAAGTCGCATATATGACGTCACGGAGCAAATCCTAGCTAGCACTAGCTAGCACTTAAAATACTCACAGAGACCTTGTGGAGCTGCTTGCTGGCTCTCACCTAACCGACTATTTCTCCCCCAGCATAGCTGCCACTTTCTACATTTATGGTGGTTTTCTCCACTTTTAATGCTCCTTCCTTCGTCCTGGAGGAAGGGAGGCGAATCTCACAGCCATTTGTCTCCTCCTTCTTCTTCAGTTGTATTCCAGTAGGTGTTTTTACACAAAACCTAAAGTAAATTTTGTCGCCGGTCAACAATTTGTGTTTTCTCTGCATCAAAATGTGTCGTTAAAATTCACGGACAGCAAATGTTCAATCTATGGCGCATTTCAAACAGGATCAGAGAATAACTTTAGTTGCTCCATTGACTCTCATTCTTTTTTTTTTTGGGCAGTAGGTGACCCATGGACCAGAAGTAGAAGGGCGTGACATAGCAAATGTTTAAATATGCACACAAATATTTTAATTTTAAACGGTAGGTATATAAAATATCATATATGCTCCTAATAACAAAATCACAGTTAATATATACAAGGCATTTAGTCTTCTCAGCTTTTCTGAAGACAAAATTTTCTGAATCAACTGCAGGCTATTGCATGCAGCCACATCAAAGATAAAACAATGTTGTTGCTGAGTGGGTTATTACCTCAGGCTTCACAGAGATAAACTGATAGCTGTTGTTTTCTCTTATTACCAGCAAATCGGTCAGTCTCCCATCTTGCACTAACTGTTACATGTCTCCAACTCATGAAGTCCATGGGGAATGGATTGCTTAGATTACTGATGCTTTTTTAGCCTTTTTTTTTTTTTACATGTATCAGTTAAAAATTGTGTGTAATCGTAATTTGTTGCAAATGTATTTTTAAATGATATATACAATGTATAAAATAATGGATTTTCAAATATTAGGTGCAACACTAGCATATTCTAACTAATTTTCTACCTATTACTAATGCAGCACCCTTTAATATAAAAGTCATTTACTCATTTACATGAACAGTGTCCATGCCACATCGAACTAAAAAAACATTTTGTGACAATGTTTTACCTTGTTACATAGTGTTGACTAAACATTATAATTCATCACCCAATCATGTTTTCTTACAAACATTATGTGTATCTGGATGCTAATACCAGGCGTTTGTCTATAATTATGGTATGGTAAAACTGTTTAAAATAACTGTCAGATAGTTATCTTTTTAAGCTTTTTTGACCTTATCTCTTATCTGTCACTACAGATGGATTGGCTAACATCTGACCTAACCCCTGCTTGTTTTTGTTTGGGGGGAGGGTTGTTTGTTTTAGTGTATCTTTATTTTTGAGGGTCATTAAAAATTAAAGGAATGTTTTTTTGACAAAACATTATGAAAACCGCCCTGAGTTCTAAGGGTGTTACAATACCTCAACCTCAAAAGTCAAGACGACATCCAAAAGTGGACTGCCAGAAACAAGATAAAGCAAATGTTATCCAATATTTGTGGTATGAATAAATATCCAGATTGTATTTTTCACAAAAAGAATAGAGGTTTCACAAATCACAAACTGCGATGAACTGAAAGTATGGGATCAGCATACTATATTCCAGTCCAGGTATGATCAATCTATATACTATGGTATTTATGCCTAAAAAAATATTCCAACTCATTGAGAAGAGAAGAAAGCCTTCCTAACCCTACATAATGCAGCATATAGTGAAGGAGAAGACAATATGAATAATTTATTCAGAAATTAATCATTAAACATGTGTTAATCTATTTTTATTATTTTTCATTTAACATAATACAGGTTTTAAATCCTACCTACAGCAATGCCCTGTTGTTGGAAGACTAGATGGCATGCATTTGATGAGAAAAATATTTATTTTAGTCAGAATTTGACTCATTATGAATCACTGAAGACTTGACATGGACTTGGGAAAAAGGACCTGTTGACATGCCTGTTTTTTCATCGGCTAGTTATGGGGTGACACAAACTAAAAAGTCCTTTGTAAGACATGTTTTTAGAAGAAATATATTTACTTTTTAATATGGTGAGATCATTTGCCATGAGATTTTGGTACAGCTATCTTGAGTCTAGGAAATTAGTTTGTTTGTCAGCATTTTCTGAATAGTTGTGTTAATTGCTCTCCAGAATATAGAGAACTTTGATTTACAAATAGGAATTACTAAATTACTTAGTTGTATTTGAAGCTCCAGCTAATATAACTATTAAAGAAGTCACAGAAAAATGTAGAAATAAAATATCTTATTTCATGCAGACTTTATAGGTTAATCTTGTTCTTTAACCTCCAGGTTCAATTTCGATCATTAGTGAGCATGTGTGTCAGTAGATTCATCTTCCTGTCACATATTCAAGCTCCATATGTTCATGTAGCCTTTCAACCAACTGAGAGAGAAATGAGAGCTAAATACCTTTAGCTTGTGTCACTCACTTGTCAGTATGTAATAAATGAGGCTGTAATAAACAGGAGTGAAAAAATAGGGTGTCTAAAGTTTGTTTTCCATGTTAGTTCCTACTAAAGTGCTTTATTAAGATTAAATAAAAATAGAGAATACTACACACATGACCATGTGGATTAAGGATTTGAATTCCACAGGGTTCTGTGCTTGGACCAATTCTTTTCACTATATATATATATATATATATATATATATATATATATATATATATATATATATATATATATATATATATATATATATATATATATATATATATATATTTGGACCAGAAGCTCTAACAAAGAAACTGCTTAGTCAATCACTTTATCTGGATGGTATTAAATTCGCCTCCAGTAATAACGTAAAGAACCTCTGCGTTATTTTTGACCAAGACTTGACATTCAAATCCCATATTAATCCTATATTAAATCCCATATTATACGATTTCCTTCTTTCACCTCCGGAATATTGCTCAAATTAGAAACATCCTGTCCAGACTTGATGCTGAGAAACTAGTTCATGCATTTATTACCTCAAGCTGGAATACTGTAATTCTTTAATATCAGGAAGTCCAAACAAAGTAATTAAAAGCCTTCAGTTGATCCAAAATACTGCAGCAAGAGTTCTGATGAATATTAAAAAGAAAGATCACATTTCTCCTGTTTTAGCTTCCCTTCATTGGCTCCCGTTAAATCCAGAATAGAATTTGAGATCTTCCTTCTTACATATAAAGTCTTTAATGATCAAGCTCCATCATACATCAGAGATCTGATCGTTCCATATGTTCCTAACAGAGCCCTTTACTCTCAGACTACAGGTTTACTTGTAGTTCCTGATTTTTTAAATGTAGAATGGGAGGCAGATGTTTTAGTTATCAGGCTCCTCTCCTTTGGAACCAGCTCCCAGTTTTGTTCTTTTAGACAGACACCCTGTCTACTTTTAAAGCCAGGCTTAAAACTTTCCTATTTGATAAAGCTTATAGTTAGAGTGGCTTAGTTTATCCTGAGCTATCTTTGTAGTTATGCTGCTATAGGCTCAGACTGTTTGAGGACAGTATGACCACTTTCTTTTCTTCTACTCTCCAGGTGCATTATATGCTGTTATTTCAACTGTTAACTCTGTTTTCTCTTAGTGTTTTTTTCTTCATAGAAGTTACAACTGGTCTGATATCCTGCTTAGCTACAATGTCGTTTGGACAGGGTCATTGACTGGGATGATGGTCTCGGAGGCTGAGCATCCCCTGTGTCCTGTTATCAACTTTTCACTTTCTTTAACATAGAAAGTACTCTTATATTAGATCCTCTGTTATTTTTTTGTTTCTGCCTTGTCTTTTCAAACCCCCCGACGGTTGTGGCAGATGGCCGCTCCTACTGAGCCTGGTTCTGTTGGAGGTTTCTTCCTGTTAAAGAGGAGTTTTTCCTCTCCAATGTCGCTATATGCTTGGTTAGTATGAGGGATTGCTGAGGTTGGAAGTCTGCATCAACGGGACACAACCTCAAGTCAATGACTCGATGCAATTTGCTGGGATTCCTTAGATAGGAAACTAACTCAAACTTGAAAATAATTGGAATGTTTGTATGATTGTATTGAAAGGACTTTTTTATAAAGTGCCTTGAGATGATCTGTTGTGAATCGGCGTAATATAAAAAAATGAATTGAATAGAATTGAAACAGAGCACTAGCAATTAATTAAAGCTAAAGAAAAATTTTTGAAGTCTGAAGACTGAAGTTTATGATTAGCAATCCATACTTTGGAACACTCTGGTGTACACATATACGTGTATATATATATATATATATATATATATATATATATATATATATATATATATATATATATATATATATATATATATATATATATATATATATATATATATATATATATATATATAGTTTAAAGCCCCACATATATAACTATATATATATATATATATATATATATATATATATATATATATATATATATATATATATATATATATATATATATATGGGGCTTTAAACTCTGTTGGACTGATATTTTTCAGTCTGTGCTTTACGGAGCCTTGAACAATTCAGTACCTGAAATTGGTTTGAGTCCAAAACAATTTACTGGGAGAATTGCAACACAGCCAAAGGATATAGAATTTCACATAGCAGGTTGAGGCCCACCTACAAAGGTTTTTCTCTCCAAAATATATATTGAGACAGTCAGAGACACACAGGATGAATTTGCCACCTGTCTAAAATACCAGGCTCAGTTATGGCTGTTTTTTTATGCAGAATGGACTAAAAATAATACAATATGGTTCCATCAGGTATGGGGTGTTTTTTCAGTAACAGTTTTTATGTAGAGTTTTATTCAGAAATAAAGAAAAACAAATTATTATAGTTGTAAGACATGCAAAACATCATATTATTTTTCAGTGAACTAACACCAATTGGTCCCAGCAGAGTTGGACAAAGAATATAAATCATTGAAGTTTAAAAGTAGATAACATTCACAAAAAGGTTTCTTGGAAAAAAAAAAAAAAAAGTGACTATTTCCAATCACAGTAGATCAGACACAACCCTCTGAAGACATTAGCTTCTTTTTGAAAGAAGTCAGCTTAGTCATATTCCAGAGGCATCTTCTGTCAATGGCTTACTGTAGGCCATTCCACATCATCTTTTAAAGGCTGAGATATGGTTTTTAGATGATGAATTTTCTTTTAAGACATTCTTATACTGGGGCTGCACAGTGGCACAGTTGGTAGCACTGTTGCCTTGCAGCAAGAAGGTCCTGGGTTCCGCCTGGGATCTTTCTGCATGGAGTTTGCATGTTCTCCCACAGAAAATGACTGTTTCTCTAAATTGCCCTTAGGTATGAGTGTGTGTGTGCATGGTTGTTTGTCCTGTATGTCTCTGTGTTGCCCTGTGATGGACTGGCGACCTGCCCACGGTGTACCCCGGCTTTCGTCCCATGACTGCTGGAAGTAGGCACCAGCCCCCCCACAACCCTGCATAGGATGGACGGGTACAGACAATGGATAGATGGTTGTACATTCCTATACCAGTTCAGTCTAGAAGATAGCATCTTCAAATGTTTCTT
Organism: Valencia hispanica; assembly: GCA_963556495.2. NCBI lineage: Eukaryota > Metazoa > Chordata > Actinopteri > Cyprinodontiformes > Valenciidae > Valencia > Valencia hispanica. The sequence goes on along the minus strand of OY747701.1, from coordinate 26,856,826 downwards.
TGTAAATGGACTGACTAAATATACATAGTTCTTTTCTAATCATAATAGTATTAACCAAAACTAATGACACCAAATTGATTATTATTGTTTTATATTGCCTATGTGTATTGTAATCTTTAATGACCCCTTCCTTTCATAAATATCCCAAATGTTAAGCATTTGAGTTTTGTGTTTGTCTTCTTAATTTTTTCTCAAATTGAAAACAGAAAAAAAAGAAACATGTTTCAGTAGATGACAATTGTGCTGTTTTGTTTTTTTTTCCCTCCTGTTTGTTGCTCACCCGCTCAAGTGTCTTGTTGAGCCCAGATGGAATCAGTTGGGGGTGACCACTTATTCCAAATATCAGATTTGAAACCTCAAATCTGTCTTGTATGAATCAGAAATGAACAGAATATGGATGGAAGTGGACTAAAAAAACTGTGTTGTCCATCAACACTTCTCTGTTGATGGAATAAATGAACAGAAGGGCTTGGGCAGGGACACAAACTTGGTGCATGACTGCTACACTCAAAAATAAAGATTATTTGTCTCTAGTTGTACTTATTTATTTGTATTGAGCCTTTTTTTCTACAGTAAAATCTGTAATTGTATTTATTAGAAGGAATAGATATTCTGGCTCTTTATTTCCCATCTTATAACTGAAATAAAACATCAAAATATTTTCTTTCTACTGTTTTGGCCAATGGCAGGTGATTGACATCAAAGAGAAGTTAAAGGAGTCCAAGAAGTTTTGGTCCAAATTACCAGATGACATCTGTGCTGAAAGCAAACTGACAGAGTCTGACGAGGAACAGTGCTGGAACAGCCACACAAAGGGCAGGTGAGGACTCGACAGCTCCAACTAAATTCCCCCTTCTCTCCTGTTATCTCATTTTGCCTGCCAGGGATTAAAATAGCCACATTCTGTTCAAAGATTAGCAGTTTCTCTGAAACTACAATGGTTAGCACTGATATGGAGAACTTGTGCCGTGCATAATCTCCGAGGCTCTAATACTCGAAGGTTTGTGGAGCTTCAAGAACCTCTTGTTGCCAGAGTAGCTTGTAAAGTAACCCTGAGACTTTTGATTGGTCAGAAAGTAGCTCTTTCCGGCAGTGAACTGGAGATGCTGGCAGGAATCACTCCATCGCTTCCATCCTCTCCAAGCAACAAAGTCACCAGATGGTGCGATAAAAGATATATGCTGGTGCCAGTGTCATTTTAAGCACAGCTCTAAATCTGGTAGTTAAATTGATAATGAAACACCAGCAATACCATCAAGAAATCTTTATTAAATAGATACCCTTTTCTCTAAATACAGACCAATGACCACATGTATACAAGTAATAAATTGATTTACTTAATAGGAAATGATGGGGAAGAATTAATACATACTGCATGCATTACACATGTAAAAACCTTATTAGTTAGTGTGATAGTGTTGGACCTGGAAGCAGCAAAACACTGAAGCAAATGCACTTGGTTTACGCAGCAAAACAAAGTCCCCACCAACAGCCGGTCCCTCAGTGTGAATAAAGTAATGAAATATTAATTTTGGTTAGTCATTTTTTGGAAACCCCCCTATCATTTAATGGCCTTTGAGCATTTTGTCGAAGTGTGTTTAAGATGACCACATTAGATCCAGTTATACATACAGGCTTTTTCTGATTTAACCTTCTGTCATTAAAAAGAATAGCTCTAATTCTGTTTAGTCAGTCGTTTTTTAATACTTAAAGACCTCATGACACGAAGCTGATTTAATGTAAATGTATTATGACATAATGCATCTTGTCAAAGTATGTGGTTGTGTAAATTTATGAGCCAGACTTGATTTTACGCGATAATTAGAGTTTCAAAAATATTAGCTTAATCGCGGCTTCAAAGCTACGTCTCCATGTGACGTCAGCGACAGAATCGCTCAGGCTGGACAGTCCGAAAACTCCGCTGTCAGGCCTGATGGAGGCGCTCATATTTGAAGGCTCGGAAGATTCTTCCTCCAGTTTTAGCCTTGAGATGGTTTAAGAGGTGGAAAATGCAGCAGGTTCTGGTGCTTCTAAAGGTATAGAACCGTACAGGTACCAGCCATACACAACGACTGAGATGGATAGAAAAAAGCGGGTCGGAGAAGCTAGCGGGAGAAGTGGCGTCAGTGAAACACAGGTTGGTAAGGATTAGAAATAACCTAATCGTGGCTTCTTTTAAAAAAAAATGATGAATGAATGATAAATGAGCATAATAATATTAACGTGTAGTGATTTTAGTAGTGACCTGAAAAATAAACATTAGCCTACATAATGTAAATGTGGTAAATCAGTTTTAAAACTAAAAATAATAAACTTATCCAGACGTACTTATTTATAAGGTCTGAGACTGATATCGGAAAAATAAAATCATATTGTAGGCAAACAGCAAAGCAAGTAGCCTAAGACTTACTTCATTACAATTCTTCTTTATGATTATCGTACCAAATTATTAGTTTCAGGTGAAACACGTTTATTTAATTTCTTTGTCAGACTCACTAAATAGAGTTTGAATTATTCATAATTATAGCAAAACTGCTTTGAATATGTACCTGTGTCTTCTGGACAAAGGTGTCAGTTTGTTTTTAAAACTTCTGGGGACAATTATTGATTATTTATATAGCCTATAATTATTCAGCAGTTGGCTAGGCTATATGCGCAGTAATAAAACGCGTTCCCTTTACAGCCCTTGCCGTTCTGTGCGGGGAAACTTTAACAGTTCAGAGTCTTGCAATGGGGCGGGTGGAATATTCTAAAGCAATAAAAGAGAAATTATTAATTTTACTATAATTTACATTTAATCAGGGATCCCGTTATTTTCTGTCTTTGACAGTTTTTTTTTTTATTTTGAAAAAAGTCTGAAACATATTCAATATTATTTAATTCTTCATTCATTTTAGTTAATATTCAGTCCGATCAATCTGAACAAAGAATCTCCATCGTGCCATCACACATGGAGCAGATGAAAACATGAACTAAATATGAACATTTTACCTGCAGTCTCACAACTTTCTCATGGTCTATGGACGTTAATTGTGCACCTGCTTGTGCATAAGGGAGGCTGAATCCGCTCCGGTCACACTTTGCACACTGGAATAACAAGCGCCACTTCTTTCTTAACTTTCTTATTGCCTCAGCCGGATGAAATAGTGTTGCATTGAGTACGGTGTCCAGGTCTGAGATGATGATGCTCAGATGCTCTCATAAGAATCTTTTTTGATTGATTCAGTGTCCTGAGCATGTCCGGGAACATTCCGCTGTCAGCGCAAAGTTGGGGGAATATTCTGGCATCTTCTCTCCACAAACACAATATATCAACACCATTCTCTTTAGGAGTCGTAAAACAAACAAAAGTATTAAAATTAATATTTTTAACCTGCAGTAAAGAAACTTCAGTTAGAGCCATGAAATTTAATTGATGTATTTTTCCATCTTGAAACGGCTACCAGCGGCACTGCAGGACTCTGCTCTGCCGCCGTTTGCATACGGGCTAAAACCTTGACGTATCCACTGCAAAGTATGCTGCAGCATCTGCGCAGAAAGAAATCATGACTGTATGAGAAAGTGCAATGGAGTCATTTAAATAATAGTCCGTTCAGATACTAATTATGTGGAAATTGTGCTGCGAGCACAAGTGGATGTTAGATCTGCGCTGGTAGGAACTTCCGCATCAGATTTAGAAAAGTGGTCGGGACATGTCCCTGGTGTCCCCGGCTAAAATGAGCCTATGCTTCTGGAAACACGAGATCTAACTGGGGTATCAGTGGAAGTCGAGCTTGTAGGAGTAGGGATGCTGACGCTGTCGGTGTCAGTGTCGTATCACAGTCCACAAGCACCACCACGGTACCGCCGCCACGCTGTCACACTCCTGTGGAACACTGCAGGTACAGCTACTGGCAGCAACACACGCTTGTGTTGAACTAAACAACCCAGTGATTCCTTTATCATAGTAATCAAAACAATTATGCTCCGAATGTTCCGAACAGAGAAGTGAGGAGGGAGCCCACTACTCACAGATGCTTCTAACCTGTTTCACCCACTTAGACAGTAACTCTGGGTCTTTGGGAAACTTAAATAAACTGACACTGTCCTTGTGAGTATTTGAGCAAAATCCCCCAACACAACGCGAAGGCATTGCGATCACTTTTCTTTGTCAAAAATAGAAAATAGCGGTCCCAGTCACAGCTGAAAAGCCGCTGTCAAATGTGTCAACAAACAGAATGCGTTCTCTCGCTAATGTCACTTCCGGCTTTCTGCTCGTTCAGTGCGCAGTGATACAGTACTAAAATGCTAGTCACCGCAGCGTTTTTTGCTCTCAGTAGGATTATACAAGGCGTGTTTATGACTTTGACATAGTCCGTTGGGTTCAGATTTCTTTATTTTATGTTATGTTTAAAAATGTCAACTTCGTGTCATGAGGTCTTTAAAGGGCATGTTGCAGATTAGAGCCCCCCTTAAACCACTGTTTAGAGAAATGTATTAGAAACGATTTCTGAATAAAACTGTAATAACGTGACATTTTTCAATGATGACCACAGTTCAGAGTAAAACGGGATAGCTTTATTCAGCTTTTACACTCCTATGCTTACAACGTAACTGCACTGTAGTGGTGAATCTCTTCCTCCCACTGGGAACCGTCAGGTTCCCAGTGGGAGGGGTAGACTGCCCTCTCCTCAAGGCACCCTAAGGGTATTATTCTGCCCCTCGAATAATGTAATCTTTAAGGTAAGTGGGTGCCTTTCCATCTCTAACTGGATAACGTGCAGTCTCAACAATTTGTTCTGGGGGTGCATGTTCCCCAGTCTCTTGTGACATCTCAACAGGCTCCTGCCCTGGATGGTTTGGATGCTGAGGTCCATAATCTCCAGGAAGAGCCTCTTCTTGTTGTGCTTGTTAACTCTGTCTCTGATCATACCGTGGACGGATTTGATCTTGATGCCTCCTCACCAGCTGACCCTCCAGTGTTCTCACCCTCCAGGACACTGGACCAGTTCTCTCAATGAGTGTAGCTGGGACCCACCTGTTGCCTGAATATCCCCTGGCGTACACTGCATCAGATTCAGTGAGGCTCCGGTCTCTGGTGTGTCTATCATGGCCGTCTTTTTGTCTGGCCTGATTTAAGCCATCTTTGTTCATCAGTGAGGGACACACCTGATCCAGCACAGTGCGGAGTTTTCTGCTCATGAGTAGCTCAGAAGTGGTCTGAGGAGTCAATCGATAATTGAAAAGGAATCTTAGTCTCTAAACTACCTTCTCTCATTTTTTTGACTCCTTCTTTGATAACCCTGACTGCCCGCTCTGCACACCCGTTTGAAGAGGCAAGGCAAGGCAAGGCAATTTTATTTGTATAGCACACTTTCAACAGCAGGGTAATTCAAGGTGCTTTACATGATTTGGTGATTTAAAAGAAACACATAAAAGAAACACACATTACACATGAAACACAATAAAGCAAGAGAAAAAAAAAAGAAAAAAAAAAGCAAGAGAGCATGAACACATTTCATACATATGACATCAAGCATTTACTCAAAGGCAATTCTAAACAGATGTGTTTTTAGTCTCGATTTAAAGCAGTTCTGAGTTTCAGCAGCTCTACACTCGTCAGGAAGTCTGTTCCAGATAAGGGGAGCATAAAAAGTGAAAGCTGCTTCTCCATGTTTAGTTCTGAGTCTAGGGATGTTTAGTAGGCTAGAGTTGGAGGACCTGAGTGGTCTTGGTGGTTGGTACCATGACAACAGGTCTTCAACATATTTTGGTGCTAAGCCATGTAATGATTTATAAACTAGTAAAAGTATTTTAAAGTCTATTCTCTGAGCTACAGGGAGCCAGTGTAAGGACTTTAGAACTGGGGTGATGTGCTCTACTTTCCTGGTTCTAGTGAGGACGCGAGCGGCAGCGTTCTGGATCAGCTGCAGCTGTCTGATTGACTTTTTAGGCAGACCTGTGAAGATGCTGTTGCAGTAATCAATCCGACTAAAGATAAACGCATGGATGAGTTTTTCTAGGTCGTGTTGCAAAATCAGTCCTTTAATCCTAGAGATGTTCTTCAGGTGATAGAACGCTGACCTTGTTATTGCCTTTATGTGACCCTGGAGGTTCAGGTCTGAGTCCATTACTACACCTAGGTTACGAACCTGATCAGTAGTTTCTAGCTGTATTAATTGAAGCTGTGGGTGATAGGGTGCTGTTGTACTGTGCTTGATGTCATTTTTCTTGAGGAACTGTCTGAATTCGGCACTGACCAGACTACTTAGGTCCATTATCGCTAACAAGGACTGCTGGAATGCCATGTGTGACAAAGATGAATCTCAGTTTTTCGATGGTTGCTGATGAGGTTATGGATGCCATGGTATGGGCCTCAATCCATTTTGAGTGGGCATCCACAAGAACCATGATCATCTTCCCTTGTACTGGGCCACAGAAATCCAAGTGTAATCTCACCCATGGTTTGAAAGGCCACTCCCATGGGTGTATGGGTGCACCTGCTGGTGCAGCCTGGTCAGACTGACAAGCGTGACACTGTCGTACTGCTGCCTCCAGATCAGCATCGATGTTTGGCCACCACACATAGCTCCGAGCCAGAGTTTTCATTCTTGATGCCCCAGGGTGGGCCTCATGTAGATCTTTAATCATAATCTGCCGTCCTTGTGGTGGAATTACCACTCTGCTTCCCCACAGAATACACCCGTCCTCCATGCTCAGTTCATGTCTCCTTCTCATGTACGGCTGCACTTCTGTGTCTGGGCATTCAGATGGCCAGATTCCCTGTCTCAGCCACTGCTGCACTCTTGAAAGAATGCAATCTCTTCGAGTCCACTCCCGAATGTGTTTAACTTGCAGTGGAGTGTTGTTCATGTGTTCCATCAACATGATTGGGGTGTGTCTGCTGGTACATGTGGAAGTGGAAGGCGACTCAGGTCATCTGCATTACCATGTTTGGAGCCCTCTTTATATTCCAGTGTATACTCATAAGCAGCCAAAATGAACGCCCACCTTTGAATTCTGGCAGCAGCGAGGTGTGGTACTCCTTTTTTCTCAGCCAGGAGGCCCAGCAGTGGTTTATGATCAGTCACGATCATGCAGTGTTTTCCAAACAAGTACTGGTGAAATTTTTTCAGGCCAAAGATGATGGCCTGTGCTTCTTTTTCCGCTGATGATAGTGAGTGTGACATGTAACCAATGGGCCTTTCTGTGCCATCTGGAAACTGATGTGCCAAAACTGCTCCAATACCATATGGTGATGCATCACACGACAGATATAATGGCTTTGTGTCATCAAAATGAACCAGGAGTTGTTCTGACTGGAGTCCCCGTTTTGCCTCCTCAAAAGCCTGCGTTTGAGATTTCCCCCAGTTCCATGGAACTCCTGCCCTCAAGAGCTCATGCAGGGGCTCAAGCACTGTGGCGATGTTAGGAAAAAAACTTGCGATAGTAGTTGAGCATGCCCAAGAATGATTTAAGCTGTGACTGATTTTGAGGTTGGGGAGCATTGATGATAGGCTGAACTTTATCTGCAACTGGATGGACCCCCTCATGGCTGATTCTGTACCCTAAGTACACAACCTCTGGAGCCATGAACACACATTTTGATTTCTTTAATTGAAGCCCTGCCTTAGAGAGCCTCCCCAAAACTGCCCCAAGATTTTGGAGGTGCGTTCTGTCGTCTTTTCCAGTCACTAGGATGTCATCCACTCTTACCACCACCTGTGGAAGTCCCTGTAGTAGGTTGTCCATGGTGCGTTGAAATATGCCAGGTGCCGATGACACCCCATATAGCAGTCTGATGTATTGGTAAAGTCCACGGTGGTTGTTGATGGTAGTGAACTTCTTGGATTCTTCATCCAGGGGGAGCTGTTGATAGGCCTGAGACATATCCAATTTAGTGAACTTCTGTCCACCCCCCAATATTGCCAAAAGGTCATCCGTTTTGGGAATGGGGTAATTATCCAACTTGGACACTGGATTTACAGTCACTTTGTAGTCCCCGCATATTCTTGTACTTTGATCTGGTTTCAAGATGGGAACAATTGGGGCTGCCCACTCTGAAAAATCCACAGGCTCAATAATGCTTTCTTCAGCCTCTCAAGCTCTCTTTCAACTTGATCTCTTAGTGCATATGGCAAGGGGCGAGCTTTGAAGTACCGCGGCTTGGCGTCAGGGTCCACATAGATTTTTGCTGTGGTCCCTTTTAAGGTGCCCAGCTCACCTTTAAATACATCCTCATACTGTGACAACATCGTGTTTAACTGTGACGGTGAACTTGCTTGTAGTCTGAAAATGGCCCCCCAGTCCAGTTTAACGGCCCTGAGTCAGTTTCTCCCCAACAGGTTTGGTCCCTCTCCTTTAACGACAAGCAATGGGAGCTCTTTGCTTTCATCCTTATATGTTACTTGAGTGTAGATTTTACCCAGCACTCCAACACTGTCTCTCGTGTAGGTGTACGATTTAATTTTTGTGTTTTGGAGTTTTCCCCCTCCAATCTGTCTATACGTTTTCTCATTCACAATTGTGACACCTGCTCCAGTATCAATTTCAAAATCAATATCATGTCCATTCACCGTTACCTTTTCTCTGTAGGGTCGCACTCTGTCTTCCCCGTCAAGAGCATTCAGTGTATATGTGCATTCCTCATCTCCTTCATGCTCCAGCACATGAGTTGTCCCAGGTCTGTTTTCCACTTTCTGTTTTGTACGACTGGAGTTTCGACATTTTCTGGCCAAGTGCCCCCTCTTCCGACAGTTGTGGCAAATTGCCTCCTTGAATCTGCAGTCAGACAATCCATGACTGCCGCCACACCTGTGGCATCCTGCCACAGACGGCGTGCTGAATGCGGGTCGTAATTTATGGACGGCAGCCTCCATTCCTGAATGCTGTAACTCCGCTACATCCTTTGCTGCTGCCTCCATAGACGTTGCTATCTCTGTTGCTCTCGCCAGTGTTAATTTATCATCAGCGTCTGACAGAAATCGCCACACAAGCCGGTCCCTGATCATGTCGTCCAAAGCCGTTCCGAATCCACAGTGTTCTGTAAGTTTCCTTAGTTTGGCCAAAAATGCAGAGACAGATTGGGCTGTCTCACTTTACCATGGAACTTGAACCGTTGTATGATCACACTGGGCTTCAGCATGAAATGATTACTCAAGATTTTCAATATGTCCGTTAAAGCAAAATCTCCTGGCTTACCCGGCTGACACAGATCCCTGAGAACAGCATATACTTTGGCTCCACATGCACTCAGGAATATGGCTCGCTTTCGGTCAGCACTCTCGATCTTGTTAGCCACAAAGTAAAAATCCAGCCGTTCAACATATTGGGTTCACTCGTCTGAATCCGGATCAAACTCACTTATGCTGCCATAGGTCGCCATGTTTGTAGTTTATCCTCGTTGCCAATGTAATGTGACGTTTTTCAATGATGACCACAGTTCAGAATACAACGGGATAGCTTTATTCAGCTTTTACACTCCTATGCTTACAACATAACTGCACTGTAGTGGTGAATCTCTTCCTCCCACTGGGAACCGTCAGGACCCCTACCAGAACCTCATTGCTGTTCACAATGATGCCTGACTAAACTGGAAAAACCAATGTAAACTTTCATAAAACCTTTTAACACTATAACAAAAACTTTTCTCATACATTAATTATTTGATCTTTTGGAGTCATTTTTGTGAGAGGATTTAACCTCTGCCAGACCGGACATGACGTAGCTTGAGGGAATCCTGTCAGCTTGATCAATAGAAAACTATGGATTTTAATGCCACCTCTGACAAAACAAACTTTTAATAGTTTCAACTACACATATGAAGGACCACAACCATACAGCTATGAGCCTGCTCCTGGCCCCAGAGAGCAGAGAGAGACTAGGGGAAGAATTAATGGGCAAAACCTTGCTAAGCGAAGCTAACATTATGAGTTTGGTGTTACAGCTAGCGCTACTGTTTTTTTGACAACCCACATATCACATTGCTTCTGATCTTTGATATCATTCTTTTAACAAAGTTATAATTAGCAAATGCTACACAACAAGACTCACAATCCACAGATCCCATCTCCGTAGAGCTGAGCCTTTAATCGATCCGCAAATGTGTCTCCCGATAACTACCTACTCGCCATACTGAGCTGAGGCATCACATCGCATACAACTCCCTCTTCTTACGTCACACGTCGATAATTTTAACTTTTAAATTTAAATTTGTGCCATTATATATAGTACAATTTTAAATATCCTTAATAAACATTACAAATAGTAATCTTTGGACAACATTTTATATGTATTTTAGAAAATATTTACCCAGATATATGCTGTTTAACAACCAGCTAAACATATACACATTTCTTAGTACCTTGACGGTTTAGCTACTTCTTTTGGTGATGAAACCATTTTAGACTACAACACAAACAAATGTCGTAAATTGATAGATACATTTTAATTTAAACTAATATAGTTACTTTTTCTAATTAGGTTCTTATTTGGTGCTATTGTATGCTCTTTTTACATTGCTGATTTTCCATTTTAATACAGGACAGGAAAAATATTATCATGTTAAACTTTTCTTAAAGAAGGCTCTGGAAAGCTGAATAAATAGGGAGCTTATTTGACAACACACAATGAAGGTGTGATGTGATTCAATTCACACTGTGTGTGAACAGACAGGCAAGTAGGCACACAAAGACTTGTTTCAGAGTATCTAGGGCACAGACGGAGCAGCAAGGTAAGTAAAAAGCTTCACAGAAAACAAAAGAAAAACCTTTTTCACAAGATCTAGACACAAGAAGGATTTGCACTGTGGTGTCACAGCTGGCAGAGAAAAACATTGTAGCAAAGATTGGAGAAAAGGTGGGGAACAAAAAAAAAACGTTTCAGTTCATGCACACAACAACAGCTGCACCAAAGGGATCCAAAAATCCAGGACTGTCACTCTGTGGGAATTATTTTCAATAAAATGGCCTTAGTGGGAACCATGGATGGTAGGACAACCTTTACTGCACATAGACTCCAATGAAAGTTTGTGTAACAGAAGTCCTTTCAATTAACTGTAGGGAAGAAAGCTGAATTCTCCCACGCATTTGATAAACAGAAGGGTGCCAGTTCTATTTTTTCCCCAAAACATGGTTTATGTCTAGAGGTCAAGAGTAAGGTCAGTTTGTTTTGTCCACAGAATCACTGCGACTGATTTTTAATTTGAATGAATTTTAAACGGGGGAAATTATAACCTAGTTTTCCTGGCCAGGAATCATTGTCAAATCACACAAAGTAATATACATCTATCCCAGAAATCTATTCGTGATGAGGAGGTAGTACTTTAGATCCTGAGCCAAGGGGGAGTTTTAAAACGGTAGGGTTTGGTTTGGATATTCCCAGTTTCAGTTACTTACTGGAGATAGGCACCAGCCCCCCGCCCCCCCCCGCCCCCGCAACCCTGCATTAGGATGGACGGGTATAGAAAATGGATGGATGGAGTAACCTCCTATGTCAAACTATTCTACAGCACAGTTTTTTTTTTGGGTAAACCCATTCATTCTTGTTTAATATACATTAACAAGACCAGCTAATCTTAATGGAAATATTTATGAAATAAAATGAATGAAGGCTGAGAGACTGGTTTTTTATTTTTATTTAAACTAATAAATTTAGAACACTGTACAGCATTTCTGTTTTAAGGCATAACTTAATAGAAACACAACCCTCTTTTTTGTCATTAACCAATTTTAAGTTTGAAAATAGCAGTAGCTGAGTAAGAGAGCAGAGACAGAGGTGTCTCTGCTCTCCTCCAATGGCAAGTAAACATGGAAGTCTGTATATGAAAATTATGGTAATCCTCCCACCCCACTGCACCTTGAGTTGGGATCAGTCTAGCTCATCATGAATCTGGTCTAGGTACACATCTCCACAAACTTTGGTGTGACAGTACTTTGGTTTTAAACCATTGCTTCTATGAAACAATGTGATCATTTGCTGTTTGTATGATTTCACTGCAATTATTTGCATTCTGGACTCCACTGTTGCAGTGGGTCCCTAAATTGTAGGAGCAGTACAACACCAGGAGGACCCACTCAGGGTGCATAATTTTAACCATTGTCCCGGTTTTGGAACTCCTAGTGGTAATAAACACAAGTAGATAAAAAATTCAAGGAAATTAAGTTCCAGGAGAAAAAACATTTCAGAACCTAAAGCAGAAGCACAACTAAAGACTGAGAAACGGATTTTAGCACTTGTTAAAGAACCAATGGAAACTAAATATACCAAGGGCTCAGATTACCCAAAAGCAGCTACTACATAATGGCATTACAAACTTTAAGAATATCCCCAGTTAACTACTTGATAGAATAAATAATTAGGGGCATATAACCTGTCTTTGGGCCAGAAGATTTGAGTTGATTTATATCTGTGTTTTTCTTGTCTTTTTCTCTAAATTGTTTAAAGAGTCTGTGGTTGGTCTGGGGTCATCAGTTCATAGTAGTTGATTTTTTTCTATCCTAAATTCACTTCTAGAGTACTGAACTTTTCAGTGTTCACCACTACACTGCTTTAGCCCCTGGTAGCAAAGTATTAAACACCTGATTACGTCCCAGCCCCTAACAGAAAAATCAAAGACTCTCCTTAGCTCATTAGTAAAATCAACAGAAGACCACAGTTTGATGCGCTGATAGGCAAATAAAGTCTCAGCCCATGCCCTCCTACTTGATAAACCAACAATGTAAAGGTGGTAGGGTTCTGAATAAAAACAAGAGCATTAAAGAAAGAAAGCAAGAAAGAAAGAAAGAAAGAAAGTGCGGCTCAGGAAAGCAAGGTTTTCTATACCAGACTTAGAAGCTGCAATAAAAGGTGAACAAACAAACAAAGAAAGGGGACTGAAAGCTGAATGTAATCAGTGCTTGGACATTTTCTACTTATTGATATAACTGGGCTTGGGTTGTGAGGGTGCTCTGATGTCTTGATTGGAGCTCATTGTCAATCTTTCTTAACTAAATACTTGGATTTGTGTGTGCACACTGAGCCAATCCAGAAGCCATTTCTGTGCACAAGTCAAGTGCACAGAGTCACAAATCTGTCATTACTGCTGGGCTGTTCTGTCACAAGGGTACTGTCCTCTGAACTCAAAACAAGACTATGAATGACTAAAGACACTTACGGTGTTTGTTTAGTTAAAAGAGAGAATAAAGGCTGAGAGATGAGTCGAGTGATTTGAACAGCGTGTGTAGGGAAATGGAAACAACATCCAGTCAAACGTCCCCGCCAGGCATTCAGGTTGATTAATAAGCGGAGCGGCTGTGAAGGATCAGGAGTACAGAGGGAGTAGTTATGTTAGTTAAACTCAGAATTTATCACACAGACCCCTTTACTGCTCTGCTCACAACTTTTCTACAGGACCAGGATCCAGGCTTTGTGATGGCCACTCCAGAACTTTAACATTATTGCCCTTAAACCATTTTGTAGCACATTTTTCCAGTATGATTAGTTCAATTGTCAGTGTGGATGACACATTTGCATCCCAAGCTATAACTACTTGGCTGATGTGTGCAGATCTTGTTTCAATATTTCAACATAATATTATTTTCTTGTGGTTCTTTTTTGTGTCTATTTTTTGACATGCACCAGTCCTTCCTGCAGCAGAGCACCCACACAACGTGCTAAATTTCCAAAGCTTTTTTTTTTGTGTGTATAATTGTTTAAACATATCAACATGGCACCTTCAGGAATTTGGTAATTTAACCCAAGGATGAACCACAATTGTGTATTTTTATAGACTGTGTGTAAATATGTGCTTTTAACTTTGTTACATTATTCTTTCAATTCTTTGCTGAAAATGTAGTCTATTCATCTATTTTAAAAATATCTTACAAGGAAAATCAAAATTGAAATGTTCAGCTGGAATGTTTGTGTTTTTTCATTGAATCCAGATATTTCCCTGAAGTGGTGAAAGAGGGTCTCACCAACCAGTTGAACAATCCAGAAGTGGTTTTGGATATCACCCGACCAGACACACTGATTCGGCAGCAGATTATGGCTCTACGAGTCATGACCAACAAGCTAAAGAATGCCTACAATGGAAATGACATCTCCTTCCAGGACTCCAGTAAGTCCTCAGATATCTCCATAATGTTTTGCATGTGCAAGCAGGGAACAAATAGAAAAGCCCTGTTCCATTTCTTTCTCTCACTGCACATTAATTTTGATTTGGACCAGACCACAAACAACACTCTCAAAGATACACAAACTACAAAAACAAGATCTCATTTGTCATTCATGTTGGAACTTGTCACCAACGGCAGAGGATGTTCAGAGCATCACTGAGGCAAGACAGACATTATTAGGAGAATATATAGCACTAGGTGTGGAGAAACAACATATGATAGACAAGAAGGCCCACGTTTAGGAAGATGTGCATCTTAAATGCTGTCATGACAAAAACAATCATGTTTGAACCTGTGGATATGCTAGAGCTGACAAGATAGGAACAATGGTCTGAGCCTCAAACAAAATGTGTCTATATTAAAACTGACAATGAATTTGGTTTTTATGAACAATTGCAGTATTCAAATGAAATAGACTGTGAAATGTGGTAATGCAGACTGCATAGGGACTGCATAGGGAAATCTTATAAAGATATTCCATGTTTTTTGAATCCCAGTTCAGTCTCAATAGCAGCACTTAAGATAAATAAATTACTGATAAAATAGGTTATTGTCTTATGGGATGAAAATCCTTACATGTCATGTGGAAAGATTTTTGTTTGCCTTGTTTATGCAAATTAGCATAAGTAAACAAGGACAAACTGGTTTGACCGCTCCTCTAAATTAATAGAAGATATAAGATAGAGCCTTTGTAGTTTTCTTTCTTTGTTGCACCACAATTTTTTTTTTACCTATTCAACTCGAGCTTGGTGACTGTTAACATAAAAGAAGTATGTAGTGCACACAGTTTCAAAGCAGATGAGGTGCAGGTGCGGTTAATAGTTCGAATAGTTTGGACCTTTTTTGGGGGGGGTTTCTAAGTGACCTTTTTATTTTGAATTGCAGAAGATTCTACAATTTCATATAGAAGAGAACTTGGGCATTTTATCATATTTTGGAAAAAAGTTTAAGAGACCTTCTAAACAAGTTTGGAAGTTGCTTTAGTCAATATATAGGACAATTAAAATATCACAGAGCTACTATACAACCTATCTATTGAGCTCTTTTCCTTTCAACTAATTTTAGCAAGTGTGGTAGAATGCTCAGCTGGAATCGTTCAGTATTTTCCATGGTAGTTGCATCTTTTTAGATGGTTCAGCTCACCAGAATTGCACTTACATAATAATAGCCATTGTAATAACCCTTACATCAGAACCTGTAGGATCACCATGACATTTCCCAAAAAGAAACCAAAGCAAACAAAACTCAGACTGGCACACAACAAACTATTAGGAAAAAAATATATTTGTCGTCCAATACTATTTTCACTTGTCTGCTGTTTGGTTGTTTGTTGAGCTGCTTATTAAAACACTGATGCAGATGCAAACACTGAAGAAATATAATGGCTAGCCAGGTTAGTTGATAAACCACTTACTGCAAGCTAATTGTAAAGAATAGTTTCCAGTTTCCATTAATGATGGATTTGGTGACAAAAAGAACATTTAAATTTCCACCGAGCTATTTATTTGGTTGGGTATCGACACAAAACAAACTACTTCAAGAGATTTGGTATTTGTTGTTTAGATTAATTAGCACCACCAGAAGCAACAAAGAACAACTTTATAGAAGAAGAAAAAACTTGTTTAAAGACAAAAAAATCTTCAATAACTAGGACTGTTAAATTTTATTTATGTAATGTCTTCAGTTCAGATGTTCAGTTCTGTCCTTTCTTTTGGTTTTGCTATATTTTCAGTTTTCTAAATTTTTGACATCATAACACATAGATACTATAAATATTTGCACAATCCCACTGTATTCTTTCTTCTAGAGTAAACTAAGATTTTGTATGAACATATTTTACACAGCAGTAAAATGTACGGTTTAATTTAGGTCAAAAACAAGAAATGGTTTAGGCTGTGTTCAAAGACTTTACGAAAAGGAATATGACTGACTGGAATACTCACATAGTCACATGAAAATTAAAGACTATCATCAAGGGAGTGAGTGATAGTGTATGCAAATGTGTTCATGGAGTACATTCCAGTAAGCAAAACTGGAAGTGGCAAAACAAAACCAAAACCTTGATAAATCAGCAGCAGATTTGTTTATGCTAAACCACTAAATTTGGATTAAACACAGTGTGTGTTTGTGTTAGAGTCAGAACAGATATAAAATTTGAGCTGCACCAATCAGAATTTTGTGGCCGATTCCCAGTTTTCAATTTTTGTCAAGCTTTTACCTGGCGATGATAATTCCAGCCGATTCCAGTTTTAAAAACTGTCATATATAAGAAGACATAAAAACAGCATTGAAAATATATCTGATGATAGTCTTATTCTCTCTCTCGCTATTCTGTAGCCTGAATGAACTGCAGACAGTTTACTTTAAAATAGGTCTCTGTGCCTTATCTGACTTTTGTTTAAAGACCGCAAAGACAGTAAAAATAAAAGAACCTCAATCAGTTACATTGTTCAAAGCAATGGGTATAATGCAACCTGATAGTGCTTAGTATGGCGCATTCACTGATTAGAAAATTTTTGAGTTTATAACTGGCTGGTCACCAATTAGGGCCTAACAGGCTGTAAATCATCTGATTCTTCTAACAACTCGGTTTCTTGGTGCATTTTTAATGAAAATCATTAGGACAACTTTTGAGTTAGTGACCACAGAAATAGGGTTAGTAAAAAAGGTTAAAAAATGTTTAAAAAATACAGTTAATGGTTTTTTTATATTTTTTCCACAGTGGAAAGCATGACTGTTTTCATGTTTACATTTAAATAAGTGTCATTTTCTTGCTGCAGGTGACGAGGGCAGTAGCTCTGGAAGTGGCAGTGGCTGCTCTGATGGCTGCACGACAGAGTTTGTTTTTGTTGCAACAGAAGCTCCTGTGATTGGAGCTGACAGAAGCGACGAACGGGCTGCAGCTGCTGCTGCAGGCCAGTCACTCTCCTGTGGACCCTCCACCATCCTGGTGATGACTGCCTTCACACTCCCACTCTGGGCGGTACAGACTCAATGGAGATAATATAGTGTGGCCTGATCAGTGACTCTTCTACTGTTAAGTAACAGTATGTCTTACAGCAAGTTATACTGCTGTTCCCTCACTGGACATGTAGAACCTCCCGGAAACATGTCTAGAATGGCTGACTGTGTGGTGTGATAGGGTTGGAAGTGAATGCAGTGCTGAACCCTGCTTGTCCCCCAAAGAATGCTCGGTGCCATCAGTGAACCAGCTTTTACCATCTCTGAAAAAATTTAAATGTGGTGTTTTCTCATCATTCTAAAGTGATCTTTGAAAAAACATGCTTCTCTTTTTGGAAAAAAAACAATCTTAAGGTGGTTCTATCAGTGATTTTTCAGATAAAGGGAAAACCTTTTTTTCTTTTGTGTGATGAAGTGAAAAGGAGACAACACTGTTTTTATCCTATTAGTCCTCTTTCCCTCAAACAAAAGCAGAACAATTTTCTGAGTGCATGCATGGGTGTGATGTAAACAGACAAAAACATTTTTCGTTCTGCTTTGCTTTATTTATTCTGATTTTATTTTATGTTTCCAGGCTCCATAGTTTTAGGTTTGTTTGCACAGGACCGTGCAGCCAAAACAGTTCACTCGGTTTCCTCTTGGGTCGCATTATTGTGGCTTAAGAATGCAGCAGGTCTTACAGTCACTTTGTTGTTGCACATTTGATTATCTCTACAAAAGTGCTAAATTGCTGCACTAAGGGTACTACTTTGCACAGATTATTTTTTTGGCTTGTTTATAAAGCTGCAAGAGGCACCCATCATATAGAGAAAAAGATTTATATTTTTAGATCATTTAAACTGATTGTATTGTTCTTTAAGTGGTTACAGTATGTAGTTAACAGGATTGTACTTTAATGTAATCTTACAGATATAGGTTAAAACTACATCTTTATACAAATATATGTATTTTATTTCATATTTTTATGTTTCAAACAATGTTTCAGCAACAATATCAAGCCATTATACTACAAATGCCTGCTAAGATTGTTACACTACCTGATTTACTCTCTTTTTGGGGTCATTAACATGGACTTACAGTTCTTTTTACCCTCAGAAGACTGAAAAGATTGATGGATATATGGAAACAAAGCATTAATTTCATTTCATTTATTTCCCAGGATTCCACTTATATGTTCATGAATAATGGTGAAATTTGCATTTTTTTGTTTGACCAGCAAGAGCAAACCCTAGAACTTTGCAGCTTTTTGCAAGTCATCATGTACCTTAACATGGCATGTACAATGTCACCTCTAAAGGTAGGGGACTGTCAAGGTTAGAGGGCTCTGAGAACTCAAAGAACTGAGGTTACTATTCATACCCTTCAGTCTGTCTCCTACAGGCTTTGACCTTTAACAGGCTGTTGAGGCTTAGTGTGCAAAGCAAATAACCTGCGCTCCAGAAAAACAACGCCTGAGACCCCTGGTCATACAGAAAAGGTTAGGCTCAGAAAGTGTTGCAGACCCGCTGCTAAAATTAACAATGGAAAAACTGTTTAAAAATGTTGCACAAAAGATGAAAAATGTCATGTTTTATGGTCACGTGTGTTTCTGCAGGATCCAAAATCCGCCAGGTCATGAACACTTAAACTGTTTCCCCATTATAAATGTCCCTTATCACAGCAGCGACCTCTCCAAATGCATCACTGTAACAAATTAAAAGCTGCTCTGAGTGTCTCACAGAGGCCATGTTTATCCCATAGCATATGAAGACGAACATGGGACAAACATACTTTCCCCTCACCCAAAGGTTGAGAATGAAAAAAAGGCACCAAGCACAAAGTTTAAGCCAGCATCACGGCTGATTTCACACAGAGCACCAGAAGGGAAATCAGTCCTCAGTGTGCACTGGTGACTCACAGCTGAGGCCCCTAGCGCCACAGGAAGCTCCTACTACACAACAGTTGACCTCTATAACCTGACTCTTCGCAAAAACCTATTTAGGAGAAGGTGACTGAATATCACCCTCCCACCAAAACCAGCATTGCATGATTAAAACAGCGACACGTAAACCTTAATTGTAGAATGCAACAACCCAAGGCCTGAGGAAAGACATTACTGTGTTTAACATAAGGCTCTCCCCAATGTCAAACTGCCCAGAAGTAAATCAGTGCAAGGAAAGTTAGAAATCCTTCTCCTATTGAACTTTTACTAAACTTATTTAGGGGGGGGGGGGTAAATAAATTAGCAAAAATAACCTAGAAAAATGCCAAAAAATCTAAATGGTTTAGTAGTTTGTAAAATAAAAAATTGGGCTATTTAGTCAAGATTCCACGCTCTGAAAGATGAAAAGCAAATAAGAAACAGGGTTTTTACACATTGTACACTTACCAATCTTTGGTGCTATAATGAAGTCAATAGAAAGTCCTTTTCCAGACATGTAAAATGTGAATCAAGACTTTACAGTTTAGAAAATTGAAAACAAAGCTTCAAATATTACCGGAAGCTGCAGCTGCATTTACAATATCTCAGGTGTCCATGGCTAAAGCCTGTTTCAAAAGACACACTGTGGTGGCATATTAGGGTAATATTGCCGGCACGGTGTATTCTTTGAATGCACCATGGCAGCATGGCAAGGCACAAATATTGCGGCATTCGTGCTGGCAAGCTTGATATTGATATTATTGCAATATTGCCAAAATGCTGGACTCATGAATGAAAATCATGCCTTGGCTCAACAGTGGGTGATGTCATGATGATGTGTGGAATGTGTGCAGGCTGGCAACAATATATAAAATGCAAGTAAACATGGGGAGTTCATTTAAAATAAAACAAAAAAACACATGGAGCGCTTCTTGGGTGTAGAGTAGTGTAAATACCCCCTGTGCTCTTCAGTTGAGGGAGCCACATAAAACTTCAGAGACGGATCTGAGGCACTCAGGAGGATGATGATTAAAACATGCCAAGGCATTTCAGCCACCAAGGCCTTCATCAGGGCAAGAAATTTTTGATAAACATTTCTTGCCCTGAAGTTGTCATTGTCTTTTGAAACAGGCTCATGACAAGTAAAAAACTGCTTTTCTTTAAGTGTAAAGTCACATTCTGCAGTCAAGACAAAAAGCATGGCTGTGGGACAAGAGGGTTTTGTATGGATACTGTAGTCCTGACCTGCCCCAAACAGAGAATGTAAGGAGAACGTAAATTACAAATCATCATCCTCATCTTTTAGAATGTGTTATAAAGCCTAAAATACAGGACAGATTAATTAACAAATAAAAGAAAGCATACCATCCTTTTTCACAACCCCAGCATTCAACAAAGAGAACTACTAGAAATGGACAAAAGCCAATATGACTCCATGCAGTGGTTTGTGGACATATTTAGATTTCGCAAACCAATACAGTAAATCTGATTGTGTACTGCACAAACTGCAGGCACTGGATAGCAAACAGCTTCTCAATCACATGTAACCCCACCTTGTGGGAATGAGTTTTATCATTTATTTTTGTTTCCAAATAGGTATAAAATTTTCAGAAGGCTGTGTTGAAGAAAACCTGAAAGTAGGAACTGTTTTTAAATTTCCAATAGATTTTCTTATACCTTTCCTTTTGTTGGACAGCCAGTAAATATAACTGAGGTAGTTTGTGAATCAGACACACTCTTTAGTAATTTGCAGCTTTTAGAGATGGAGAGAAGAGGTAGTTTAAACACTTTCTAGCCAATAGATTAATGTCTAGATTTAAGAACCTGATAGGATTAAAAAGATGAGATACATAGGGGAAGAGAGGCATCCACATCTCCTCTACCAATCTTATTGGAGTATGAGAAAGAGGAGGCCACCTTCAGGTCTTTGGTCTTGTTACTCCTGTATAGTCTCTGCTGGGTCAGCGAATCTTGTTTGATTGACTGAACATATCATGGAAATTTCCATGAAGAGTGTAGGAGTGACAAGGGCAAGGCCCTTTCAATGTCAGAGCCTGGAAGCCTAACACGTAAACAAAGCTGACCCACCTCCCAAAATCGAAAATAGTCTTATGCAGAACTTGGTGCCAGAAATTGCACTCTACTTTGAATAAGAAAGAGGTCCCACCACCCAGCTGTGTTTGGGAGTGATAAAATCTGAAATTATTTGTTTAAAAAAAGACACACCAACTGACTGTGTTTTATTTGGTTATATGAGAAACATGCATCACAAAGTCTTAAGAGCATGCTGAATGTTGAGTCCGCTTTGATGTGCAATTCTGACTTTTCCTGTCCTGATTATAAGAGGGACATTAAAAACGCCAGGGTTGTTTTATTAAGCTGTCCTGCTGGTAATGTGCAAACTCATTAGTTTGTTTCATTAGTAGAGCTCAAATGTATATAAAATGTCTAATTTATATAATAAAAAATATCTAATTTACCATTACTTTCTCCAAGTATAGTAGTGTTCCCTAAGGTGAGATTCAAGCGAGCAGAAACTGCACTGGGTTCAGATGCATCCCTTACTTTGATGATTTAATGTTTGGCAAATCAAACAAACATTGATCCATGCAATTTACAAGGTGATATAACTTAACAGCGAAAACAAATTCAGTAAAAAAAAAAAAAAAGGCGTAGCTATGGCAAGTATCTTTGAGTAATGCCCTGAAGTGACACAGCACAATCAGTGAAGCTTTGATAATATGGCAGAAAGTCAATAGATGGTCATCAGATATTGGTAATATTTGAACCTCATCAGAGGCCTTAAGAAGTATGTTTTCAAGTGCAGAAACACAGTAAACATCTGCAACCACACAAAGGTTGAAGGCACCTATTAGAGCCTCTGCTAGAGCTGTGATTGCATCGGAGCTGTGGATGAGTGAGGATAATGCCGGGTTTTGCTGGGGTTGCTAAAAACAGCAGAGAAAGTGAATCGAGAAAAGAATTTCTCAGAGCCTGGTCCTGTGTTCCTAAAGAACATATATCTAGAGAAACTGTTTTTTTCCAACAATGATCAAATAAACTGTTGCCATTCTCTGCTACCTTGTTTATCCCTATCATTCCTGACAAGCCATAAGGCTATTCTGGTCAGAAATACAAAGTCACTTGAGTTATTTCAGTATTTGAAAAAAAGGAAAACTGTGATCAACAGAGTTTCTCATTTATTTTTTACTACATGTCTAGAACACAATTTGTTATGCAAGGTCTTTTTATTTCATCGTGAATCATTTTCTGCACTTTTGCTAAACATATGCTGTGAGTGCGGTACTGTTGTGACTTACAAAATTTAATGACTAAGATTTAATGACTAATGATTACGATTTTTTGGAGCTGTTCAGTGCACGCTGTTTAAAGTGTTTTGGGGGAACTAAAGTTGATGGTTATACAAGCAGACATGCCTTACCATTTTTTAAAAGACTAAAATGGATTGCTTATTCGGCTTTTGTTACACATTCTTGTATACAGAAAATATTACAATGGTAATAATAAACATTTTATTAAAAAACAACTTTTTTCCTGCATTTTTATGCATCAGCATTCAAAACTTCCTAGCAGGATTATCGTATTTCAATTGTTCAGGTTCTTAGATGAACGTATCTGTATGTTTTAGATCTTTAAATGTATAAAATACTTTACAAGGTCAAATATTATGATTAAAACAATTACTTGACTTGTGAGAAATGTATGTGAAGTAAATTGTTTTCTCATATAAATATTTCATTGCATACTTCTAAGCTAGGAATCATCTTTAACTGCTTTTCTCCAGGTCCCTTTGAAGGGGACATATTATGCAAATTTAACTTTTTCATCCTTTTGTGTTGCCGTTTGGGTCTCTGCTGCCTCTATAAACATTCCAGATATAAATAAAAACCATCCATCCATCCATTTTTTTTCTGTCAGAAATCTTAATGCTTCTACAAGCCGCTTGAAAAAGTTATTTATTGTGACGTCAGAATAAGCCGAATTTGCAAATTCCCGCCCCTCAGCTGTCAAACTCCACCCACCACATGTCAATTCCATGCCATTCTAATGTGTGGCAAACTCGTAGCCTAGTAACAAGATGGGTGGGTGTGGTCTACAAACACTAATTTACATGAAAGTGACAGAGCCCTCTAAACAGCTCATTCTAAAAGGGACTGAAATTGTCAAGACTTGAGCTGGTAAGATCGCTTTATATGAGAGTGATTTTGTGCAAAGAACTTCATTAACATGTTTTGTACAGACCATAGACCTATTATAACTTGCTTAAAATAGGCATAATATGTTCCCTTTAAAATATTCTTCTTGAACCATAGGTTTAATTAGAACCCTTGTTATTTAAACAGGTCTGAGAATATGAGAAGCAAACAACCCTGCTGGGATGTGATGGTCAAGTTATTTGATGATGGACCATATCTGTTAAAGTTACCCTTAAGTGGAATTGAATAAAAGTTTCCATTAAAGTTGTTAACTCACCTTTGTTTAAATTAGAAAATTGGAACGCTTGTAAAACATTTACCTGCCATAGACTGGCAACCTGTCCAGGGTTTACCCCGCCTCTCGCCCCATGACAGCTGGAGATAGGCACCATCCCTCCCCCCGCAACCCTGCATAGGAATGACAGGTACAGAAAATGGATGGATGGATAGATGGAAAAAAATTATAATTAGTCACAACTTATAATAATGACTGTTAATGTGTCAGACTTTTATTTAGTGTAGTGATATTGATTTCTTTTGAAGATGGTTGTGAAAACGGACTTAGTTATAGGATAGTTAATGTACCTTAACATGACATCTTGCTGATATTTTTAACTTAGACAAGTATATCTATGAGCCTTTTCCCACTGAGCTGGTTCAGTGCTAGTTTGGTGCCAAAGCCTGACTTGGAACTGGTTCTATGGGTTTCCACCACACAAGCAACATTTCTTAGTTCAAAACTGGTGCTTAGCCAAGGACCAACTCCTTACTGGGCCAGACGGGTTCTTTGGAATAAACGGTATCTACCACATGGTGACGCAACCAAGGTGTGGGGGCTGGATTACAAAAGTTTAGCATAGTGAGGTGAAAGAAACGTCGTCATCTTCATTTGTAACAATGGAAACTAGAAATAAGCAGAGTTGGTCCGGCCTGGTGAGACCTGGTATTTTCATACTTTGTGATCATCGTCCAAGCTCCTGAACCCATTGGAGGGGGCAAATCAAACAACGCAGGTGTTTTTACAGCTGTGACAAACTCCTGCCCATGGTGGACGAATCAATGGAGGTGGAAAGGAACGCCACATAATTTGGTAAGTGTAGCTGCTATACTGCATTGTCCTCATATAAAGTGGACAGGTATCAGCGGACAGGTATTGTTAAATATCAGATAACACATGTATGTGATATATTGCTAGCATATGTATTTCTAAAACTAACATGTCATGCAACATATGTTTGGCTGTTTCTAACATACCCGACCGTTTGTCTAAAACCAGCTGTTATGTGAAAACTAACATTAGGTGTTACATATTCACAGACTTAATGGGCAACTTAAGGCAAGTGGCCTGCAGTTCCTCAGCACCTGATGCTCAGTCGTACTAATCCTCCTCCTAGCAGGCTGGGTAAGGATTATTTTACACCTTCAGCTGTTAATAGTTAGTGTTTTTGTGTGAAGTTGATTTATTACTGACTCAATTTTGTTTTTGTCATTTTACACAGGTAAGTGAAACCTGAACAATTGGAATATTTGCAGAGGTGAGAGAAAAGGCTGCAGGAGGACCACAAAAGAGAAGACCGACTGGCATCGGATTTTGTTTTGAGTTTGCAAAAATAACACCGAGGAAAACAGCACAGCAATAATAGGATGTCTGGGTCGCATGGTGTCCACCTTGGAGCAAGTTGCACTTCAGTGATGTGTGTGTTTTTCAAAAATTCTGTATAGGTTTTTTACTACACATATCTTCATAGATGTTTGGTTTTTTTAACACTAAAGCCTTTTCATTGTAGTGTTTGTTTTTTTTCAGAAGCCCATTTCAAAAGATTTGCATTCTGTTCCCGTACGCACAATAGTACTATATTCTATACAGTAAGATACATTTAGACGTGAACATAGAACCACAGACTTGTAGGTTATAATAGTGTATTTGTGCATACATATATAAATATATGCAAATATCTCTCTATTTGTACATAGTGGCGCAGTTGGTAGCACTGTTGCCTTGCAGCAAGAAGGTCCTGTGTTCAAATCCAACCTGGGGTCTTTCTGCATGGAGTTTGCATGTTCTCCCTGTGCATGCGTGGGTTCTCTCCGGGTACTCCGGCTTCCTCCCACAGTCCAAAAACATGACTGTTAGGTGAATTGGTTTCCTTAAAAAAAAAAAAAATATTGCCCTTAGGTATGAGTGTGTGTGGTTGTTTGTCCTCTATGTCTCTGTGTTGCCCTGCGATGGACTGGCGACCTGTCCAGGGTGTACCCCGCCTCTCGCCCCTTGACCGCTGGAGATAGGCACCAGCCCCCCCGCAACCCTGCATAGGAATGACGGGTATGGAAAATGGATGGATGGATGGATCTGCAAATATATACATATCCTCCATACTTGTCTGTCATTTTGACTGACAGGGTCAAAAAATATGATCATCATTTATTTTTACCCGTCAATTTTTAAAATGTTAATGATATGTTCAGCAGTATTTAATTTCATAAATTTTAATCAACGTTAAATCTGAACAAACTGAACAGAGAATCCACATCATGTCATCACACATCGAACAGATTAATAAGGCACATGAACTGTATTAATTATGAACATTTCACCTCCTGTGGCCTGAAAACACTGGATGGAGCTGCCTCCATAACTCTTCAAGGCGGTGTCAGCTCCCGGTTAACAAGATGCACTGGGTACGGTGACCAGGTCTGAGATGATGCTCAGATGCTCTCATGAGAATCTTTTTTGGATTGATTCAGTTACCAGTACTCCGTATGTAAAGTTGGAAATGTCTGCACCAAGTGGTCAGGGGTGTGAATGATCTGTCAAAATGACCGATGGCCTTCAGGTTTTTCTGTCACCATTTAAGAAAATTGTCAAATACATAACATATTTAGGTAAACAACCCCTGCGTCATACAGACACAAACACACACACATACATATTAGGGCTCTGGTTCGGGATAAACCCCTCGGTCCAGTATAGAGGCGTACCGAGTTTCCACGGGGAATCATAACTGCGTTGCACTTTAGCCTGCAACAAATGCGCCACTGAAATCAACAGTGAAGCCTTCTGATTGCAGATGTAGATTTATTTTTAATTGAGAGTAGGGACGGGCATTAGATTAAACTATCTTCATCGATCATCGGGAGAATTAACGATCGTTTTTCGATTAATCATTTATATTTTTATATTAAAATTCAGTGTTCATAGGCTATATTAAAATGCAGTGAGAATAGCAAAATAGCGTGTTTCCTCATTGAGCTCTTCATACAAGTGGGACACCTCTTGTGGAAGTTAAAGGGAATTAATTTACCGTAGTTGCACAAATGAAAATATGCGCTATAAGCAGCGGAGCCGGCAGCTAAAAGACAGTACTCATTAACACAACTGACGCTCATATTTTTTTTCTTCTCCATAAAAAAAAAAGTAATGTTAAACAATAACTTAAAAAATATATATAATACTTATAGGTCTAATAGTTTTGTGTTACGTTTGGCAAACAGAGTCGAGAAAGAGGATGAGAGAGATCAGCGTAGCTAACAATGAATTGGGCTCATTAACAGAGTAAAAAAGACAAAAACAAAAGAAACCGTAACTTATATACAACTTTAGCACCAGTCTACTGATTTTTGTTGAGAAAGATGTGCATGTTAACATGCCCTGGGGTCAGAAGCAAAAGCAGCCTGGTTACCAGACTGACGGTCCATGCTGCTTTCTCGTGCTTTCTCGTCTGACCTGCAGCGCCAAGATCACCTGCTGTGAGGGGACAGACGTCGCTGTGATACACATACCTCCATGCTAACTTGGCAAGCCTCTGGATTCGCGTTTAATTCATTTTCCACCAGTCTGTAGGGGTGCAATCCAGGGGTGGCGGAGCCTCCCTCAGAAAGTAATTGGTGAGTAAGTTTCTCTGCTCGTTGTGCATCTCGGCTCCTCCGTGCTAACACCGACTTGATGCTAGGTTGAGACCAAGACCAGGATGCTCCGCTTCTAACCAGGGTTGGAAGTGCGTTCAAGTACTTATACACAGCTTTGCAGTGTTGGCAGTGAACAGAGACTTTTTTGTTTTGTTTTTTTAGTCAAAGTGGTCCCACGCCACACTTTGCTGCGACCTCTTTATGACAATGCTACTTTTGAAATACACAGAAACTGGCAAGAAACTGAGTCGGCCTGTGGGTTTTATTTTCAGTTATCGCCCTCGTGTGGTAAAGTGTTTAATTACTGCCACATAGCAAAATGAATTGCATTCCTTCAAAACTCACACTACGCAACAGAACATGCGTTAATTGATCGGTAAGAAAAAATGTCAGATGAAATTCTTAATGATCAATTAATCGATCGTCGATTAATTATGCCCATCCCTAATTGAGAACAGGAGCTGGAATGCCAGCCTCCATCGTGAAAACCCCCTTTTGGGAACACGTCGGCTTCCCGGTGCTACAGAACAACACGTTGTCATGGTAACTGGTTATCTATTTCTGGT
The DNA here is from genome assembly GCA_963556495.2 of Valencia hispanica. Lineage (NCBI taxonomy): Eukaryota > Metazoa > Chordata > Actinopteri > Cyprinodontiformes > Valenciidae > Valencia > Valencia hispanica. The sequence goes on along the minus strand of OY747701.1, from coordinate 26,829,141 downwards.
GGTGTGGGGTTTCTCTTATCCCTTATCATAGAGTGTGTTTACTACTTTTGGATTACGTTCAATTTTCTTAAAAATTGGAATGGCACTCACTAGCTTTCATGTATGGATGTAATTTATGCAGCTGACAAGACTGGACTTAACTTTTGCCTCAGCTATGAAAAACGAGACCATTAGTGGCGCTCACCTCAGACCTGAGGATGAGCATCCCAAAGATGTGATGGAGCATAACATGGGATGCAGAAGCAAAGATCAGGTGCTTACAGCTTCATCGGACCCCTGTCAGCATCTGCTTCTGGACCTGTAACAGGCGGGCGACCTGATCCTGGATCCATCAGAGGCTCAGCTCTATGCAGACAAGATCTGTGCATTTTAAATCTTATTGTCTAACATCTGCTGATCACAGCTTTGTTGAAAGTATGATATCAAAGAACAGAAGCACTGTGATATGGGGGTTATTGAATAAACACTAAGGCTAGCTTGCAGCACCCAGGCTAATAACATTAACTTTGCTTAGCAATGTGTTAGCAATCAATCCCCCTCCCCGCTGGTCTCTCTTTGCTCTCTGAAGCGCACAGCAGCATGTATGAGTAAATTGTTATAAAACATCCTAATACATTTCTCTAAACAGTGGTTTAAGGGGGCTCTAACCTGCAACCTGCTCTTTAAATGTCATTACACAAAAACATATTTTTTTCACTTTGTTCCTTGACTGTACCAAAAATGAACCGAACCATGAAATTGAACGACGGTATGTAGGCTACTGAACTGAGACTTTTGGTGTACTGTTTCACCCCTAAGATAGATAGATAGATAGATAGATAGATAGATAGATAGATAGATAGAGGCAGTATAGAGGGATTATTGGTCTACGTCACTCCCTTCTCTACTGCATCTGGCGGGCGCAGAAAGAGATGCTGTTGGTGGCACAAATCGCTTTGATAAAAACAACAAAACGTGCAAGTTTTATAGAATTCCATCGACTCACACCCCATCAAGGCAAACAAAAGACGTCTTTGGTTGCAAGCGATCAGAAGCAGTGATTAAAAATGCAACAATTTGCAGCAATCTCTTCATATGAGGTAACCCTCCTTGGCTAACAAACAAGCTAACATCGCTAACCAACACTACAACTGCAAGACAACTGCACATTTTTAATTCTTTAGGGGAGGGATGGGAATGTGGTTTTATGTGGGGTGGTTTTAATCTGTAAAGCACTTTGAGCTGCAATTTTGTATGAAAAGCGCTTTATAAATAAAGATTGATTGATTGATTGATTGATTGATTGATAATGGGAACCAGAGCTATGTAAAAGGTCGATGTCACACCATTTGCTTGTACATCTGCAGTGTTGATAAACAAATAATTCCTCTATTGTTCAGAAGAAACTGTCAACTGTACATTCAGAAAATGTTAGTTCGCCTTAGCAACTGGCTAAAAAAGAAATAGGTTAAAAGGGCTGCCTTGAAATGTGATAGTGGAATTCAAAACAAAGTTCCATGCATCTCTCCTGTATTTCCTAAAAAAAAAAAAAACAGCATCCGGTTTTGTCCTTTATTTACACTTTTTCAGTGATATTTAGGAATGTTGATTAATCGTGATTAATTCACAGCTCCCCTGTGATTAATTAGATCAAAATTTGTAATTGTTGACAGCCCTAGTTTTTATAGAAGTTATTTGTATATGTGGTAAATCAGAAGGCAAAACTGAAATGCTTTGCAGCCAAAGTGAATGCTTATTCAATGGGTAAGAATTATGATATACAACTTTGGAAGCAGTCTAAAACATGCAAAAGGTCTACAGCACTGTTGAAATACTCCATCAATGGTGATCTAATGTCATTCCTCTCAGCATCCGCATGGTCTGGAAATGCTGTAACTTGAGACTGGTGGTGATCCTGACTGTCGGCCATCTCAAAGGTATCACCATCTCGGGTGCAAATATTGAACAATATTAAATCCGGAACAATGGAACCTCACCAGTATCTAAATCATTGATGTGTACAAATTACAGCCGAGCCCCACATCGATACCTGCTTTAACAGCATCTAATAAAACATAAATTATTAGTCAGAAACAGCATTACATTTCCGAAGTGGTTAAATTGGAAACAAATATAGCTAGTGCTAAGGAAGGGTACACGATGACGGAAACAATGGGTAAAAACATTATACAGTGATGCTGCATATTTACCTTTCTCTGTAAACTACTCGCTGCTCTTTACACCTTATAATCAGATGTTGATGAGGCATGTGTTATGGACACATCTTTGCAAATCCAGCAAAATGTGGAAGCACAAAGCAGCCCTTGTAAGAGCAAAATGAACTACTCTGTTGTTAAAATCTCTCTTTATTCGCACTTCCTGTTTTTTGTCTCCGCATAAAGAAATTGTTGTGGAATAAACTACAATACATTTGGTTAGCACGACACAGCTCCTATATAAACCCAAATCTGCTTCTGAGTGGTTGATCAGTCCCTCATGATGACTCCTGCCCTGGAAGTACATGCTGCCAAGGAGCCGAGCTGAGCTGGGATATTCAGACTAAACTAGAAAATTTGTGAAGAACAAAACCCAATAAATTTAGAAAGAACTGATCAACATTTCAAGTTGTGGTGTGCTACTTTTATCTAAGAAAGTAGGACTTTCACTTTGTGCAAAGTTGTGCAAGATTCCAGCTTTTCCTGTGCTTTCACTTGTATTTGTGCTTTGCATACTTTTCTTCAGAAACATTTCCCTTTGAACGTTCATTATTTTGGATAACCTATACAAATATCCAGAACTTTGTACATAGAGCAACTATTACAGCCTAATAATCTCAGATTAACTTTTGGTTGACTGAACTGCTGCTAATGCTGAACCCAATTGTGTCTAAATTTGAGAAACACATTGGTGGGAGGGCCTGAAAGGAGTTCAAGCCATTTCTGTAAATGCTTTCTGTTACTTAAAAGCATCCTTTTTAGTTCTAGTACTAAAAGCTGACAGGTTAAAACTAGTTCACAATCTTAGTTTCATCTCTCATTTTACTTTGCATTTTTAAGTAGGTATTAGTGCTCAGAATTAGGCCAAAAAATCACCACTATGTATTATCTTGCCACACTGTTTAGAAAACAAGCATGTGTTTAGGGCTGAGGTGAAAGAAGAAGCAGGATTTCCTCCTCTTACTATAGACTGTGATGGATGACAATAGAATGCCAACAAAAGAATTTATAGTTCTAAAATGTGTCATGACTTTGCCTGTCATAACTACACTTATGTCAAGATGCCAGGCCGCGAGGTGTCATCCTTCCACAATGGCATGAAGTGACACTTGAAAAATGCGCAACATGCTGTAATGACAAGTGACATGACTTGGCATGTTCTTCATATGCTTTTCATGAGAGGAGACTGACCTGTCTCCCGTGGTCCCTGGCACTGAGAAATCTATGTATGACTGATTTATTATGCAGCCACTCACACGGATGTGTGGGGCATATTGGCTAGTTTAGCCAAGTTTAAACATCTCTTTTATCAGATATGAAATAAAAATGACAAATGAGGAAATGCTTCTAATTGAGTGGTAACACAAAATGGCGTACTTCTACAATACATCAATACCTTTGTATTGCAGAAAATAAAGGATAATTTATATATATATAGCTTCACATTCTCCCCTAAAAAGACACCCCAGTAACTAATGTCCCATAAAGGTCAAAAGTCAACAATGGTCAGATAATTTTTAAAACCCTAAGAAGTACCTTGCAAGTTCTTCAGAACTCTCCATATTAGATGTAAAATGGCTGAACAATTGGTTATTCTGCAAGGGCTGCCAAGGGCAAGCTCTGTTTTCCTCTAAGAAAAAAAGGACACTCCTCTGGAAAATAAATCCAAAATTCCAAAATCTTAACAATTGTAACATTTTATAAATGTTTTAATTTGTATAATACTAAACTATGGTAAGTTTGAAAATTAACTTGTACACTGCAAAGGCAAGTGTTTGAGTTCCACTCCTGCTTTTCAAATCAGTACACTCTTGTATTGGTAACCAATTTAACATTGATTTGCTCATAACATTCAGAAAACTATTAATGTTCTAATTTTAGATTGTGGTCCTGAGATGTCTAAATGCAATTTTCACAACTATAAAGCTGTAATTTCTAAATATTTTAAACATTTTATAAAATTGAAATTTATGTAAATACATATGACATAATGCTATTTAGGGTCAATGTTTTAAGCTAAAGGTTAAACCTAAAGCTGCAAATATTTGTTTCAACTGCTGCAAATATTTTAGTACCTGTATTAGACTTGAGCACTCTGTTTCACTGATATCTCTGGAATACCCAGCTCTGAAAAGATAAACAAAAGGGTTTTGGAGAAAAAAATGGTAGAACCAATTTTTTCAAATGACTGTCTAGTTGATATGGCAAAATTACATTGACCTCTGTGCTCTGAGTGCTGAGTCAGTGTACAAGGAGAAAAAGCAAAAACAAGCAAACATGGATTGGTCAGCTGTCACATAGAACCTAGAAGTTGTTTATAAAGTCTGGATCAACTTAGTTAAAACTGTTTTGCAATGACTTTCTTTCTTGATCTTTGAGTGTCCAGTTATCTTAAAGGTCAAACTCCTACCAAAGTTGAAAAACAGTTGATTAGAACAACTCTCTTTCCATTATTAACATTTATTTATTTTGTTGCTTTCTTTTAGTATTGACAGTCCACTTTTTATTGATCAGAATGACTGAAAAATGTTTAGGTTCATAACTTAAACCATACAAAAAAGAAAAACGATGTACATAAATTACATAATATTCAGGTACTTGATCACCAATCTTTTTTGTTCTGTTTTTTTAACACACAATAAACCAAATTAAAATTACTTTTTTATTCAGTATTACTTTTGATAACACACAAACAGTTAAATATTTCTCTTTTGGCTTAAACATCATGCTGTCATGGCTCTTAGGTTTTGTGTTTGAAGTTAGTTATTTTCCTTATTTAGTTTAATTATCATTTTTACTTATTCTTTGGTATTTATTCTATGGCACTTCCTTGTTTTCGTATTCCCTTCAAGCTCTTAAATGTTTTCACCTTTTGTTTGTGTCCTCCTTCTTATTTGTGTTTCTTTATTTTATTTCTCTTTGGATAGTTTCCTAATTTATTTCTTCCTTCTGTTCTCCCGTGCTTCCATAAGTTCCCCTTAGATTCCTCCTTAGACATATTATCTTTAGTTAGTTTCTAGTTTCTTAAGAGTTTTCTGTTTCCCCTACCATCTTCCCTTTCCTGTTGTCTCCCTGCCACTCTGCTCCTGACCCAGTTGCACTAATTGCCCTCACCTGCATCTGCTTTCAATAATTAATCCTTGGTCTTCTCTGTCACTTCCTCATTTCCTCCTCAGTATAAATACAGCTCTCATTCAGTCACTACTTGCTGGTTTGTCGTCATTCTTCCCTGTTTGGTTCATGCCTTCCCTGTCGCCTGTCAAACTTATCCTTTCTGGTCCTGTTTTCCCCCGTTGCTACATTTTTGATCCTCCTGAGTTCTATAAGTCCATGTTCTTTGTTTTTGTTGTAATTAAATCTTTTCATTTTTACTCCGCTGCATTTGGGTCCTCCTTACACAAACATGACACATGCCATAAATTAAGTGCTTTACAAAAATTTTATTTTAGAGTTGAACAGGCTTGTTTTTTTTCTTCAGAATAGTGTTAATTTGTTTTTTTTCCCACTAGTGTTCCAGATTTACTAAACAGATCACATCTTCGTCTTCTCCTTTAGTAAAGGACCAATGATGTCGTGTCTCTTGTGGAAAAAGAAGGAAGGCCTTTTTTAATTCAGTTCATTTATATAGTGCCAATTCACAACAGATGTCATCTCAAGGCACTTTACAACAAAATCATTTCAATGCAGTCAGTCAACATTTCAATCAGTTTAAAAGTTTTCTATCTAAGGAATCCTAGCAGATTGCATTGTTGTGATTGCATTTCTCATAAGATGAACTGAACAGACGGTTGGATGGCTGAGAGAGAGCTATTTCAAAGATCACATTCCCCAGCAATCCTAGCAGTGACTCCCAACACACTTCTATTGGTCCGTGACCACTCATGGTGACATCAGCGATGACATCGCGGCCGAAGGGGGCTATAAGAGTGGGAGTCGCAAAATGTTTAAACTGTTCTCAAGCCAGAAGTTTCAGAGAGAAACTAAGGCTCAACAGAGGACATCTCACCGGTGAAGATTCTCTTTTGTTCTGACCCACTGGATTGGGGAAGAACTCATTTCAAAGCTTCGAAGAGCTCATCCCATTTGCGTAACCAGGGTGCGCGATATAAGAACTGTTCCAAGACAGTTCATTAGACGTCGACCTGCAGACCCAGCCTGCATTTGGGCCACACGGTCCTTAAATCCTGTACAGGTTTTTTTTATAACTCTTCCTTTTCTTGCTCAACTACGGACACAATTCGCTCTCCTCCTAGTGGACTGGACCTCCTTCAAAGCAAAGTAGGACTGAACCGGTTCATTTATACTAATATTGTGTCTGGGCGGATATAAAAAGAGAAAATAGAGTTTTAACGAGTTAGATCTTGTTCATTGTTGAGTTTTTAAGCGCTGTATGTGTGTGCTCATTTTAGCCAAAGCTAGTTTATGGCCCTTTGTCTCCTTACACTACATGTGCTCCCCTCCATCTTGGCACAGAACTGAGATTTATGACTTTGTCTCCTAGGCTAACTGTGATTTGAGCCCCCTGGAGTGAAGGCCCCCCCTCAGCTGTTCTGGCTGATTCATTTCATGTTAATTGTGTTTAATGTTAACCTATTATTGTTGTCTAAGATTTGTAGTATTTTTGCATGCTTTAAAATAAATGGGATTTTCTATTTTCTAAATAAAGTCCCCTTAACTTAAAAAGAAGTTGTCTGGGATTACTTGGAGTGATGCGTACAATTAATGTCCACAGCGAAATAACTTATTCCTTCATCTACTGTTTAATTATCTCAGCCTTATCAGGCTGGTAATCATAAACATAAACTGAGACTGAACAATTTGGCTACTGTATTCCTGGAATCCACCAGGATGGTGCCCCTAAACATGGAAATTTTTACATAAAATTATTAATCTTATTAATAAATTCCCTAAGTAATTATTCATAGCCAAATCCTACCTATCTGCGGCACAAAAGCATCGAGTCATTGACTGGCAGTTGCGCCCTGTTCATGCAGACTCCAACCACAGCAATCCCTCAGTAGTCCCACATGCTGAGCAAGCATGTAGCAACAGTGGAGAGGAAAAACTCCCCATTAACAGGAAGAAACCTCCAGCAGAACCTGGCTCAGTACGAGCGGCCATCTGCCACGACCGTCTGGGTCTTTGAGTAGACAGGGCAGAGACGCAGAAAGAACAGAAGAACTGATGGAAGAGTACTTTCTATATTAAAGAAAGTAAAAAAGTTGATAACAGGACACGGGTGATGCTCAGTTACTGGGATGTCCCCCATCCAACAGGGCATTGTAGCTAAGCAGGATACCAGACAAGGTGTAGCTTCTATGGAGAGAAAAACACTGGGAGAAAGCAAAGTTAACAGTTGAAATAACAGCAAATAATACAACTGGACAGTAGTAGAAGAGAAAAGTAGTAGAGTGAAGAGAAGTGGTCAGTCTGTCCTCCAGCAGTCTAAGCCTACAGCAGCATAACTACAGAGATAGCTCAGGATGACCTAAGCCACTCTAACTATAAGCTTTATCAAAAAGGAACATTTTGAATTTTTTCCACAGCTCTGATTTTATCTGAAACTCTGGAGATTGGGTTCTGACACAACATGCAGCAAGGTGGTTCTTTGAATCGTTCACAATTCGGTTCTGAACTCCAGTTCCCTAACTTGAGTAAATTAGTTGAGCATCCTTAATAACTCTTTACAAATTGGAATTGAATTATAACCTAAATTTGATTGTATTTTGTTGTGATTAGAATTGAGGTGGACTGTATATAATTGGATCTGAATGTAACTATATGCTGTAGATTACCTGACTGCTGTAGAATGATCGAATGGACTTTGGATTGAATTGGATTTTATATATAATTGTATTTGCAATGTATTAGTACGTTTTGCAAATTGTGAACAGATTTAATTTAATCTCAATCAGTGATTTATAAAACAACTTAACAGAACTATGATAAAAGACAACTAATTTGACAATAAGACCAATGTCTTCTAATTGTCCTTCATAACTTGCCAAACTCATTGATGCCACAGAAAGTAGGGTGGTGACTGTAAATATTGAGGTCTGAGGACATTGTTAATGGATTCTCTGATGACACATTTCATCTTGGCAAGGATTGTAATTGCTTTTTACATGACAAGTAATAGTGCAAGGGCTTTAGAGACGGTGAAACAAAATCCCTTGAAAATAGAAACCTATGAAATTAAACCTTAGATTTCAATTTTCTCTCCCACAAGGGTTGAGTAATTAAATGGGTTTAACCCAGTGATGTATAATAAGACATAAATAAAGTGTGTCCATTGCTGTGTGCGTGTGTATGTTTATAACTTTTATTCTTTGCGGGTCTAATAAAGATACACTAACCTAGACTGACATGAATGACTCACAAAATTGAACTTTACCTTCAATATGATATGAAAATTATGTGTAGGGTAATTACCTCAAAAATATTTTTAGGGAATCTGTATATTCACCTGAAAAACCTTCTGCTTTATTTCAAAACCCCTGCCATTTTCCAACTAAGTGCAAACACACTTTTGTTTCTTTTATTACCTTCACACAGTAGAGCTCTCCTCTCTTCCTTTCTTTGGATTTAGGATAAAGAGTGAATTTACACAGCAGAGCAGTCCTGGATAGCAGGGCCAGAGATTACCCTCCCTGGTGTTTTTACAGACAAGAAAAAGTTCAGTACAAACCCTCCCTTAGGGCTTTGCCACCTCTGTACTGACAGACTGTGCATTAGCATCCATCAGAGAAGAGGAAGAAAACGGTTTTATCCTCTTCGACCCATTACTTACTCAAAAAAGAGAGGAATGAAGAAAGCCAAAGTAGTGGGTGATATGCTTGTCACTATGGTGGATAATCTGTAAAGCAAACTGCCAGGTCAGAGCCATATTGATGCACAGCCATAAGCATAGTCTCTTTCTTCAAATGACAATTGAAACCACAGCTTAACGCTGAAACCACCAACGATTTGTCAGCTCTAAAATATATATAAGGGGCCAGTGTATCTGTTTCTGTAAGGGATTTACAGTATGCATATGTTGAAAAACACTGTGGAATTGGGTTACTATGCTAACAGACATCCATTAATTAAAATTATAACATGATTCAGTGTATCAGAGTTAACAAAATGTACATTACACTTTATAGCTATAATTTACTACCTGTGAGTTTTCTGAAGTTTAAAAGTTTGAAAAGAAATAGTTCATTCAAGGCCTCAGGCACCCTCAAAATATCACATATTGCATCACATTTTGCCTCAGGGTTTCAGTGGGTCAACTGATCAGCAACTAGTATTTAATATTTATCAGTTTTCAAGTCATTCATTAAACATAAACAACATCATCCTGTCACTGAGAAAAGAGATTAGTACCTGAAATACAGAACGTAACCTTGGTTACAAGTTAATCTACGAACAATTTCAAATTAACTCCACTCAGACAAATATGAAAAGGCTATGATCCCTTTAAGGCTTAGGAAAACCAGAACCTGTTTTATTTCCATTTTGAATGTGTGTTCCAATGATGGATCCACTATATTATAGGACCAGTGCAGGCATATTAGTTATGTTGGAAATACTTATTTCAAATGCCATTAACCTATTTCCCCTAAATGAATGGGAAAACATCAAAATTTGTTTATAATAATTCCATAATTCCAACATATCTAAATGTTTTTGTTTCTTTGATTTCTCTGATTTACACACCTCATCTAATTTTGTAATACAAAATCACAATCCTGAATTTTTACGTTTATTCTAAAATTCCTCTTAGAACAGTATCTCAAACAACAGATCATCATCTGCCATTATATGCACACTCTAAACAGTTAGAAATTATATATATATTTCTCATAGAATAATATTATTGGTACACACTATAACATCAGGCACTGTTCCAGACTGATGGCTCCCAAGATAAAGTGAGCCATTCACAATCAACAGCTGTACTCCTCATGACTAAAATCCCAGTTTTGTGTGGTCAGGACACAAACATTTTTTCAACTGAACAAAAAGAAGTTCTACATTATTGTTAGGAAGTATTTAATGGCTTTTCTAGAAACATGTAAACTTAATTCCTCTGCTATGTCAAGGCACAATTCCTTCAAAAATTCATTGTTATAACGATGAAGAGTGAGACCCAAATACAGGGAGGAGGGTTGAGGAAGGCAGAGGAAAACAAAAACAAAACAAAAAACCCAACAAAAAAAGCAACACTGTTTTACTTCAAAAAGAAAATTCAACAACCTACAAAAAGTAAGGTCCTTGGGAGTTTCCAAAAGAATACACAAGATGAATTAGGTGGTTGGCAATAACAGGATGATATACCATTGAATGGAAAAAAACAAATGGTGTTTGATTATTGGAAAGCTAGACAGGTGAGTTAACAAGAAGATTGCAGACAGCTTGGGAGTGCAGGCAACTGAGACACTAAGGAAAGCTACTTGGTAGATCTTGGAACACAGACACGAACAGGAGTAAACAATAGTAAATATACAAACCTAGGAGTACACAGAAATGTAATTACGGCAGATTGTGAACCAAGAGCTAATAAAGAATCAGGAAATCAGGAAGTATGATCATGCAAATATGACTGTTGAAAGCAACTCATAGCAGAATAAAAACATATATCAAATACTGGAGTGCAGAACAAAACTACTAGCAATTTTTAAAACTAAGGGGTGAACTGAATATGAAAAGCCAAGATTGAATATAAAATTTAACACAAGACACAAATCCTTGATATTATAACATGAATTATTTAATCACATTCTAATATTGTAAATAATTTCTAAAAATTTTTTGGGTGTGGTTTGGTTCGAACTCCTTCAATCTTTCCTTCATTTAAACAACCAAATAAATAATTTGGTATGGAGTAGCACAAATGTTGTTTACTTAAAGCTTCCCCCATCCTTGGGAATTCTTTGTACTCCTTTTGTCCAATTACACATCTTGGTGTTATTTTAACTTTGGGTTCAGGACTGTTTTACGAACATTCTGTGCTAAGTGTAAGTCGAAGCTTTACTGAAAATAATCATAAGGATTTTTTTGCTTGTAGTTAATGTAGTTAGCCCACTTTTCAGTTATTTATTTGTAAAAAATGTTTCGAATCATGTATGATTTTCGTTCCACTTCTCATGTGTACACCACTTTGTATTGGACTTTCACGTGGATTTCCAATAAAATTGATTCATGTTTGTGGCTGTAATGTGACAAAATGTGGAAAAGTTCAAGGGGGCCGAATACTTTTGCAAGCCACTACATATATATATATATATATATATATATATATATATATATATATATATATATATATATATATATATATGTATGTATGTATGTATGTATGTATGTATGTATGTATATATATATATATATATATATATATATATATATATATATATATATATATATATATATATATATATATATATATATATGCTTGCTTTTGTGTGCAGCTACTAAGTTGAGATGAAAGTTCTATCCAAGACCCTAATCTGCAAGTAGTCATCTGATTTGTGTAAAATGCTCCGTTACAATGTAATTAAGAGGCATAAATTAAACATTGACTTGTTTCATAAACGGAGCAGGCAGTACAGCTGCCCTGGATACAAACAGATGATGTGTCAGGCACGAGCTCACACAGAGCAGGATTCCCAGCTATGATGAAAAAAGAGCTTGGATCAGAAAGAGAGGACCATCGGTATTGGTGGGGAGGTGGAATATGGGTGAGTAGATATAAGCATGACTTATATGATCTGAAAATGTGAAATTTTGAAGGTTGGCTTCTCTAGCAAATGGGTCACTGCACATGGGGAGAGCTGGGGAGGTTCTTTGTTGTAGAAGCCATGTTTTTAGGAAGCAGTTTTAAATAGGTCACTAAATAAAATGAAAATCTTCTCCTGAAAAATAATACAAAGCTAGTGATTTTGGTTTAAATTAGTGAACTGTTATGTGCTTCACCCTCTGCAATGCTGTGCTGTGAAAACACCAAATGGAGAGTACACACTAGGAAGAAGTGATGAAGGTACAGGGAAAATGTTAACTAAATGTGTTTCGTTACAATATTATAAAATATTAAATGTACAGTCTGATTGTGAGAGAATTATTCTTTTTAAAATAATTTTTTGGCATTAGTTGCCTATATTGAACTGTAATTTAACAGGAAAGAGTAAAACATTCAGCAAATGGCACCAGACCAGGAATCAAACCAAGGACAGTCATGTTGAGAAATATAGCTTCTGCACATGGTGCACCTTCTCTAACAACAGAGCCACCCTGCATCATAGAATTGTTTATTTTCTAAATTTGCCTCAAGCTGACTAATGTGCAGTCAGCCTAAAGTGTTTCTAATCTGGTCACTATTCAAAATCTGTTGCTAAGCAAGCCTTTAACTTGTCTGGATTTTTTTTCTGATCAAACAGCAGGATCACTTGACACCTCAGCAGTACATCAAATATCGTTTGCAAAACTGTCAGACAAACACATGCATATTTCAGTCCTATTTATGGTCACTTATCCACATACATGAAACAAGATCTTTAGCTTTTGAAGAGACAATCCACCATGCAGCTAAAAATAAATTGTTATTTTATGTCAACGTGACAGACACAAACAGTATGACTGATAATTTAGATTATCTCTTCCTATATGGTTATTGCATTTTAAAGTATCTATTCTTCCAACATGTTTCTCTGAAATGACTAAAATAGTAAAATACAAAATACTGAAATAGTTATTTTTATATTCTTGGAGAATAAGTTGGCTAACAGTAAATTTAAGAACTGAAGAACAATGAAGAGCAAGGAAGAGATTCAGGGGACGAGATGATGTATTGCAAAACCTGTGCTCTAGTCCTGTCTGATAATCTGGAAGCAGTAGGTGGCACGACAGCAATACACTATATTGATGAGACTGTTTACTCCCTGGTCAGAGAGAAAAATAACATGATTCCAACAAAGTAGAGGTTGGGTAGCACTGGGCTCCATTCTCCAGGAGGGGAGGGTACTGGGTATGTGTATGTAAGTTCCATTAGGTTTTCTTCTTTTAATATCTGTAAGAGATGATAAAGAAGTGTAAAGCACACAAACTGAGCAAAAGCGTGGATCAGTTTTATCCTTAATAAAGGCAACTGCCCTTTTTATTTTAATAAACTGTAATCAATTATGCATAAAAATGAAGCACATACATTAATAAATGCAGGGCTTTAACCTTGGTATTGGATTTGAGCTGTAGTGTTCAATAACATAAGCCTCTGGTCAGAAATAATGTATCAGTATTTTTTAACCTTGGCAGGTCAACAGCAGCACTTGACATGAACTCCACTCATTTGTATCGGTACTACAGCAACATGCTTTGCTTTGAAACAATAATATTTTTTGTGTTCTCATTTGTAGATGGTAGATGGATGAGTGCTAGGTTAGTGTGGGAGGGATTTATGTAAAAGTTCACACAGCATTGCAAAAACTGCACATCCACAAATACTGGAAGTGATGAAACAGATCAAAGCAAGGAACTAAAGTCTGTATTTTTATGAGCCATGTCTTCCTCACGCAAGCATAAAAACACAGCTTCTTGAACTGGTGTCAGTATTTATCCACTGTAAAATATTTAATATCAAAGATAACAAAACCATGAGTCAGCAGACTGTGATATGGCTCTCAGCTTAGAAGTATTAAGTGTTAGCCAATACAGTTCAAAAAAGGTGCTGGAAGGATTTAGTCCAATACAAAATTTCAAGCCATAAAGGAGACAGAATTTACCATCTCAATGTCCGCTTCACATGATGATTATCTTTGGCATATTACCATACATGTTTAGACAAGTTGTTTAGCACCAGCATGGTAGTGTGAAAAATGTGAGCCCTGTTCATTTAAACAAGTCTAACACTTAATCTGGAAGCCTTTGTTCTAACTGAGAATCTGATGAATGTAGGTGGATTTTTATTTATTTAACATTATTATGTATGTATGTGTGTGTTATCACAGCCTGTTTTTAGCCTGTTTTTATACAGATAACTTGTATCACTAATGAGGTGGAATGTTAAAACAATATTTTCTGGAGAACACCTTTGAACAAAATATAATTACAACGCCTTGTCTTATTAGTGTTCCCTGAACCTTTTCATGCTTTGTCTTGTTACCACAAAAAATTCCATGTATTTCAACAGAATTTCATGTTATATAGCAACAAGAAATATTGCATAATTATGAATTGGAAGGAGAATGAAACCTTTTCTTTTTTTACAAATAACCTAAAAAGTGTGATTTGCATTTGTATTGAGCCTCATACTCCATGCCATTGGACACATAGGATCTGTGAAAAACAATTTTCAAGACTTACCAAACATTTTTAATGTAATATTCAATTCAATTCAGTTTATTTATATAGCGCCAATTCACAACAGATGTCATCTCAAGGCACTTAACAAGAAGTCATTTCAATACATTTATACAAACATTCCAATCAGTTAAAAAGTTTCCTATTTAAGGAATCCCAGCAGATTGCGTCAGTCATTGGCGTGAGGTTGGACCCCGTTGATGCAGACTTTCCAACCACAGCAATCCTTCAGCAATCCCTCATACTGAGCAAGCATGTAGCGACGGTGGAGAGGAAAAACTCCCCTTTAACAGGAAGAAACCTCCAACAGAACCAGGCTCAGTAGGAGCGGCCATCTGCCACGACCACGAGCAGAAACAAAGAAGGAACAGAAGATCTGATATAAGAGAACTTTCTATGTTACAGAAAGTAAAAAGTTGATAACAAGACACAGTGGATGTTCAGTTACTGGGAGGATCATCCCAGTCGATGCCCCCCGTCCAACAGGGCATTGCAGCCAAGAAGGATACCAGACCAGGTATATCTTCTATGGAGAGAAAAACACTGAGAGAAAACAAAGTTAACAGTCGAAATAACAGAATGTACTGTAATACACCTGGAGAGTCGTGGGAGAAAAGGAAGTAGCAGAGTGAAGAAAATTGGTAAGTCTGTCCTCCAGCAGTCTAAGCCTATAGCAGCATAACTACAGAGATAGCTCAGGATGACCTAAGCCACTCTAACTATAAGCTTTATCAAAAAGGAAAGTTTTAAGCCTGGCCTTAAAAGTAAACAGAGTGTCTGCCTCACGGACTAAAACTGGGAGCTGGTTCCACAGGAGAGGAGCCTGATGACTAAAAGATCTGCCTCCCATTCTACTTTTAGAAATCCTAGGAACTACAAGTAAACCTGCAGTCTGAGAGCGAAGTGCTCTGTTGGGAACATATGAAACAATTAGATCTCTGATGTATGATGGAGCTTGATTATTAAGGGCTTTGTATGTAAGAAGAAGGATCTTAAATTCTATTCTGGATTTAACAGGGAGCCAATGAAGGGAAGCTAAAACAGGAGAAATGTGATCTCTCTTTTTAATATTCATCAGAACTCTTGCTGCCGCATTTTGGATCAACTGAAGGCTTTTAATGGCATTTTGTTGACTTCCTGATAGTAAAGAATTACAGAGGTCCAGCCTTGAGGTAACAAATGCATGGACTAGTTTCTCAGCATCACTCCTGGACAGGATGTTTCTAATTTTCGCAATACTCCGGAGGTGAAAGAAGGAAATCCTAGAAACCTGTTTAATCTGGGATTTAAATGTCAAGTCTCGGTCAAAAATAACGCTGAGGTTCTTTACGTTATTACTGGGGGCCAATATAAAGCCATCCAGATAAAGTGATTGACCAATCAGTTTCTGTTTAAGAACTTCTGGTCCAAAGTCAGCAACTTCTGTTTTGTCAGAATTTAAAAGCAAAAAGTTTAGGGTCATCCATGTTTTATGTCTTCCAGACATGCCTGTAATCTACCTAACTGACTGGGTTCATCAGGATTTATGGATAAATATAGTTGTGTATCACCTGCATAGCTGTGGAAATTTATCCCATGCTGTCTAATGATTCTACCAATTGGGAGCATATATATGGTGAAAAGAATTGGTCCAAGGACAGAACCCTGTGGAACTCCACAAGTAACCCTTGAGAGTGAAGAAGATTTATCATTTAGATGAACAAACTGGAATCTATCAGACAAATATGATTTAAACCAGCCTAGTGCTGTTCCTTTGATCCCTGCAACATGTTCAAGCCTTTCTAAGAGAATATTGTGATCGACTGTTTCAAAAGCAGCACTGAGATCTAACAAAACCAGAACAGACAGAAGTCCATTATCTGAGGCCATGAGAATATCATTAGTAACCTTCACCAGTGCTGTTTCAGTGCTATGATGAGCTCTAAAACCTGACTGAAACTCTTCAAACAGCTCGTCACTGTTTAGATGCTCACAGACTTGATTAGCAACAAATTTCTCAAGGACTTTGGATAAGAAAAGGAAGGTTAGATATAGGTCTGTAATTCACTAAGTCATCTTGATCAAGGGAAGGTTTCTTGAGTAAAGGTTTAATTACAGCTATTTTAAATTCCTGTGGTACGTATCCGTTTACTAAGGCTAGATTCATCATATCCAAAATGGGGCCAGGAACCAAATGGAACACTTCTTTAAATAATTTGGTTGGAATTGGGTCCAACATACAAGTTGAAGGTTTAGATGAGGCTAATAATACAGTTCTGCATTTTGATTTGGACATTCTGTAAATATTTTTTGATCCTAAACCAATTGAATACTGCTTTGGCATGTTAAGTACTGTCGTATAGTTGGAAGGAGAACTTCTGCCTAAGTCTCTTTTTTTTGTTAAGGATTGCCCTGTATTTAGCTCCATCCATCCCTCCATCAACTCAGACCAGCTTTTTTGCTTCTGGAGAAGAAGGGCATCCCTATGATGCTGCCATTACCGCATGCCCCTGTGGTAATGGCTTGCTCAGTGATGTGCAGTGTTATCTGCCACCCAAAGCATTTTGCGTGTACTCCAACATGTTTATTTTTGCTGCATGGCTTGTGGCAAACCGCACATGGTACTTTTTATGTTTTTCTTTGAACAATGATTTTCTTCTTTTCAAACTTCCATAAAGCCTGGATGTGAAGATTACACAACCAATAGCTATCCTATTAACAAGTTTCCCTACCTGAGTTGTTGATATGTACAGCTCTTCTAGAGTTACCTTTGGTCTCTTGGGGTATTTTATGATTAGTTCTCCTTGCTATGTTGCCAGTACTAGGTGATAAAGTGAAAAATGGGTGAAATTAAAAATCCATGTGGATACCATCCCACATGGTTCATATTACAGAGCTGGACAGATAACAGCTTGAACAAAAGAGGACCAGCAAACTTACTCAGACTCTGTCTACATGGAGATGAAACCAGGTGTACTGTAGCAGCAAAGATATTTCATTGACAGTGTTGGGAGTAACGCGTTACAAAAGTAATTAATTACTTTAATGCATTGATTTTTGCTGTAACGTGGTAATGTAAGGCATTACTGGGGGAAAAAATGTAATATTTTACTCGGTACAAATGTCAGTAACGCACGTTACAATGCATTGTTAACCCCGAATAAAGTGGTAGGTTTTCTTTTTCTTCATACAAATTCGCCAAAATCACAGCGAGATCAGCAGAGGAGAAACATCCCTGCAAAATGTTTCACTTCCTGTAGTCAGACAGAGCAGAGATGAGTGAGCCTGCAGCTGATCTAACATCGGATAGTACATTCTCCAGATGCGATTGTTCCTTGCATTGCACCATGAACCATCACTGTGGCTATTTTATCTTACTTTTTTTAACCACAATCCAAGCTCAGTCGGATTCCAAATCACCTTCTACTGGATGTGTAATAAGCTAATTGAGCATCATGAGCTACATTTAGATTTCCAAATCCATTTTTACATTTTATTTTGGTGAGAGTAACTTAAAAGTAATGCAAAAGTAGTGTAATGCCTTACATTTTAAATACAGTAATATTGTAATGTAAGAAATTACTTTGAAGTTACAGCAACAAGTAATAAATAATGCATTACAGTTTTGAAGTAACTTGCCCAACACTGTTCATTGAATAGGTGTTTCATCCACAAGGAGCCGGTGTTTCAGGACACTGTAAATGATCATGTTTGAAACCGGGTCCCAGAGAGGAGAAATCTTACAACGCCAGGCCAGCTCACTTGTCTCCGTGATTATGCGGCATTTATTCTGAGTGGATGATGTTGCTGCCCCATTCCTATATTTTCCAGACATGCGCAACTCTGTGATAAAGAAAAAAAAAAACATGTCGCTGTACGATGTTGCGGTCCTAATAAAGCAAATACTGACCTTATTATGGATCCTAGAATACAATTTACTGTCTCTTCTGTATCACCAGCAGCTACAAATGGATCCAGAGAACCACAGACACCATATGCTTTTGAATAAACCTCTCATTTGAAACTAGATTGTGTTTGCCACATGCTCATTGTTCTTTTTTGTGTTTCTCTGGTAGTGTCACAGCGCCACCAGTGGGCCTGGCATATGTAATGCAGCATCTTAAGCCGATTTGTATGATTTTGTATGGACAAAGGTTTGAATTATTGTGGTGCCATTTCTACAGACTCTGTTTTTGAAACTATACTTTTGTCTCCATGTAGAGCAGGCCTAAACCTACAAAATTTAACAGGAAAGTTTTATTTTAAACTTACCATTTAGATAAAACAAAAACACATTCAGGCAGGCTCACTTAGGATTATTTGTGCAACATTAATTCCGCTGATGCAAGTTTTTTTGTTCTTTACAACAAATCTCTGACACAGTCTATGTTCAGAGTTAAGCCCTTCCATAAAAAAGGTCTTTACCAGAAACAGCTTTAAAGAATAAAACTGAGTGTTGTCTGTGCCTGCACTGGGATGATTAAAGCTCAAGTATGAGTTGAGGCTAAATGCTAGCGATTGTCAAGGTCACATTAATAGTTTATTGTGAAACAGAAACCTCAATGGGAAAATGAAATTAATCTTTGCATACATTTAAGCAGTGCTCAGCATTATTCCACTTTGAAGGTCTCAGGAGTCTTTCTTTAGCATGCAAAGATAAAAGACTCAGAAAAGAATGGCTCATAACAATCTGAGGCCTTAACTGTGGGCAAGTCCAAAAAGTATAAAGTTTATTGCAATTAGACTCAATGCAGACATTAGAGACAAAACTGTATTCAGAGTTGCTCAAAAATAATCACTCCAAACATTTAACCAATATCACTGTTTACCTCTAAGCTTTTATGCAAAGAATGAAAGACTTTTGTAATATTTTCTTGATCAAATTACCTAAGACAGATATTTTACAAAGGATATTAGCACATTTTTTACAAGTCAAATAAGTAAACAATAAATTAATGTGTTTTTTGGTGTGTGTGGAGACAAATAAGGCATGTGAAAACACTCACTTTAACATAATCAAGTACTTAGATTAGTCTTAACGTTTGTGTCAGCTAAATAACACCAAAACTACTTACACAGTTCAGAAAAGTCTAAGATCAGTTGGAAAACCATGAAAAAAAATAACTTTTTCCATGAAATGTCCCAGCATATATTCATGTTCAGAGTAAAATTAATGTCTTTATCTTGTACAAATGATGGGACTGCTATATGAACCCTCCTGTCATGTTTTAAATACTCTGATAAGATTAAGGTCTGGACTTCTTGGTTGGCAACCCATCTGTGAAAATGTTCCCACTTAAACTACCGGAACAACTCAATGACTGCTGACGTTGCCACTTATTGTGAGATAGGTTCAAGCATACACGTCATCGATCATGTTAAATAACCTGAAAATTGTTCTTATTTCTTTGCTTTTTTAACAAGAAGGTTTTATTTTAAAAAATGAACTCTAAATGTCTGCAGAAAAGATGGTCAAATTCAAGATGTAGACATTGGCAATGAATGGACTGCACAGTCAGCTGGGCTGTTAATCACAGATCTGTTTTTCCCCCACACAGTCCTTCATTCAGCTCTTGCCTCTGGTCATGACTGCTCACAAAAGCATGAGATCACAGATTTAAGTGTTGGTATAGGGGCACGGTAGGGTTCAAATCCCTCAAACAATAGACAGCTATCTTTACAAAGAGAATAAAAACAGCTTTTCACGTTGCGTGAGCTATAGGTCTATAAACACAACTTAAGTTATAACAAACAGTTTTGCATTGAAGATCATTGAAAAGTATCCAAACAGAAGCCAATATATAATTATTTTTTCATTTTATTTTTTATTTTTTGACTTAATAAATATGTTCTAAGATTTTTGTTACATGTTTGGGTGCAGGATAACCCTTTCAGGGTGCTTTATCATCAGTGTGACAAAAAGGATCTTGTCTCTTTCCTTGTTCCTCTACCATGCAGTGATTGTAATCAGAAAATAAACTGAAATCCTCTTCTTTGGGTATAAAAGAAAAACTATAACCTCAGATCTATATTTAGCCTCTAGAAACCTTTGTCTCTGAGACTGCTGAGTGTCAGCGGAGGCCTGACACTATTCTTTAGAGGTGTCATTAATTCAGCTTTTCAAAGTCTAGTGGTGCTGACTGTGAGGATGGCAACTTGTGATATGTGAGTTTTGGAGAGAAGCTGTTAATTTTTCAGAAGTAACACTCTTAATTTAAGATTTTTAACAAGTGGATATCACCATTTGGGAATTTCATTTGATGAAAAAGTAGGAAAAAAAGTGAAAAGCATAACAATTCATATAGATGAGTCTTGAGATGGTAATTGGCTGCTTTGCTTCTCTTCCAATGGCTTGATAGGTAAAAAATGACTGATAATAATTGTTGTGTACAGATGTGTAGAAGCATTTTTGCTTTAAAGATGCAATAAAGCAAAGCAGTTAAAGTAATCACACTTTAGAAAAAAACATGCAGCTGAAAAAAAACATTCATGTTAAAGCTAAATGTAAGCTTGAAAGTTTAATCAAACAAGTTTCAAATTCAAATTCAAAAATACTTTATTGATCCCAGAGGGAAATGAAGTGTTGGTATAGCTCATATAATTAATTCTTTAAGGAGTTGCTGTAGATGATGATAGCTGTGGGCAGGAAGGATTCCCTGTAGCGGTCTGTATTGCAGCAAAACTGAAGAAGCCTCCGACTGAAGACACTTCAGTTATGGTAGGATAGTCTCATGAAGAGGATGCTCAGGGTTGTCCATAATGTTTTTGATTTTATGAAGAATCCTTCTTTGCATTATCCTCTCCAGATGTTCCAAAGTTGTCCCAAGAACAGAACCAGCCTTCTTTATCAGGTTGTTGAGCCTTTTTAAGTCCCTGGCTCTGATAATGCTACCCCCAACGGATGACGGCTGAAGAGATTACACTCTCCACAACAGACTTGTAGAAAATATGCAGCATTTTGCTGCAAACCTTGAAGGACCTAAGCTTCCTCAAGAAGTACAGTCTGCTCTGTACCTTCTTATAGACGGCTTCACTGTTCAGTCTCCAGTCCAGTCTGTTGTCAAGGGGAACTCCGAGGTATTTATACCCCTCAACCGCCTCCACTTCTTCTCCCATGATGGAAACAGTGTTTGACTTATCCCTGATTCTTCTGGAATCTACAATCATCTCCTTTGTTTTGTTCACATTCAAGGTGAGACGATTGTTTCCACACCATGTCACAAAGCGGTCCACCACCTCTCTGTTTTCAGCTTCTTGTCCATCTCTGATACACCCTACAATTGCAGAGTGATCGGAGTATTATATAAATTTAAATCTATTATATAAATATAATAGATTTAGATAATATAATATAATATAATAGATAATAGATCTAAATCTATTATATAAATATGAAGCATATATAAATCAGTGTATACTTAAGATTTATTGGTCAAAAGCTTTTTTATCAAGCATTTATTATATTTTTTAGTTCATGACTGTCAGGAAAGAATTTTGCATTGGGAAGCAGTTTTATAGTTTTTTTGTTTGGTACCGTATTTGACACATGTATTGGTTGTCATTAAAACACAATCTCAATTGTTTTCTTAATGTCAAATACAGTCATGGCAGAACGAAAGCACATCGTCTGTCCATTGTAGAGTTTTTCATGTACAGTGGTGCAAAATATTAAATGGCAAAATATTATATTGCAGAAAGTTCAAGTTGTCCCACTTAAAAAGATGAGATAAGTCTGTAATTTTTATAATACGTACACTTTAACTGTGCGAAAAAGAATGTAAAAACATCCAGGAAATCAAATTGTATGATTTTTAAAGAATGTATTTGTATATTTGTGCAGAAAATAAGTATTTAACACCAACAAACAAGCAAGAATTCTGGCCTTCACAGACCTTTTTGTTCTTCTTTAAAGTGTAACTGAACCCCATGAAAAAGCATAACCCCGCCCCCAGACAACAGTTGAAAAATTCTACAAAGTCGGCGGTGCCAGGAAGAACGGAGGGGTATGGTCAAGTGTGGAGGATGAGCGGAGGGGTGGACGTGGGGGTGTGTTCAGGAGGACAGTGACACCTCGCCTAATCTGACACTGAAACATGGACAGTGACCAAAGCGACGTTGGCAGTTTTGCGACTGATCAATCTGATCAACATTCCTCTGTTTTGAACGTTAGCCTATGTTAGCATTACCACTCAGAGACTGGACTCCTCCTGTCTTCCTCTGCCTCAGCAGCCCCGGGCTTGGGCGGCGCTGGCTCGGCGTCCTTAGCCAGCGGATCTCCTACGCCATCACCGGAGATAGAGGAGTAGAGGGAGGCTTTATGGAGCCCAGCGGGCGTGAGCCGTATCAATTCGAGCCGCTGGCTGAGGGCGCTGAGTCAGCGCTGCCCGAGGCTGGCGCTGCTGCTGAGGGAGAGAGAGACATGATGGGTCCGGTCTCTGAATGGTAATGCTAACATAGGCTAACGTTACCCCTAACCCATAGGCTTACGTTCAAAACAGTATGTTAGCTATGCCAACTAAGTGCTAATGTGATACTAATGGTAACCTGAAAAACGCAATCCAACTCCAAACTCACCATGGGGCCGGTATTAGGGATGTGTCGGTCGCCAACGAACCGGCTCTAAGAGCCAACTCTTTGAAGTGAACGATGGGAGCCGGCTTATCATTGGGAGCCGTTTTTTTTTTTTTCATTCCCCCCCGCTTGTTTTGGTACATTTGGTACATTTGCATTAATTTTAATAGACTTTAAGCAACAGAAAATCTGAGGAGCCACTTGGGAGCCGAAAGAGCCGGGTCTTTATGGTGAGCCAAGCCAAAAGAAATGGCTCTCCAAAAAGAGCTGGAATTCCCATCACTAGCCGGTATGTCTGATAGTTTTATACCCAAGCCCACGGAGTGTGTCTGTGAGACCATGACTGCTGTGACACAGTCAATGCCTGTGACGTAAAGATGTACCGCTCTCCACCAATCACAAAATTCAAATGTAGTAGCCACCGTTCAACCCCAAGGAGGCAGAACTAAGACGTTTTTAGACCAAAAAGTGTAGAATCAAACAAGTTTACACGGAAATGTAAAAAAATCCCCATAAACTGAAAGATTGCATTGGTAAAGACCAATTTATACAGTTTAGAAGCAAAAAAAAGTTGTTTTGGGGTTTAGTTACTCTTTAAGAAGCTCTTCTATCCTCCACTCATTATCTGTATTAATGGCACCTGTTTGAAGTCGCTATCTATATGATCAAATCCTGTCCACACCTTCAAACAGTCAGACTCCAACCTCCACCATGGCCAAAACCAGAGAGCTGTCTAATGACACTGGGGACAAGATTGTAGAGCTGCAGAGCTGGGATGAGTCAATCTACAATAGGCAACCAGCTTGGTGGGAAGAGATCAACTGTTGGAGCAACTATTAGAAAATGGAATAAATACAAGATCACTGACAATCTCCCTAGACCTAGAACTCCATGCAAGATCTCACCTCGTGGAGTACACATGATCTTGAGAACGGTGAGAAAACAGCCCAGAACTACATGGGGGTAACTGGTCAATGACCTGAGGAGAGCTGGGACCACAGTAACAAAGGTTACTATTAGTAACTAGGGTTGCCCATCTCTCTGTGATAAACTTTGATGATTTGCATCTAGATACACAGATTACGATTCGATTCAAAAACGATTTCCTTTTATAATATTTGAATCAATTCGGTTCGAATGTAATTGAATCGATTCAATACAGTGTAAAAACGTACCCATTTGATTCTACAGGTAATATTTTTGTTGTAGATATTTTATAAAATAAAGAAGCCAACTCTGTTAAAGTGACAGTTCAACATTTTCTTTTCAAATATGTAAAAGACCACACATTCCAAAGCATTGTGGCTTTATGGCACTGCCAAAAAAAAACTGAATAACAAAGTCACATGTCAATGTATTTATTTTTAGAGATGGACCAAAAAAACAAAAGTGGCTGGATCGTTGGATGGGAACTCCAGAGGTAAAAGTAGCACAGTATAGTAATTACAAAGTGCAACATTCCAACCTGAGCATAGTGTTTTGAAGACAAGAGGTAGATAATATAGGTGCAACATTTCAATGTAAACAAGTTACACACCTATAAACAAACCGTGTAACAATAACCTTATAATGATTACCCCTGGTGGTCATCTCAAAATGTATCCTCATGCCTGGGGAGCCAGATTGGAAGGAAAAAGCAACAGCCACAGTCTTATCTCAACAATACTAAACACAGTGACTAATGCTTCATGTAAAAAAATGGAGAAAATAAAGAAATATCCATCCATCTATTATCTGCACCCTCCATCCTATACAGGGTTGCGGGGGGGCTGGTGCCTATCTCCAGCAGCCACAGGGCGAGAGGCGGGGTACACCCTGGAAAGGTCCCCAGTACATGGCAGATAAACAAACATGTATAAAATAAATCAAACTGCTGCTTTTTGACATGGGAAAGGTAATGCTATCCAAAGTGCTGCCCCTCATATATATCCTCATATGCAGTTAAGTCTGACTGACAAGTCTACTATCATTACTGCTTTTACCTCACACAGGAAAGTAGTTCACTTACAGTATGCCTGTGTATTTTCCTTGTTATTTTATTCATCACTGTTCTGTTTTTTGAGGGAAGATTTTTCTTAAGGAAAATCATCTGATCCACATCTTCTTGTTTGAGTAGGCTGCATTTTGTTGGAACAATATCTCCCGCAGTACTGAACACCCGTTCAGATGCCACACTGGCTGCCAGGATGCAGATGTATCTTTTAAGCCCCTTTCAAGCAGGCCATGAAAAACAGTAATTTTCCAGACTTCATCTGTTTTGCTTTTGAGTCTGAAAGCAATCTTCCGGACTTTGTCCGGATACCATTTACCGGTACCGGATACCGTTTAATTTTACAGAAGAAAACCTAGTAACAAGAGCGGACTTTTCGCGCTATGGTGTTTGCATTCAGATTATCAGGAAATGTTCCGGGAAAAACTGGAGGGGTGTGGGGCGGTGGGGAAAAGGGGAAGAGGCAGGGAACGCTGTGAGCGCATACATTGATTACGTATAAATGTCACTATTTCCTTTCAGCTTCTTCATTAATGTCTCTTAAGCGTTTCTGGGTGCGCAAAATTGAACACATCACAAAGACGAGCACTGTGAGTAGATCTGCTGTTTTGTCTGCCATCTTTGCAATATTCCCTTTGTTTGGGGAAATGACATGTAGGCTATGCCCGCCGCACTAAATTTACGTCATATCCACATACAACCCCCCACATACAACACACGCTTGTATTTTGAATCCGCATTTGTATCACTTATGGTACCAAATGGTAAAATGGTAAAAAAATATATGTAAAATCAGCTTGAACGTGTGTGTAAAATGTTCACGTGTGGTAATCATACTGTCAATGTAGAGGGTCGGTTTACAATGACTGAGTATGGACGCTGGTCGCCGCAAGATGGCGGCGCAGCAAGATGGCGGCCTCCACAAATCACTCGCTGAATTGGTCTATAGATGGACGAAGCCTCCGTTACGTCACCCATAGGTTTCTGAAGAGCCAAAATGAAGCCAACTGGCAGTTCCCACTGCCGCCATCTTGGCTGCGTCACGCGTCTCGTCACTCCCGGAAAATACAAAAATGGGCAAAGAGGTGGAGCTGAGAGTAGCGCTGTGAGGGCGGGAGTGGATGATTGACACTCTGAGCCGATGTAGGCAGGAGCTAGTCCTGAAGCTAACTGAAGCTAATGGAGGTTAGCGGGCGCCTTTAGCCTGAAAGCCGCGGTAGAGCAACTCTGCTACCATCCTCCACCCAGGCTGTAAATACAATATTAATTCGGTAAGTTAATATTTAAATTGAAATAATTTATTTAAATGAAATTATCATTAACTTAATCCAAGTTTTCAATAATATTTTTAACTTAGTTATTGTGGTCCCCAACCCTGGTCCTCAGGGCCCACTGTCCTATTTCCCCACTCCAGCACGTCTGACTCTAATGATTGCATTACCTCCTTAGCATGCCTCCAATTGCTGTAGAAGCCTGTTAATCACCCATCTATTTAAAATAGGTGTGCAGCAGCAGAGGAACACCAAAAACATGCAGGATAGTGGGCTCTGAGGACCCGGGTTGGGGACCTCTGGTATGAGATCTATTTAGTCTATGCATGAGATACATGACCAAGCTAAGTTATTTAGGATAGTTCATATATTTATATTAATACTTGTTTGTATTTACCCTAATTGTTAGTGATTGTACTACCATGTAGGATCTCCAAGTTAAAAAAAAACTGTTCCCACAGCTATTGTAGATTAGCAACAGCTATTTTGACTAATTTCGATCCTAGTCAATTCTGCAATGTATGAATTTTACTAATCATTTATTGAGGTCTGGGAAGGGATAAGTTGCCTTTTTAGTAAAACACTTGTGTTTCTTTTTATAGATTTTGTTTACCAGGTCACAATGGCTGCATGCCTGTCCTTCACAACAGCCAAACAAAAAAGAAAATGTAAGTACCTGTCTCCATCACTTCATGTAGAATTTTATTAGTATTATACTCTCAACCGATAGGCCACACCCTGTGCAACTGCCATTCATTATGCTAGTTTTTTTCTCCATAGCCCAGTGTTTCTTAAACTTTTTTTTATCATTCCCCACTTGCTCATGCTCCCACAAAGGAGCATACACAAGCCCCCCATGCTTTTATCGCCACAACAGAATGGTGACCACGCCTGATTTTTTAAGTGTTTTATTTATTTAAATAGCCGAGTTAGTCGACAAGTTTTTAAGGGTATAAATTAGTTGGAAAAAGGGGTTGCGCACTGGTATAAAACCGGCTCAGAAATATATGCTGTCAGTAATTGCTACATGTAGAACTTCAGCTCACATTTGGAGAAAATAAAAGTTGTAGTTTTATCAAATTTATAAAGCTTTCAAAAGTACAAAATAAAAAAATAAAAGAATAAATGAATAAAGAGCAAGACACTCATCCCTGTATTTCCTCCGTGGTTGACCGTGTGACTTCTCTGACTCTGAAACGTTTCCTGATCTTTTTAGATATTTGTTCATTTTGTAGATGGAATCTCTGATAATGCGGCTACTTCAGCTTGTTTTGTTCTGCTGAGATATATTCCAGCATCAAATTCCCAGCCCGATGTTCCAGGTCACTGTTCTGTTTACACTGATGATCACAATTGCTAATTTATTTGAGTGTGTTTAATTTTGTGAGAGGGGGGAGCTGGTTGATTTAATTTACAGTGTGGTGAAACATTCACAACGATAGAATTTAGGGGGGGAAAACTATTTAACTCCCACTGATGTCACGCCCCACCTGCAATACCTCTGCGCCCCACTAGTGGGGCTCACCCCATAGTTTGAGAAGCACTGCCATAGATATTTGGACCATTGCAGACTGCCATGTCCGACATAGTTATAAGAGAGCTGAAGAAACCATCGGAGGCAACCTCGACCTCCCAGACGTCCGTATCTCCTAGTTTGGCTGGGGGGGGGCTGAGTTGGAAAGGCCTTCTCCCATTTTTTTTCAAATCCCTGCGATGAGGAGCAATTCTAGATGTCCTCATCATTAGCTGTGGTGGAAATGACATGGGGGTGGTTAACAGTGTCCAGTTGGTGAACATGATGAAGGAGGACCTGCATCAGCTTAACCTTCTCCACCCTCAGATGTCCATCATCTTCTTCTCCTTCACACAAAGGTGTCGATTGAGGGAAGGTGTAAACCCAGCAAAAATAGAAAAGGCCAGGAAGTTTGTCAACAGTGTTATGGCTTATTTTATTCCTAGTTTAAATGGTGCCATCTTTATGCATCTTCACATTAGACATGACAGTCCAGGGATATTTTTGTCAGACAAAGTTCATTTCACAAATAGGGGAAATTAAATGTTTTTTAGTGATATTGCTAATTTTCTTAAAGGCCATCTTGAACGCCAGTGAAAGGCTTCCAATTAGGAGTGTCACTGCTTTTGAATATGGCCCTTTGGACAAATTATGTTAAAGATAAAAGTATAAATATAGCCCTGATTGTTATGTCTAATGTGTTGTTGATGTAATTTTTTTACACAAACCATTTTACTGCATATATATATATATATATATGCCAGATATGAAATATATTGGAAATATTTGCCAGATTTATGGTGTGTGCAAAGCACATGAGGTGAGGGCTCGTCTCTGCTTCTGCGCCAGCTAATACCATGTTTGTCGCATTGTCAGTTACCAGGGCTGACTCTTTATCAAGAAGGTTCCAGTCAGCACATGTCTGTTTCAGTAGAGCACCTACATTCTTCCCAGTGTGGCATCCTTTGAATTCCTGGGTCTGTAAGACATGAACCTTTAACTTCCAATCCGGAGTGATGTGGTGGGCTGTGATTGTCACATAAGACTCCGTCCCACATGGCGTCCAAGCATTGGTTGTTATTGCCACTCGTTCTGCATTTGCTATTTCTTTTTCTACTTGTCTCTTAACTTGGGCATACAACGCTGGCATACACATTTTGGTCATATGATTTCGGGACAGTATCTTATATCTGGGCCCTAATGTATGAATCAAATCCTGGAATCCTTCCCACTCGACCATACTGTAAGGACATAATCCCTTGGCTATAAAATGCATTAGTGATGCCGTGATTTACTTAGCTTGTGCTGAATGGTGACCAAGTTGCTGGAAAAAGTTAGAAAAGGTGTTACCTGTTCTTGGCTGTGTGCTACTGCTTGCTGCATGCACCTCCTCGCTGAACTCACCGTACTCTTGACAGTATTTCCTCCTTGCGTGCTGGTCCAGATTTGTTGTGCTGCCAGTATAAGTCAACAATGCTCTACACAGTTTACAAATGGGATGGCTTCTGTCGAGCTTCCCTTCCTTCTTATAAAACCTCAAAACGGTCCACACTTTGGATTTTTATTTCCCCAATGCATTGAAAATCTGTCTTGGTGTATTGTCACCTCCATCGCTCAGACTGACGCTGTCGTTCTTCACTTCCACCATTTTCCACGTTGTCATCTGCTTATCACTTATGCAAATACCAGCTAGGCAGCTACGGAGTTTCGCGGGCAGCTTAAGATCTTGCGTTGTTTTATAGATGCTGTGTGATGCCAACAACCGATTCCAAGTTTCGCTATACCTGATCCATGATGACTCTACAACCGATTAATCTAGGAATTCAAAGAGCCTTCAGGGAATCAGACGGGTAATTACTGAGGACTATACAGAAGCAACATAAGGTCAAGATCAGAGACAGCAAAGAAGCATACAGGAAGAAGCTGGAGAACAAACTACAGAGTAACAATATCAGAGATGTCTGGTCAGGAATAAAAAAGATCACAGGGTTTAAGGACAGGAAGGATTGAATAGATGGAAGTCTGGACAGAGCCAAATAACTGAACACATTCTTCAACAGGTTCAGTTCAGGAACTAGCTCAGCCTCCTCCTCTTCGGTTCTCAGCCAAACAGACATCCCACTCTCCTCTGACCAACAGCTTTCCTGTTACACCTCGAATGTTTTATCCTTCACCTCAGCCATGGACTCTTCTGATTCCACAAGTTTGACTTCCAAGTCAGAAAATGCTGCTACCCCCTTTCCCTCCCCCTCCCACTTGTCTGTCTCCAAAAGTCAGGTGAAGAGGCAGCTGGAGAAACTGAACCGGAACAAGGCTGCAGGTCCGAATGGTGTCACCCCCAGAGTCCTGAAGGCCTGTGCAGAGCAGCTCTGTAGGATTCTGCAGCACCTCTTCAACCTTAGCCTAAGTCAGGAGAAGGTTCCTGTGTTGTGAAAGACATCCTGCCTTGTTCCAGTACCAAAGAGAACTCACCCATCAGTCATCAATGACTATAGACCACCACAGGGGACCGTACTATCACCATTTCACCACCTTTTCACTCTGTACACCTCAGACTTCCAGTACAAATCAGATACCTGTTATCTGCAGAAATACTCAGATGACTCGGACAAGAAGCTGAATACAGAGAGCTGGTGGACCGCTTTGTGACATGGTGTGGAAACAGTCGTCTTACTTTGAATGTGAATAAAACAAAGGAGATGATTGTAGATTTCAGAAGAAACAGGGATAAGTCAAACACTGTTTCCATCATGGGAGAAGAAGTGGAGGTGGTTGAGGAGTATAAATACCTCAGAGTTCACCTTGACAACAGACTGGACTGGAGACTGCACAGTGAAACCGTCTACAAGAAGGGACAGAGGAGACTGTATCTCTTAAGGAAGCTTAGGTCCTTCAAGGTTTCCAGCAAGATGCTGTAGATCTTCTACAAGTCTGTTGTGGAGAGTGTAATCTCTTCAGCCATCATCTGTTGGGCTAGCAGCATCAGAGCCAGGGACTTAAAAAGGCTCAACAACCTGATGAAGAAGGCTAGTTCTGTTCTTGGCACTACTGTGGAAACACTGGAGATGATGATGCAAAGAAGGATTCTTCATAAAATTAAAACAATTATGGACAACCCTGAGCATCCTCTTCCTGAGACTGTCATACAACAACAGTCTCTTCAGTCAGACGCTTCTTCCGTTTTGCTGCAATACAGACCGCTACAGGAAATCCTTCCTGCCCACAGCCATCATTATCTACAACAACTCCTTAAAGAATTAATTATATGAGCCTCTGGGATCAATAAAGTATTTTTGAATTTGAATTGAATTGAATTTCTATCGATTGAGAAGGCTGCGACCGATGCAGCCATATCTCTCACTTGTTGAACCGAATATCCGGTCACATTGGTTTATCATTCACAACCCTATTAGGAACATTTGACATAGTCATGGATTAAAATCCTGCAGCGCTCGGAAAGTCCCGCGGCTTAAGCCAGAACATGTTCAGGCCCTTTTAAAGTTCGCCAGAGACCACCTGGATGTTTGGGAGAATAGCATGTGGTCAGATGAGACCAAAATAAAACTCTTAGTTAGTGATGGCTAAAGGCAGCTTTCTGAAGCCCTGAAGCTTGTATCAATAAACAATTCATTACTCAAAGCTTTCTAACACAGTACGCTTGTATGACATCTAGTGGCCTTTAGTATAAATACCATTTTGAATAAACCTGTTTGCCAATTGATAAAAAAATGTCCATACACGTATGCCTTGTTTGGTGTCACTTTTCTGTTGATTTCTTGATGTTTGTAAGCATACGGTGAAAAAACAATGTACAACACACAGACACACTCACACACCCACAGGCACACACACACACACACCCACACACACACACATAGTACTGTGTAAAAGTAAAAAGAATTCTTTCAGAAATATAAATAATGATTGTTTATATTTATCAGTGTACAAAATGCAAAGTGAGCAAACAAAAGAAAAATCAAAATCATATCAATATTTGGTGTTACTACCTTTTGCCTTCAAACGAGCATCAATTCTTAAGGGAACACATGCACTAAGTCAGGGATTTTGTAGGATTATAACCAGGTGTATGATCAACCAATTATACCAAACAGGTGCTGATGATCATCAATGTGACATATAGGTTGAAACACAGTCATTAACTGAAACAAAAACAGCTGTGTAGGAGGCTTAAAACTAGATCAGAAACAGCCAAACTCTTCTACCAAGGTAAGGTTGTGGAACATAGTTTAATATCATGGCAAGAGTGAGCACAGCAACAAGACACAAGGTAGTTATACTGCATCAGTAAGGTCTGACCCATTTCACAGGGTCAGGTCCGGCAAAATTTTCAATTCAACATGGAGGAAATAGTGATAATGGCCGTAGCTAATCACCCTGAGCTTTTTGACACCAGCTCCTTTCTCTACAGAGACAGGAATAAAAAGGACCTCACTTGGAGGAATATAAGTGAGGAGAGGGGGTAACCTGGTAAGTTCATTTCATTTTTGAAAGTTTTCACGTTACTGATCCTGCGAACCTGCACAGGGTACTCTCCACAGTTAATAGAAAATGGAGACTCTCTCTTCCAACGCTAGATCGACAGCTGCCATCTTGCAAAAACACCTTCTGGTACTAGTTGCTCCCACTAGTTGCGTATTTCTGGCTTGACGCGCGCCTTTCGAGCTGCGACTGTTCAAGTGTCAAACTTTGGCGTATGGCGCGTTTTTGACGCTTTGGTATTAACGCACCTTTAGAAACATACAAAAGCACTAAAATTCCAAGTTGTTGCTTTTTCTTTTTTGGGGCCTGCCAAAGCAATGCAGGAAGAAGTATTATTGGTGACTGGAGTTACCATGGCGACGTAATTAGCAAAAAACCACAGTCAAAAAATGCCATAGTAATGAATAGAGTCAGGTGTCTAAGCAATTATCAAAATCCAAAATTTTTTGATTTATTATGTCATCATACGTCATCCAGAAACCCTGTTCAGTTAAGTTAGAGTGTGACATTGTCTCAGAGTTGGAAGTTAGGTGATTTTTTATCATCGCCATCACGGTCACATATTTTGCTCCACTGACATGATTTTCAGTCATGTGAAAGCCGCATCCATTCACATTCACACTATTTTTCTCTACGTCTCACTGTTTTCTGTCAAAGCTCTACAGAGCGCACAGATGTCGAAGAATTCCAACCAGATTCTAAAAGATTCTGCTATACTTTAACATTGAGTATTCTGTGATTTTATGAGGCAGAACCTTTTTGTAAGTAATCTCTCTCTCCTTCATTCTTGAACTGTGAATGAGGTAGAGAGTACTTTTCCATGATCAAAGACGAAACATAACTCTTCTTGATGCTTCGAGAATTTTTCCGATACCATGTACGTTTTCGAACAGCCCCAAGCTGTTCGGACCCCTTCTTTGAGTCAGAATTTGGCTTCGTCAGAGGGAGAAATCAGCTGAAAAATGTAAAACACCAACTGATGACAGCCTTGTTGCTAGGTAACAGTGCAGCTGGGGCACTGTGGAGAAGATAAGGTCACTTAAGGTCATCCTAAAACGCTTTGGACATGCATTTAAGGCCTGATAGAACAATAGATTACCATAGGAAGAATCGCAACATATAACTGATGAGATAGCCTTAACTGACTTCCATGCTGGACTTTCAAAATAAGACTCAATCAAGCTCTACAAAATGAAAGCCTTCAGATTTCCCATAGAAGGCAAGGCAATTTTATTTGTATAGCACACTTTCAACAAGGCAATTCAAGTTGCTTTACACGATTAGGGGATAAAGTAAGAACAGCAATAAAGCATAAAACATACACAGAGCATGGAAGATCATAGCAGCTTAGTGTTTTACACTACTGCTGAAGTAAATGTTACAAAGAGGGTCTCTCTCTCTCTCTCTCTCTCTCTCTCTCTCAAAGGTTGCACACTTAAAGAGTTTTTTAAAGAGTCAATCCCTCTGTCTGTCTCCCTCTATGTCTGTCTCTCCCCATCTGTCTGTTCATGAATTAGTTCACTTAGGGCCCGTCCACACGGAGACGCGTTTCGCTCTATACGTATACATTTTTTTGCGTATTAGCGTTTCGTCCACACGGATCCGGCCTTTTGGGAGACTGAAACTGCTATTTTTTGAAACCGGCTCCCAAAGTGGATCAATCTGAAAACGACACCCTTGCGGTTTCGTGTGTACAGCCAATCCGTATATTTTATTAAACGATGATGTCATCAAATCACGTGTCGGCTACATAACACGTAACTGCAACAACAATAATGGCGGACTACATGATTTTGTTCGTGCTGCAGAAGCTACTAAGGCTACTAGCTTTATTACAGTAAAATCTATTGCTTTGTTATAAATGTATTCTTCTTGGTTCGTATACAGTGCGCAAGGTTATGCGCATACTCAAAGTCTTCTTCTCCGTGTATAGTGTATCTTTGTGGCAGAATTAGAGCGCCCCATACTGGTCTGGCATATATTCTACATCGTTTTCAGTCCGTGTCAGTGGTTTGATGTGTACGCAGATATTTCTTGAGATGACGCTGTGTTTACAGAATTGTTTTTTAGAACGAGGAAAAAAGATTATCGGATAGGGAACTTACCGGCTTCATGTGGACGTGGTCTTAATGAGCACATTTTTTATAATGGCCAGAATACAGTTTTGAAACAGACGCAGCGTCATCACCACGGTCTCTGTTGTTTAATCTCAACGTATGACATCAAAAACAACTCAATTTCCCATAATGCTTCATGTCCATTCATCTCTAAGTACTTTGCTGCCTGTGCTGTTAAAACCGACCTCTTTTATCTTACTTAGGAAAGTATTCTACCCCACAGAAAAGTATTCACACTCCTTAGATAATATATGCTACTTAGCATTACCATGCTAGTTAGCATGGTAACTAGCTCATGCTAGCATTTTAGCTAATTTTTGCTTTTAGACTAACTCTTCGTACTGATTCCTCTGATGCTAACGATAAAATGTTAGCTAGCATTGGCATGCCAGCTCATGCAAGCATTTTACCTAATTTTTGCGTTTTGACTAAATCTTCATACTTAGTCCTTAGATGCCAATGATAACATTTTAGCTAGCATTAGCATGCTAGTAAGCATGAGCATGCTGGCTCATGTTAGCATTTTAGCCAATTTTAGAATTTTCTTGACTTTTCGTACTGATTACTTCGAGGCTAATGATAACCTGTTACCTACCGTTAGCAAGCTACTTAGCATTAGTATGCTAGCTGATGTTAGCACTTTAGCTAAACTTACATTTTCACTATTTTGTTGCATTGATTACTATGATGTTAATTAAAACATGCTAGCTAGCATTAGCAAGCTAGTATTAGCATTATAGCTAGTATTACTTACAACTAACGTATAACTACTTGCTTTTTTAACTATTTAACCTTTGAAGCTTGATACATCAATCTTGCTGAACGTAACTCATCAACAGAACCTCTGATTGGGGGTCCGACTGATTATGCACCAAGTGGCAGGCCCATTTTAAATTTCCTGAAATGTTTTAGTAAGCATTATTGTAGTACTGATAGGAATATCTTCAAAATTAATATTTTTAAAAAATATAAAAAAATGAAAACAGCAATGTTCAAATTACTCTCCATAGATTGAAAAAATAAGCTTTAAACACCTGTAAAGTCAGGGTGGGGTTTATATGAAGAACCTGACTGTCTCAGGGTTATTGGAGATCACCAGTGGTCACAAGACTGAATTGGATAAGTCAGACCTTGGGCCTAGTGTAGCAGAAACTCTGCTCCTTCATAATTTTTTTTAATGACACTATTTTAATTGCAAACATGAGAACAAAGCTAGGTTTAGCAGTATGTGAGCCCCTGGCCAAGGACCATTTTGGGTGCCCTGCTCCCACAACTTTTTTATGCATGAAAATTACAATGCAGACCTGCCAACCTGTACGCCTTTTGCATTGCAGGTATGCATTTTGACATCTAAATACGCTGGTACGACCCGCCCCTCTAAACTACACAAAAAGCTGTGGACATGTGAGTTTTGGGGCTAATGTGCACGTGCGGTACTCATGTCTGACAACACGGTGCAGCAGCATGGTGA
Organism: Valencia hispanica; assembly: GCA_963556495.2. Taxonomy (NCBI): domain Eukaryota; kingdom Metazoa; phylum Chordata; class Actinopteri; order Cyprinodontiformes; family Valenciidae; genus Valencia; species Valencia hispanica. The sequence continues at coordinate 26,793,201 of OY747701.1, read as the reverse complement.
AGCAGTTTCAGCCAATCATTGTAGAAAAGCGGAGAATTGAGTCTACCCAACCTATAGCGTAATATCTCCTCCCTCCTCCTGTTCTCGCTGCTGCGATTGGTGCTTAAAAAGGTAAACTGTGTGTGTGAGTGCCAGCGGACCTGCCAGCTTTTGGCAAATGTGAACCGTTAGGCGTAACGTTACTTTCACTGTGTAAAGATTCGAGCCGAAGTCTAAGTGAGAAAAAGAAAGAAAAAAAAATGGCAAGGTGTTTTTTTTTAGCAAATCGATCGATCAAGAGAAAGATTAGACAGCGGTGCATGTGCGTGCGTGTATTTTAGCCTTTATATATGTCCATTGCAGATATAATAGGCCTGTATATAAGGAGGAATGTGATTATTTATAAGGTTTAAACATGTAGCCAACAAATCTTTTGCAGCAAGTTTTGCAACCAGTGCCATGGCAGATGAGGGAGAGGAAGACAGGGAGGGACAGGGCAGCAGCAGACCTGCCAAAAAGAAGAGGGTCATGTACCCCAGAAGTTTTTGATTAAATATCAAGAACAGTGCCCATGCTTGCGACCCTCTAAACTTCCATATCATACATTGTGCACAGTGTCTAATTATGATGTGGACATAAGCCACCATGGAGCTGCAGGTAGTGTATAAATTAGACCCGGTGATGTGTGCATATGTGCGGCAAGCCAATTTAACTATTACATTCATAAAAACAAAAACAACCATCGCAATATAAAAAATTTATTACCATTTGAATTGAATACATATATTTTTTTTGGTTTTATTGTTTTTCTTATAACCAATTTCTAGCCAGTTAATGGGGAAATTGCCGCGCGCAAAGCAATTGAGTTTCAAAAGTCTGAAAAAAAGCCGCACAACACAAGTGGTACTCGGTGGTAATATTTCGACAAGGTTGGCAGGTCTGACAATGGATTGATAGCTGGTTACAGATCAACTTCAAAGTCTTCAGACCATGTCCAAATGAGAGCAGAAGCTTAAGCATGGAATCTGTTCCACAAATGTCTACAACTATAAAAAAAATAATTGACCTGAAAGTTTCAGTAACTATACCAGGGGATACAGTAAAGCAATCACTCAAATCTGTTTTTGTGACATCATTTTTAAATAGTTAAGAGTTTTACATAAACTCCAACAAATTGAAACAAATAACATTTCTTTGCTCTCATACATTTAATCAGAAACCTATTAAATTGGCAAAACATCCATTCATTATAGGAAAATAAATAAACAAATATACTTTGGGACACACAAAACCTTGGGTCCACTGACAAATTCTTTAAAAGATTTATTCCCAATTTTTCTTTTGCATGGCTTATCCATGTACGTTACTCTGATTGTTCATCTAGATAAGAAAATGTAATCTTTATTACAGTTAAGAACAATTTACCATTGGAAATCTTTCTTAAAGAAAGAATCCTTTGGAACCATATCAAGATCAGTGTCTAGACAGTATAAACTATTTACTTAGTAAAAGCAGTTCCTTTGACACAGTGGCCTTTTTATGAAAAATCCCTCAACCGACTTACTGTCAGGTCACAAATGTTCAATGTTGTTTGTGCTTAAACGGCTTATTTTAAGTGACTTGAAGGACTTAATATATTGTGCAATATTTATTATGGATGTTGAATTATTGTCTGATGAGTACCATTTAGGATATAAAATACTTTATTCACCCAAAAACTGAATTTATATTGTTGAGAAGGAACAGTTTGAGATTTGAATGGCATAAAACTGTCAAATAAAAATAAAAATGTTGACCAATGGTAGAAAACTTGAAGGTGTCAGCGAGAGATTTGGTGGAAACCTCAAGAGCTCAAATTAAAATTTAATGAATGTTTTTATAGCTTTTTTATGTTTGAAACTGATGATGCAGCTTTAAGCTTGCCAAAATATTGTCCAGGATGCAGTTATATTTCCATGAAAACAGAATTGTTATTCTTTAATAATCCATTTGTTGTCATTGTGAAGGCCAGAAAGAAAGATGCTGGACACAGAAGTAAATCATTTTACTCACATCTTGTTGAGACAAACATTGTTTCACTAAGACTTGTTGCTCTCTGTTTTAGTCTTGTTTTACACTCCAGACTTCTGGTATTTAACTCATCTAAAATCTTTGTCTTCTTGGGTGTCTAAAATCTCCATGTATACCTGTCCCGTTGGCATGACGATGCTCGATATTGATTATATCAGAAATATGTTCAACAGCACATGAGCAAAACTAATAGAACAGCAGATATAAACAGAGTTTAGTAGAAAATACTACTGGAGAGAGAAGAATTAAAATAGCATCACTGTATTTTTTACAGGACATACTTTTATTTTATTTTTAAATCATAAAAATAGGATTATAGACAAGCAACATTTTAAGAGCAAGAGTAAAAGACGCTTAAATCTGTGATATGCTTCTTTTTTAATTAAATATAATTTAAAACATGAAATAACAGAAAATAATAATAATAAGAAGAATCGAGGGTATAAATTGAGGGGACAAATCTCTTTTTCTATAAAATAAAAATAAAGTATCCAAATTGGTTTGGAATATCTCTGAGTCAGAAATTACACTTTTTTTTACCATCGTCAAGTGCTTTTCTCTCCCAGCTAGTGACCAGACATGCATGGCAAACATGAAACAAGTCATCTTTTACATTTATCGGAACAAAAATCTGTTTGCAACACACCAGTATTATGCAGTCAGGAAGCAAGTCGAAGCAATCAAATTTTTCCTCACGTCTGGCTCCTGGAGCTATCATCCCCCATCTAGGCCTATGAAGGCAGTGTTGGATTGAGTTTGAAAGATGATGATAGACTCCTGAGGAAACTAATCTATTTCTAAAGAAGAAGGGGGTATGAATTCTCTCACACGCAACCCATCTCCACCTGTCCACTTTTCTCCTACCGTGGTTTTTACCCCTGTAGTTTTATGACTGCACAGTTCCATGATTAAAGTATAAAGCATGACTTAATTTAGATTTTTAACAAAAAATGGCATTTCATCCACAACTCATAGTTTACTATGTTTTTTATGCACAGCCATAAGCACTTTTCCATAAAAAGATTAGTGCCAGTTTTCAGACATAGTAATTGTTATTACAGCCTTTAATAAAAACTAAATTTCACCATATACAAATATTGCAACTGCAGGAGGAATAGATTCCTTTTAAAAACAATCTGTATTGTACTGAGCTTTACAGAAGTACGGTAATGCATACATATTTACAGAGTATTTACTAAATGTACAGTAATGAAATTAATTTCAGACCAAACATTTACATCATAAATTTCTATTTTTTTTATTTATTATAAATAATTAAATATTCTTGTTTATAAATGCCAATTACCTTATCACAAATATCAAAAAAGCCGCAATATACAGTTTTACACTTAGCTCAGTAGAGATTATGTCCAAGTCGTTTTTATATTATAACTAATGACGTCCACTGGCTTTTTCATCTTGGGGTAAATAAGCTTAACATCTAAATTCCATCTTTAATGAAACAAAGAGGCAGCTGTTACAAGTCCAAGATCATATGTAAGCAAGGCAATACTAGGACACAGATGGTTCCAGTCAGTCTGAGGCTGTGAGAGTTGCCATCTATTTCTGAATCCTTGGCAGGTGGATGATGATAATGATGATGTTTGTAATCACTGGTCACATCTGGACTCACTGCAGAGAGAGAAGAGATGAAAATTACAGTTTGAAGGATACTCATTAACAGCATGACATTAGGAGGCATTGCAATTTTACATGTTAGAAGGACAAGGATGGTTTATCTGACATTTTGTAATGGCAATAAACATCTTAAAGAAACAAAGATTCAAAGAGTTTATATTTGAGTCCATCTTTGAAAAGTTTCCTTTTTCCTCTGTGAAATATTGCTCACTTATCATTTACTTCGGTTTTGGACCATGGCTGTGCAAAGAGCTTTTTAAATTTGAAACATGAATTAAATTCTAATGGACTAGTATGTACACTTTCAATGTGATCAAGTGTTGTATATTTAACTTGGGTCTCCCCCTAAAAAATGAAAACACAAAGAAATCAAGATTAGAACATAAGAACTTTGTATGGTTATTACTCTACACTAGCTGGATTATTTGATCTTATTCTCACGGTACTTTATATCACAGCTGAAGCAAGAATTCCTTTTTTTAATTATTGTAAACTGCTGTTATTTGAATGACCCAGAAGCTTATTTTAGGAAAGACATGTAAAATAATGTGTGTTGACGGAAAGGTATGTTTCTGTGTTAAACTGATTTTGTTACTTAATTACATCTATTTGTTTCAGTAGAGGGCGCACAGTGTAGTGGTTGTTGGCACTGTTGTCTTGCAGCAAGATGGTTCTGAGTTTGAACCTCGGCTTGGGTTTTTATTTATACAGTGGGGCAAAAAAGTATTTGGCCACCACCGATTGTGAATGTTGTCCCACTTAAAAAGATGAGAGGGGTCTGTAATTTTCATCATAGATACATTTCAATTGTAAGAGACAGATAAAAAAAACAAACATCTAGGAAATCACATTGTATGATTTATTTAAGAATGTATTTGTATGATGCTCCAGAAAATAAGTATTTAGCACCTACAAACAAGCAAGAATTCTGGCCCTCACAGACTTGTCACTTCTTCCTTAAGAGGCACTTCTATCCTCCACTTGTTACATGTATTAATGATTGAACTGGTAATCCTCCTTCCATCAGTACGAGCATTGAAGATGAAACGTGGCTGAATCTTCCAGCATGACAATGATCCCAAACACACCACTCGGGCAAGGAAGGAGGGGCTTTGTAAAAAGCATTTGAAGCTGCTTGAGTGGCCTAGCCAGTCTCCAGACCTCAATCTAATAGAGAATCTGTGGAAGGAATTTAAAGTCTGTGTTGCCCAATAACAGACCCAAAACATCACTGCTCTAAAGAAGATCTGCATGGAAGAATAGGTCAAATACCAGCTACAGTGTGTGAAAACCTGGTGAAGACCACATGAAAAGTTTATCCTCTGTCATTCCCAACCAAGGTTACATTACAAAGTATATAGGTGAACTTTTGTTGTTGACAAAATACGTATTTTCTGCACCATTATACAAATCAGTTCTTTAAAAATCACATGTGATTTACTGGGATTTATTTTTTTACATTCTGTCTCTCACATGATGAAAATTACAGACTTCTCTCATCTTTCTAAGTGGAACACACAATTGGTGGGTGCCAAATACTTTTTTGCCCCACTGTATATTGGAATGTATATGTGGCTTCCTCCGACTGTCCAAAAACATTGAGTGTTAGCTTCTTAGCTACTCTACATTGCTCTTAAGAGTGAATGTGTGTGTGTGTGCATTGCTGTTTGTCCTGTGTCTCTCTAGCCCCTTTCAAACAGGCCATGAAAAACTGTAATTTTTCGGACTTCGTCTGTTTTGCTTTTGAGTCTGAAAGCAATCTTCTGGATAGTGAGCGCACACATCGATGGCGTATAAATGTCACTATTTTCCTTTCAGCTTCCTCATAGATGTCTCTTAAGGCAATGTTCCAGAAAAAAAGTGTATTTGAAAACACAACTCCGGTTTAACACCGGATGGAATTGTCCGGAAATATTCCAGAATTTCTGTCTGAAAACAGCTTCTGGGTTGGCCTGTGATGTACAGTCACCCTGTCCAGGGCGTACTCTGCCTCATGGCCAATGACTGCTGGAGATAAACACGAGATCTTTATTTCAGTTAAGGCTGAGCACTTAATGTCACACTCCTAAGTTCCAAGTGCTTTAGATGATATCACTGTACTTGTACTGTGTTTGACTTTTCCTGTAGAAAATGTGTCCAAAGTTTTATTTTTCCTTCCATTACCATTTCTACCTATTTCATGCCATAACCTGAAATAACACATACGTAACTAATTTGGTACATCATCTAATGTTGCTGACGTCATAATGTCAATTCATTATTTCCATTTTAAATTATTTCCATTTTTCACAGCACAAAGCTGCACCAAACACTTGTAGCGATAAAGGCAGCAGCCTCTATTCCCATGCATACTGTTTAAAAGTATGGGAAAATATGATTATTTTAAATGAAAAGAAAGACGTCTTACTGAGATTGATTTCAAAAGAAGTGCCCAATGGTGGTTTAAAATGACCACAAGAGCAGCTTATTAATTTCTTAAAAGTACTGTTATGATATTATGAAATGACAAAAACATAGAAAGGAGCTGTGAGCTCTCACAGATCTGTTTAGAAAGAGATTGTTCTGGTCTATATCTAAATCAAAAAATAAAATATATCCAGTGGCAAATTTTTTTCTTTTTCCTTATTTCCGATATCCCAGCACAACTTACCTGGACAAATTTCCTAAAACTAAGTTATCTAAAAAAACTTAAATTAACTGAACCAGGGTGAAGTATACTACAGACCAAGACCACTTCTTCTTTTTAGATCAAAACTTTGTGCTTATTGATTTCCTGGCAAAAGAAAGGTTTCACACTTATAACTTTGCTTCAGACCAAACAGAAACGTCAGAAAATCTAGACAAACCAAAGTCAGTAGTAAAAGTATCAAAGGTCAAGGTTAAAATTTGAGTGAAGACAGTATTATATATTCTATCAAATCCCACACAAGTAATTTTTGTGGATTTTGATGGAGCAAGTTATGCTATATATGTTATGTTTTTCATTTCCCACTCAATTACAACTGCAGCAATAATGCTCATACATCTTTTGCAGCTGCAAAACAATAGCGGCCCTGTTAAACCATTAGGGGAGTCTGTTAATTTTCCACTACCCTATAAATAGCGAGCTGATGCAACAACAGGGCACCTTCATCCTCTATCTCATCCCCCAGAGATGCACCAGAGAGCATCCTGGGTGCATCTTTGTGTCAACACTCACAGAGAGTTTATGGCAAGGTGTTAAAAGTGTTAAAGCCCATTCAATAGCATCACAAACTAGAGTTGTGAAAGTAGTTCATAAAAAGGAGGATTTGTTTTGTTTAATTTCTGCATAGAATCCACCTGTTTTTTCTTAGATTAAAGAAGTAAAACGGTCAGCGACAATCCATCATGACTGTTTAAATATAAACATTTAGGAACAATAAATCAATATTCCTTGCAGTGATAAATGTAGGGTACTAAAAACATTAAAACAAGTCAATACACAGATTGATTATGACATATGTAAATAGAAAATATTCTTAAAGCCTTAAACATAAACAATAGCCATCTTACTCATCTTTTTTTAGTTTTGAAGTTTTACTCTCCAGATTACCTGGTCATGAACACCCACATGTGTCTATGTCTTTTAAATCAAGCTGAAGCAGATATCAAGTCAGACAGCTGCACCACACAAGCAGTCAACATCCATCTTGTTGTTTACATGTTGTTGGAGGCCCTAAAGTGTTGGAGGGAAGGAATTCTGTGTATCCTGCTGTGGGAAATAGAGCATCCTCTTTAACCCTGCTGATGAAGCTTCAGTCTACATTGTGGTTCCCCCCCCAGGGGAAAATAGTGAGGTTGAACTTAAATAGATGACCAGCTGCTCAAGGATTCTAGAGTTTCTCGCTTAGACCCAAGGGTCATAAGTCTGTCATGGGCTGGATTAGTCTCACCCAAACCCTTTCAGCTCTGCTATCAAAGTTTATCTCACCAGCAGAGAAATAAGACCAGCTATAGATGCCATTTGTACTCTATGGATTCAATTCCACTTTTTATGGTGCGGCACAAATGGACTCTAATTCTTTTACCCAGAGGAGGATCCAAAACAGTTGCTTGATTTTGTAAAGACAAACAAAAATCCTAAAGATGTGCTGAAATCCAACTCAATGATCTGGAATTATGTGAATTATGTGATGTAAAGCTAATATTAATAATGTGCTAAACTGAAAAACACACAGGTTTCACCAGATTTGATGTCCGATATCCACATGTATTATTTACTTAAAAACAGACTATTAATTGCCTACTACAAAGCCCCAAGGATAGTATACAGCTCACTGGCAGTCTTTACCCAAAAGCGCTGAAATGCAATCCCTCAGTAGACTTCTCTTCCTGAAGATACAATGCTTATAATGCAGCAACAAGCTCTAGACAGAATGGCTGAGTATCCGTTAGGCTGAATAAACTATGCAACTCACAGCGAACACTCTTATTTTAACTGCTTGATAGTTTATGTGAACCTCAAGCAAACCCATGGGCATGAGTTCTCAGTTAAAAGAAAATTAGTGTAGAATAGAATAGAATAGAAATGTCCTTTATTGTTTCTCAGTCAGAAAATATTTGGTGTACCAGCAGCAAACTGACAGGCAAATGGAACCACGCAAATCCAATAAGGTTAATTATAATAACAACAACAACAAAAAAAGAATAAAGAAACCTCTACAGTAAGGGCAAACTTACATAATAGGAAAAAAAATACAGCACTGTTATTACAGATAGCATTCTCATATTTAAAGAAATGTGGAACAGATGAGAATAATTTTCTAGATTTTTTATATTTCTGTTCTAGGTGATAAAAAAAAAAAAAACTCTGCCTGTATTTTTTCACATTTAAAATAGAAAATAAAAAAACAAATAAACTATAAAGGATTATGGAGTAAAAAAATGGACAGAGAAAAAACAACTACACCATTTCTTTAACAAGTTAGGAGTTTTCAATTGCATCTCAATTATAAAAAGGCTTAGATATAAAACCACTGGAATTTACTTTCGCTATCTGACTGGCACACACGATCAGAAGACACTTGCAAAATAAGGATCATTTCTGAAGAATAATAACTTTAAGCTGCAGCGTCATCTTGCCTTGTATGTTGGAGGTTTAAAGAAAATACATTTTCTGCATATTTTGTTCAATGACTGGCTCAAATTATTATTAGCTGGGGTCAGGTCACTCTGCTCTCAGTGTAAGAACCTACCATTTGTAGATAATTCTTCAGACAATTCTACTTACAACAGTTCTACGATGGGGCATATGTGTAGCATATGTCGTATCTTAGAGTATCAACACTCATCCAATGTAATATTTGACATGTCCAAAAATAAGTGTGACAGCCTGGTTCAGCTGGAGATTAAACGGTACGGTATGCTGCAGGTTTATAGAGATAGGAAGATAATGCTACAACATGCTGAAGATGCTGAGGCACCCTACACATCTTCCAACACCACTGTAACCAAAAGCAGATGCCAAACAGTATGGTAGGTAATAGGGGTTAGAATCATTCATTTTACAGAACAAAATGCTGTGTTGCAAGCAAAGGCATATTACAGCTCTCAGAATCACCAATTGCTTACTCCTTTTTATCAGCATATATAGGCTACTACTGAACTCAATGGTTCACATTTGTGTCTTCTCTTATTATGACCACATTATGGTAGTTGCAACCATGATGACAAAACTCTCCAAACCTCACCAAAACCCTCATGCTTAAGTGATTGGAAATAATTTCCGAGTGTGGGCCCAGATCAGAAATGGTTGAATCTTATTGTATAGTCTTGTAATATTAAACATGCCATCCCTGTATGTTCAAATAAATTGTTATCCATCCATTTGTAATAATGCAACCACCACAGTATGCAATCTTTGTATGAACTAGCTAAAATTGTGTAAACAAAAACTCAACAACTTCAACCTACATAAGCTTACATACTTCTTGCATACAGTAGATGTAATGACAAAGGGTACAGCCTACAAAGGTAAAGTTGCTATATATAAAAACTGAAGATGCTCTATGCTCAAAAATAAATATGAATAATTCTGCAATGTAACACCCAGCTATGTGTGAAAAATAATCTTTAAACCCATGAAATAATTTCTCAAAATAACCTGTAAGAAATGCAACCATTCTGAATGAATGCAGTGAATGCAGTGTTATGTGTTTTACTGAGACGTAGCTGCTGGATCATATCCCCGACTCCAACATCTGTCTGCCAGGCTTCCTGACTGTACGAGCATACAGAGATCTGAAGACGAGCAGAAAAAGAAAAGGTGGTGGAGTAGCAGTGCTTGTCAACAACAGATGGTGTCACCCAGGACATGTTACTGTGAAGTGTCGTCTCTGCAGCCCAGATGTCGAACTCTTGGCAGTGAGTTTTCATCCATATTATTTACCGAGAGAGTTCACCAGAGTCATTTTGGCAGTTGTTTACATTCCACCTTCAGCCGTTGCCGACACTGCATGTGATGTCATCAGTTCCGTTGTTGCTAAGCTACAGACACAGCACCCCAATGCATTTGTGGCAATATCTGGTGATTTTAATCATGCCTCGCTCTCTACTACACTTCCAACATTTCAACATTTTTTCAGCTGCTCTACAAGAGAAAACAGGACCTTGGATTTGTTTTATGCAAATGTAAAGGATTCACACATGTCCAAACCAAGACAATCAGATCACAATCTTGTTTTTCTCTGTTCAGAATATAAACCCCTTGTTCAGAGGCAACCTGTGACAAAATGAACTGTGAGAAAATAGTCACAGGACGCTGAAGAAGCCCTGCAGGGTTGTTTTGCAACCACAGACAGGATGACTCTTTGCCAAGCACATGGAGAGGACATCAATGCCATGACTGAGTGTGTGACTGAAACTTCTGTGTGGACAACATCATCCCCACCAGAACAGTGAGATGCTTCGCTAATAACAAACCCTGGATCACCAGTGACCTGAAGGAACTGCTAAACAAGAAAAAAAGAGCCTTCAGGGAGGAAGACAGGGAATCACTGAGGAGTATACAGAGGCAACTTAAAGTCAAGATCAGAGACAGCAAGGAGGCATACAGGAAGAAGCTGGAGAACAAACTACAGAGGAACAATATCAGAGATGTCTGGTCAGGAATGAGAAAGATCACAGGTTTTAAGGACAGGTCAGATTGGATAGATGGAAGTCTGGACAGAGCCAATGAACTGAACACATCCCACTCTCCTCTGATCAACAGCTTTCCTGTTACACCTCGGATGTTTTATCCTTCACCTCAGCCATGGACTCTTCTAATTCCACAGGTTTGACTTCAACCAAGTCAGGAAATGCTGCTACCCCCCTTGCCTCCCCCTCCCACTTGTCTGTCTCCAAAAGTCAGGTGAAGAGGCAGCTGGAGAAACTGAACCGGTACAAGGCTGCAGGTCCAGATGGTGTCAGCCCCAGAGTCCTGAAGGTCTGTGCAGAGCAGCTCTGTGGGATCTGCAGCACCTCTTCAACCTTAGCCTAACTCAGGAGAAGATCCCAGTGTTGTGGAAGACATCCTGCCTTGTTCCAGTACCCAAAAGAACTCACCCATCAGTCATCAGTGACTATAGACCTGTTACCCTGACATCCCACATCATGAAGGTCCTGGAGAGACTCCTGTTGGCACCCCTGAGTGAGCAAACAAGAACGTATCAGGACCCATTGCAGTTTGCTTATCGCTGTGGAGTTGGAGTTGAAGATGCCATCATCCACCTACTTCAACCAACCCACTGTCATCTGGACAAAGCAGGCAGCACTGTGAGGATCATGTTCTTTGATTTCTCCAGTGCATTTATCACAATTCAGCCTGATTTCCTTTGTCAGAAACTCCTGAAGACACAGGTGGAGCCCTCAACAATCGCTTGGATCAATGACTACCTGACCAACAGACCGCAATTTGTGAGACTGAAGAATTGTGTGTCAAACCAGGTGGTCAGCAGCACAGGAGCACCACAGGGGACCGTACTCTCACCATTCCTTTTCACTCTGTACACCTCAGACTTCAAGTACAAATCAGAGACCTGTCATCTGCAGAAATACTCAGATGACTCTGCAATTGTCGGGTGTATCAGAGATGGACAAGAAGCTGAATACAGAGAGCTGGTGGACCGTTTTGTGACATGGTGTGGAAACAATCGTCTCACCTTGAATGTGAACAAAACAAAGGAGATGATTGTAGATTTCAGAAGAAACAAGGATAAGTCAAACACTGTTTCCATCATGGGAGAAGAAGTGGAGGTGGTTGAGGAATATAAATACCTCGGAGATCACCTTGACAACAGACTGGACTGGAGGCGCAACAGTGAAACCATCTACAAGAAGGGACAGACCAGACTGTACTTCTTGAGGAAGCTTAGGTCCTTCAAGATTTGCAGCAAGATGCTGGAGATCTTCTACAAGTCTGTTGTGGAGAGTGTAATCTCTTCAGCCGTCATCTGTTGGGGTAGCAGCATCAGAGCCAGGGACTTAAATAGGCTAAACAACTTGATAAAGAAGGCTGGTTCTGTTCTTGGGACAACTGTGGAAAATCTGGAGATGATGCAAAGAAGGATTCTTCATAAAATTCTTCATAAAATCAAAAAAATTATGGACAACCCTGAGCATCCTTTTCATGAGACAGTCATACAACAACAGAGCGTCTTCAGTCGGAGGCTTCTTCAGTTTTGCTGCAATACAGACCGCTACAGGAAATCCTTCCTGCCCACAGCCATCATCTACAACAACTCCTTAAAGAATTAATTATATGAGCTATACCAACACTTAATTTCCCTCTGGGATCAATACAGTATTTTTGAACTGAATTGAATTTGATTTCAAACAAATACATGTAACTTAGTAGCTCTCTGATACACACACACACTGTATTGACTTGCACTGCAGCTATTATTATACACAGCCATCAATGCAGACCCTTCTGGCTCTAAGTGGGTTGACTTTATAAATCATAATGAAGGTCCAGACAAAGGAGCATATTACCTCTCTAAAAGTACAACTAGATCCTCAATATAAAAACCGAGCAAAGGTAGCACATTTCCTGCTATTGCTCTGACTCATTCAATGGTGAATTTGGTCCCCAACTGCTAATAGCTGAAAATAGCTAGAATAACCTTGTTTTTTGAGGGGTTCAAGAATGAATGATTTGAGAAATTGGTCTATAATTACATGTTTTAGTAAACCAGCTCCAGAGAGGTTAGGTTGTTTGAAAAGGTCCAGGCTGTGGATAGACATATGTCAGAAAGAGTGTCTAAAATGGAAGAGAAATCAATATAATCTGGATCCTGATGGGTTGGACAAACAATGATCAATAGCACACTAACTGCTTCATTTAAAAATATCTAACAACTGCTGTGGCTGAAAAAATCTTTTATTGGAGATTTATAAAGTTGTATTTTTAGCTTTCCTGTTTGAGTTTGCTTGCCAAACACAGTCTTCCTTTCAATCGACTAGCAGCTTTATTGCTGAGAAGAGTTATCCAACATGGAAACAGTCAGCGTATAACCCATTGCTTTCAAAGACTCCAGCTTGTTGTTGATCCAGTTGAATAAATTAAACGGTAGACTAATCAAGCTGCACAATAGGTGACATGATAATGCGAGTCTCACATTTGGAAAATGAAACAACATAGTTTTCTGTTGTAAATTCATCATAAAAGAATCTATTAAGCGATGTTTTAGAGAGTAATACTGCCACAGCCCCAGTCTGAATTTCCTTTCTGAAAATAACTACAGAAGCTTGCGGATTTTATTGCAGATGCGGATGTCTTACGTCTAGTGTTTCATGTGGCTGTGACACTAGCTGAAAGAGAGACTGGACAATATGGAATAAAGCGTGACAAAAAGACGTGTGCATTCATTATTAGAGCATTCGCACAGCAGTAACGCTATATTCACAAGCTTTGATTGTCTGGAATAAACACGTCTTTCTGTTGTTAGAAAACCGACCTTTCCTGCATACATAGCTTTTCTACTGTTAAAATATACTGCTCCGATCTAAGAAAAACATGACAAACAAATGGAAACGCAGCTAAACTGCAAAGCTAGGTATTATAAAACTGCTGTAAAATAATTAATCATAAAAATAAACCTAATAAACTCTCCTTTCTGATCTGAGTCTTAGTTTTAGTCCTGGCAAAAAAGCAGTGCCATTACTATTGGATTGATAAGTAAGAGTGTGATTAGCAGGTCTAGTTGGAACTCTTAAGCCGCGTTCACACCGGTCAGCGCGTCCAGGCAGCAGGGCAGCTAGATTACATGCAAGTCTATGGTATCTACGCATCTAGTGGGCGTCAAACTGCCAAGCAGCAAGTCGCGCGCGTCGGACGCCCCGACGGTCCGTCGGGACGTCTGCTGCTCAAGTTGGGAAAATTGAACTTTCGGGCAGCAGACGCGCGGCGTCAACCAATCAGAGCGACTCGTTGTACTGACGTAGTAACTCCTTCCATGGGGGAATCGGCAAATTTTTTATTCAAGATGGAGGACAAACAGATCGTCGCTGTATGTAATGTCCGTGAACTGTATGACCCGTCTTCGTCTTTTTACAAAGACAGGAAGAGATCGGATCTGATTTGGAGGAAGATATCGGAGGATATTGGAGTGCCAGGTAAGCAGTTAAATATATTTCTTTTAACTTTCAACGTTGTGTGGCTTCATTGATTAAAGCCCAAGCCACTCTCTCGACAAGATCCGCCGTGTTGTAAACAACTAGCAACAGACAAATCCACGCCCGCACGCTGACGTAATGACGTGACGCGCTGATGCTCCGACGCGCCGACGCAGACCACAAGTGTGCAAGCAGCTGGGTTTTAATTTTAAAGCGTCGACTTTCGTCCGTTTGAGCGATTTGACGCCTGGACGCGCTGACCGGTGTGAACGCGGCTTTACTTTTGCAAGTTGTCTCTATCTATGCTAACAGGTACTCATTGTAAACAGCATTGGTCAATACTGAAAAAAGATGGCTGGGGAGTTTTTTTTTGAGACCACACATATACCTTGCTTACAAGTCTGAGCTTTACAAATTTTTGAAATGTAAGGATACAACAAAAGCTTTCATGACAAGTACAATCCCTTGTGAAAGTATTCAGACCTCGTGAACTTTTTTAATATTTCGCCATGTTACAGTCAAAAATGTTGAAAGCATTTTACTATTAAGTTGTGTACAGACCTTTACAAAGTAGTGTAACTTGTACATTGTTACATAGTTTTCAGGATTTTTAGAAAAAAGGAAATCAAAAATGTGCTGAGTGTTTGTATTCAGACCTATCACATGACTATACTTATATCTAAAGCTTTACATTGAAGCACTGGCTGTATGACATGGTGCATTGTTCTGCTGGACAATAACCCTCCACTCCCTGGTCTCAAATCTAAAAAGCTAAATATTTAGGTTTTTAACTAAATATTTAGTTGTTTTTGTAACTAAATATTTAGTTATAAACTGTGACATTTATAAATGAATGAATAACATGGGAGGCTCAGAAGTGTGAGGCTCCCTGGTAAGGTCTATTCAGGGGTTCTGGAGAGGAGGGTCCGACGGATAGTCGAACCTCGGATCCAGGAGGAACAATGCGGTTTTCGTCCTGGCCGTGGAACACTGGACCAGCTCTACACCCTCAGCAGGGTCCTGGAGGGTGCGTGGGAGTTCGCCCAACCGGTCTACATGTGTTTTGTGGACTTGGAGAAGGCGTTCGACTGTGTCCCTCGGGGGGCCCTGTGGGGGGTGCTCTGGGAGTATGGGGTACCGGGCCCCTTGATACGGGCTGTTAGGTCCCTGTACGACCGGTGCCAGAGTTTGGTTCGCATTGCCGGCAGTAAATCGGGCTTGTTTCCAGTGAGAGTTGGACTCCGCCAAGGTTGCCCTTTGTCACCGATCCTGTTCCTAACTTTTATGGACAGGATCTCTAGGCGCAGCCAAGGCGTTGAGGGGATCCGTTTTGGTGGCCTCAGGATCGGGTCTCTGCTACCTACCCTCATCTATGGTCACGAACTCTGGGTGGTGACCGAAAGAACGAGATCACAGATACAAGCGGCTAAAATGAGTTTCCTCCGCAGAGTGTCTGGGCTCTCCCTTAGAGATAGGGTGAGAAGCTCAGTCATCCAGAGGGGGCTCAGAGTAGAGCCGCTGTTTCTCCACATCGAGAGGAGTCAGTTGAGGTGGCTCGGGCATCTGGTCAGGATGCCTCCTGGACGCCTCCCTGGTGAGGTGTTTCAGGCACGTCTCACCGGGAGGAGGCCCAGGGGAAGGCCCAGGACACGCTGGAGGGACTATGTTTCTCGGCTGGCCTGGGAGCGCCTTGGGGTTCCTCCCGAGGAGCTGGAACAAGTGGCTGGGGAGAGGGAAGTCTGGGTCTCTTTGCTTAGGCTGCTGCCCCCGCGACCCGACCCCGGATAAGCGGAAGAAAATGGATGGATGGATGGATGAATAACATGGGGAAGTATGACTTTAAAAAAATTAATTCCCATTTTCTTTCGCTTAACAAGAGACTAAATAACTCAAATTATTGGTGTTAATTTTTGACAGTATTACTTTACAAACGGCACCCCATATAAAAGGTATTCCAAGAAAATGTTTTTTTGAGAAACTACTTGCAGTGTGAGCTTGTACAATATCATGAGGTTTATTGAGGCCACCTGCTTGTTCTTGGGGGGGAAAAACACCCCCTGATTGTATATATTTGAAGGATTTTAATTATAACTTGGAGGCCTGTATTGGGGAAAATGAGCATTAATTTATAGCCTGATGTTTTCCTTAATAAATAAACCGGAGAACTGAATCCTTTTAATGTGATGTGAACAAGTAAAGTTGGAGGGATTAAGCCACTGTATTACAGAAAAACAAGATAAAAAACCAGTGACTCAATTTTCTAATCCTTTTCTTCCTAAATGTTGCCATCTACTTTGATGCTAAGAGGATGAGAAAATAATGGCTCAAACCACAGGCTCAAAAGCGCCAGAGTAACTATTAATCCTGAAAATGAATCCAAGATAAATTCTAACAACAGATGAGAGCTTTTGTTTGAACAGAAGTTTTATTAATATATTGAAAGAAGACATTTCAATGTGTGACTTCAGAGTGTTAAAGTGTCTGCGGCACTTTTGTATTAGTGCTTTTTAAACCTGAACTTGTTTCCCACAGGTACCCAATAACTTCAAAGAACATCAAAAACTATCACCAGTAGGAATCACATGAATGCATTGGCATTAACTTTACATTTAACACTGTAATGATTAGAAACAAGTACAAAAACTTATTCAGACAAGCAGGTGTAACACCACAATTTGAATTGTTCTATGCGATCTATATGTTTCAAACGTAATTAAAATGAATGGAAGTCAATATAAAGTCCTAATATGGGTAGCAATACGGACTTGTGTGTGTGTGTATTTGTATTTGTGTTAGCCTGTTTTGGGATTGAGGCGCCAGAAATATAGATGTGACACAGCTGATTGTGTCATCATTCAGAAAAAGAACGAAAAAGGGAATCGAGAAAAATAGCAATTGCAGTGGATCAATCATTAAACTGGTAATTAATTAAACACTGACATTGTACGGACAATGTAGATGAATTAATTCCCAATGAGTTACAAAATGATTCAGTTTTTGTAGATAAAGATTTAATGTATTCTGTTGTCTGTGGGTGTCTGAATCTAATTGAGAGGGCACCCGGCTCAGAGCAGAATAGAATTAATGTGTGAGAATGAGACTACTGAGCTTTCTCTCCAAAAGGTCTCAGGTGGTTTCTCTTTGCCTTGCTTTGCTCCTCAGCTAATTTTTTGTCTTTTGTAAAAAAAAACTGCTGAAGCAGAAACAACTGGGAAATGTCCATGTCTATATGTATGTATCCTGGCTGTCATGCTCTATATGGCTCTATAGATTCAGCTTTTCCCTGATCACTAAGTCATTTAAAGCAGCTTAACAGCACACATTAAAAGCCTGTGTGTGTGTATACGCGCGCGCGTGTGTGTGTGTGTCTGTGAGTCCTACGCAAGCACACAAACACACTAAAAGTTTTAAAGGCTGTAAGCACACACTCACATTTTAAGAAAAAGTAAATTTACATAAGTTATTAGATGGATATGCTGATTTATTGTTTAACAATCAGAGCTTTTCTTTTTCTTTGTACCTTGCCTGCCTATTATGTGAATCCTTCAATGGTCAATGGGTCAGTTTCCTACAAAAATAGAACAAAATCCTTTAGAACCTTTTGGCAAACACAGTGAATAAGGTAACAAATAAGAGAGAAATAGCTTATAAAACTGGCCTTTTGGTCAATTATTCTTTTGTCCATAACTTGATTGTTTATTTGGTTGTTCCGTGGGCTTCACGGATTGTTAATTTACCATCTCACAGAGCTGATTGCCTGATGGGACCATTATTAGTATAGTGAATTTTACCTTTTTTTTTTATAAAGGTTTTGAAATGTTAAAATCTGCCCTGTTTTTTTTTTCTGTGATAGCTGGTAAAAGGAAAGCAGATTTTATTATTTTTCTTTTCATTCAGCATACATTTGCCTAATTGGTATGAACTGCTTTTACTTACTGATTAATGTTCAAACTGCATTCCAGTGTTATGTTAAAACCAAGTTGAATGATCTAAGTCCAATTTTAAGTGTATTATTGTGATTTGCCTCAAGGTCGTTTGCCAATATTTTTTTGGAAGTAAATTTTTAAATTTTCACTTTTTATCTCTTAGGCCACGTCCACACGAAGCCGGTACGTTCCCTATCCGATAATCTTTTTTCCTCGTTCTAAAAAAAAATTCCGTAAACACGGCGTCGTCTCAAGAAATATCTGCGTCCACACGAAACCACTGAAACCGACTGAAAACGGTGTAGTGTATATGCAAGACCAGTATGGGGCGCTGTAATTCTGCCACAGAGATACACTATACACGGAGAAGAAGACTTTGAGCATGCGCATAACCTTGCGCGCTGTATACGAACCAAGAATAAATTTATAACAAAGCAATAGATTTTGCTGTAATAAAGCTAGTAGGCTTAGTAGCTTCTGCAACACGAACAAAATCATGTAGTCCGCCATTATTGTTGTTGTAGTTACGTGTGACGCAGCCGAAACGTGATGTGATTACATCATCGTTTCACAAAATATACGGATTGGCTGTACACACGAAACCGCAAGGGTGTCGTTTTCAGATTTATCCACTTTGGGACCCGGTTTAAAAAAATAGCGGTTTCAGTCTCCGAAAACGCCGGATCCGTGTGGACGAAACGCTAATATGATAAAAAATGTATGCGTATACAGTGAAACGCATCTCTGTGTGGACAGGCCCATAATTGTTGTTACTTTGACAGTGAGTCTATCTGTGCATATTATTGTCACAAAGTAAAAGATTAAAATATTTCCTGTTGTCCTAAGTTTTATTTAAAAGATTAAAAAATATCAAGAGTCCAATTTTCTGGACCAGATGCTTTTGTCATTTTAGGACAAACACCAGCTTTGTTTTGAACAGTGTCTAAAACGGACGTCTTAACCCATTAATTATAAGTGGAATGCATTTTTTTAAGCTTAAGGAAGAAATTGGCCAGATCTGTAAACACACACAGATATGTCTTTACAAACAATACAATACAAGCTAAATGTGTATGGCTGCTCCTTGTAGCTGCCACCATAGAACAACTCTTACATTATAGTATGGGAAACCACACTGCAATTTATTGAGATAGTTATTTTAGCAGACGAGCAAAGTAAAATATGTAAGTATGTCTGGACCTTTATACTGACATTGGGTATTTATAAAAACAGATAGTTGCTCCCTCTTTAAAGAGACTGTCTATAAACTCTTAAAAGCCGAATCACCTTGAATCGGCTCTATCTTTGTTTTGCCTTATTTGCTCTAACTCTTATACTTAAAGCTAAAGTATTTCGAAATCTCTATTTTGACCTCCATTAAAACCGGCATCCATCCTGTTTGTGCTTGTATAAAGAAAAGCAGGATCAATGAGATCTAATTTAAGGCAGGAGCATTATTCTGAAAAAGAAGGCCTAGTGCATCTCTGCATGGAGCCAGAGAAATGATTCAGTGCCCTGGTTTTATCCCATTTGGCTCTGATCCACACGCCACAGAAGAGGGTGTTCATGTCCAGGATCCCATCACCCCCAGCCTCTATTACATCCTCAGAGCAGTCAATACAGGGGCTCTGACCACCAGTCACTCACCCTCATGTTGCCCACACAGGCAGAATACAAATCAGCTTAGAAAACCCAAAGCTCAGCATACTCTCTGTATCTACACCTTTACTTCACATCTTGTGCTTCAGAAAGCAAAGGTTTAGGCAAAGAAGAGGAATAAGAGTGACAATCACTGTAGAAGTGCAGAGAGAATGATAAATTAGACAAATTATTTATAATGAAAAAATGTAAAAAAAGTTTAACTTTTTGAAACTGCAACTAAACCCAAAAATGAATCACACGGAATTGATGATGAAAGGAAAGGTGCAGAAATGCCTTATTATTTCAGTTAATTAGATAAAGAAACCCAACTATTTGGACAATGGATTAATTGCAAAGGGCAGAGGCAAGTTACTGCATTGCTTTGTGCCTATGGGAAGTCATAAACAAATGTACTACTTTAGATTATTTTTATTATTGAAAATAAGGCAAGCAAAACACTACTGAAAAATAATATTGCTGGCCAACATAACGTTTTATCATCGTCCAAATCTGCGGAGAAAAGTTGAACCTCCAAAAAGCAAAAACAAACAACATCCTTAGAGAATAATAAGCAAAACGCAACCCTCTTAATATTGTATCAGATAAAGTCAGAGAGTGTTATAAAAAGGAGAGGATGTGCTAAATTTTTCATACACAGTTCCGTTTTTCCACAAAAGAAAAAAAGTGTACAGAGTTGATCACACTGACATCCTGGTAAAGGTCTTTGCAAACTTCCTCCTCTCGGTCTTACCCTTCTTTTTGCAGCAAACATCAGCTCACATCCTCAGAATTAATCCTCATGGAAGTCAGCCTCCTGCAACAACAAACTTACATCCTCTGGTACTTTTAAACAGCACTGGGTCATCCAGCTGTTTCATCTCTGTCTTCAAAAAGAACTCCAACTACAAATGAGGGCATTAAAGGCTTCACAAACTTTTTCCTCAGTCACCCTCCTCTGTTCTGTGAGAGTACAAAGAAAATCTTACTTTACTTTTAAAAACTGCTTAGTTTCAGAATCTGTGTAATTGACATTTTTTCCAGTTATTTCTTACAAATTCTTGAAAATTTTATCCAGTAGCCATGATAAACATAAGTCTTAACTGACATAACAGCCAATATGGAAATAAAAATAGGTACAATTTCCCTAATAAGTAAATATGGCTGCTTTACTTTTGTTTAAACTATTGCAACATCCACATGACCATATTTAGAGTCAACCTGTGGTTCGGATTGATCAAAAAATAATTGCAAAAAAAGGTTTTCCCCTCTATTCAAAATTGACCGCCATATTCTCCTGTTAGCTGTTCATTGTAACATACTCATAAAATTTTTTTGGTTTACTCCTAAATACAGCACAAAATTGTTGTTTTACCAAAACTTTGTTGTCTTTTAACAGCCACAGTATATCTGGCAAACTTATGCTACTATACAGTGGCCAAGAGTGACTATTCAAAACGAATACCTTTACACCAAAAGTCTACAGGGAATCTACTGATGAATAATATGATATGTTGCTGAAGAAGACTGCTGTGAATTTTTTGTTGATTTAATAAAACTAATACTAAATAATAAATAATAAATGTAATACCTGAACTAAGGTGCAATGACTTTGATTTATGCCCTACTTGAGGTAGTAGAGGCCATGAGTCAAGCCAAGAAGGCAGAGAGGACACTGAGGGGGCTGGGCAAAGATACCGCCTGCCTGTGCACCATAACGGGGACGTATGCTACCAGCGTCGGAAACGCAGACACAGAGGGAAACGAGGAGGACTGCTATTGCGTGAGGGCCTCTCAAGAGTCCCGCTGCCATCGATCTACTTGGCAAACGTACAGTCCTTGCCAAACAAGACCGACGACCTGCTGAGCCGCATCCAGACCCAGGGTGAGGCCAGAGACTGCGCCATGTTTTGCCTGTCAGAGACATGGCTCCACCACAACGTACTGGATTCAGCACTTCAACCCCCTGGCTTCTCTGTGTACCGCTCCGACAGAGAGAAACAAAGCTCCGGTAAAACTAAAGGAAGAGGTGTGTGTTTTCTTATTAATGACAATTGGAGCATGGATAACGTCATAATGAATCAAACTTGCACCGCAAACTTTGAATGCCCTCGTTTACCTTTTACCTCCCTCGGGAGTTTTCTATGGTGTTTCTTCGCGCTGTATATATTCATCCACGAGCTGAAACTGCAGCTGCTCGCAGTGATCTAAACGACATTTTACACAAACACGAGAGCTCTTATCCGAACGCTGTGATTATAGTAGCAGGTGATTTTAATAACTGTAATTTAAAAAAAGTTCTCCCAAACTAATATCAGCATGTGAAATATCCTACCAGAGGATCACGGATTTTAGATCATCGCTATAGTAACATTAAATCAGCATATCGTTCTACTATCAGACCAGCTTTTGGCAAATCTGATCACGACTCCATTCTTCTTCTTCCTACACACATTCAGAGGAGCAGACAGACAAAGCCTAAAATGTGTACTACACGGAGATGGACTATAGACAATGAACTACAGTTACAAGGTTGTTTTGATGCCACGGATTGGTCTGTCTTCCAGTCAGAAGACTTGGACGAGTTCTGTGATCCTATGACTGGTTATAAACTCAGCAAAAAAAGAAACGTCCTCTGACTTTCAACTGTTTTTACTTTCAGCAAACTTAATCTGTGTAAATATTTGTATGAACACTAAAAGAGTCAACACCATAAGACATAAACTAAAAATGTTTCACAGACATGTGACTGAAAGAAATTGAATAATGTGTCCTTGAATGAACTGAGGCTCAAAATCAAAAGTACCAGTCAATATCTGGTGTGCTTGAAGTACTGCAGTGCATCTCCTCCTCATGGACTGGACCAGATTTGTCAGTTCTTGCTGTGAGATGTTACACCACTCTTCCACCAAGGCACTTGCAAGTTCCTGGACATTTCTGGGGGGAATGGCCCTAGCCCTCACCCTGCGATCCAACAGGTCCCAGACGTGCTCAATGGGATTGCGATCCAGGCTCTTCGCTGGCCATGGCAGAACACTGACATTGCTGTCATGCAGAAACTCACGCACAGAACGAGCAGTATGGCTGGTGGCATTGTCCTGCTGGAGGATCATGTCCGAATGAGCATGCATAAAGGGTACCACATGAGGGAGGATGATGTCTTCCCTGTACCGCAAGGCATTGAGATTGCCTGCAATGACAACAAGCTCAGTCCGATGGTGATTTGATATACCGCCCAAGACCATGACGGACGCCCCACCTCCAAATCGATCCCGCTCCAGGGTACAGGCCTCGGTGTAACGCTCATTCCTTCGACGATAAACACGAATCCGTCCATCAACCCTGGTCAGACAAAACCGTGACTCATCAGTGAAGAGCACTTTTTGCCACTCCTGTCTGGTCCAGCGAAGGTGGGTTTGTGCCCATAGGCGGCGTTGTTGCTGGTGACATCTGGTAAGGACCTGCCTTACAACAGGCCTACAAGCCCTCAGTCCAGCCTCTCTCAGCCTATTGCGGACAGTCTGAGCACCGATGGAGGGATTGTGTGTTCCTGGTGTGACTCGGGCAGTTGTTGTGGCCATCCTGTACCTGTCACGCAGGTGTGATATTCGGATGTACCGATCCTGTGCAGGTGTTGTTACACGTGGTCTTCCACTGCGAGGATGATCAGCTGTCCTTCCTGTCTCCCTGTAGCGCTGTCTTAAGCGTCTCACAGTGCGGACATGGCTAATTATTGCCCTAGCCACATCAGCAATCCTCATGCCTCCCTGCAGCATGCCTAATGCACGTTCATGCAGATGAGCAGGGACCCTGGGCATCTTTCTTTGGGTGTTTTTCACAGTCAGTAGACAAGTCTCTTTAGTGTCCTGCGATTTAGAACTGTGACCTTAAATGCCTACTTTCTGTAAGCTGTTAAGGTCTTAACGACCATTCCACAGGTGTATGTTAATTAATTGATTATGGTTAATTGAACATGCATGGAAAACATTGTTTAAACCCTTTACAATGAAGATCTGTAAAGTAATTTGGATTTTACAACATTATTGTTGAAATACACAGTCCTGAAAAGGGACGTTTCTTTTTTTGCTGAGTTTATAAACTTTTGCCTCGATTGTTGTGTTCCACTGCAAGTTATTAAAAAACATCCCAGCCAAAAACCTTGGGTTAATTCCGATGTTCGAATGAAACTAAAAGAAAGAGCTGCAACTTTTAAATCAGGTGATGCTGCTGCCTATAAGCAGGCCAGATATTCTTTGGAGCGATCCATTAAAGCTGCTAAGCGTTCCTATGGGAAGAAGATAGAGGAATATTTTAAAGAGGACAACCCTCGGCGCATGTGGAGGGGAGGGAACACCATTACCTCCTGGAAAACAAGAACTAGGAGTATTATTGCTTCCAACCACTCTCTCCCAAATGATCTTAATCGGTTTTATTGTAGATTTGAAATAGATAACGAGGGTGCTGTCTTTCCCTCATTCTGCGGTGTACTGAACTGTCCTACTGTCTCTCAGCACGACGTCGAGAGAGTTTTGTCCAGAAGCAAGGTAAAGAAAGCCCCTGGTCCAGATGGTATTCCTCCTCGGGTTCTAAGACTGTGTTCAGAGCAACTGGCGCCTATTCTAACACATCTTTTCAACATGTCACTGAGAAACTGCACGGGGCCTCACAGTTTTAAGAAATCAGTGATTATACCAGTGCCTAAGAGGACACCTGTGACATGCCTCAACGATTATCGGCCAGTGGCCCTAACTTCTGTCCTAATGAAAACATTTGAACGTCTGGTGTTGAATTATATTAAAGGACAGATCCCTGCAGACATGGACGCACTCCAATTTGCTTTTAGACAAAACAGGAGCGTTGAAGATGCCATTTCCTTCGCTCTGAATGCTGTTTATGAACATTTGGATTATGGAAAATCTCAGGCAAGAATGCTCTTTATAGACTATAGTTCTGCTTTTAACTCACTTGTTCCTATGAAGCTCTTTTATAAATTGAAAACCCTTGGACTGTCTGATGCTATTTGTAAATGGATTTTCAATTTTTTAACTTGCAGACCACAGAGGGTTAAAATAAATGATAGTTTATCTGATGAACTTTGTGTAAGCACTGGCTCCCCACAGGGTTGTATTTTAAGTCCTTTACTCTTTACATTTTATACCTATGATTGTGCTGCTACTCACCCCAATAATGTGATTGTTAAATATGCAGATGATACTACTGCCATTGGTCTGATAACTTCAAATGACGAATCACATTACCGAGCAGAGATAGGAAATGGAGTGAAGAGAACAACCTTATTCTGAATACTTCTAAAACCTGTGAACTGGTCATTGATTTCAGTCGTAGTAAGAACAATGTGCCCATTGTCATTTATGATTCTGAGGTACAGATGGTCGATAAATGTAAGTTTCTGGGTGTGACTCTCTCCAATGATCTCAGCTGGCATTCAAACACCAAAATTATTGCTAAAAAGGCTTGCCAGCGCCTGTTTTTTTAACGAAAACTAAACGAGTTCACTCCTAACCAAACCATCTTTTGAAATTTTTATCGGTGCAGTATTGAAAGTGTTCTTACCAGCTCTATCACGGTGTGGTTCTGTAATCTTACCGTAAAAGAAGAGGAGATCCTAAACAGAGTGGTTAGCTCTGCTCATAGATCAAGTGGCTGTGACCTACCAGTCTTGGAGGGCATTTATAAAAGCAGACTCTTAAAAAGAGCTTTCCAGATTATCAGAGATCCTTCTGGTCACCCAGCCTCAAAGCTGTTTGATCTTCTTCCTTCAGGAAGAAGATATCCTTCTATCAAATGCACTACATCTCGCCACGCAAAAAGTTTTGTTCCACAGGCTGTTAGGGCCTTGAATCAATGCACCTGATTACTTCTGATGTGTATTTATTTCTTATTTATTTACTTTTATTGTTACTTATTATATAGTGCTTTTATTACTTGTGTAAGCATCTAGATGTGGTCGCAACCAATCTGCGTTGTCTGTATTGTTTATGGGTTGTGCTTCTTTTGTTTTTCTTTTTTTATGTGGTTGTCTGTTATGTTTGTCTATGTTGACAATGTACCATGAGCTTCTTGCAATTTGTATTCCAATGTGGTTTTGTTTATGAACTACAAATGGCAGGGAAGTTGTATGAGAACAATTAGGCCAAATCTCCCATTGCTGTTTTAATATGGATTATGTAGTTTACAAGTGGTGTATAAATGCATCAGTGGATATCGAATTATTAAACTAAAAGGAAGAAAATAAATGCTGATTTTTCACAGAAAGCCACATAAAAATATTTAAAGCGGGGACAGTTGCTTTCTGCTTCCATACTATCAAATTCATTTTACTGAAACATCCCAAACACAAATTTAGTAGTAGGCTATCATCCTATAGATCACTAATTAAAAGCAAGTGCAAACAAGGAAAACACATACTTCTTAAAAAGCAACAACATGAAAACTTTAAAACTGGAGACGTATTTGAGGGGACTCTGAAGAGCATTTTCACAAACACACCAAACAGTTTCAACTCACTGCTATTTCTTCTTATGGTGTATGGTCGTATTTTCCATTTTAAAATTATCTGGTCATGCATGTGATTATATGCAAGCAGTGACTTTTATTAAATGTTTTTGAATGTTATGTTGCTGGGTAAAAGAACCAAAACATCTAAACAGTTACATCAGAAAGATAAATGTTCTGTTTTCCAGTCATTTGAAAATTTGAACCTATTTTCCAGAAGGCTGGATTCTTTCTATGTGAAAGTGATTCTTTCAAGAAATTAGACGGTTAAACCTACAACTATGACCTTACACTATATTTGAAAATAGTGATATGTGCATTTCTTTCTGTTTTTAAAAGTATTATATTTAAATATATTTGTCATAATTTGTAGGGATTGTTGACTCAATTTGAAAATCACAGTGCACTTCAGCCTGTTCCCATCACGACAGCATTATGTTCAGGTTAGATGCTGAGCTCAGCATGGTGTTAAACGCATCACCAGTCAATTGGAACACATTGCCCTCAGTTTAGATTGTCTACATAATAAGATCTGCACAGACAGAAAGAGAAGAGATGATTAAAAAGGGAAGATGTTGCAAAGCTAGGTGTCTCACTGTCAGTTCACCAAGTATTAATGAGACACCTTAATCAAGCCTTATTTTACTGTCAGTGATCAGCTAATGTAAGCTTCAAAATAATAATAATATTTCCTTACAAATTATACCTCAGAGGTGTCTCTGTTTAAACCAACATGGAGACAATCTGGTAATTAGCACAGCCAAATCTCAAACCCATATTACTCTTTTAGAAAAACATAATTTGCATAATAAGGTTTTGAAATTTCACTGCTCCCTGTCTTATTAACCTTCCATTAACCTTTAGATAAACATAGAAAGCTCTGAGCATTAGTCACAAGGATCAAACACCAAAAGCCTTGGCTGAAATTCATCAGACCAGCTGTAGAATCATTTCAGGGTGATTAGGACACTGATAGATGCTCAGCTGACCGAAGATGAAGATCACTTTAAAACTGCTCTAAAGGTAAAAACATCTGGAGATCAGGGTCTGCTTGCTTTTTGACCGAAAAGTAACGAGAAGCCATCATCTGTAACTTTTGCATCAATAAAGGATTCACACTGGTGGCAACAATCCAAAATATGTTGGTTAAATTATAAAGTTGTCTTCAAGTGTATGTGTGTTTGATACTGTCATAGTTATTTACTATGTAACTTTTAACAACAATTGTAGGCACCTTTTAAGGCAGTTTTTGGTGATTGTCCTGAAAGAGGCTTCTGTGATTATTGCTTAAATTAGATGTGTTTTCTCTATTGGACCTTCAGGGTAATTTTACCAAAACTTCACGGTATGCGCGTGTATACACTTCACCAGGCCAGGCGGACAGGCCCCTTTTCGAGTCAATTTCAGCAACCAACCGAGTACCAGTCATGGGGTATGAAATGGCCCAGTAGAGTCGCTGGGCGGGAGCTGTGGTTAAGTCATGCTAATTGATTGTAATTCAGAGGGAAATTAGCAAACATGGTCAGAAAACCAGCTTTGTTAAACTGAGAAGAGTTGTTGGCAAAGCAGTTTATAACAGCAAAAAGAAACACACAACCATCCATGTAGATCTCTTGTTATTCTCTGCTGCTGTGGGTGCCTTTTGGTACTGATCACTGACGCTACTCACTGTTGAAATGGTCATGATATGCAGATGTCTAAGCAGATTCCTTAAAACGCCAATTTTGTATAGCGACAAGACTGCTGAGAGGAGCCGGTCAAAAAATTTACCCTGGTAGAGGAAAGTCCTGTAAAATTACCCTGAAGTTCCGATAGTGAAAATGCACCTATTGGTGGCTGATTTCAAATACCTGAGAGCAGCAATGTATCTGAAAAGCAAACTATAAGATTCGCCAAGTCCACCACTAATCATATTTTGTGACATTTTGAATGGATAGAGATCCATCCCTTATCTTAAATTGTAACAACAATTCAAATAAGCAAATTAGCTTATTTATTTGCTCATTGGATTTTGTGTTTGTTCTGTCTTGAAGCAACCAACTGCAGCAGAATAAAATCTCCCCAGCGTGATTTAAACCACTGCCAAGCACATGCATTTCTTTCAGTTAAACTGATGGAAACTAAACATGATGGCTTCATGTCTGAATGAACATTCTCATTACTTTTTATTAGAAGCCGCACCAGCATTTTTACTGGGTCAGACCTAGTGGCATCTACTTATCACCTTTCCCACTACTCAAATCTGAGCTGCTTGAAGTCACATTAACCGAACGATACATATAGTAGGGGTGGATGAATTTTACATGTAATAGGCTTTTTTTAGAGAAATGTGAAAGATCATGTCAAACAGAAAAATTACAGCAATGTATAAATGGAGCTGCTGCAATTAGCACTTTTTAAAACATCTTTTCTAGTTGAAATTAAAAATTGTACCATGCAGTAGTTTTTGGATTTTATTTTTGTTATTAAGACACAGTGACAGCGAAGGGGTAGCAAGTAATCAAATGATTTGATATAAGCATCCACATTTTTGTAAGGGCAACAAAAAAAGTCTCTCAGCAGCCCAACTGGAATAATGCAAGAATACCCAATATCTACTGTGTGATTGTTTACACTCAGACAATAGAAGACAAAATCCAAAACCAGGCTAGAGATATTCCAAAAGAAAATCATGAGAGATGTGAGTTAGAACAACTGAATCCGTTGGCTTGTGTTCCTACATTTAGCCAAACCGTTAATGGCGAATTTGCAAAGATAAACAAAATGTCTGATTCCAAAACAAAAGTTTTATTAAATAAATACAAAAATGAATGTGTTTGAAGATGCATATATGTTTGTGTATCCCTGATCTAAAGAAGATGCATGATGCATGTGTTTATGTCACAGAGAAGGCAGTTTAATGTTTCATGTTAAGTAAGGCTCTATCTCTGGTTGATTAGCTTTGTGATCCATACAGTGGCTTCATTCCCTCAGCAGGGAGTATGTGCCCTCCACTCTACCCTCAGAAGATTAGGGAAATCCCTCAGACATCATCAAAGGAGCTCCAAGGTTAAAAGTGCAGGTGGCTTTCTATGAAAAGTCAGTGAAGAGTGTAGCACTTCTGCTGAACACATGAATTCCAAAGTGATAACAGTATCAGGGCTGCGACAATATCAATCAATAAAACTTTATTTATAAAGCGCTATTCATACAAAGATTGCAAGTCAAAAGTCCTTTACAGATTAACCCTCTATGGCATAGCGTTGCCCACAGGCAATGCACCACTTTTTTGGTCATTACAGAGGCCCTTTAAATTTGATTTGATTTTTTAAAAAATACAATGACACATGACATGTATCTGTCCAATAAAATCATGAGTAGAAGTGGGCTTGGCCTTTGTCTAGGGGGTGGGTCAAGTCTTTCAGGAAGTGAAGCCACATGGTGCGCTGCACCCTCAAGAGGTAAGATAGAAATGTTTTTTTTACTTATTTTATATGAAATAATCTAATAAACAAAAACGTATGCATGTACACGAACATATAAATAACCATATTTAGTTGTTTTAATACAAAATTGGTTTTTATTTATTTACTAAAACAGATCTGTTTTGTACGTTGCCTGAGGGTAACATTGTGCAGTTATGTCACTTTGCTAAAGGCAATAATGATAAAGCAGTGCTTCTCCACTCTGGTCTTTGGGACCACATATTCTTCATGTTTGAGCCCTCCCTGCTACAAAATACTGACATAAATAATTTCATTCTTATGAAACAGTGGCAGAATGTTATAACTATATCAATAAGGTGTAGAACAGGTAAAAATTGACCCCACCGGAGTTGAGAACCACTGGAGTTTTAGTACCATGATTGATAATTGAGTGATTGCGACAATGGTGAAGAAAAACTATGCATGTAATAAAAACTTGTATAAACGTACAGGAAAGGGATACGAGAACTTGTTATGGGAGGATTGAGCATGAAGTTAAATTTAGGGCCATTCCTTCAGACAGCAAGGATAGTACTGTTGACTGTTCAACCGATGGGACTGCATGAAAAAGGTCTATGTCCGAGTGAAACGCCCTGCTATAGTCGAAGAGTACAATAGAAATATGGGTGGGGTGGATTTACTTGATTCCCTGATCGCTCTGTACCGGTGCAGATATAGGTCCAAGAAGTGGTACCATCGGGTCATGTTCCACGTGCTGGACATGCTGGACATGACCATAGTGACGGCATGGCTGCTTTACAGGAGAGATTGCGTAAACTGTGACATGAGGGCAGACGAACAGATGAGACTCTACTCTTTCAAGTTTTACTTAGCTGAAGGCCTCTGCAAAAGCGGAAAGAACCTGGAATGGACAAAGGTCGCCCCAGTTCCACTGTTTCCATGGAGTTTGAGGCAAAGAAGAAAAGAGGACATACAGCACCAATCCCTGTCAATGATGTGCGCATGGATGCCACAGCACATTGGCTGATGATGATTGAAAAAAAAAGGAAGATGCAAGCTTCCAGGGTACAATGGTACACCTAAAGTTATGTGCAGGAAATGTAATGTTCATTTGTGTTTCACAGCCACCACTAATTGTTTCCTTCAGTTCCACACAGAATAATTGTCACCAATTGTTCTTGAAAAAAATGAAAATAAATATCATTCAGACAAACTAAAACAGTTACAGATACACGAATATACATGTAAACAGTATCAATTTAGATTTTTTTAATAAGTGATATGTATGGAAATGAACTTAATGGCACAAAATAAACATTGTTGATATACATCTTTCATACTTTCCCTTTTTTTGTTCCATTTTCATTACAAAACTGAACATTGAAAACTTTGACGTTTTACTATCCTTGTTGCACATTGTTGCCCTGAGGCAACGTACTGATTTCTGGTTTGGGGGGGTCGGGGCATCAAATTTTTAAAAAAATGTGTCATCAGGGACCCACAAGCTCTCAAAAGGTGGGGCAAAACATTTTTTCCCACAAAAAATAAAAAGTCATGCCATAGAGGGTTCAAAATGACCCCATATAAACCACATTCCATCCCTCTCCATCAGATTTAAAAGCATGATCACAACTATACCCTCTTCCCCCAAACCCAATCCCCATGCGCGCACACACTCAAGAGCAACATTAATAAGGACATCTGGCCGAGTACAGATGAGCCAGGTAAGATAAGGAAACGCCATCAAAGGAGCCATCTGCACAGGCAGCAGCACATCAATAGCAGCACCCAAGGCACTGACACAGGCCACCCAAAGGAGGCAAGGCAGAGTCCCCCACCTCCACCCAAGTGCTTCCTGGAGAGCACCCAGGCAGCCACAGCCGACCACCGCTACCGAGCCAGAGGGCTCCCACAGAGGAAACACTAGAAGGAAGATTAAAATAGCAGTTTAAATATTATTTAGAACTGAACATTCTCTGCGGCCCTGAGGTCCTCTGGCAGCCTGTTCTAGAGGTGAGGGCCATAGTACAGGAAAGACGCCTCACCATGAGTGTGTGTCCTAGATTTAGGGATAACAAGGAGACGGCTGCCAGAGGACAGCAAAGGTTCATATGGTAAAAGCAGTTCTGAACGATAAGAAGGCCCAAGACCATTAAGACACTTAAAAACCATTAAAAGGACCTTAAAATTGATCCTAAAACATCTGGGGAGCCAATACAATGGACTTAAGTCTGGTGAAATGTACTCCTGACTCCTGGTCTTTGTCAGGACAATTGCTGCTGAATTTTGTAGAAGTTGTAAACCTGAGACACTCTTTTTGAGAAGACCAGAAAGCAGGGCATTACAGTAATCAATTCTACATAATTATTATATCCATTCATAATATCTGCAACAAAAACAAAAGTCACTGATTTTAGATGGTTACTTTATTGTTTTGCTCAATCTGAAAAGGTTTTTTACTTAAAATTTTACAATTAATGTACTTGGTTAAGTATGACACATTAAATCTAATATTAGATTATTTTGGTCAAATAAAGGCAAAATAAGGCTATGTTCACATGATAAGCAATCAACTCCCAATTCCTGTCTATAAGTACTTACTTCTAGTCAGTTAGAAAGCAACTTTTTTCTACTACCTTATAAAAAAAATATATAGCTGAGTTTGATTAGTTCTTAAATGGAGATTATGTTTTTGTGAATGATTTCCTGTTAAATCAAAACAAACAAGTTGGCCTATTTAAGAACCCTTGAATGTTTATGGGAAAGGACTTACAATATTGTGTAAATATTTTTTTTTAATGTTATGTTTAAGCGGATGTGTATCAATGTGGTGTGATAAAACTTTCATCATTATTGTTCTTATTGTCAACGTAGAATTTCCCAAATTATAGCAGATTAGGTCCCACAGTTATTTATAGTGGCTGCTAGAATAACTATTAAAATAGTTTTCCTAATGTTAGCCCACACCCTGGATCTTCTATCTGAGTTTCTTGTTTTTCTTATAAACGTTTCTTTATAAACCAGAAATCAGAAAACCCTCACAATATGTCAGCACATGCAATATTTGTGGGTCATGGATTATATAAAAAATATTTATGCAGCCTCTGAATCTGAGATGTCTAAGTGTTTTGGGATACATTACTAAGAACAACCACTGGAGGCAGGCTACAAAAAACAATATCTATAGCTTCAACAATGCTCAATTTAAATGATGTTATTTAGATTTCAAAATAACAGTTCAAAGACCAATGAGAGGCATATGTAATCTTTGGAAACTTTTAAATTATTTTTAGTTTTGAATAAATTGCAGTAGATTTTCATAAACCAATAATCAAGATCCCAGAAAAAAACACATCTATCACAACAAAGAGATGTTTCCCAATTGTGTGACACATTTATGTTAGTGTGCTGAAACGTTTTAAAAATGCTTTCTAGAAAGGATGTTTTTAATTGTGCTGGAAATATTACAAATGTTATTACATTAACCAATCAACAGAAGCTGTTGAGAGACCTTTAGAGGTGGGGAGTAACTATTTCCATTTACTCAGTTACATTTACTTGAGTAACACCTTGGAAAAAGTTTACTTTTAAGAAGTGTTTCACTGCACTGTACTTTTTATTTTTACTTGAGTAATATTATTATAACATATCAGTATTTCAACTTGAGTAAAATTTCTGGATCTTCTGTCCATTGTGAGTAATTGCACTGAATGCTGAGCCCTTTGTGCAATTTGTAGATCATGAAGTTACAGTAAACACCATATATTGTCACTGGAATTACTTTACCCTGTTCTAACGTCTATATACACATTACCTACTGTACATATTAGTTTTAAAGTTTTATATGGAAAGCTTTTTGATTTGAAAGTGTTTTCTTTTCGGCCTGAATTTGTGATTTTTGAAGTATGTTATATATTTGTATGCTTTCTTTCATTTTAGTTTTAAAAATTCCAGAATTTGCGCATTAAATTTTTTTTTCTCCATCTGATAACATCATCAGTTACTAAGTAAGTTAGCCTTTTTACGTAATACTTTTTTACTCTTACTTGAGTAATTTCTTGGATGACTACTTTGTACTTTTACTTCAGTAAAAATATACTGAAGTAGTGCTACTCATACTTGAGTACAAATTCTGGATACTCTACCCACCTCTGAAGACCATGAATATTGATGTGAGTTTGCACAGAGTAATAAAAAGGTTACTAACTGTGTTGTTTTTAAGGATCCTGCAAACAGTTTTAATTATGTAAATTATGTACTATAATCAGATTTGCTTTGTGATATATTTTATGATCAAATCAGAAATTCTTCTAAAAGAGGAGTATTTCTAAATGCTAAATAAAAAAGGGTTTAATTTTATACTTTTTTTGGGTCACCCTATAGTGAATAAAGCTCCAAACAAACAAATGCAGTAAATCATCTTAGTTTTTTCTTTGCTTAAAATACTATTAATTAAATCTATGAAAGGTTGTATTTTTTTCTTGTAAGTTAAAGTTCGTCACATCGTTTGAATCAAGAAACTGTGTGAATTGTGTGAAGCTTCAAGACAACAAGTTTCATTTCAACACTCTCTCAACAACCACAGACAAGGTGTGAATGTGACATGAAATGAGGTACAGAAGCAGGGACAATTGATATTTAATTAATGTTAGGCCTGAATGGAAGGACTGGGCTCATCTGCTGCATGTCTTATCCAATATTCATGATTTACAAGCAGCCTCCTGACCATGGCAAACTTTTCCTACACTAAAAAGCATCTGTGTGAATCACATGCAATCACATCCATAACTATAAACTTCTAACTTAAAGCAACGAAGAGAATAAAATATATAGAAAACTCAGAGTCTTACAACTCAATTTCAATAAATAATATCAGGATAAAGTTTCCTCTAAAAAGGCCTTTGTAGTTTCATTTGAAATATTTATAAGTA
The DNA here is from genome assembly GCA_963556495.2 of Valencia hispanica. Classification (NCBI taxonomy): domain Eukaryota; kingdom Metazoa; phylum Chordata; class Actinopteri; order Cyprinodontiformes; family Valenciidae; genus Valencia; species Valencia hispanica. Next base: position 26,758,461 of record OY747701.1, on the reverse strand, counting down.
AAGCACAGCATACACACCTTTGCTGTTTGTTTCTCAGTACACCTTTTCCCTTTTGAAAAGCTTTTGTTTTATTAATGAACATACACTACGAAGATGATTCTGCTATAGTGTGAACTAAACTGAGAAGATACATGTTTAGAGGGATAAAAAAGCAGGATACAATTCATGTTAACTGCACTATTATTGTTATCTGAACACAAGGCATTTTAAATGAGAACAAAGTACTTTTCAGAATATTACTTGGCCACAAGAATTGTAAAAGATGAGATCCTATAAACAAACAGTTACTCAGTACTTGAGTAGCATTTTTTCTATTATGAAATACTGTTTTTTAATTTTGTTTTCTCTTATTTTGGGGGATTTTTTGGATGGTTACTTTTTCCCAACTTTAGTAAAAATATGATGAAGTAGTGCTACTCTCACCTGAGTACAATCTATGGCTACTCTACCCACCACTGGTAACTTGTCCTTTCAAACAGGTAACTGCATGAAAATAATAAGTGTTCCCACTCTTTAGGAACAAGCAACAAATAGCACTCCACAAAACACTGACCAGGCTCTCTACTTCCACAATTTTCTAAAATGTTAAAGAAACTCTTCAGAGAGAGTTTGAACCGGGTTACAGAGAAATGTCAATGCCTCAAGGACAGTCAGTATGGATTCAGAAGCAATCCAATATATATATATATATATATATATATATATATATATATATATATATATATATATATATATATATAGAAATGGCTGTAATTGCAAGCTAAATCCTCCTATAGATTTTAATGCATTTTAAGTCCTTTAACTTAGAAGTTTTTACAGTGGTGTTATCTAAGCTTACTTCAAAATTAGCTTACCAAGCAAAACACAGCACAGAATTTATAACTTAATCATAAAATATTTCTTTGCATTTGACTCAAACCAATACAGTTTAAAAAACTTACAAAATAACATAAACATATATAATCTTGCCCCAAACTTAAAAGTCTTAAGATCTTAATATTAAAAATGAAATGAAACAACTCCATTAGAATAATTATGTAAATTAAAAAAGCAGTATGTAAAAGAACTGTAGATTTAGAAATAACTGATTTTTCTTTGCTCTCCTCCCTTTAATATCTACTGCTTACTTGGCCAGTCAAAAAAATGTATAAACTTAACGTACAGCACATTGGCTTAAAAACGCTAGCCATTTTCTTTGTTTAACCAAAAGCATTGTCTTTTTTGAGAACATATTTCTTTGCTTTTATCTTTATTTATACAGGTACATCTAATCTCAAGAGTGGCTCCATAAGGGAAGCAGCATCTGAACAGCATGTCAACATGTTTTGTTTAAACAATTACGAGTCTAACTAAAATGGTTAGTATAAATCTAATCTTTCTCATCTTTGTTCTTTTTAGAAACCTTGTCAGTGAGAATGTATAAGCAAATTCTGAAGGAGACAAAATATAAAAGATCAACTAAGGCTCAGTAATAGGCACATAGTCAATATAATTAAACTATAAATGTCAGTTTATTTCTAAAGGTGCTATGAGCAGTTTGATTTAGACAGTTTAAATCTGTAACCTTTGTCATGCTCCTAAAAAATTCAAACACAGAACAAAGCCATCATTTACAATTACATTTTAATCCCAACTGTAAGTTAAAGGCAGTAAACACCTTCCCAGGCTGCTGTCCAATGAATTATCATTTTTCCACCCTGGGCCATCTGTCAGGCCCCTACCTTTGCCCATGTTACATTAAATAAATGCCTGGCTTCTCTCAGGGGTCCACAGCAGTGTTATTAAACTGCCTTCCTGTGTTACAATGATAGATCTACCCGAAAGTTTGGGCCCCAAACAAGCCCTGGTTACCCATAAATGCAGAACATAAAAAGATTGCTGTTGCTGACAACCAGTAAAAGCAATGAAATAAGGCAGCGCACAGCTGACTGGCTTTTGTATTTTGAGAGAGGACAACTAGGGTGGACAGAAAAGTGAGCATACAGTAGTTCAAGGACATATTAGCAGATGTATACAGGTTAATATAACACAGCACTGTACAGTTCAATATTAATACATAATTCGGTATATGATGACTGTGTTTTAAAGTTTGCAATTGTCCCCAAGAGTAAAAACAGAACATCAACAAATTTTAGACAATAAATAGGACCGCTGACATGTTGAAAAAACTAGTTTGAGTAAAGATGCTTGTCTAGAGATATTTAAAAAGTCCATTTAAAAATAAAAGCAAAACTATGGAATAACACACGACTAAAGCAAAAAATGTAATCCACAATGTAAACTGCACATTGTGTGGCTGATGCCTAATTCACATCCAGGAAGCAGCGCTCACAGATATTCTTAGCGGCAATGGTCCCATACAGTGTAGACTACAGCAAATTAATTATGTAGTAGCTTGATGACAGAAACTAGAGAGCTTAATTCTGCTTCTGCCTCATAGTCACAATCACGTCTGCTTGCCAATTTCCCCACCAGGCACAAGTGACAAGCCAGTTGATGTTGGGCGTGATAATGGATGATTCTAATGGTCAAGCCTGGACCGCACATTAGGAATCAGGTCGATTCTTAGTAATGCACACAAGAAGTGCTGCCAGCAATCAATGCCAAGCTAATATGTGAAAAGGGGTATGTTGAATGTCAGTGTTGCTGATCAATAACTATTCATTTTCAGTAACCGTATTTTCACAAATGGGACACTTAATATTGTGCGATTGGATAATTACCACGCCCAATTAAGAGTGTGCGGCACTAAGCAATAAATGGTTGATGGAAAACAACTGCCAAAATGTGCTAATGGAGATGCACCCCAGACTCTGATCGACACTTGGGAGATGGAACTGGATGTCTGCAAACTGTGGGACGCCAGCTAAACCCAGCAGGAGTCAGATAATCCTCTCTCTACCTCCACAGCAACAAGGATAATAGATGTCCATTCTCAGATTTGGCTTTAAAAGGAATGTGTTGCTCCAAAGGAAAAAGGGGCACAAACACTGTTGAAAAACATCTTAGATGGATTTTCACGTTGTCTTTAATTCCAGAGTTTTTTTTTTAGATAAACAAGAATTATTATTCTCAAAAGATTTTTTTAAATAGTTGGTTATAATTGACACAGATCCCTGGTTGCCTATTTGGGGCCTGAAAACGTTAAATATTATCCTGCACAAGAACAGACTAACATCTCTATTCCCCTCGTTCCAATCAATGTGAGTCCTTAAAATCTTTTCAAAAGTCTACAGTAATGTTGTATGCCAACATAGCAATCATGCAGGAACACTCAAGCCATGAATAAGAGTGTTCACAGCAAGTAGTAAAGCCCATGCACATCATGTTTTGCCAATAATTCCCATTAAAAGTAGGGTTATACTTGGAAAAACTCATTACTACATGTTATCTTCAAAGCTTCTTTTGAAATCCCCCAAAAAATATCTTGATCAGCAGATCAGTGCAGCCACAGTCATGTGGTGTTAAAATTGTTTTAAAAGCATAATTTACTTTTGATTTAGCCCCATGTTTTTCAAAGGATCTCTATCTTAATTTCAGGAATTCATCTTGATGTTTAATTTACAGCATTTGAACCCTCCATTAAATACCAAACTACCTATACAAGTAAAACACAAACAAAAAGGGACAACTGTTCAGAGGAAGTATCTTAGGCATTTGTGGTAAGAATGTCAGATGTTTCCTTCTGTTTAGTAACCTTACTGAAACGCTTTACTTTTTAAAAAACTTTTCATTTATAATTGGCTTAGACCCAGGAGATGACTATTACCAACTCTGTGAGAGAGGAAGCGTTTTGATATACCATCAGTGCCTCTTTCCTTTATAAAGTTTTAATGCCCCTGAGGCTTAGATTCCCCTGTAAACAATTTGGAATTGAAGGTGACGAACATGTACATATATTTACTTTGCATATTGCAACAGTAAATATACTTCACCGACAGTAAAAAAAATACATGCTTTATGAACCACCAATGTTTGTTTTTTAGTCAGAACACGTTTGTTGTGTTTACACCTTCCTCTTAGTAATTAGTGATTAACTATGCAAAATCTGTTTACAACTGAGAACTTCAACAGGTTTCCATTAATACCCAACTACTTTTTTAATTCATGTACTTTATCCTTTATCTGGCTTTGAAGGTTTACACAAAAATCCCCAAAGGAATATCCAGTTCCAAAATGGACCAGTCCCTAAAACCCCCATTATTGTTCCTCAGTGGGGAAATTCAGGTTATCAGCAGCAAAGTTACAGTCAAATAGAAGCACAAATATACACATAAAAATAACAAAAAAATTTTTAAAATGAAGGCCGTAGATTAATGTTATAGTTAGCTTCATTATAAAATTTGTGTATTTTATTTTATATCCTTTTTATCTTTGTAGAAGGAATAATTACATGAATTAATACATACAAACAATACTTCTGTGTGGATTTCAGTTTGTACTTTTTACTTCTAGTATGTAGCCTTGCTACTTAAATGACAAGTGTGTCGTTATAGATGTTGAATAAGGGTGTGTGTGTGTGTTATGTATTTTATGGAAATTATAAATAACATTTGATATGAATATTTCATGCTGAGGTAGTTTTAAGTCAAAAATATTTAAAACAGAAAGAAAATGTTTTTTTGTTTTTTTTACAGTAATTGGGAACTGGACATTTTAACAACAACTGCATTAGGATTTGAAAGGACCTCTTATTGTTTTTATTTTCATAATTTTAAAAAGAGAAAACATTTCTATGGAATATATTTCTATAGCATCACCTGTATGGCTGTAAAAAATATTTCTATAATTTTGGCCATATGAACATTTACTCCAGTTTTCGTTGCCCATTAACCTAAGTGATAAATAATAGCTGGAATGTCATATGTTTTAATGTGTCATGTTATGTGTCTCTAATGTTCTGCGTTTTATGCTTTTATTGATGGTTTATTGCTGATTTGATTTTATACCCTATTCACCCAAAGCACCTTGAATTGCATTGTTGTTGAAAGTGTGCTATACAAATAAAGTTACCTTGCCTTGCCTTGACTTGAGTGGGATGTCGTGGAGGTTCATGCATTGATAACTGAAACTATGTTGCATATAAGAATAAAATACTCTAGATATTTGTTTTGTAAAGGCTCTTTCTGTTATTGCAACATGAATTTTCTCTTTCCTAAAGAAGCTGCAACAAGACGCATGTATAACTTTACTCAACAAAATACAGCATAACGCCAGCTAAATCTACAGTTTCTATAATTACGTTTAATTCTATAAATTAATGTTATATAATGAGATACTATAAAAAATTACGTTTCACTGACAAGAAAACTTCCTCTCAAAACTTAGATTTTTTTAAAATAATCTTTCAATGTATTTTGTAAAATATCCATTATGGGCAAATTAAAGTGCTCATAAAAGTTCAGTAACTTAAAACTGAATATTGAAACATCCTTTTAATGTCACATACAGCAAGGTGTTTGTAAAACCAAAATACCTGCATGTTACTGATGAAAAATAATTTATTGGATAGGAATTACTTTTAAACAAGAATGTAGAGTATTCTTTAATAAGTATGGGTATAATGACATATTTGTTTCCTAAAAATCTCCATGGGAAAACCAACATGTCTGATAGTTCAACATGTATCTACCTATCTATCCTGGCAGATACTGTGCAGGCATTACAACTGCAAAATACAGAAAAGGGTGCTCTGTTCATCGTTATAGTGCCATTTTTACCAGCACCAAATACAACAATGAAAAGCAATAAAAAATAAACGTAAATGTTTACGCTAAATTTTAAACACTAAATTAAGCAAAAACATGAGAATAAATTCACATTGGCAACCAAATTTGAGTGTACAGTTGGCCATCCTCCTAATTTTGCTCATATCCACAAATAAGGACACATCTGTGTTGAAAAGTATGGAAACTTTGAATACATCTCCTCCTCTGAGTATTTTTTCACCTCCTGTGTGTGTGTGTGTGTGTGTGTGGGTGTGTGTGTGTGTGCGTGTGTAGGTGTGCGTGTGTATGTGTGTGCGTGTGTAGGTGTGCGTGTGTAGGTGTGCAGGACTTCTGTACATCTTATCAACTAAATGACTGTGGTTGGAGAGAAGTGAGACTGTTGAGGCTCGGTGCGCCACATGCAGTGTTGTGACATTCAATCACTCTGACGTGGAAAATGAGTAATTGCGGGCTTTGAGCAGGAAAACCCGGGAGAAAAACACGTGACTCCCACAGGGGGATTACAGATCACTGACATATCTGCTCTCTGATATCTGACTGATAGGATCAGGTGGTTGCAATTCTGTTGACACTGTTACACTTTCCCCAGATGGTTTTCACTGTCAAATATTCAGGCCTGATCTTAGTCGTTTGTCCAAATTAGAGAGAACTCGTGTTATTTTGGATAATGCAATTATTAGAAGTTTAAAAGTTAAGATACATTTCGTACAAATATTGGACTAAATTATACAACTCAAAAATGGTTAAGAGTTCAGGTATGCTTGACATTTTTGTTAAATCCTCCCTTTAAAAGAAGCTAAAATGGTCAAAAGCAGTATGAAATCAGTGGCTATTTGCCAACTGAAAACATCTTGGTAGAAGGTGAGGTCAAAGGAAATCGGCGAGACCTGTTCGAAGTAGCAGGAATGTTGTAAGTTAATGAATAAAAGTGCTGTACAACAGCAAGGTATCCTGTAGGGAGCATTCAGTGACGCATTTTCTTGAACCTTGAAAATGTCTGGGTCGCAGCACCAAAGAGCCTGCAAGGTTTATTTACTGTCTGGCATTAAGAGAGAAATAAGGCCATGAACAGCAAATGTTCAGATGATACACTACCAGAAAGTGTTTGATATGTGTTGCATTACATCAATGTGCTGCAATAATTTGTTGTCAATAGCATCTATTTAGCTTGTATCAAAGGAATAAGAGAGGGGAATCTCATTCTGTTAGTTGTGTGTCTTGGCACACCTAAGGGCACTTAATGCCAACTGAGCATCATTAAAATGCTGCACCGTTCTCTACAGATCACTAGCAGCATCCCTTCATTACTCCAGTCAACAATCTCTCTGAAGAGAATGTCCAGCTGTAAAATAAACAAGGCATTCACAACAGTAGCCTTAGCCACCTGAGTAAAAAGCATTCCAAACTGTTTTAATCAAAAACATCCATCTGTGATGTTTGCAGCATAAAAGAAAAGTCATAACCATCTGGCTCATTGACTCCAGTTTAATAGCAAAGCAACTTGTAAATGTTAAAATTAGAGCAAAAATATCAGCAAAAACGTAAGTACTGTAAATTAATTTTCAACTTCATTTAATTGTAGTGCTGGTAATGGTTTACTCACAACAACAAAAAAATACTAAATAAAGCATGTTAGAGAGAGCATCTTTAATGCTTTACCATGACTACATTACTAGCTGAACTTAAAGTCAAATTTAATGCACTCCTCACCACAGCAGGGTGGTATCTAAGTCAAATTATTCATCATTTATAACCAAACTGCCCCTTTTTCCTGCTTTCGATTGAATGTATCTAAAACACCAGATATTTAGAAGTGAAAAATCATCCAAGCTAAGGATATCAGTGTTTCACACCAAAGAACCATATTAAATGTTTGCGTTTGTTTGAAAAGTACTTAAATAAATCATCTTATAGTTTACAATCTACATCAATAATTATATATATTTACCATAAATAATTAGAAGGGAATATAAACAGCACACAATAAAATCTTTTGCCAAAATCAAAAGATCTTGTGAAAATGCTGGCTGAACCTGGTGTTATTATCCTAGTTTTATTATCTACAATAAAAACTAGTCCTGTACCAAGAGGGGATTACAGTTTGCAAATGCACTAAGGGACAACAATCAAAATTGTGGGACACATGGTCTGTGGTCTGGTGAAACTAAAGTTGCAGTGTTTGGTCATAATGACCATTTGAAGGAAAATGGGGAACAGGTTTAAGCCTGAGAACACCATGCCAACTGTGAAGTTCCTAGAGTGGTTGCATCAGGTTGTATGGGTGATTTTATATAGAGGGACTCATGCACTTCACAAAATAGATTATTATTATATTATTATTATTGTGAAAGAACATTGTGGAAATATTGAAGCAACATATCAATACGTCCGCCAAACAGTCAAAAGAAGGTGGCTTATAAACTTAACTTAGTCACATCATTTCTATTAGAAGGAATCAGCCAATACGTCAGCCAAATTTTATGAGAAGCTTGTGGACGGACATCCAAAATGTCTGACCAAAGTCATAGGATTCAATAAGCAATTCTAATAAATAATAAAGAAATGTATGGAAATTCTGATTTGGAATAAAGTATTAAAACAATCCAAAGAATTCAACTTATTTTGTCATTTGGCAAATGAGAATAGTTTTGGTAAACCAAGCTAAGCTAAAACAAGAAAAGTTTAGTCTGATTTAATGTCAGACAGTGAGAAAAGAGGTTACCGTAATTTTCAGACTATAAACCGGTACTTTTTTCTCACACTTTGTACCCTGCGTCCCTTACAACGATGCAGCTAATTTATAGATTTTTTTACAGGCTACCGGCTTCTGGGAGGCACCACAGCAGGAGGAGTAACAATGAGGGAAAGATTACGCGCCGAAGAAGACACTATCGTTAGTTTTCATGCACACACCCTCATCATGGAAAACACTCATAGAAATAAATATAATGCAGCTTTTAAGTTAAAGGCAAAAGGAAAAAGCTATTGCAGGTAAGCTTGACATCAATGAATCGATGGTGAAACGTTGGAGGGGGCAGCGGGAAGAACTACGTTAGTGTAAAAAGATGACAAAAGCTTTCAGAGGACATAAAGACACTGAAGACGAGTACTTCAGTGGCTTTAGTGAGGAAGAGGAAGATGACGATAGCGACTGGTGACTTTTCTGGTAGACTAAAGTATGTTTTATTATCTAACCAGGCATGTTACTGTTGTGTTGTGTGGTGTCGATGCCGTGATGGCGCCCTACTGCCGATTTTCAGGCAGAGTTTGAAAAAAAAGCACACTTAAAAGCACGTCTTAAATTAAAACATCCCCATGTTGTTATCTAATTCTAACTTTCAATCAATGATCAATGTGGGGGAGGGACGGGAATGTGGTTTATGTGGGGTCATTTTAATCTGTAAAGCACTTTGAGTTACAATGTTTGTATGAAAAGCGCTTTATAACTAAAGTTTGATTGATTGATTACTTTCAGTACTTTTCCAATAAAATGCCTTATAATGAGACGCACAGCTGTGTTTGTGCTGCCGCTGCTCTTCCAGTGGAGAGTCGGGGCTGCTGCATGAGAGGAGCTGCCTGTGAGCTCTCTGACAAGGGAGAGGAGTGGAGGTTAGCACCGCTGCTCAGTGGGTGGATACGCGGTTCATGTCGGATCAACCCCAACATTTAATCCTTTGTTCCTGGTACCATTGCAAACATTTCCTAAAGATTTCATTGAAATCCGCCCATAGCTTTTTGTGTAATGTTGCTGACAGACAGACAGACAGACAGACAGACAGACAGACAGACAGACAGACAGACAGACAGACAGACAGACAGACAGACAGACAGACAGACACCAAAACATGACCTCCTTTCGTGTCTTTCTGTGTAAATATCTCATGTTACAATATGACGATGTACGAATTATATTCAGGTGTGCTCTATGTGTACAAAATGTATTTTCTTTAAAAAATTTAGCTGGTGCTGCTTATATTCAGGTGCGCTCAATAGTCTAAATATTACAGTATGTGTTTTTTTTATACCATGTCTTCTTATAGTACTTATTGGTTCTTTCCTAATTACTTGGATTTTCAACATAGTCAAGGAATTCTGTAAAACAAACCACAAATATCTCTGACTTTGCCAGAGAAACAGTCTGTGATTGTTACTTATAGTGACAGTACAGAAAGCTTTGGAAATGATACAGTTTACCACAAAAACGGTAGCATTTTCCAGTGAACTATCCTGTACATAAAAGTGTCAATGTTTTTGAACATGTAAAAGATGTTAAACAATAAATGGCAACCATAGTAAAAGCCTCATGTAATATACCATGTCTGTTCTCCTTATTTGTTACTGTTCTAACATCAACCTTTTGGCAGGCCTTATCTTAACATCAGCCTTTTTTCCATCATTCCTCATCTATTATCACTAAAGGTCAACAGAGAACATCAGTATGAGAAGATTCAAACACTCTGTTCATCTTGGGCGACTACGATTTTCTCTGGTTCACCTGACGTGTTTCTGTGCACTGTGTGTGGCAGTGTTCATGTGTGTGTAAGGATGTGGTTGTGGGTGTGCATACTATTGAAAGAGAAGGTGAGCTGAGGGCTTTTGCAGCAGACAGAGTTGTTTTTTGTTCTGCCTCGCAGGGCAGTCAAACGGAGAGGGAGGATGATGGGAGAGTAGTGCGTGGGTCTGCCAGGGCTGCTGATGCACATCTGAGAATGACCTTGGAGGTCCGGAGATGAAGGCTGAGTGAAATTCTAAGAGGACATGAAAAGGAAGGAAACAAAACCTTTCTGTCATGTCGCTATGCTGACAAGTGGTGTGAGTCATGAAAGCCTACTTTGATGTTGGCATAAGATGCAATACAGAATTCTATGTGTAACTAAAGAGAAGATTGCATTGTTTTTCAGTTGTAAACTGAATAACATATTACACTTAAGGACTTGCTACAACAGAAATGATTCATATTATTGTAGTTGAACTAGACTAGAAAACAGATTAATCCTCTTGGCAACCACTTAAAAACTTAAACTGGTACTACATGGTAGAGGCTCTGAATTTTTTTAATCATTAGGGCAATAATCATACAGTAGACTGAATAAAGCTGATGATAATAACAAAAATCATATGTTTCTGTTTTGTGGTGGCTTGTCAATTACAAAGGAGCTGTGCTGTGACGTAAAAAACATTTTACAATAAAGTTCCCTCAAAGGAGGACCAGATTTCACCAAATTGGGATTTGAGTGCCATTAGAATACTAAAACTAACCAAAAGAAAATGATTATTAAAGCCACATCACAAATCTATTTGAGTGTGAGGTCATTTTCCCAAGGATTTTCTCATAAAGCCATTGTTTTATTGCCATAGAAATCCCCCCACGCTAATAGATAGCCCTTTTGGACAGGCTACTGGATTGGACTGGACAGTCTACTCTGCATCCCCAGAATCAGAACTAGACATTGAGAAGCAGCATTCAGTTTTTATGCTTCTCTAATCTGAAACAAACTTCTAGAAAACTGCAAAAATCCTTTAAATCAAGGCTAAAAACCCATGTGTTTAATGTTGCCTGCGATTAATAATATCTGGAACCTCATTAGGTTTAGTCTGTATTACAACTTCTTGTAATTTTCTTTTATTATGTCTGTGTTTTGTTTCCATCATATAAAGCACTTGATTGCCTTGTTGCTAAAATGTTCTATACAAATAAACCTGCCTTGCTTTACATTACATTTTAAACATGTCCAAAAACAAAACAAGTCAAACAAAAAAAAACTTTCTTAGGCTTATTATGGAAAAATCAACTGCAAGGCCCACTGAGGTTGGAATTTCAAATAGCAAGGTTGGATGTTTCGCACCAATCCTCAAAATCCAAAAATATGAATTTCATATTTCAAATCTTATGAAATATTGAGATAGCTGCAGAACTAAATAGTTTATATGCACTTATGATGGCTTTTATTTCATTTTATATGCCACACTTGCCACTGTACTACATGCAATTGTGTTCCTTTACTCTTCTTCATGCATAAAAGGCAGATAAAAAAATAGATTGGCAGAAAGTAGTTAGCATGGTGAGCCCCACATTTTTGTTTGACCTTACAGGAAACTGGAACACAGTATTATTCTAGTTCCACCTGCAAATCATTCACAAAATCACCTGGCTAATATTGTTGGCATTAGCTTCAGCAGCATCAGAAGTAATGCATTACATTATTTATTGGGCCAAATGATAGCAGAAAAACAAACTATTGTGATACAATTACTGAATATTGTGATGACAAAACCAGATACAATCAACCAACATTTTTCTGACATCTTTCTTTTCCTTCATCACTCACTTTTTGTGAGCTTTAGCATCTTAGCTAAATAAATTATACAAGTGTGGGCATCAATGACAGTGAAAGTTTATCTAAGATAATATATATGTATTTATGGAATTCAGAATTTGCACACATGGCACTTAAAATATCCTTCAAAATAATGCACTCAAGCAGTCTTTTGCAACTGCTATATTAAACATGTAAATATTAAGATGACAACCATCATCTGATATAATATGCAGTACTAATTATTTGTTAAACTTTTGTTACATCTTTAAATGACACATTTTTCTATAATCACACGTTCTGAGCCAGTGTAAAGAGCACAAAACCATAACATTAAAATATTTAAAGATCTATCATATAAGCTAACCACATTATAACCTAAGCTCAACTCCTGTGTCAGCTGAGTTAGTCTTAGACAAGACTGTTCACTGGAATCATAAAGCCAAGCTGAGATCTACCCTGTAAAGCAAAGGGGATGGTGGAGAGAGCAACAACAACAGCAATGCTAGAGCAGATTGCGTGCTACTGCAGAGTAAGTTGTTTAAATGAAACATTCAGCATCTTTGCTCATAGACGGAGCAGGCTTTTGGAAGATGGGTTGTGTCTGACAGCGAGCTGATTATTAAAACAATTCACACAATAATGTACGTTTGCCCTTTTCATGGTTCATTAACACAATGAGATGTCCTTCCACATTCAAGCCGCAGCTCATTAAGCCAGCCATTAAATCATGCAAAGTCTGAGAAAATGTTTGAAATACGGGAATGTGCCATTGTAGATAATGACATCTTACTGTGGTTAAAAAGCTATGCTTCAAAACCCACAAACACCTGGAAGGGAAATGATAAGGAAAATGCAAGGTTTCTATTATCTTATAATAAAATTGTCATCATGTTTACCGTGGCAAATCAAAAAGCAATTGCATTTTATTTTCATCCCGCCATATTTGAGTTACAGCTGGCAATGATGTTGAAAGAACACAGGAAAGATGTGTATTTCATCAGAAAGAAATCCAATCTGAGCTGTGAGCATATGTTAATAACAGATATTAATCTAAATGCTTTTTATCTGCCTGGCTTCCAGCCCACTCATGTTTCTATTTTTGACCAAAAACCAATTCTTTTCCTGTTTACTTCAGAAGGAAAATCAGAAGAAAAATTCCTAGAATAATTGGAAGGTTGAGGGTTGTCTGGTAACACAGCTCAAGTACGACCCACAACATGTAGTTGTGTTATTTAGATTTTAACCAGTGACAGAGAGAGAGTACAATGCTGCATAGAAATGAAGAATGTGAAATTTATATAATTTTAAATTCCTATATAAATTTGTCAATCACAGTCTTTCTGCAACTTTTTCTTGTTTAAAATGACTTCAATGAATCATTTTAGGCAGCTGAATTGTGCAGTACAAAACTGCACAATTATCCAATTGAGTTAGATAAACCAGCATAAAACGGAGGAGACATTCATTATGAGTCACATGAAACCTATTATACAAACAAATTCCACTGTAGAGCTGAAACATGGAACAGTCTGTGGATAAAGAGGTGAAAGTAGGGTTAATAAGTTGCTAGAGATAACTAAGTAACCAAGGACATTTGAAGGTAATGTATATTGATGAAGCAATATCAATAGTAAAATACATGAATGCAAAAATGTATCTTAACAAGAGGTGAGACTCACTAAAAAAATTAATCTAATCAATGAGAGGCTTAGTAATTAATTAATCTCGATTAATCACATTTTAAAAGCACAGAGAATTTTGCCCATAAAAGCACAATTATTTAAAATTTGAATGCATTTTGGAGGACCACAATCAAATAAGCGTTATTCAAAGTGTTATTATAGTTTCTGTGTCCATTAGACCAACAGGATCTTTGTCACTTTTGTGACACACAGAAACATATATGCCACATATATGCATGGTGAACTCCGCCACTCGTTTTTTTGCAACTGGACAGTATATCTTTTGAGGTTAAATCTTGTGCTTTGACTTCTTGTAAACGTAGGCAGGGCACACTGCAGCCCAACACAGTGCAATGCAACTCGGCGCACAGCCTGATGTCTGTTCGATCTATCAACGAATCAGAACCAGCCACTAAGCAGCAGCACGGGGAGGATGACACATGAGAGAAATGCTGTCGTACTGCATGCATTACACCAGTTAGTTTAAGTATAGTCCCAAGATAAACGATGAAAACCTGGACATTTTCAGCAATCTATGAATTCCTTTCGGAAGCCAGGACAGCCGGTGAAAAGTGGTAACGTCAGGGAAAAGAGGACGGTTGGTCACCCTACTTTTTATGGTTAGCCTAGCACTGATGTGGGCATCATTTTAATCTGTGTTTCAGGAAATTGTGCACAGGCAAACGTGCCAACTGCGATTAAATTTGTTTATTTTTTTAAACGCGTTAATTCTTCTGTAATTAATGAATCGCAATTAACATGTTAAGTTCCCATCCCTAATCTTGACATTTGTGAAGAAAAAACAAAACAAGCTACCTAAGCCTGAAGTGAATGGAACATGACTAGCATTGATTCAGACTGTGGCGCTATATAGCAAAAAGTTTCTATATGTTTCCCACAAAGTACAAAGCCACTACTGTTATGCACTCTTTTGTTAAAATGTTTAAGGTTGTAAGGAACCTTATTTTGACATCAAGTCCACGTATGGTTTTGGGCAGTCCAGCAGAATTCAGGAGGACCTATCAAACTTGGATCTTAAATCAGATTGTAGTGTATTTTTGATTGTTTGGAAGATATGAATAATAAAAGAGATCACATTTCTCCTGTTTTAGCCCCCCTTCATTGGCTTCCAGTTAAATCCATAATAGAATTTAAGATCCTCCTTCTTTCATATAAAGCCCTTAATAATCAAGCTCCAACACACATCAGAGATCTGATCGTTCCATATGTTCCTAACAGAACACTTTGGTCTCAGACTGCAGGTTTACTAGAGGTTCCTAGGATTTCTAAATGTAGAATGGGAGGCAAATCTTTTAGTTATCAGGCTCCTCTCCTGTGGAACCAGCTCCCAGTTTTAGTCCGTGAAGCAGACACCCTGTCTATCTTTAAGACCAGTCTTAAAACCTTCCTTTTTGAGAAAACTTATAGTTAGAGTGGCTTAGTCAACCTGAGCTATCTCTGTAGTTATGCTGCTATATGCTTAGGTTGTTGGAGGACAGACTGACCACTTTTCTTCACTCTGCTACTTTTCTCTTCTACTACTCTCCAGTTGCATTATTTGTTGTTATTTTAACTGATAACTTTGTTTTCTCTCAGTGTTTTTCTCTCCATAGAAGCTACACCTGGTCAGGCATCCTGCTCAGCTGTGATGCCTTGTTGGAGGGGAGCATCGACTGGAAAAGGCTCCCAGTAACTGAACGTTCTCCGTAACCTGGTATGAACTTTATATTTTCTATAGCTTACTAAGTACTCTTACCTCATTTCTTTGTTCTTTTTCTCTGATCTGTCTTTTCAAACCCTCAGTAATTTGTGGCAGATGGTCACTCGTACTGAGCCAGGTTTTGCAGAAGGTTTTCTTGCTTTTAAAGGGGAGTTTTCCTCTACACCCTCTCTACATGCTTGCAGAGTATGAGGGATTGCTGTAAAGTCTACGACACAACGCAGGGAACTGTCTGTCGCTCCATGTTGGTCCAGGACAAGTAAATGCTGCAAGTCAATGACTCGATGCAATCTTCTGGGTTCCCTTAGATAGCAAACTTTTACATTTATTGCACTAATGAACTAAATGATTAATTGGAATGTATGTACGATTGAATTGAAATTACTTTTCTTGTACAGTGCCTTGAGATTACATGTGTTGTGAATTGGTGCTTTATAAATAGACAGAATTGAATTGAATATGTGCTTAATTTTGCAGTTATCATTTATTGTACATTTATTAACGGCTGCTGCGTTCCGACATATGAGACAGGAGTGGAAACGTTCATTCTTCCCATAGAGGTAATAAACTTGTCGTGGAGCCTTTACATTCTGGATAACATTTTCTATAGTTATTCTTTACCAGGCAAGGCAATTTTCTTCACGCCCTAATGATATTGCTTTCACAGGCTTACAGTACACATCTCTACTTCTCCTCCCACCACTTTGTGTCCAGAGACAGCTTGCAGAATACAGCATAATCACTGTACTGAGGCTTTGTGAAAACTGTAAGAGTTGCACTACCTAAAATTAATTACTATTTTTTATATATACATATATATATATATATATATATATATATATATATATATATATATATATATATATATATATATATATATATACATATATATATATACATATATAGGCTACTGCCTATCTCCAGCGGTCAAGGGGCGAGAGGCGGGGTACACCCTAGTCAGGTCGGCAGTCCACTGCAGGGCAACACAGAGACATACAGGACAAATAACCATACATGCATACACTCATACCTAAGGGCAATTTAGAGAAACCAATTCACCTAACAGTCATGTTTTTGGAAGCCGGAGTACCCGGAGAGAACCCACGCATGCACAGGGAGAACAGGCAAACCTCATGCAGAAACCCAGGACCTTCTTGCTTCAAGGCAACAGTGCAACTGTGCCACTATTGCGCCACTATATATATATATATATATATATATATATATATATATATATATATACATCTACTGTATATATGTGGTATACAAGGTCCGATTCTAGTCTATATCTATGACTATAATGAGTGAAGAAATTTGTACAGTTTTACCTACCGCAACATTTAATTCCTCGTGAGATTTAAGAAGTAATATGGAACTAAAAGGAACTGAACTGAAAGTGAGGCCATAATTCACACAGCATCACCGAAATTGGACAGTAATAGATTGACAAAATATTGTCAGGGCTTGAGTGGCTCGAGTTCAACTGTGACATTCAAATCATAGGCTCAGACCCTTTTGTAAATCTCTGAGGAATGTATCTGACACCTTGCTGAATCTAAGGTAGGTCTGAAACTGAGTCTAACTGAGAACTGGTCCTACCTTACAAGCATATTCACATCTAGAATTATTTTACAAAGAGGTGGCAAGGCCCACCACCGCACTATTTAATGACCAACATGATAAATTACAGGCTTGTAAATGGAAAAATGTCATTCCCCTTTTTACCTATGCTTGCAAAAGTATAATTAAAATACTGTGCATGAACGATATCAACTCTTTAAAAGTGCTGAATTAAGAATATACACCTCTGATCGCATCACTTGCTGAATAAGCCTCCCAAATGGCAGATGGTGTCTTTCTCTAGCGATCTCCAGCAGCCACCTCATCTGTCAGATGATGACAGGAGCCATTTCACTAATGCACTCATGAATGCATTGTGTCATACAGTGTCCTTGACACTCACCTTAATTGTCGGTAGTTTCAATGAAGTGCAATGAGCAAGAACATGAAATTATCAATAACATGTTAAGATTTGTTTTTAAAAAGTTTATTTATATGTTAACTATAAATAAAGTGTTCATATAATACGATCTGAAACTACTGCACCTTAAGCCAATAGTATAAATGGGTATATTATATGGTGTTGCATTAGTTTTTCCTGAATTTCTTGGTTTGAAACTGGTTTCTACAGCAATTTCATCTTTCATATGGCCAACTTTGACCCTTTCCAGTTGGGTACATTCCTACTACGAGTCGTTCCCCACTGGCATAACAGTTCTCCAGTCAATCAGGTCAATAGTTTGCATATAGAGGAAATGGCTACTGGCAACCTACTCTTTCAAACCTATGTCAGTCATTCACATTTGAATTAATTGGTTAAAGTTTCTATTGAAAAGCCCATTATTTTAGCATGGTGCATAAATTTGTTTTCTTGAGGTCCATATTAAGCTATTTAGTACACTATTTAGTGCACCATCAAGACAATTCAAAGTACAATAATGTGCCACCATAAAATTGTGCAACTAAGTACTATGACTAAACAACATTGTGGCAACAAGATTCCTTTTGCAGGATGTATGCAGTATTGGTTATTAAAAACTGTGTAATGATACAACTAAAAATGGTCATTAGTGTTACCTTCAGGCTTATGCCAGGATTGCTAAGCCCTTCACAAGAGGTTCTGTATGTTTTTTCTTTGTAAAAAGCTACGGTCATTTGTTACTTTTCAGGCCCATGATTATTTAAATATTTGTTAGAACGTCCAGTGTGAACTATGGTTAGCAAAAGGTTAACTTATTATTATTATTTCTGCAGATAAATGCAGAATTGATATAAATCCAGTTACATATTAATGCCCAGGATATCATTCGAAACATGACCCCTTTCTGAAAACTTGGTACTCTTTTTATATATAATAATTTATATTATCTACTTACTTTCATGCAACTTACAACTTTACTGAAGAGTTTTTGCTTGCTATTAAGTATTTCCACACTGCAGTGCTGTAATATCTGATTGCTTCTTCGAAGTCTATCTAATCTAGCTGGTGTTCATGTTCATCTGTTCCAATGACAGCTCTGTCTTCAGCAGCTGGTGCTTTGGGCCTCTGGTGTTGTTTTCAATCCCCCGCTGCATTTTACTCGTGTATTGACACACATGTCTCTTCAGCTTCAGGACTCTGATGTCTGACAGGAATTTCTGTGTTGCACAGTAGTAGGATGGAGCTGTTCCCTTGTCAAGATCATTCACGATCACTTGTGGCGTCCCTTGTGTTTGACAGTCTTGGAGTCTGCTGTTACTCAATGGTTAATTTGTGCTGTTCAGCTTTAATGCTGCAGCGCTTAGATTCCTCAACCAGTAAGTGTGGATCATTTCAAACTCCATTTGCTGTTATAATGCAGACTGGTTCCCACTGTTCAGGAACGTGATTGTCCAGCGATGAACTTCCAGATGGTCAGTTTCCCTCTGTGCAGCTTGATTATGCTTTTGTCAGAGTTTATTAACGCAGGTCTGTGTCCTAAATGTAAATCATATGATATCCATTCAATAAACAAGGCTGTCTATTTACAACACAGACATTTTAGAGTATGCTTCAATTATCTCCAAGTATAGAACAAAATCTGTGTGAAAGCAATGATGCATGAACTTCAACTGTAAACACCCAACACAGTATATTTTAAAACAAATAAATCCCTACAGTCTATGTGACATGATATCCTTCATCATTAAATGGTCCAGTAGGTTAACCTATCTAGTAATAACATCACTGAAGAGTCTACACAGTAAAACTCATTGACCAAAAGCTTACGAGACACTGCAGTACAGTAAATGACTTTGATCCTATTATTTCTGGTGCAGAGGAGGGCAAGAGTCACAGCAGGTAAGCTAATTTGATCTCACAGTGTAATGAAGATTAAGATCTGTCTAATGGGCACAGCAGAGTGCTGTAGGGCCTGGTAGGAAAACTCTTAACAGCTTTCAATGATAGCCCTATTACTGTATATACCCAACAAAGTGGCCATGATGTTATCCTCCATGTCTCAGATTGCTCATTTAGAGCTGGATCATATAAAACACAAAATTATGATAAAAAAAATAGATTTACGTATTTAGTGTAGTTATGGCAATTACAACTTGAATTTGGAGAGCCAGAGTCTCATAAGGAATAACGATATTCACCTTTAATTTTCTTATAGTAGTAGTTTAAAGAGGATTTAAAAGGGATAGTATTTTTAATAAGAGTTGTGATAAAGGAGCCTATCCCCTCGCTCTCATTGTGCTTACCTACTAGGAATCGATTTCTGTCTCTCCTGATGCCACTGTGTCTGACAGACGTCTTTTGGCCATGCACTCATGGTGCGAGCAGTCACAGTGTCTGCAGCTAAATGATGCCAGGCCTGATAAAAGTCATCAAGCTGCCGGCTAGGGTTGGTGCATGAAAAACCTCTTAGATGTTTACCACTATGGGCATTGCTGACAAGTAAAAGAAATCTAAGAATCCACTTGGATAAGAAGAAACTGAGAAAGATCTTGATTTTTTTGTGTGTTTTTTAGAACATGTTGAATCAACAAATAATTGGAAACTATGTGGCAAAGACAATACTTTTTGTTATCCTTTTTCCTGCAATGTTGGCTACAAAGATTGGCAGAGTCAGTTAGTTGTTTGTTTCACCAGCCAAGATACACCTTTCATCAACAAGCACTACAATTCAGTGTCAAAACAGGTTTGCAAAATATGTTAAGACTATTTAAAGAAAACTCTTCAAATGTAGCCCACTGTTCCAAGAGAGGTTTTTATCCAGTTTTAGGCAGAATTTTACAATTAAACTGGTTTGCTTTCCGGCATAGACCTTGCATGTAAGCATATTCTTCATATTTGTTAATAGTGTCGAAGTTAGGTCTTTGAGAAGATTAATCCAAACTGTTAAATGTTCCTTAATTTTTCCATTAAAAAACAATCTGATATGTGTCGGGATTCTTCTGTTACAACACCCAATTCTGTCTACCTTTCAACCCTCCGACTGAAATTATTCCCCTTAGATGAAGGGAAATTTATTAGGATGTTCAAGAGCAACAGAAAAACTACCAAAGCTCACGCCTGCAAAAACGTGGAAACACAGTGTCACTTTATATAGTGAAATAAGCTTAGATTTAACATGGACTGAAAGGGAGCTGACAAAGAAAGATGAGCACACTGCAAAATCTGTACCTGCAAGATCCAGAAAAATGTGTAGTCCACAACATGAACATCGAAAAGCCTTCCTGGGAAAGGTTTGCAATGAAACAAGACAATGCATAAACTATATGGGTACAATAACAAAAAGTATGTTTAGAGGGGTAAAGTTAAGCTTCTTAATTCTGAGAAAACGGTTCTAACTGCTAAGTATGGGGGTGCAAGTATCAAGCTTCGAACCTGTTTCATTGTTACGTAGCAAAAAGTGGAATAAAATGTTGCAGATAGAGGGCTACCTCCCAATTCCTCTACTTCCAGTTGGATATTTGGGAATGGTTTAACACAAGCTAACACTAAACTTTTTGTATGCCCCTTAATGTCAACCCTATCAGCATTTATATTACTCCAAAATCTTGTACAATAAATTAGGAGTGCAGTTTAGCAGTGAAAGTGCACATGTTATGGACAGGTGTCCCATTTATCATAAAGCACATTTTATCATTATAAATTATGGCTTTTAAACAGTGTCTTGGCAACAAGCCCACTTGTCCATTAATTCATTAGGACAAATGGTTTTAGGAAGAAATTAAACAATTTGAATCATTAGATGATATAACAGTTTTATACTTTTGCTTTAACCCATTTATAGGGCCACTTTGTCAACTCCCCAATACCATTTCATGGGTTTTTCCTCAGGGTAGGATGGTGTGAATGGGAAGCATAAATAAGGTCAAGGTCAAATTTGTTTATATAGCACGTTTCCAACAGTGACACTGCCCAAAGTGCTTCACAATAGGAATAAATAAGACCAAAAGCAGCAGCCTTAACCGCAGGGTTTACAGTGCCAGTCCACCTCATGACATACCACAAGAAGCTCTTCCTGTAGCTACCTAACAACAGGCAATGGGTGAGAAATTATTCACAGATCATCACCGCAGACCAGAAAATTTGTGGCAAGTGGCATATGCCACAAATGATTCTGAGGATTCTTGATTATCTAAATCTACAAAAGGTTTTGTTTTTATTTTACTAACACATAATGAAGAATGGAAAATCACCTCCTTAGCAATTACTAGTTGGATTTTATTTATTTTACTTTTCCATTTCTGTGATAATATTTAGATTTTAATTTAAGGCTCAGGGGTCTCATTTATAAAGCTTGCTTATGCACAAAATGGGGTCTGAAAACTGCATAAGTCACTTTCTATGTCAAGTTTGGGATTTATAGAAAGAAAAACATGGCAGAAAAATGTGTGTAACTCTAAGCACGCTAAAGACCTTGCTTGTGCACATTTTGAACATGGAGGACACTGGCAGCGCAGCCAATGAAATGGCAAAATTGTGAATTTAAGCAACATTTTCAAACTTGTAGGGCTTCACACACACAAACACACAACCAACAGCAGCCCCCACCTCTGTCTCTGAACTGAGAATTAAAATGAGAATATGAATTAAATATATGGCATTTAAGAATTATATCACAGTTTGTTTATATGTATTTCTTCAGATTATGCAGAAATTGCACTTATTGGTGCTGTAATTTTTTGAAGTACAAATATAAATACTAAAGTGACCCGCTGGAACTTTGCACCCCCCCCCCCCCATCCCTCGAGCAACATCTTCTGGCTGTGGTGGCATACTGTCTCCCTCTTTGCCTCTTTTTAATGTCAGGCATGCTGCTACATCAATGCCTGTCACTCGCAGGTCTTCCGTTTATTTGTGACCCCCAAATAAAATTTTGTACAGATGATACTTTTTAAAAGTAGAATTAAAACACACCGTTTCTGTCAGACTTTAAATATCTAGCAGTCCGGAAACTTGTTACGTTCTGCTGTAATTTAGTTTTCATTTGACTTAATTAACTTTTATTCCAATCTTATTATGCTACAAGAAAAGTAATCATGTAATTTAAACTTTATATTTATTGTTCTTGTTTTATCGCTTCTGCTGCTGCTTTTATTTATTTTATTTTAATATTTTAACTCTTGTTGTCTTGTTACACATTTTCTTATTGCTAATTATATTTCTGTCTTTTAATGTGAAGCAGTTTGGTTGCCTGTTGGCTGAGTAAAGCTCTATACAGATAAACGTTGATTGATTGATTGAAGTAAACAGGTTTTCCCTGCCTCCACTTTGCGCTTTCTCTGCCTCTCGGTTGCCATGGTTGCCCAAGCAGGCTTAAGTCGATGCAGAATAGGCACTTTGCATTGACCGTTTATGGCAGAAAGTGGGTGTGTAGGTGGTGGGATATGATCAAAAACACATGAGCACTTTTTGAGGGAGAGGGGGATTTATAAAGCGGAAATTGTGTGCAGCTGTGCATACTCCAAGTTTGATAGATCTAAAACTTACAAGGCGTAAGTCAAAATGTTTTGCTGAGCTTAAGTAGGATTTTAGTAAGGTTTCTAGGCAAAGTTTTATAAATGAGACAGCTGATCTCTTAATTCCATCAAACACAAAAAAAGTATCAGATACAAATTATCATTTTTTACACCTCAGGTAGAATAAATTGTCTTGTTGATTTAAATGTTAGTTCATGTTGTGTATTTCCACATGGATAAGTTACAAATTAAAGACAAATGTAGAGGCATATGACTGAAGGCTGAAGGTATTTTTGTTGAGATATGAGATAGTGATAGCTGATAGTGTTTACACAAAGCAGCAACGTAACCTATTTAATACCGTGGTTTTGATTCAAAATGCATACAACTTTTCTTGTGTCTGCTTCTATTCTGGATTTTGTATTTTTGTCTCTCAGGGGTTCTGTTTTGAAGTTCTGTTTGCTGCATGTCCAGTGAAAAAACACAAAGCAGCAACGTAACCTGACTGCTTTATTTTCAAAGTTTGAGTTTGGGACAAAGTGCAATTAAAACTATAAGGCATGAGTGGTAAACCACTTTGTTTGCTGTCACATTATTTAGGAGGAAACCAAGGTTGGATGTCCCTGCTCTTTTAATTGGATTCATTAGTTTTACATTTGCACTTCTGGCTTAATTGTTTCAAAAGCTTTTTAGCTTACGGAATTACCGTAAAATGAGGCTTTAACATTTAGAGTGAAACGTCATTTTGGTGGTTCTTTGAATTTTGACTCACCCCATCCAAATGTCATTAAATGTTAATAAAGGTACCGCTACATAAAGCCAGAAGTGAGTCTGTGTTCTTATGTACCAATTAACGACTAAGGAATAGAATTGGACAACTATATTTAATATATTCACAGAGGAGTGAGGCATTTCTTTCTCACTTATGAAGTTGTTTAACAATTTAATTAAGCTAAAATATAAGTAAAGCAGAAATAAACTGTCTCCTCTTTTCTTCTTGGATATCTTATTCCAGAGTTCAGCTTATGCTGCAGTTTTCACATATTCAACAAACAAAAATCACAAAATATTATTCACATAAATTTGGTCTGGTAAATGAAAAGTATAGAAGCTCTTTGCGAAGTCAGCTGTGACTATTAATGTTATGTGAGCATTGATGTGTAATTTGTGCAGTAAAAGCAAATGTTTTATATTTTTCCATAAAGGCACAGTTTATAAGAAAGTGGACACATTGTACATTTTATAGATTAGTTTAAAATGATGGTAGCCAAAAGGGATAAATGTTTATTAAAATTAGAAATGACTCATATGGGGCTGTGCTGAACAAACCTTCCTATGTGCCCTGGATTCATGCTCAATTGAGTTTCCCTTTGGATTTGTGAGTTTTCTGTGTCAGTGTCACCCATTGAGCTGTGAGGAGTCAGTGCACTTCCATAATGAGCCTGATGAAGTGAATCAATCTTCTGTTTTCTCTCAGTGATTTCAATAGTTTCTCTGAGTTTCTCAAAAAATAAATAATTATTTCAATGAACATTCACTGAAAAAGCAATCTGGACTGAAAAAAACAACACTATGTAAGTTGCTTTTTATCAATAAATAAATATTTAAAATTCAAGGAAAATCTCAGAAGCACACACAGCTCATTTTTCTGCATCTGATCACATGCATATTTAACGATTTTGTGCAACAGCAACTCTGCTTAAAAAGGATAATCCTTTAAATCAAGCTTGTATTGTCAGTGAGCTCATCTTATTTCATTTCTTTATCGCACTGATCTATCATCTGCATGTTCTGCAGATAAATATCAAACACACAATAAAGAGAGAGATGATGAATTATTGCATACAAAGAAATCCAATTAAATTATACATGGTCTTTAGGCACTGAATCTGATCATAAAATAGCACCATCACTGTAGGTAATCTGCTTTGACTGACTTGTATGCTGGTAATAAAATCAAAGCCGTGTATTGTATATGTGCTTTATATAACAAAATCTTCAATTAAACATATATTTTACTTTTTGAAACCCACCACTAAATGTTTTTAGTGCACACCTCGTCTATCAGAGTCCACTTGTTATTTAATTAATCATAGTTAATAGTGCCTTCAGTCTATTTTCAATTCAGTTCTTTTTGTCGGCTAAAATGTTAATACCGTGGTTTTGATTCAAAATGCATACAACTTTTCTTGTGTCTGCCTCTATTCTGGATTTTGTATTTTTGTCTCTGAGGGGTTCTGTTTTGAAGTTGCTGCACGTCCACTGAAAAAACTAACAGCAGTCATTAAAACTGTATCTCCACCACAGTGTTTTAACCTCAAGGTAGCCAATTAAAGAACTCTGTTTCTAAAGGAAGCTTTGGTAACTTCGTAAAAATCCAAAGTGGGGTTACTGACAGCAAGCAAAATTAAATATTTTAATATATCAAATAACGTGCAAAAACAGGCAATTATCCCAGTTACCTGCAAGAATTTGAAACTAAGTTAAGTTTTGCTGATTTGTATAGTCATATTCAATACATTAGAAAATTATTTCTGATGAGGCTAGTTTGTTACATTAAAAGTACTTTTGAAAATAACACAATTTTACAAGGTATTAAACATACTTTTCAATCCAGCCCACATTTCAGTAAAAAAAATGTTTTTTCTAGTTTCTAGTTTCTAGTTTACAGTTCAAGGCTAAAACATCAGTCTGTTTAATAGTTTTAAATAAATTTTATTATTGTAAAAATATTTTCGAAAAAAACCTCCACCATTCCATACATGGTACATGCATCATTACTAAATACAATACTGGGGCTCCTTTTTAACAGTGTAACAAACACAGCCTGAAAAACTGGCAACTTTCTCCACTCTTCCAGCATGCAGTCAATGTGCACAATCTGGAGAAGTCTGCGCTTCTCTCCGGCTTTGAGCTCTTTAACGCCAATAACAGCACATACAGATGCAAGAAATGGCTGTCACAGCTGTAACAGTAACTTAACTCACAGATGAACACAATTTTAAAATGATTAAAATTGACATATTCCCAAGAAAAATTAAAAAAGGTTATATTCTTCAACATTCTAGCTAGTCCTTCGTGGAGAAATCAACCATTTTATCTGGTTTAATTTGTAAAAGCTGGTAAAATACATGCCTAAAATAGCAACAAATATATCAGTTGTTTTATTTTTCCCATAAAGTGATAAAATTAGGAAGGTGTTTTGCAAACTTGACAAGCAGTAAGTATACCCCAGGAAAAATAACAGCAACTCCCCAAATTGTGGTGTGATAACCGTTTATTGTCAGGCCTGCAATACAGTAGGTGATATGTCGCACACTAGCTTGTAAAAATATTTACAACAGTATTGAGCCTCGAATAAATGTTTCAACATGCTTTAGAAGAAAACATTTGAAGTCATTTAGCTGGTTTCGGCAGAAAGCAGACTTTGCCTTACTATTTTATGTCTTCCATATATGCCAAGCAATTAATGTTTATTTTTGACAAATTCTCATTGCTAATCAAATGAGGGTTCACCAAGTAGGTTCTTTATCTCACTGCGATTACTTTTCTTTTAAGATTTTTATAATTCTGCTCTAAAAATAGAAAATGTAAACATTGAAAGTGTAATTATTGTTGACTTGTATTTTTTTTTCTACACAGCAAAAATACCAAAATACTCATAAAAAAACTAAATATATTTTTCAGCATAGTAGTTGCCACTAAATCCTGCAGGGACTGAGAAGAAGTCCCTCCCTGGAGGAAACCCTCTGTGTTGTTTTGAGGGTCAGGCACCAGGGGACCGATGTTCAACAGAGGTCACAGCAGACAGCGGGTTATAAATATAGGAGGCAGGCTGATCTGGCCTATGACAAGGAAAGGGCGGCTCAGCTGTAATGGGTGATAAATGTCAGAGCCTCCCGACAGCTTCAGATGAGTGATCGTTAAGCAGCTTTCCTGAACCTAAGCGGCTGAAGCCTCAAGTGAGGCTGACAACCAGCAGAGGAAACATTTTCATGCATAGAATGGTGAGTTTGGATGACCCCGGCTTCCTTGGAGTCGCCTTAGGCAAAGTGAGAGAGGTAATTAATCAGGTTGTTAGCATGTCTGATGGAGAGTAGAGGAGCGAGGAGAGGGAAAATCTATAAATGCTAAAAGAAAAGTGCAAAAGGTAACAAAATGGAGAGGAGAGCTCTTCTGCTGTGATTCATTGAAGGTTGCTGAACCGCTGAGGAGCAATAATTTTTCAAGATACAGGCCTTGATTGCAATAATGTCCCCATAGCAACTATTATCTTTAATGACTATTATTACTCCTGTCATAAAACGAGACTGGCGCCAGTCCTATTTAAAAGAATATGTAACTGTATCTTTAGTTTCTTCACTGATAAAGAAATAGTTTCTTTGTAAAATCTTGCAAATTTAAATGACAGCATAATTCAACATTTATAATTTAAATTAGATTGTTTTAAACTGTTTTTGTTTGTAAAAGAAAAAAACAACTAGCGTTCCTATTTTATTACTATAAGTTTGAGCTGTATTAGTACATTTGTTCACAATAAATGTATTTGTCTTGAGACAAATACATCAATTAGAGGGCTTAATTATTATTATTAGACTTACTTTTGGAGACTTTCCTGTTACTCTCACCGCCACCTGAACCTGCACATCCATCCTCATCATCACAGTCACCGCTGTAATGCCCCTCTGAATCTCCACTTCCTGTTTCAATCTGGTCCAGCGATCCCAGTTTAGGAATGGTCTTTCCTTGCAACAACTAAAAGTTAAGAAGAGAGACAACATTACGAAAATGGTTTAAAATGTATATATTTACATTATTTTGCTGAAGTAAACATTTTTTTTACTTTGAGTTCATGATCTCATACTGCAGGGTGAAGTATCTGGATCATATTAAAATTTGCATCACAGTACAATTTAATGGCAATTACTATATAAAATAGCCCAGATTTATTTATATAAGAAGTAACAGGCAGGAAAAAGGAAGAGAGCAACTCACTATTTTTTTCTAAAAACGAATTCATTGATTTAGCTCCAAGTTATTGAGCTTTCATGATGGTCGATTTCTGGTACATTCTAAAAACTTTCTGAAAGGAAATAAATGCTTTTTTTATTTGTAAAACAACCATACATTTGTAAAGAGCCAACAATGAATTCTAACAAATACACTGAACAACTCTGCTATAAATGAATCCACAGCATGACGCTCATCATTATTGGTCTCTGTGGCCCATGGGACAGCTATGTTCTGCTGCACTGCAGAATCTCAATCAAAGACTTGGTGAACTTTACACACAGGGGGAAATCCACACACTAATTGGTTTATTTAAATTCTTCTTGTATCATTGAAAACAAGAGAGGATGCCTTGTGTTGATCAGAAAGCTAAGGACTCTGGCAATTAGGTAATTTTGCAGCAAAAGGGTTGGCAAAGGAGGGACAGAGGCTGTGTTGCTGCTGGTAAATGCTGACGTGTTAGATGATGGACAGTACTGAACTCTCGCACAGTCGCAAGCATCTATAGTTCTGTGAAATTTTATTTCCAGTTGTAATAAAAAAATAAATCTACATTTAATGCATCGTCGAAAATATTGGCTGCAATTCCCAGGCCTTGCATTAGCATGTTTTACTTTAAAATATGTAGCCTGAATTTTAAGATTTATTAATTTATTTTTTACCTAAGGTCAAAAAGCTGACTTGTACTCGGCAGTACTTTTCCATAAATAAGTAAAAGAAGCAGCTGTGTTATTTCACACATTCACAGATGTATGTGTGAAAGTACACTCTGAAGTATCATTCTCCTCTTTAAAAAAAATAAAAAATACGGAGAAGGAGAATCACTGGAGAGTTGCCTTGACATCAGATTTGCTTCCTGTGAAAAACTTACAGTCTGAAACAATGTCAGCATTTTCACTAGACCAAATGCATGTTTTCTTAGTACACTTTGAAATGTTTTCTGTTACACAACTCCTAATTAAAACAAGGATGCTAAAGATGTTATAATCTGCCAACAGATTTAACAACAACCTGATCCATCCGTGTACACAAAACCCTTTACGTTCATCATCAATTTAATTATAGCAGTTTTTCAATGGTAAATGAACTGAATTTATATAGTGCTTTTCTAGTCATATTGACCACTCAAAGCACTTTACACTGGAGCCACATTCACCTATTCACACACAAAAGCTCACACTTTTACACACCAATACAAAGCTTGTCAGGCAACTTGGGGTTAAGTGCCTTGCCCAGTGGCACATTGACAGGTGGCAGGAGAAAGCTGGAATTTCAACCTACGACCCTCCAATTGCAAGACAACTACTCTACCACAGTCGCCCTTGAGATAGTTTTAAACCCAGCTCAAAGACTGTCTTTACATACAATAAATCATTTATAGAAATTGGGAGAATAAAGCTATGACCTAGTGGAAATCTTGGGTCACAGCAAACCTGTTTCTGAATCAGCACTTCAAGAAACGTTTGAAAGACAGTGGCAGCAAGTTTGGAAGCTGTTTTCAGTCCATCATCAACTTTACAAGGCCCCAGCTTGCTCATCCACACTGACACAAGGCTATGCTCTAAGTGGTGCTCTGTGACCATTAGTTAATAAGCACAGGTCCAACTAGCTCACATATTTGGAATCACTTTCATTTTTATTTGTCTAAATAATATGCTTTGAAGGATTTTTTGTTTTGTTTTTACCACAACCATGTCACTTTAATTTGAAAATCTTTCTCATAAGTCCAGCTGTTACCTTGGATATGTCTAAAAGCAATTGACATCATGTAGTCTACTTTAAAAAATTATATTTGGCTGAATGTTTATAATATTAAAGAAAATCTGTTTGGTAACAAAATATCATTGTAACCCATTTAGTCTTTTGCAGTTTATTTGCACCTTTTCTTACAACAGACCGACTGACAAGAGGTCAAACTTCAACAGTTTAGATATTTTTAGAGGAGTGATTTTAAATTGTCCAATATATATATAATATATTTTTTGCTGAGTTTACTGGAATGTATCATGTTGTCAATTAAAATACTTAAATAAAAAATTAGTCAACATTATGTGGTTTTTATGCAACCAATTCTCCTCTGAAGTCTTATAATTAGTCAATAGAGTTCACTTATGTGTGATTCACATATGTGTTGCTGTGGAGGCACTTAAAGGTTTGTTAAAGAACATTACTAAACATATCTATAAACCTATAGGTCTACAGGTAATTGGAAATATTATGAATATTATGAATGTGCTTGTTTAAAAGTATTGGTGCACAACACTGGGGCTTGGCAGAGAAGAAACTACAACACATTGAGAGACAAATGATTTCTGGTTTTTGGACATTTTGCAATAAACTGCAATACATAAACACCCTTAACTAAATATCACTCATTAAACAGCAAAATAATTTTATTTAAAACTGATTTATAGGAATTTAAAATACAATAGGAAAAGAGAGTAATTTAAACTTTACTCTGAATGCACTTCATAATTTGGCCTGGTCTAATTATACAGGGTGGGCCATTTATATGGATACACCGTAATAACATGAGAATGGTAGGTGATATCAAAGTCCTGTTTGTGGCACATTAGGATATGTGAGGGGTGAAAACTCCTTAAGATGGGTGGTGACCATGGTGGCCATTTAGAAGTCGGCCATCTTGGATACAACTTTGTTTTTTCAATAGGAAGAGGGCCATGTGACACATCAAACTTATTGGTAATGTCACAAGAAAAACAATGGTGTGCTTGGTTTCAACGTAACTTTATTCTTTCATGAGTTATTTACAAGTTTCTCTTTGTTCACAGCCATTGACATGTCGAAGAGGTTAACACGTGAGGAGCGGATCGCATCGCAATCGTGTTGATGTCTGGTGAACACAGTAACCGGGTCATTGCAGCAGATTTCAATGCAAGACACCCTACAAGACCACCCATCTCCCATACTACAGTCAGCAAACTGCTTGCTAAGTTTCGTGAAACTGGTTCAGTGTTGGATTAGTCAAAATGTGGACGCAAGAAAACTGTCACTAATGAAGAAACATCAGTGGCTGTCCTAGCTTCATTCAGCAAGAGCCCACAGCGTAGCACTCGCCGCACGTCACTGGAGAGTGGCATTAGTCGAACATAAAACATAAAGGGATGTTTTATGTTTTATGAGGAATACCTGAATGGTCTGCTGGAGAATGCATTCTGTAGAAATGTTCACAGCATGCTTGAATTCCTCACATTCCTTGAACATAAAACATAAAGGGATGTTCGACTAATGCCACTCTCCAGTGACGTGCGGCGAGTGCTACGCTGTGGGCTCTTGCTGAATGAAGCTAGGACAGCCACTGATGTTTCTTCATTAGTGACAGTTTTCTTGCGTCCACATTTTGACAAATCCAACACTGAACCAGTTTCACGAAACTTAGCAAGCAGTTTGCTGACTGTAGTATGGGAGATGGGTGGTCTTGTAGGGTGTCTTGCATTGAAATCTGCTGCAATGACCCGGTTACTGTGTTCACCAGACATCAACACGATTGCGATGCGATCCGCTCCTCACGTGTTAACCTCTTCGACATGTCAATGGCTGTGAACAAAGAGAAACTTGTAAATAACTCATGAAAGAATAAAGTTACGTTGAAACCAAGCACACCATTGTTTTTCTTGTGACATTACCAATAAGTTTGATGTGTCACATGGCCCTCTTCCTATTGAAAAAACAAAAGTTGTATCCAAGATGGCCGACTTCTAAATGGCCACCATGGTCACAATCCATCTAAAGGAGTTTCCCCCCTCACATATCCTAATGTGCCACAAACAGGACTTTGATATCACCTACCATTCTCATGTTATTACGGTGTATCCATATAAATGGCCCACCCTGTATAGTTGCAATATTTAATAGTAAAGTCTGAAGTACAGGTGTGTGTTAACAGGAAGGTTTGACACATACTCTGCAGTTTTGTTTTGTGATTACTTCTTTTTGTGCCAAGGAGTAGTGAATAATTAAACAAGTATTGGAAAATGCAATAATATTTCACAGCCAAGTTTTTTGTCCCAAAGCTGCTGAAACATTTGTAATTTATGATTACAGTCATGCCTCGTGATTCTTTCGCCACTCGGCAGTGGAAGTATCTCTTTATAGTGTTTGCGTTGAGGAGCCACTGTTTTCACAGACACACAATGAAGCGAGTCTGTATCGCCTAAATGTATTATTAGCCTCATCGCTTTGAATGACACAAGGTTTATGTGTTACACTGACAATGAGACAGGTGCTTTGATTTGTTCTGACTCTAGACAGCCACCACCCCCTGAGCTGGCCTCTGGCTGTTACTGCAGAGAGTAGATGATGACCAAATAAACCAATTACTCTGTTCACAAACATAACCGCATATGTGCAGAAAAACTGAAATGCTTCACACTGTATGATCCTCTACAAATTGGGAATTTTCTTTTCTTTAAAATTATGGCCCTAATTTAGAGCTAACATGACTAGACATAATAATGAAGACTTTTTCTGCAAAATCTTTTTAGTGGTACACTTGGACAGTACAACATTAGTGGGTGTGTAGCAGATGGTAAGAAGTTTAGTTAAGAACTGCCCTCGATAGTTCACAGTAATGACACCAAAAGATGTTTTTAAAACACACCCAGGGATTTCTTTGGTTAATGAAAAAAATGTCTGTCCTCAAATCAACTCATGTTCTGAGATATTCTGAGGATACACAGAAAGTGTGGAAAGAAAAGGACTGCCAGAACATGCTTTATAAATGTTCTCATGTAATTTGCCCTGTCTGTTTTTAACTGTTTAAGAAAAGCCACATAATTTTGTCCATTTTTTTAAATAAAGCCAATTAAATAAGAACTTAGATGAATAGCTATTAAACTTTCAAACATCATTCCTTCGCTCATTTTATCATTCCAATTACACTATTATGTTTTATGTAAATAGATAATGTGAAGACGAACTACATATTAGGATTTTCACATGACAACCACAAATTCAACATCATACAGAAAAATAACATTACTTCCCATGGTAAGGTTTGAAGCCAGACTGATTGCTTTTAGTGCAATTCTGACATTGAAAGGAGGTGAAGTTACAGTGGCAACAATTTACCTGTCAAGCAAAAGGCTAAGAAAAGGCTCCATGACTGCACGCTCAAGTAGAGAAACTTTTCTCTGTGAATTATAGCCTTCAGAAAAAAATGTCTTACACAGCAGACATAAATTAAGGGAGGTAGATTGAAAATTTGGAAAAATATTGCAATTATTATTTTTTTTTAGTCTTTTAGTTTGTCAGTGGGACCTTTCTACTGTTAACGTTCAAGTCAATGGCCAGAGGTTTGTGCAAATACAGAATATCTATAATTTACAATTAGTTTTCATAGGCAAGTGTATTACAAAATCCTATTTCCATTCCTCGTTTGCGGATTCCAACGGTTTAGCAATAACTAAAAATTCACTGTAAGACTCAAAACTAAACCAATATTAACCCAACACGCTATACAAACTAACTAAATTATTGAATGAGGATTCTTTAACTGAACACATGCTATTTACTGTTCAACATGTGTTACTCCACACAGAATCGCACAACACAACAAGGCTTTAAAGTCCTTAGGTTAGCAGGTACATGTAGTAGTTATGGGTTAATTTATTTTCTGATGTGATGCTAAAAGGAATATGACATTTTGTTTTGTCCAATAATATTTTATTTTGTTTAAGCTTTGCTTCTCTATGGTTTTAGTTGTTGCAATAAGCTGAATGACTTCTTGTATTATTCAACATGAGCATCAAATTTAAAGACCTTAAAAAATGAACTGGGAAACTGAAAATACAATGCATCATTCAAGATTTCACCAGAGCCTCAGTTCTTTGGTTAAATAGTGCCTTGCAACAGTCTCAACATTTGCAAAACATTTTCACATTTTGTCATATTGCGACCAACTTTAATTGAGATTTTATGTGATATACCAACACAAAATAGTGGATAATTCTCCTTTGCAAAATAGCTCAAGCTTTGTCAGAACTTCTGTGGGCAATGATTTTAAAGTCTTCATGCTTATTCTGAATTGGATTTAGGTCTTAACTTTAATTGGGTCAGAAAACTTCAATATATTGTTATTCGATATACACTACCGTTCAAAAGTTTGGGGTCACATTGAAATGTCCTTATTTTTGAAGGAAAAGCACTGTACTTTTCAATGAAGATAACTTTAAACTAGTCTTAACTTTAAAGAAATACACTCTATACATTGCTAATGTGGTAAATGACTATTCTAGCTGCAAATGTCTGGTTTTTGGTGCAATATCTACATAAGTGTATAGAGGCCCATTTCCAGCAACTATCACTCCAGTGTTCTAATGGTACAATGTGTTTGCTCATTGGCTCAGAAGGCTAATTGATGATTAGAAAACCCTTGTGCAATCATGTTCACACATCTGAAAACAGTTTAGCTCGGTACAGAAGCTACAAAACTGACCTTCCTTTGAGCAGATTGAGTTTCTGGAGCATCACATTGGTGGGGTCAATTAAACGCTCAAAATGGCCAGAAAAAGAGAACTTTCATCTGAAACTCGACAGTCTATTCTTGTTCTTAGAAATGAAGGCTATTCCATGCGAGAAATTGCTAAGAAATTGAAGATTTCCTACAACGGTGTGTACTACTCCCTTCAGAGGACAGCACAAACAGGCTCTAACCAGAGTAGAAAAAGAAGTGGGAGGCCGCGTTGCAGAACTGAGCAAGAAGATAAGTACATTAGAGTCTCTAGTTTGAGAAACAGACGCCTCACAGGTCCCCAACTGGCATCTTCATTAAATAGTACCCGCAAACACCAGTGTCAACATCTACAGTGAAGAGGCGGCTGCGGGATTCTGGGCTTCAGGGCAGAGTGGCAAAGAAAAAGCCATATCTGAGACTGGCCAATAAAAGAAAAAGATTAAGATGGGCAAAAGAACACAGACATTGGACAGAGGAAGACTGGAAAAAAGTGTTGTGGATGGATGAATCCAAGTTTGAGGTGTTTGGATCACAAAGAACGTTTGTGAGACGCAGAACAACTGAAAAGATGCTGGATGAATGCCTGACGCCATCTGTTAAGCATGGTGGAGGTAATGTGATGGTCTGGGGTTGCTTTGGTGCTGGTAAGGTGGGAGATTTGTACAGGGTAAAAGGGATTCTGAATAAGGAAGGCTATCACTCCATTTTGCAACGCCATGCCATACCCAGTGGACAGCGCTTGATTGGAGCCAATTTCATCCTACAACAGGACAATGACCCAAAACACACCTCCAAATTGTGCAAGAACTATTTAGAGAAGAAGCAGGCAGCTGGTATTCTATCGGTAATGGAGCGGCCAGCGCAGTCACCAGATTTGAACCCCATTGAGCTGTTGTGGGAGCAGCTTGACCATATGGTACGCAAGAAATGCCCATCCAACCAATCCAAATTGTGGGAGCTGCTTCTAGAAGCGTGGGGTGCAATTTCTCCAGATTACCTCAACAAATTAACAGCTAGAATGCCAAAGGTCTGCAATGCTGTAATTGCTGCAAATGGAGGATTCTTTGACGAAAGCTAAGCTTGATGTAAAAAAAATCTTATTTCAAATACAAATCATTATTTCTAACCTTGTCAATGTCTTGACTCTATTTTCTATTC
The DNA here is from genome assembly GCA_963556495.2 of Valencia hispanica. Lineage (NCBI taxonomy): Eukaryota > Metazoa > Chordata > Actinopteri > Cyprinodontiformes > Valenciidae > Valencia > Valencia hispanica. The sequence goes on along the minus strand of OY747701.1, from coordinate 26,722,873 downwards.
ATTTCACAACGTATGGTGGTGAATAAGTGTGACTTTTCATGGAAAACACAAAATTGTTTGGGTGACCCCAAACTTTTGAACGGTAGTGTATGTTATGATGGTCTGCTCAAAAAACAAGTTCTTTAAGTAATTACCATGGGGAGGGGATGCTGGTATGAAAACAGAAATCACTGCATTAAAATCTAGTAATCAACTAGAGTCCAAATAAGACTGCATTTGAGTTTGGATCTGGACCTCGGTCAACAAACTTATGAAAATGGTTTGATTGAAACCATTCTATTGTAAATCTGACTGTATGGTTAGGCCTAAAGTAATATGCAGCTCAAAAAGGTTTTCTTTCAGAATTGTTCTCTACTTACTTTCATCAAGTTCCTCATCAACCCTGATCTTCTTGCATTTCCCTGCTGAGAAAAACCATGCCACAGCAAGATTCTGCCATCACTATGTGTCAGGGTGGGTGCTGTGTTTAGGGTGGTGTGAAGTGTTAGTTTTCCTCCACACATAATATTTTCTATATTGGCCAAAACTTTTTATTAGGTTTTGTGATTAAAGATTGAAACCTTCACATAGCAGCTATATCTATACTAAATCTATCGATCTATTGATTTATTGATCACATTAAAACATCCAAATAAACTGCATTGGAGGACTAGTTTTTGCTTTGGGGGTCTGAGTAAAGGGCGGTGGACGCAAAAGCTTTTCAGATTTTATATTTGATAAATATTTGGAAAAGCATTTATCATATTTGTTCCATCTTGCAGTTATACACTCCCTATATTGGTCTGCAAAAAAGGGTGCATCCATTGTGTTTTTCTTTACCTTAAAGACCCACTCCGATCATCTTTTGAGCTATTTTAAAGTGTTCTCATTGGTTTTTTACTTAGGATTATGTCGTTTTTAGCCAAAATGACAAAACCTTTGCCGTTTCCTAGGACATAGCTTCAGAAGAGCAGCAGTAGCTCATTAGCAATTTCTTAAGATATGTCCTCTGGCATCCAAAAAATGCCACAAGAACATGTTAACACGAAAACAATAAATTCATTGAAGTAAGTCTTTAATGAGCTTCTGATTTCCTAAACAAGCCATGTGATAATTTCTCAGACAGCAATTTTTTTTTTCTTCTTGCAGTTAATTAGAAATAAACCATTCTAGTTCTGCTACTAAGCCCAGAGGAATACAACCTTGAATGTTCATGGAGCCTGAAATAAAAAAGTGTTTTATCATAACCACACTCTCTGTGGCACACTTACACCAGTTCTTACAGATTTATGGCACATTCCTGTGAACAAAACTGTAGGAATACACCACAGTTGATGTACTGAATGTTATTTACGGGAATCCTGTGGTCCTCTTTAAGATCTACACACAGAGACATCTGGATGAAGCATGTGAAATTCTAAGGTAAATGTGGCAAATTCCTAATTGACCTTGCTTTAATGGACAGATGAAGCCATTAACGCTACATACTATGTAGGTGAAAAGTCTTATAAAAGCTTTATAAATACTGATCAGTTAACTGAGCCTATCTGAAGTTAAAATGCATTTAATAACTTACCCTGGCAAACAAAGTCAACAATGCATCTGAAAAGTTTTCTATTCACATACATTTCACATACTTTCTTTTAATACTAGCTACTTTCACCGCCAGTTCTGAAAATCATAACAAGGACTGTAGTTTGTGGGGTGTTTCAAAAGCTTTGGAATGAGAACCAAGGCTTGGCTCAACTATCATCGCCGCACCATAAAATATGGACGTTGACAGCCTGCATCACTGTAAATGAGTTAGTACTTTTGACTGTACTGTACAGGACTTAGCAGAGCTGGAAACTGTCCCTGTCAAAAATTTACTGGCACGGACCTACTGTAGCTGTGTGATATCTTCATTACCGGCTGCAGAGGGAAAGCCCAGAGCATAATCAAGGACACCAGTCATCCAACCCACACACACACTTTTTCTTCTTCTTTCTGCCATCTGGAAAATGCTACTAGAGCATTAAATCATGTACCAGCCATGTCAGAGGCAGCTTTCCCCCACAGGTAGCGAAAATAATGAATATTACCCACGAATATACAAACATGTGCATACACATGCACACGCATACACACACACACGCACCTACACGCACGCCTACACACACATACGCATCCGCACGCACGCACACACACACGCACCTACACGCACGCCTACATACACATACGCATCCGCACGCACGCACACGCACGCACGCACGCACACACACAAATATTAAATCCGTGCCTAAAAGTAAACTACTGGCTTGTGTTCTTTTTGAAGTACCATTTAATGATACAGCCTGTTTGCTTGTTTTCTTGCTTGTTCACAGTCGAGAGCACCACAGTTCAACAGTTTTATTAGCGCAGATATTGGCATCCGTCACTGCAGCTATCAAACAGGAGTAAGGAGAAATAAAACAACAAGACTACCTCATATTTGCTCTTTTATTTCTGGATACACATGCTTGGTATAATCGCTTGACTCATTAAAAACACTAAATCAAAAGGGTGCTTTCGAATTCAGATCGGCAAAAAACAGAGAATGTTTAATGCTTTACATTTTCACTCAGCTGTCAGCTCCAATTTGCAACCTCACACTGTAGTGCTTTTAGAGAAATGTAACAACGTGACTGCTATGCTGTAAATGTAGGGGGATCATCATTATATTCATTCTGAATATGCATATTAGTCCACAAACAGTGATCAAATCTGGCTTCACAAACCCCCCCAAAAATAAAAAGTTATATAATAAAAAGTTTCCGATGATCAGTGACAACTGAAAGCACATATTTGCCTTCTATCTTTTATAGAGGGGAACGGATTCATCTGCCAAAAGGACCTATCCTAAGAGAGATCCAAGAGGTTGGATAGAACTTCTGACTGGAGTTTTAACCCCTTTAGTATTCTCTTTGAACCTGGTCTAGTGTCTTTAAACTTGAGGGAGGAGGAGAGATCTTAAAATTATCATTTTTGCCAGTCAGAGCAAAAAAAAAGTGTCATCATATGTGTCGGTTCCCAAGGTAGAGAATATCATTTTTAATTTTCCTCTCTATAGAACTTGGCTTGACAATATGTTGATCCACACCAAGTGGATCAACCAGAAGGAAGCAGAGGATCAGTGAGGAAAGAAATTAGAATGTGGTGGTAATTTAGCACCTGGATTTCTGTCTTACACAAATTATAGACACACAGTGTGCAGAAACACACTGAAATGAATGTAACCTCTTTAAATAAGGTGTTCCTGAAATTGCAGTCCACAATTGTGAGATTCAATGAAGGAGGTTAGGAGAGGTTAATAAAAGCACTACACATGTCAATCTTTTTCTCGGTTAATTTATTACTAGTGTGGCTATTGACCAGATAGTCAGTATAATCAGATAGTCAGTAACTCTACAAAAAATCCGGAGATACAAAGAAATCTAAACAAATAAGTCCGTATGTGTAATAAAGTAGAAGAACACAAGGAACACAGAAGTAATAAGTGTTGAATGATGAAGAAAACCAGGGGCAAAAAGACAAAGGAAATTAAGAAAATTCCTCAAATCAAGCAGTATTTAGAAAGCAACACTGCCCCCTGTCAGTGCAACTTATTATCAGCTAGTTTAGTCCTAATTGATGATCTAAAGAAATATTACTCTATCAAGGAAGTGCACAAGAAGCATATCATGATGGATAAAAGCAAAGAGTTCTCTCAAGATCTTTGCAACCCTTTTGTAGCAAAACATACTGATAATGCTGGTAACAGATTCAGTGTTTCTAATCTTCTGAAATTTCCAGCGTGAATTGTTGAGCCCATAATCTGGAAATGGAAAGAGCACAATGTCACCATAGCCGTTTTCAGACAGATGTTCTGGAATAGTCTTTAACCGGAGTTTTCAAACACACCCCTTTTGTCCGCAACATTGCCTTTCGGCTGCTTTCACACAGCAAGAAATATACCGGAGGATTGTGATGAATTTCTGGGGGGTGCAGGGTGCGGGGGAGTGGGGGGTTGTATGTGGATAATACGTAAACTTAATGCGGCGGGTGTACATGTCATTTCCCCATCTTATTGCAAAGTTGGTCGACGAAACAGTAGATCTACTCGCAGTGTGCAATTTTGCGCTCATGGAAACGCTTAAGAGACATCGATGAAGAAGCTGAAAGGAAAATAGTGACATTTATACGTCATCAATGTGTACGCTCGGCTCACAGCGTTTCCTGCCCCCCTCCCCTTTTCCCCACCGCCCCACACCCCTGCAGCTTTCGCGGAACATTACCTGATAATCTGAATGCTAACACCATACCGCGAAAAGTCCACTCTTGTTACTAGGTCTTCATCCGTAAAATTACCGGTAAAGGGTATCCGGACAAAGTCCGGAAGATTGCTTTCAGACACAAAAGCAAAACAGATGAAGTCCAGAAAAATTACCGTTTTTCATGGCCTGTTTGAAAGGGTCATAACCATTTGCTCTTTGCATGGTTTTTGATAAAGGAAACCAAACAACAATCTGAAGAGTTGTCCAGGAGCTGAGGGTCACTTGAGGAATTCTAAAAAAATTAAAAAAACTTATTAACAATATTATTGCACAAACGATTTCTGAGTTGAAACTGCACAGCACAGCACATCACCACAAAGACAAGATGGAATGATGGTTTCCCAAACACACATTACCTCTCAGATTCTTCCAGGGAATGAGAATAAAGTTGCTAGAATGGTCCAGTGAATCAACTGACTCGGATCTAATAAAAAAAATCTCTGGAAAGAACTGACAATCAGAGTTAATAGAAAATGACCCCCGCCCATTTAACATCTGAAGACATTTTGTGGGGGGAACATTGACTGCACATGAAATGCATGCAGTCAGGTTCTCCATACAGGAGATATGTTGAGGATGTTATTACCAACAAAGGTTAGAACCTTGGTGTTACCTTTGATAAAAACATTTAAAATCCCATAATAAACAGGTTTTTAGGATTCCCTTTTGCCATCTCAGGAAAATTAGAAATGCCCTGACCAGGAGTGATGCTAAAAAAACTAGACCATACTTTTTTTGTTACTTCAAGGCTGGACTACTGTGATTGCTCACTATCAAGAAGTCCAAAAATATAGTTAAAAGCCTTCCGTTTACCTAAAGCATTGCAGCAAAAGTTCTGATGAAAATTTAAAAGAGACATCACATATCTCTTATTTTAGTTTCCCGTCATTGGCTCCCTGTTAAATGCAGAATAGAATTTGAAATCCTCTTTTTTTATATATAAAGCCCTTAATAAACAAGCTCCATCATACATCTGATTGTTCCATATGTTCCTAAAAGAGCGCTTCACTCTTAAGACTGCAGGTTTACTGGTGGTTACTAGAGTTTCTGAAAGTAGAATGGGAGGCAGATCTTTTAGTTATCAGGGTCCTCTCCTGTGGAACAGGCTCTCAGTTTTAGTCCGCGAGGCAGACACTCTGTCTACTTTTAAGACCAGACTTAAAACTTTGCTTAGCTTATAGCTTAGGTTATCATGCGTCATCTCTTTAGTTATAGGGCTATAGGCTACAAACTAACTACTTTTCTTAACTTTGCAACATTCTCCTACTACTGTCCTTTTTTTTTCATTATCTGCTGTTATTTCAGTTTAATGTTGTTTCTCTGTTTTTCTCTCTTCATAGAAAAAACTACATCTGATCTGACACTGTTTAGCAATGACACCTTCCTGGAAGGGGGCATCGGCTGAGCTACTGTTGCTGATAAACTTAATGTTCTCCTTCTAGACATGATATACTTGCTGTAAAGTCAACAGCTCAATGCAGTTAGCAGTCCACTGTTACTACGTGCTCATCCAGGAGTAATTGCTGCAAGTCAGTGACTCGATGCAATCGGCTTGTGTCCTTAGATATAATTTGAATTGTAACCAATTGGAATAATGAACTGAACCTGACAGCATTGTTTAATAACTAACTATCAAAGTGTGATGTATGTAACTTACTTTAAATTCATCTGTAGGACTGGATGGCCTTTTTTGTAAGCTATATAAATATACTGAATTGAAAATTGTATTTTCTCCAAAGTACAGGATTAAATACATTTCAAAAACATTTAAATTCAATTAATATTTCATGTGTGAATAAACATTGCTTTACATAATTTAATTACTTATTTGCTTTGATTTATTTGTAGGTGGAGTTTTGTAAGTACTTACTGACATCTGGTGCAAAGTTCACATTATTAAGCCCTATTAAAAAAATTTATTTACTGAGAAAAGTATGGACCACAATGTACATCACCAAATTGCTTCTCACTAAATGCAGGGCATCCTTTTTTTTTTTTTTACTCTACTCCATTTCCTAAACTATGTCTTTTAGTTATCTAAAAAATAATTTAATTTAGCTTCATATAGTAAGTACCAAATTACCTCATGTATTATTTACCTAAGAGTACTAAGGTCAATATGCTCAGTATCATAGAAAGAAACCCAAATTAATCCCTTGAAGAGGGAAAAATAGAAAAGAAGAATCAGTTGGAAGAGAGATAATTAAGGCTTAGTCTTGTGCCAAAAGGGTAAAAGAGGGAACAATGCACCTATGCTACAAAGAGCTTTTTCTTTCTTTTTTTTAATAGAGGTTTGCTCCTTCCACAATCCCCTGAAGCAAACCATATGTCAGAGGGTCATGGTAGTTCTGAGCTGTATCAATTCCAGCGGCTGAATTCTGCCACAGTAACGCCTGAAACCAAACTTCCCTGAGCCGAGGCAGTGCAGGTGCAGAAAAGAGACGGGGGCATTCCCAGAGTGGTCACATAATCGGTTGAGAAAGAACGCAGACAGAAGGTTCTTTAGCTTAAGTCAGGTTTGGTCAAGAGAACCACAAGCTTAGCACAAGACTAAACAGATATGCAGGTAGTTGCATTAACTTCTAAGATGAGAAAAGATGGGTGTGCCCTTCTGGTTGCAAAATAATGATGTTTTGTTGTTGAACCATGCATTTTTCCATGTTTTGAGATAATGAATGGTATTGTAAGGCAATTTTAAGCAAAGAAATCAGATAATAGTAGTACCACTTTAAATACAAAAATGTGTTATATTTAACATATTCAATTTACTTTTTTAACTAATATTCCTTCACTCAACAATTAACTATACATTTCAATGCAACCTGTAGACAATGATGATTTTTTTCCCTCACTGTTTGTATTTACACTACATTTCCCTAGACTGGCAAAATGACAATATTTCCATTTTGCTGAAAAGATGGCGTTGGAATGATTCAGATTTTAGTCAATTAAACACAGAGGATTATGCTGTTGCAGCTGGAGCAGCCTAGACTACAAGCACATGCAAGCACTTCAGATAAAGTTATCTACAGGTGTGCAGCTTAGCCGGATCTGTCCCTGAATGTTTTTATTCACTGCCCTTATCTTGTGGTGTAATGGATGACACAATGAGCATGGGTTAGACAAACAAACCAATCATTATTCAGCACACTGCTGTTTTCGATGCAGTGCCCCATGGGACTGTAATGCCGTCTTGGTGCCACATGTTTAGGGATTTGTTTCCCATAAGAATGCCTCTCAGAGTCCTGACATTCTGCTCTGTGGGAATTAACCAAACAAACTGTATTTGGGTGTCACATTCAGGTGATTATAACCCCATACATCTAGGGACCGGGATCATGCGTATTAATAGGATTGTCTTTGCTCTCTGACTAGGTTTTTATAGCATTCAAATGCTGTATTGTAGTATGCAAATTTAGAAGCAAAACACATAAACTGTGAATACATTGTGAGTGTTAATCCTTTGGACTAAGAGGAGAGGGGATATGAATAATTCACAAGCAAAACTGCTGGTCAACCACCACATCAATGAGTGGTAAATAATTCAGCCTGCAGACTCGGTGAGGAGCTGCTTGCCCCTGATTTTGATTGAGAGACACAGGGACAGGGCCTACTTATAGATTCCTGATGGGTTTTACCACATCAAGAGGAGAGGACAGGCAAAAAGGAGAGGAGCCAACAAATAATTCATACGAAAGAGCTGCTGATGAGGAAGATGATGAAATCCATGGTTTGTTCACTAGGATTGCATGATGGATTTGTCAATAGCTGCATTGCTGTTTTGTGTTTTTCCCGCAGCCTCGGCTGAGGAATAGTAATGATGCATTTCCATTTGGTCCAGGGGAAACTGGGTGAGAGCAGGTTCTGTATCTTGTCAAGGTCAGCAGCAAATGAATAGAAATCATAAAGAGCATTACTGATAGGAAGATAAAAAGCCTTAAACATCAACATTTGCATACAAAAATCATTCTTATCCTCATAAATAATGTCAAAATATTTTCTTTATAAGTAAAATATCACCATGTGCCTTCTCAAGTATTTTTGTTTATTTTCACCAATTTCTTTCAAGCCATTCAAGCAAACTTGAACAACTAATTTCAGGCAATTTTCTTGATATTAATAAGTTGCACCAACATTATAGAAACTTAACACAGTGTAATGTACAAGATGTGCATGTAGTCACTCATGTGTGCAATGGAATCAGTGTGTGCATCGGTATATGTAATTGATGTTTTTGCAGGTCATAAACCTCCACTAAGTACACGCACATGCACACGCGCGTGCGCACGCATGCACCCACCCCCACAAAGCAAGTAAGTAAGTAAAGTAAGTAAAACTTTATTTATATAGCTTCTTTCTAGAAATAATCACAAAGTGCTTTACAATAAAAATCATTACAACAATCACAGAACATAGGCTATAAAATGAGAAAGTAAGAAAAACTAACCAAAAGCTATTTTAAAATGATGGGTTTTAAGCTGCTTTTTAAAGGAAATCTCTGAATCAGCAGTTCTCAGGCTGAGAGGAAGGGAGTTTCAAAGGGAGGGAGTCACTACTACAAAGGTCCTGTCACCTTTAGTTTTTAAGCGTGTCTTCATTACCACCCAGCAGATGCTGATAACTGGATCTTAAGGACCTGTTATGGATATAAGGCTGCAAAAGCTCGCAAATGTAAACAGGTGTGAGATCATTTAAAGCTTTTAATGTTGAAGCCAAAATTTTAAAATGAACTCTGTATTGAATGCGGAGCCATGTAGCTGAAACAGTAAAGGGGTGATGTGAGAATACTTGGAAGATCTTATTAAAAGGTTTGCTGCAGCATTCTGGCCCTTTGATTTTTTTACATAAAAAGGAAAAAAGTGAGTTGTAATAATCGAGACATGATGAAATAAAAGCATGGAACATCATCTCTAACTCAGATCGTGACACAATGTGGCTAAGCTTGGTGATATTCTTCAAATGATAAAAACAGGAACGGACCAGCGAAGTAACATGTGCATCCAATCTGAAGTCAGGATCAAGAGTTATCCCAAGATTCCGCACTGATGGCTTAACAGATGGGGCAAGTGGGCCGAGGCTCTCGATTATTTTTGGGAGGAATTTGACAGGGGCATAAACAAGGACTTCAGTTTTTGAATCATTGAGTTGAAGAATAATTTTCATACATCCAACTCTTAACAGTCTCCAAGCACCTAAATAAAATCAGAATCTTTGATAGATCCTCTGGTTTAAAAGAGATAAAGTGTGCATTTCCTGTAGCCAGCATTCATCCACCACAGGCAAATGCCCCAAATTCGGTTATAGGAGTAAATTGAACAATGGCATTGCTCAAGTATCACTGTGTATCTTCAGTTTTCAAATTATTGACCTCTGCCAGGAGGTATATGTTTTCGTGCATGTCTGTCTGCTTGCCTGTCTGTTAGCCAGGTACCTCAAAAAGTTATAGACGGACCAGGAACAACTGATCTCCCCTCTCTGCTGGAAGAGCACAGCGACAACACGAAGAGACCCATGGGTCTCATAAACATAATTTTTTTGAAAAGTACTGAAGGTTTCTGCGCTCTCTGAGTGCTTTTCTAGTTTGAGAATTAGATGATTACAAATGCAAAAGACATTCTGTTGTGTAAAACCATCAAGGATGTATAACACATGATCAACACCTTAACAAAAAACTGAAGAAAAGTTTAGATTAGATGCTGAGAAACAATCCAGGTCAGACATGCAGAGACACACTTGTTCTGCACTTCAGCTGTTAGAGAGAGGTGCCAGTCAGAGCTATTTGCAAATTAAATCCCAGTGACATGATCATGCAAACTAGACTCAAGGACTGTGAACGCACAAGCTGCCTCTTGACTTGTGCCTGATGTGTCATACAAAAGGGCTGCAACTTGTAAGCATGAAATTATTTGTACAGTTTTATCCTCTTCTATTGGTATTAAAACAAGCCATTTCCAACATTTATACACACTTAAATGTGAAACCACAGACATTTGCCAAGCCATATAAAGCAATTCCTTACACTCCGTTTTCCACAGTTTCATTGTCATATTGCAGAAATGGCAGGGCTTCTTCCAAGAGCCCCTAATGATCTGCTTTTATTAAAATCGAATAATAAATGGCACTGCAGCTCAGTAAGTTCTCATAACAAAATTAAAAAATAATCATATTGACATATAACATTTAATATAGGGAATCAAACAAAAGCAAGCTGATGCAAAGCAAATAATTCTTTATTAGATTAGATTGATAAGTTATTTATCCCACACCATATAAACACATGTACAAACCCCAATACTACCACAAGAGGCATGACGGCAGTTAATTTATTGTTCAAATAAACCTGCTTGAAACCAAGTGTTGGAATTTGTTGATTATCTTTTGAAAATTCTTCCTTCAAGTTAAAAAAACATTATAATTTGTTTGAATTATCTTTGGCATTTAAAACTGTAAGCCAATTAAAATATAAATGTAGGACCACAAAGCAGCTGAACTCACATTTGAGTGAGACAAGAAATTATTTTGATTAGTTAGACTCTGTTCTCAGGGCTGCACAGGCACAGTTGGTAGCACTGTTGCCTTGGAGCAAGAAGGCCCAGGTTCAAATCCTGGCCTGGGGTCTTTCGAAATAGAGTTTGCATATTCTCCCTGTGCATGCGTGGGTTCTCTCCGGGTACTCTGGTTTCCTCCCACAGTCCAAAGACATGACTGTTAGGTGAATTGATCTCTAAAAAATTGCCCTTAGGTCTGAGTGTGTGCGTGTATGGTTGTTTGTCCTGTGTGTCTCTGTGTTCCCCTGCAATGGACTGGCGACCTGTCCAGGGTGTACCCCGCCTCTCGCCCTGTGACAGCTGGAGATAGGCACCTGCAACCCTGTATAGAATGAATAGGTACAGATAATGGATGGATGGATGGATGGATGGATGGATGGATGGATGGATGGATGGATGGATGGATGGATGGATGGATGGATGGATGGATGGATGGATGGATGGATGGATGGATGGATGGATGGATGGATGGATGGATGGATGGATGGATGGATGGATGGATGGATGGATGGATGGATGGAAGGTCATGTTTTTGCTGTTTAGCCTAAAATGTTTCCTTTTTGTATATCTAAGAAATGTAACAACTTAAATAGATTCAACAGTGGAAATTTTAATATAGTATTGCTGCTGATTACATGTTCCTGAAATGAAAAACTGCACGTACATAAAAAGTTTATAAAACAATGAGACATTAGCTGCCTCACTCTAGCACTTGTTTTGGGCCGCCACCCTTTAATTAAATGTAACTGTCCTCTAAAACATTATTAATGATCCCTTTACTTTACTTACTGATCAACTTGACACACATATGACATGCAAAAGTATTTTTACCTCTTGAATGATGATACTTTTTTACATTTTGTAAGATGAAACCACAAATTTCCACATTTTTCAAAATGTCTCTCCCTAAAATGGGAAAAATTTGGCATATTTTATATTTAGCCCCCCTGAGTCAAGACTTTGCAAGCAAGTCTTTGCAAGTTTTGACCAGCCTTGCATATCACGAGAATGAAAATAATTGACCATTCTTTGCAAAATAGGTCAAGCTCAGTCAGATTGAAAGGAGAAAGTTAGCCTTAAAATTTTTAACACTTGTCATATTTTCAATTGGAGTTTTGCTTTTGCCATTTGTGGCAGGTTTTCCTTCAGAACTGCTTTGTATTTAACTTTCTTTTAATAGTGGCTTTCTTCTTGCCCTCTTCCATAAAGGCCTGATTTGTGGATAGCACAACTAAAGGTTGCCCTGTGAAAAGATTCTCCCAGTTAAGCTGTTTATCTCCACACATTCTTCAAGACGATAGGCATGTCAGTTTAGGTGGATGGGCGCGTCTTCCCAACCACACATTTCAAGACAAAAATTTGATAAACGTTTTTGAAAACAATGGATCAATTTCCTTCCATTTAAAAAAAAATACATTAAAGTTTGTAGTTGTAATGTGACAAAAGAAGAATAAATTTAAAGCTGTGGTCCGTAGTGTGACATCATCAAGGAGAGGAGGTGAAGATTTTTAAATTTGATCAGTTATAGCTCCCGCCTATGCTCCCCCTCCCCTTCTAGAAGGAGCTGAAAGCCACGCCTCAAACAATGAACGTGCAGGGAAAGCGGGGTCAACAGAGAAAGCATTGACCCAGCATTGACCTACTTTTACAATGGAGTTTTCCAAGGTAAGGATGTTTTTTTAACCAAAACACTAAGCTGACTGAGGCGCGTCACCCCGTAGTGCACGCTGGGGACTGGGGCGCATTCTCGTTGATTAACAGTTCTTTCTATGCAAATCTATTGGTCAACGCTCTAGGCTTGCGGAAATTATTCATTTTGCTGTAGATGCCAGGGGAGGGACTTACAGGATATATAAATTCTGAAAGCTGACCTACTTTATATCATAGGACAGGGCCAGATTGTCAAATTTAAGCATTTTTTAATTTTAAAATTTTAAACTACATACCCCACTTTTAAGGGGTCTGAATACATTAGTTTAGTTTGAAAAGTGTTTTTCTCCTAATAAATACCAGGTATTTCGAACCTCTGTAGGCAAACCAGTTCACAGAAACGCAGTATCCAAACTTGAAAACACAGGGTATTCAGTTTTAGCCAGACCTCACTGACATTTCAGCAAATTCTTATGCTTTCGTCATCTTAAAGGAGATGCTTGTACATAGCCATATCTTAGAGCGCATCATTTTTTTCCTTTTTATACTGTATGTTTCCCATTTGCAGTGGCAACATGAGAGAAAACATGCTCAGTGATGAATTACTCTGTAAGTCTGTACATTATTAACCGATGTGAGGCTTACACCTATAGCATGCTAAACTCTTCCCTTTGAGAATCAATTTGACCCAGCAGTGGAGATTAATTAGTCTTGAGTAAGCAGAAGTCTGTGCAGTTGTTTATTTTGCTTGCAACTTGGATTTGTTGAAATGAAATCCTAACATAATCTTGACATTCCCTCTAGTAAAAAAAGCTCATCGAATGTTGATCTGTAAGGTTCATGTCGTGACTACATACAAGAGAAGGCATGGGTCACCATTTCCCTGCAGTCATTTTTGTTGTCTTCTTTGCCTGCTTGTGCTGAAGGCACTCCTGGCACACGCAATGAAGTTCTGGCAAAAAGTGCTTGAGCACGAGGGCAAATGTTGCTTCAGCACAAGTAGGCTTTAACTACAAAATCATGCATCTGAGACCCTTCTGTTGTATTATTACATTCAAGATAGGGACTCTAAATTGGTTAGTTCTATCCTATGCAAAGTAAATGAACAAAAAAATCTGCAAAATCTTGAACTACTAATTACTAATATTTTCAAATGTGGTTTAGTGCCTCAGAGATATACCATTTTCCCAAAAAGTTTTTATTATTATTATTATAATATGACGTTTACGAGAAAAGATTTTGCTATGAGTAAAAAAACATTTTTGTACATGGTAAATATATTTACAACCCAATGAAAGCAATGTGATGTTTCCAAATCTATTGTAGAGGCTTAATTACTTCATACACCACACATGTACGGTCTAAAAGATGACAACAATCACACAACATGGTGTCTTTTAATTAACAGAAACACTCTCACACTCTGACATTTTACATTTGCACTATTTGTATTTCCTGGGACTAATGAGCACTCATTATTATGCCAGGGGGATATTTGTGTTTCTAACTGCGGTTGATAGACTTGTAACACCTTTGTTAAGGTTGTCTAGCTAGAAGAAAGTACCTTAATTTGTGGCATTAAGACTGGAAGGTACGTCATGTTCATAGGAAATCACAATACTGACCCATTAATGATCCAAGTAGGAGGTATATATATTAAAAATATTATGATATAATACAATTTTAAAACTTAAATTAGCTCAAATACTAAATCGATATATGCTTCAAAACAAAGTTTAGAATATAGATTGACTAAGAGATTACTTTCTAGAGATTACAGTATTATCACAATGCAAATAGGCATTTGATTTTAAATTTAAAGTAATCATCACCTTCTTAAAATCGCATTTTGATAATTGGGACAAAATCTGGGAAAATCAATAGATGGACTGGGCTAAATACAAAGGTTGTGTTGGGATCTCAGTTATATATAGTGCCAAGTAATATTTGAGATACCACCCACTGCCAAATTTTTGTTGATTATTATGAGGATTACACAGATTACCATCAACCTACATTTCCCTGTATTTCTCTTTATTTTCCATCGTCAGGATCTCTCCACCACTCTATGTTAGCTTAACCATGTCAGGGACCAGATTCTATATCAGGAGTAGACATCAAGAATAAGAACAGTCCATCCAACTCGACAAATACAATATACAGTGACCTCCGGCTATTTGTGTTTTAGTATTCAAGGATTTCTCTGTGGAACGTAACTCCAAATTGTTTCCTAAAATTTGTTACATTTCCTTGATTGCCATCACATTCACCAACAGTAAAGAGTTGTGTACCAAGTAGAGCAAAAAAAACAAACAGAGATGTTTAAATTTAGGATGGGTGATTGTATTATCGTTTGTAGAATCGATGGAAACTAATTAGCTCAAAGGATTTAAATTATCTTCATAGCCCTAAACTCTGAAACTCTGAATTCGTCTGCAAAACTCCAAAATTGACAGCATAGTTGTGATGCTTACTTTTCCCGTTTTAACTTTTTTTTTACAGATTAGGTATTCAAAAAAAATGTTTCATATATTTGAAAATATCATTAAATGCAATTATTGTGTCATGTTTGTTGTCACAATAACCCAACTTGCTGTAACCTTTGTACTAAAATAGCCTATTTGACAATGGATATGTTTTATTTTTAGTGCAGTATGTGTGTTTGTGAGACTCTTGACTGCATGCACTCATTGATGAAATGCCAACAAAACTGTGATACATTTGGCCAGTTTTCTTATTATCTCAGTTAAAACTACAAGATGTGGCGTAGCCAGTTTCCGGCGGGGCCCGTGGGCTCGTCACTGCGGCCCCCCGGGCCCCTGCATCGTAGCTAGTGGATGTTCCCCTGGGGTTCTCCTCTGCTCCTCTCTTGGGAAATGCGGTCGGCCCTGCGCTGGTCCACCTGGGGCTCTGGGGGTCCTTTGGACGTCTGTGGCTCCGATCTCCTTCATGTCTGCATCGATTCCTGGGAGACGGATCGATGGCTGCTCACACCAGCTATCGAACACTCGTATGGAGAAACCTTATATGCACCAGCATACTCACACACACACATAGATGTGGGGACTCTGGTGTTACATGATACATTTTTGGGTTATCATTACTAGATCTTGATTAATCGGTAACATGAGCTTTTCAGTGGCATTGTTGTTGTATTTTTATATCAATTTTTGTGTTATGTGGTTGTGTAGTTCTTAGTTCACAATGTTTGGTTTGTCTATGTTCTTTTTTCATTTTGTTTTTTCCCCTCTCTCTGCCGTCCTGTGGGTGTGGAGGCAGACTTCGAGGTTTTCTTGTGTTTTTTTTGTTCCCCTTCCTCTTGTATTTTCAACTCACTCTCTCTCTTGACTTTTTGTTTCCTACCTCTCTTCTTTATCTTCTTTCTTTCTTCCCCTTTATTTTCCATCTCCATGTCCATAACATCAGAAAATAAAATCCACAAAAAAAAAACCACAAGGTGTTGTTAGCAAATGTGAAAACTATGTCACCCATCTGGATTCTGAAGTCATTTTCACAAGCTCTGAATCTGAAAGAAAAAGTAATCATAGCTAACAATTAAGTTTGATTTTAGGTTGTTTCAGAAGTGCTTTCAAATATCTCCTCGGATTATAAATTAACACAAAAAAAAAAAAACTCAGACAATCACTTCAACAAAGCATGCCAAATTAAAAAAGTATAAAATTGTAATGACATAAATTTTAAGTTTCTTTGGTGTTAGAATTAAAACATTCCGCAACAAAAAGATTCAAAAGCTGACCTACAAACTAAAAGGGACTAGAAACAAAACAAAGTGGAGCCTTATTAGCAATCAGGTCACTGTGAAAATTCACTCCAGTAGATGAAGCTCTTATATTTTTTCTTAAACTTTGCAAATGTAAACACCTGCCTCTCGCCCAGTGAATGCTGAAGATAGGCACCACCCCCCCCCCCGCAACCCTGCATAGTATGGACAGGTACCGAAAATTAATAGATGGATAGATGGAATTTATTAATCATTGAATAGCTTAGCACCAAAGTATGTTGAAGACATGTTGTCACTATACCAACCCCCTAGACATGGCTTCTGTGCTGCCATTATCTAGAACAAACTTCCAGACGACTGCAAAGCTGCTGAAACATTAAGCTGTTTTAAATCAAGGCTAAAATCCCATCTGTTTAGAGCTGTCTTTGAGTAATGTTTTAATGTGTCATTTGTTTTGTGTGTGTTTTATGCTTAATTGCTGTTTTTATGTAAAGCATTTTGAATTGCCTTGTTGTTGAAAGTGTGCTATACAAATAAAATTGCCTTACCTTGCCTAAAATATTTTGACATATGGCTATTTAATATTCTTTCTAACAACAGTGAAAGTTTTAATTAATTTAGATAAAGAATAAAAACATAAGAAAATAGCTTTTTTTGATACATTTTCTATAGAAATGGGATAAGAAATGTAATTTATGGTGAAGAATGGATGACGACACCACAATTATTCCAACTTAAAATCACACAAAAGTCTATCACAACATAGGAGATTTGCTATGTTTAAACCTCGGACATCTAGTTTGATGTGCTTCTGACTGTTGAAGTGAGAGTGAACACCATGGTATGATCAAAAGAGCTTTCTGAGACTTTCAGAAAGAAGGTCGTAGCAGCTTATGGGTCTCGTAAGGGATTAAAATATTATGCAGGACCTACAGCAGGCTCTTACTACTATTGATATGGAAGTGCTTACAGTCTTTACGTTTTCCCTTCAACAATATCATGCTTGCATTTTCAAGTATGCACTTCCTGTGCTCTCTAAGAAAAAAAATTAGGCCAGACCAAGGTTTGTCAGAGAGAGCTGTAACAAAATCCTCGACCTCTGTAATAAAGTTCTTTGGACAGACAAGTTCTAAAAAATTATCCAGAATCCAAAAATCATTTGGATGGCAGAACAAGGGATATGTTTGGGATAAGACAAAGAACCTCATACCAAAAGCGAAGCAAAAAAACTGGAAGTGTCATAGTTTGTGGATGTTTTCCTGCAGTATGAGCTGACCAGCTCACCATCCGGAATTCACTATGAATCCTTCCATGTATCACAGGGTGATTGTGTAAAATGTGAGACAATCTGTAAGAAAATTAAAGTACTGTAAATCCACCAAGGACTTGCAGAAAATTAAGGAATGGAAGGCCATGGGCAAAGTCAAAGCTCAGATCTTCATCTCATCAAGATGCTGTGGGGTGACTTGAACATAGCTGTACATGCAAGAAACCACTCAATCATCACTCTGCTGAAAATGAAGAGTGGGGTAAATATTCCTCAGGCAGATGTGAGGGACTGGTGTAAGACTAGCTATTAGGGGTTATGGTGTCATAACTTTTAGCTTAGCTAGAAAACTCATTTTTGTTCAATGAGTAAAACAAGGTAAGTTTCTGTTGTTTTAGTGCAAGTAAACCACTGTATTTTCCAGAAATGAAAACAATTGATCAGACATCAGATCAGACAAGCTTCTGAATAAACTCCTTAATATGTATTGCCTTGTCCTAATATTTTCAAATCTGTATGCATAAATAACCTGATACTCTTCAACCTCTCTGTGACACCTTTTTAACGTTCCTCACACTGTAAAAACTCCTGTGTGACACAAAAGCACATTCATGTAGAAGATGCATTAACACGATGTTCCGGAATAATGATGTATTTCACATTGTTTTTCTCCATGTTCTAAATGGTACAGGAATGGATAACACTGAGTTATCAAAAAGCTGAATATGTTTTGCTGCCATTATAAACATGGTTTCCATCAACCAATCTGACCAGTCCTGACCATCACATTAACTAGACTGGTCCAGTGGGTTTAGCCAGTACCTTCACTACATATTTCACTCATGAATCTCTGTCTATGTGAAAAGAGTATCATAAAAACCACACTAATATGCAACAAAATCCCCAAAACAGCTTTATGGTTTAAAACACTGTGCGCCTTTCAAAACAAATTACTCACCTGTGTTGCTGCATGTAGCTCAAAGTCTGACCTGTGCAGCCTCTCTGGCCAAAACACAAAGTTAAATTAAGCGCATCAAATCCGTTTTTATGACTGGTCAACTGGCTGTGTGTCTCTAGATTTGGCTCACTGATTCCCAATTATAGCTCAACCGTGTGCATCCATGTGTATTCATAAAAAGGTAACTGACATTAGGTCTTTCAAATTACAGTGCTTCATCACTGGCATGCCATTCTGTTATTATTAGTCATTATTGGGTTAACGATGCCTAAAAACTGCAGCTCACGTCAGTCTCTGGTTAAAGTCTTAATCTATCTCCAAACGAATTGGGTCAAAGTATCACAAAAGAAGAGAAAATAGAATTATTCAATTTGCAGTAACGGTCTTGTCTTGACAGCAATTATGCTTGATTATTTTCTCAACATCTTTCAACAATCAAAAATATTTTTATTTCCTCATATACAGAACACTCCACATTTTTGGCACCCTTGGTAAATATGTTTGCATATCAATTTGCTGCAGGTGAGCTTTGGGAATTTGGTTTAACTCCCTTACCATCCTCTACAATCTGTGACCTGGAGGAGGGACCTGGGTCTTTATCTAGCTCTATTTGCCACAGTTTCAGTTTATTATACGTTTTTTATTGCTGTATTGACAGTGAATAGAAAAGTTCAGGCCAGTAGTTATTTTCTTGTAGCCATATGAAGTGACTTGAAGAGCAAGTCACTGCCTTTCTTAAATGACATGTTCTCTTGTCTTGCCCATATTGCAAAGTGACTACAAGTAATAGGCTCCTGTGTCACACCATATTTATAATCCAGGTAAACAAGAAGCTGAATGTTACTTCATAAACGTTCTTAGAGACTCTGGTCAACCAAGGAACTCTGAATTATAAAAGATGCTTTGGTTACATTTGTTTTAAAGAAATATTTCTCCCCATCAAATAAATATGCTAAAATTAGAGGTTGGATTTTTCTGAATTTCTTAATGTGAGATTTGGCTACTGCAATAAACCATTAATTGGTTTTAAGTATTTTATTCATCTTCACCAGGAAAACAAATATGTGTGAAGAGAGGTGTAGTTAGCTTTTTGTCAGGAAGCTGGCATATAGATTTTAAAAGGACTTCATCAGGGATTTGTGTTCAAATTATTTTTGCTACAATATAAGAGAAAGCAATGGGCAAACTCAGAAGATAATGGGAGACATAATTGAAATTACATGAATTTGGAAAATAGCATCCAATATAATAAAACATTCCAAACTAACGACATGGAGTGGAAAGAACAACATGGGATTTAAAATTACACTGGCTGAAATACTTGGGTCTCAGCAGATTGTAGGTGATTATATAATCTGGGTAGAGCTCATAATCATAATCTGTTCCATAGTATTTAAAGTAAATCACATAAACCATTTCCAAATCTGATAAGCCATCCCTGAGTATTCAAGATTACAAAACAATCTTTCCTGCTGTAACTAAAAATTCACAGAGCCAAAGGATATATGAGGAAACACATTTAGGATGCAAACAGCAAAAAGGCACACACCAAAAGACATTGCACATACAGTGAATGTCAACCAGGCAGAACAGAGTCTCTCAGATGGTTATGATATAGATTTATGTGTTCTGACACCCCACAGATGGTGAGAATTAGTGAAGGAGGGGATGCCAGTATTAGGTCAAGAGAGATGACCTGGCCTTCAGCCCGCCACTTGGGAACCCAAAGCAACAGACATCTGAAGCTGCCACTGCAGCTCGACAGCCTAAATGCAGCCAGAGCAGCTGTTATTGAGGCGAGAGGAAAGAAAAGTGCTCCAGTAAACTCCTCTAATCTCATCATGTGGAGAGATAAACAGCACTGAGAGGTGCCATGGTAGCACACATGCATATAAAGGCAGACTGGCAGGTAGAAAAAGCCACATTGATTTTGACAAAAGCAAAAAAAAAGAATTTTGTAAATATGAAGGCGCACAAATCAGACCAAATGGGTTTCTAAACGTGTAATGATTGATTTTTTCATTCATTGCCTCAGAAATGATTCTGCATTTGAGACTATTTTTCTCTATGCTGATACTTACCGGTAATATAAAAGGGGGTAAAAAAATGATTTAGATGAGAATTAAAGGTAGAGAGTGAAAGACTTAAGTCTTATAAACAAGAGGCATCTCAAGTTCTGAAAAACTAACAAAGAAGCAAAGGGAATTAGCAGATTTCCTGAGGGGATAGTTACCATATGTTTGAAAAAAGGAACTGGAAATATAGATTTGATGGAAATGAGAGTAAAATCATGTTGTTTTCTATAATATCCACAAAGGACGAAATGATCCTACCTGATTGATGTGCTTGAGTTTGTCAATGATCTGGTTTATTACAGGGTCTTCCCCTTTTACTTTGACTTCAGGGTTGGTATTCTGGGCTCTGATTCCATTCCCAACAACACGCCGTGTGTAGCTGTGAAGAGCACAAACAGATAAACAGATGAACACCTAAAATATTAAAACAAAATCAGTCTAAATGAATACATCTAAAGGATGTTTAAAAAAGATTTTTCTCTATACTTATGGTACTTTTTATAAGATTAAAATGACATCAAAGACAGTTATTCACATCCAGGAGCCACCATCTGACCTTTCTAAATCTCATGAATGTCTGAAATAACACTTCTTATTCAAATGAGTTAAAGAGGAAAAATCTGATTACAAAGAAGAGTAAAATAGAGTGAATGTAAAACTTTCTACTTTTTCTTCCCTAAATTTTCATAGGAAAAACCAAAGTTTGTCAAATGAAACTCGGTTCAAGAATTGACTAAGAAAAAGCAGAAATGTCAAAATTGCAGCATTTGTTTTACTTTGACATGGCAAGAGTATTGATATATGTAAAGTTGATATGAGAAGTGTTTAACAGCAGGTGTTTATGTTGCCAAAAATTACAACATTTCATTAAATTTGATCATTTCTAACTTCATTTTGACATATACCCTGTACAATCCCAATAAAAAAAACAATAAAATCTGTTAGGAGAAAAAAGTTGGTCTCTGTGTGCAATGTTTTTTTCCAGCAGCCATCAATTGTAGTAAATGGAATTAACCTGAAATTTCAATTCAATTCAGTTTATTTATATAGTGCCGATTCACAACAAATGTCATCTCAAGACACTTTACAAGAAAAGTCATTTCAATACAATCATACAAACATTACAATTAGTTTTAAGTTTTAGTTATTTTCCTATGTAAGGAATCCCAGCAGATTGCATCGAGTCATTGACTTGAGGTTGCGTCCCGAAATAAAGCATGGCTAGTCATGTGGGATTTTATAACATTTGTTGGTTTTTAACCTTTAGCTAAAGCTAGGATTTTCAGAGAGGTTACAAAGACTAAAATCTTATTATTGTACCAAGGCAGCAGTCAGGACAAGTATATAGAAAAATTAACAAAAATTCAGAGCCTCACATTGAAATAACATGACACAGGGAAGATAGCTATCAAAGGCAGAGAAAATATATATATATATAAAAAAATAAAAATACAAAACCGCCCATTAGTCAACAGTTTTGCTGTTGACTAATTTTTTTTTTTTTTTTTTTTTTTTTTTTTTTACATGTATCAACAATTCGTTGTATTTTCCACATGTCTAGTATATTAGGGTTGGAAGACAAACATTTTTGTCCAACAAAAACATTCTTGCCTGGCTGAAATCTTTCAAAACCTTGTGGGATTGGTCTGATGAAACCAGACATGAACTTGTGGGCCACAATTCCAAAGGGTATAATTTGGAGGAAAAAAAACAACACAAAAGAAAAGATACAGGATAGATATTACAGTAAAACCTGATTTTTTTTACTATTACTTATAAGGGTCTTAATTTTTTTATATCACAAAATCTAGGTGTTTTCACCATGGTTGTGAAAGAATTTACCTTTGAAACGTATTCGACCATATTAATCTAAATAGAAAATAAGAACAGTTTCTAGTAAAGGATGCGTTTGGAATTAAACATAGGTACATTTTTAAAAGTCACTATTTCTGTAGATTTACCTCAGAAAACTTGCTTTGTTGTCTTGATAATTTACATATTTTTAGTTAAAGACAGTCATGAATAGTAACACTAGTGGTTTAAAGAAGCTGAATTCAACGAACCAGTAAGCTCCCAATGGGTCTGAAAAACCAAATCAAAAAGTTTCACACTGAAGTAAATCCACTTTGTTATCACCTCTTCAGATGATGAAAATATGATAATTCCAAACTCACACAAGAGATGATTCATATGCAGGAATTCCCTGGTGATATAGCTGGATTCATGATGTGCAAAAAACTCAATTCACTTGGTTTTCAGCGCTAAAGGTTGGCTCTACATTTACCATTCCGTCTAAGGTTTCCGAATAAAACAATGTATCCTGCAAGGTGGTGATTCCTCGCAGGAACAAAACTACTAAATGACACTGTGTGTGCAACATAGCTCATATCAGGGTGAACTGTTGTTATAGGCTTGTAATGGACCTCAGTTTAGCTCAAGGACTCCCCAGTCTTTAGCTTTCCTTTAGTCTGTCAGAGGTAATGACTGTGACCATGGCAGCAGGTGACTGAACACATTTCACTCACATCTCAATCTCTGCCATATCATTTAAATCATACAAGAGGATCAAGGTTAAGAGGATCAAGAAGAAATATTTCTTCTTTTTTGCTGATACTAAGCACATGTGCTTGTGGAGGTTCTGATAAAGAAGATGTTGACCTTTCAACCTGAACATCTGACTTAGAATGCCAACACCATTTGCAACAAAAATAAGATGGTTTGTGGGAACAAGTACAAATTAGCTCTGACTATCAAAAACTACAAAGTAAGAGCAAAAAGGAAAAACTATGAATAAATAAAATGCTGCAAGCGCGGAAGCTTAATTTATTCAAAAGAAGAGGTGGGTGGCAGAATTCGAACAAAGGTTGTCTGGATCTTTGAGATGTAATTTTGAAGTTAATTTCCTGCAAATCAGAGCCCACAAATGTGATTAGTTTTAGAAAAACATGCTCACCATTCAGTTTCCACCTTTAAATAAAAAAAGAGTGTGTTATCTTAGCTGCTTTTTTTATTACAAGCTCTTTCTTCCTTGTGTTGAACCCTCTGTCGTATTCGTCTCTGCAGCTGCGTTGTAGAAATGAAATTTGAACTCAATATTTAAAGTGAGTTTTAACTCCCTATGCTTTGCTTTAATTTACATATAAATGCAAAGAGTTGTATTTAAAAATAAATGTATTTGTTTGATTTGCATCATGGCCACAACTAATTTCTTTCAGATTTCATAATTTAATGTGATTTACTCTGTTTTGAAAATTAAAACTACTGAGATATCTATAAAAGAAAAAGTATGCTTTTAGAGGTTTTATATGTTGTATTTTAGAGAGTAGAATCTATTATGTACACACTGTAAAGAGTTTTTGCTCTGGCTATGCTAATGCAAAACATACAGACTATAACTATACACTGTACAGGGTAAAGAGGTGCATGTAGAAAATACTGCAGCCTGTCTGTGTCTGATGTATGTAATTGATGGTTTCAAATATACTCCATGTATTTGCAGATGCATAAATAAGCTAAGGGGCAAATATTTATGTCAAACCAAGGGGATTAAAGGTGCTTTATGTGTCTGAACAGCAAACACCTGCTGCATGTGCTATAAAGATGTTCTTCTAGCTTTTGTCAGTATCTAAGCATTTTCCTATGAAACAGGTGTGAAAAATGTGGCATTTCAAAAGCCTCATCGAACAGCTCAAATACTTCTTCTCAAAGATTTCTGTAATGTGATACAGTAAGTGGGAGCTTTTTTCCAAAAAATGCACTTTTATGTTAGCGGCTAAGTAGAGTTGAGTCATAAAAATGTATTTTCAATAATCAAGCACATTGTTCTTTTTTAGCTTTCATTTAGCACTTTAAATTTCATCTTTCTGCATTTCGGTGAATATACAAATGAATGAATATTCTTTCAATTTATGTTTTTTTTTTTAGCTTTTAGAACCTGGATTCTTGAAAAATATTGTTATATTTTAGATGAAAGTTACACCGTGTCATTTTTGGCAGCCAGCTTCAGCTAAAAATACTTAAAACTCACGCTGAATGTTGAATAACATTTGAGCTTTCCAATCAGCAATATTATTGTGGCTGACATTTCCTTATACATCTACTAATATTTTTCATCAACAAAAGAAAATCTTGTAGCTGAATCAGCCGGACTTTTGTGTAAAACAGATTTTTTTTAAAGTGCATGTCAAGACAACCTCAGAGTTCCCTTTATTTATTTTGAATAAGCTGGCTTTGTGCGTGCATCCAAGCCTACTGATTGCCCGAAACACAGTTGTGAAAGTCAAGGTCTCTCTTGCGAAATGCCGCAGGTGCCTGTGGCTAGAGGTCGATGCGTCAGGAGGACTAAGCTGCACCTGAACCGTGTATGCTGGAGGAGCCTCATATGATGCACCTGCCTTCAGCTTTGTTTAATCCCCGGACACAACTACGGAGATTGAGATCGGTCTTTGTAAGAGCTAGAATCAACACAGACATCGCTACATCTGGCACTGCACAACATTCCACATAAATGAGTAAATGAAATTAAATATTAATTCCTCAAAGTTATTTTTGAGATGTCTATACACATTTATGCAAAAATATGTTCAGACTACATTCTATAAGTAAGATGCAGGTAAATGCATATAAAATTATCTGTGCATGCACACACACATAGGCAACTCATCATGTATTCTGGAGCAGCACTTGGATCTATATTCTGAAAAGCATACAATCTCTTGTAATGTGCTGCTGGGCTGGGGATGCAACACAAGGCGTCTCGGTGGGCTATAGCACCAGAGAATAAGAATCTGCACCTTAAAAGGTGTAAGAGATGAAAACCCCTGATCACAGTCATCATATATTCTTCAAGGTGAGCAGAAAAGGAACACAGTGGCATCAAGCACCACCTACGAGAGGATATAAAGCAGCTGAGTGATTGCCCAGGGTCTCTGTGGACCAGCAACAGGATAATATAATCCATACAATTCTCCCCAAAGGGATGCTTGGTTTGCAGCTCATTCCTACTGTTCAGCCCCAGATTGAAAATCTCAATCATTTTATCCTTGGGTGTTACCCATTTCTTACTATACCACAGTGTCCTGTAAGTGCAAAACATTAAGTCAGGAACAAAAGAATTCTGAAGCCCTTAATGCATTCTTCTTTGACGTCACGACAGCAAGAAAAGTAAGTCAAAGTAATTTGCTATAATTGCGGTGCATAAGGAGCCCGAATCCTCTCCACACATTATGAATAAAGTGAGCTGTAACACCCCACTGACACCTAAACTCATGAGCCATGAGCTCTTGAAAATTATTTACTCATGTTATTTTAGTCTTAACAGCATCTCTTTGATGTGAAATGTAGCACAGACAAGACACAAACTTAAAGTATAAAAAATTGCTCTGAGCAGGGAATGTAAAAGTAAAGAGCCCTTCAACCTAAAATGTTGTCAGCATTAAAAAAGAGCCATGTTATAGAAAACAAAGCCAAAAATTGCCTGTTGCATGCTATCATTCTTTAGCTCATGTTGTTTGAGTGACATATTCTTTTATATCATGCTTTGCTTAATCTCAAACAAACAGCTGCACTTAATAACAGTCTGCTCATTCTGTTTGTTGTAATTTCTATGAGTTTCATAATGGCTCCTGAACTCTTTCAAGCTAATTTAAGCAGCAGGATGAATATGAACAAAAACTATTCGCTCTGTGTTTGCTCAAGTATTTTTGCTCCTGCTTTCCAAGCCTGAATAGCAATGGAAGTTTCTAAATCTGTCTTTTTGTTGTACATTCACACATGTACAGAGTGTATCAGACTGTAAACCGTCTGATCTTTCTTCCATAAACATCACATTTAAGATATTCTAAAGATGTCTGATACTGATTTCCAAGCCCTCAGCATTTATGACAGACTTCTATTGATGAGGTCTAAAGCTTCAACAGTAGCTTTGACCTTGTAGTTGTTCTAACTTTCACCCTCCCTATTGTCTAAAACTTTCAAAAATATGTTTAATCTTGAATTTGAAAGCTCAGATTGCTTCTAGCATCTTAAGATTCAGCATTCCCCATATTTCTTAGTGCCCCTGGCAAAGAAGTTCAAAATAGATAAATAAATTCTTTTTTTTTTTGCAGTAAAAGGATTTGTTTTAAAGAATTCTTCGGAGAAATTCAAGCTTCAGTTTAAATACATTTTTCATTGGAAAATCCTATTAAGATTCTTTTTTTTTTTTTTTTTACAAAATCCATGG
The DNA here is from genome assembly GCA_963556495.2 of Valencia hispanica. Classification (NCBI taxonomy): domain Eukaryota; kingdom Metazoa; phylum Chordata; class Actinopteri; order Cyprinodontiformes; family Valenciidae; genus Valencia; species Valencia hispanica. Next base: position 26,696,100 of record OY747701.1, on the reverse strand, counting down.
TTCAGACACACCTGATGTTAATACTTTGTACAATTCCCTTTTGACAAAAGAATAGTACTTAGTCTTCTCCTATAACATTTCATGGTTGAATCCCCCTAGATAATCCACAGTCATGGGTCCTCTGCATTGCTCTCTCAGTTTGCATAGGGTTTCTATTGGATTTAGATCTGGGCACTGGAAGAAAGTTTATTTTGAGTCTAGTGAATCACTTTTGTGTTGATTTGGTAATATACTCAGCATCATGTCCAGCTGTAGGACCCAATGATCACCCTTTATCAGTTTTTAGAGCAGAGCCCAACCGATTTTTTCAGCTTCAGTTTCCTGGAATTTGAAATTATAATTGATAATAAATTGATAATAATTTGATATTATGCTACTCAAATAAAAGATGGAATTAATGAAAGGCTTTTTCCCATCTTACTCAGATGACCCAATAAATGCAAAATACACTGTATATACACAAAATAGTACCATGGTTTTTGAAATAATGTTGGATTTCTGAGCCTCATTTACCTAGCTTATATTAAACCACAGTATATATCACAGTAATACAGGGAATAAGAAAAAAGTGAAAAAATGTAAATGAGATAGTATAAACTAGATAGCAAACACTTCATAATGAAACAGTTAATACGCTATTTGATAAATGATACCATCTATCTGCTTTTAAAAACAGCCTTTCTATTTGTTAGAGAGGAAGTTTTAATTAAAGAATTAATTGAGTTTTTTTATGTCTGCAGGATGTTCTTTTTCTGAAATACCACGTTAGTTTCACACTCTGAAAGTTTGACTATTGTCTTGTCATTCCACAGAATATTTTCATAACTGCATTGAAGATCAAAAGTTGTTATTTTTTGTCACAAATGTGAGAGGGCTGCTTATGTTTTTGTTTTGTTTTTATCACAGAATTTGATTCATGTCATTAAATACGTTTTCTCAGAATCACAATGGAGAGAAATAATATGAGCACGATTTTGTAGTTTTTTGTTAAATTTTCTGCTGCATTTATTGCAGTTTAGACTTATTGAAACTAAATAAAAGAAAGATGTGTTTGAGAGAAACAAAAAAGGCAAGAAACAAAAACATGGTAAAGGTATACTGTAAAGGTACAGAGACTAAACTGGGGCTTTTGTTGGCATTTGTTTATGTGCTTTTTGTCATAAACTATTCAACTATACTATACTATAGTCCTTCAAATTCTAATTTGCAATAAATTGGATGAGCTAATCTCAACCTTGCATGTTTGTCCAGCACAATTTCAGGAATATAAAGACAAAACTGAAGCTGGCAGTCTAAATACAGAAATGTATTTTTTCTGAGAGCACTTTCATCAAACTGTTTTAGAGAGAGGATTTTAACAGCTTGGGAGATGAAAAAGGTAGACGACACACACTTTTCATGGTTGGTTGAGTGAGGAAAAAACGCTGCCCTGCAGTTGGTAAGCAAGAAGGAAATACCTGCCTTTGAGTTGTCACTGAGGAAACTAAAGCCCTTCTGGCTCATTGCAAAAGGCAGAAAATATGGGAAAATAGCAGAGCAGACCACCGATATGGAGTCTGTTCAATTAAGCTCAAAAGGACAGAAAAACCCTCAGGCAAGACAATAGAACACATACATTTTAATGTTACAAATCAATACCTGGACCAAACTTCAGAGAAACATCTGTGTGGTAAAATAAACAAGAAATATTATGGTGATAAGAACGCAAAGTGCATGAACAACAGACTTATTTAAAAGTGCACAAATATTTCCTATAAACAGTGAGAAGTCTGGAGTCTATATTTGTGTACAGTAAGTCTTTCGATTTTTTCATAGAAATGTTTTATGTATACCTGACAGATATATTCATTAACAAAACTTCCACAGACACATCATAATGAGGAATATTCATAAAGGGTTATTATGATTAGGCTTACAAGGTTTGCCAGAGCATCTCAAGCTGTGCTCCTTTACTTAGAGGTGTGACAAAAAGGATAATATGACAGCAGTGAACTGTGCCTCTGGCAAAGATTTAGTTCTAAACATCGCTACTGCCATGTTTGTTCCAATTACTAAGAAGCCCTGAGCCTTAAAGTTGTATTGACTTGTGCCAGTGAGAAACATGAAATTAATCAGACAAAGCTGCTGGAGCAGTGTGGTAGCTGTAATTAATGTGGTCTGGCGATGGGTTGGTGGTCAGTGGGACTTGGTATTTACACTTACACTGAGATTTTGAGGGTGGCTTGCACGAAGGAACATTAAGTACAGGAAGGTCTGAGAAACAAATAAATGATCAGAGAGGCAGTTTAACTCGGTGCTCTCAAAGAGCAGCAACACAAAGAAAAATTGGACAAAATGGAGAAGAATAATTTTAAACAAAAAAGGGATACGTGTAAAATAGACACATATGGCAATACTGTTTTTGAGAGCAATCCGCATCGGTCTTAAGGATCTTAATTTTAATGTAAAAAAATATTATGTTTCCATCAACCAGTTTTGGTTTTAAAATAAAAATTTTATCCTGATGTTGATTTAAATAGAAATGTGTGTCTGTTTGCAAAACAACCGATTTTGAGTAAATACTTCCAAATACTATCCAAAAGTTAGATTTCTGAAAATGATGCCCAAAACTCAGTAATTTGTAGTCTTTCTTTTTACCAAAATATGTTTCACTTTATATCTTCTAACATTCGTTAAACTCTGAAAAGATGTTAATTCATGTGTCATCACAGACAATAAATTAAGCTTTCTCAAGAATTTCATATATTAATCAGGTGCATTATTGTCTGTTACTTTTGTTTCTTTTTCAGTGAATATGCATTAAGTTTGTACTAAATTAATCTTCACATAGAGTGAATACTCTGCCACAGATGTTTGGGGTAAAGAAGATGTTGTCTGGACAGTTTAATAGATGTTTGTGTTTATGCATTTAGCAGACACTTTGATCAAAAGCAGCCTACAACCGAGGGGGAAGCAATGCAGTTAATATAAAATCTAATAATGGGCTACTTAGAAGGAAGAATACTAGTAAGGCTGTGTCAGAGGTGACACCAGATAATACACCAGATTATAAAATAAAATAAATTATTCATTTGTTGTTTTTGTCTCTGTTTGTTTTTTGATTGCTTTAAATTACATTTTTGCTCACATAAGGCCAGAGGTGGAAAGAGTACTAAAATATTCCACTCAAGTAAAAGTACTACTACTGTGATAAAATTTTACTCAAGTAAAAGTAAAATTACCAGTCTAAAAATTTACTCAAGTAAAAGCAGAAATGTTAAAGTTCATCCTTGCACGCTGTGCAGTAAACTATTTTCTGCATTGGAAAATTAACTTCTATAATCTTGTATAATGATTATTTTAATTCTACATATTCTAAATCTCTCTAAAAATCCCAACAAATCGCCCAGCATTAGTACACACATGCTTGATGAAAAACAATAAAACTGGACAATTTAATTCATTTGTGTATCCCCCCCACACCCCAGACATACCTCCCGCCTTGGACAGAACAAGGAAAGTGGACAGGTCTGTGAAAAACAGGGAGTTTACTTGCATCATTCACTGAAGCCTTTGAATAACGAGGTTGACCATATTTTGATTCTTTTTAAAAGAGGACACTTGGCACAGTCCTGAAACACTTTCAGGACTGTGCCAAGACTTTAGATTTTAAAATATTTAAAGCATGCATTCTCCATGTGGTTAGAATGAACAGCTAAATAACAAAATTCAGATAGGCTTTCACAAGTACAAAAATGACTTTAAAATTAATTAATAATAGAAGTAATTACTCTTCCTAATTAGAAAATTTACCAGCAACAATAGTTCACTTTTTAAGTCATACTGGACAAATATCAAACAAAAATCTGAAAAACAAATCTGAGAAAACGAGTATTATTTTCTTCCTAATATAATAACAAAAATAAAAAGCAGCAGTCTCAAAAAGCCAATAAAAAGTGCATACTCCAGTCTTTACTTTTCATCTCTATCCGCTTCACTCAATTTATAGATGAACTCTCACTTTGCACAGCATTATAGTTTTTTGTCCATGTGGACCTATTCGAACTTTGCCACTTTTGTCACACACAGAAACACACATGCCAGCTATGCCAGCTCTGTTTGTCTGTAAAGCTACACTTGTGCTTTGCTATCTTGTAAACAGTTCCAAAGCAACCATGCGCACGCTGAGCAGGGCAATGCTGAGCAGGGCAACGCTGAGCAGGGCAACGCTGAGCAGGGCAACGCTGAGCAGGGCAACGCGGTGCAGCGTATCACCGCCCGTTTTCTGTTCTGTCTATGCACGGATCCGAACAATCCACTAGGCAGCAGCTCAGGGAGGATGTCAGAAGAGAGAAAGGGTATCATATTGCATGCATCGCACCAATCAGTGCTTCACTATCATCATGCTTATTGATCACTTTATAAATGATGAAAACCAGGACATTTTCATCAATCTATGAAATTCCCCTGAATGCCCCTGTGAAAAGGGGACATGTCCGTGGCAAAGAGGAGGGCTGGTCACCCTAGATTAACTTGAGCACAGCCTTTTATTAAACTATGACTTGACCGTGACAGTAGTTTAGTTTAACTTAGCCTACCTCTGCTTAGGATTGATGGGGAATTTTTAAAGGTTGCTACCTCGGTCTTTCTGGGCAAGCTAATGCTATTGCCTTTCTTGAACTGCAGCTGAAGTAGTCACTTAAATACGGGCAGCTAGGGCTGTCAGAATTAACGTGTTAACGCAGGTCGATTAATTTTTTTAACACAATTATTGCATGTACAGAATGAGCGCCCTGTTTATCCCACAATTCAACCCGCATTGCTTTTAGTGCTTGCTCGTCACGTAAACAACATGGCAGACCCGGACTGCATCCACGGTTCCATGGGAACATCTCTTCTCAGCCAAAGACCATAGGGATTATAGGTCTACGTCACTCCCTGCTCTGCTGCACTCGTCCTCTACAGAAAGAGTTGCGATCAAAAGAAGCGATTGGAATGAGCAGATGAACAAAAATGCAAAAATCTGCAGTGATCACTTCACATCAGGTAAGCCTTGGCTAACAAACAAGCTAACATAGCTAACCAACACTGCAACTGCAAGATAACTGCAAATAATAACAGTAGGAACTGGAGTTTTGTAAGAGGGCCGGTGTCGCACCATTTACGCAGGCATCGTGGTGTTGATAAACAAATAATCCCTCTGTTGTTCAAAATTATGCAATTCAAATCAAAACTACTTTATTGATCGCAGAGAGAAACTAAGTGTTGTTGTAGCTCATACTATTTAATTCTTCAAGGAGGTCCTGATGGCTGTTGGAAGGAAGGATCTCCTGTAGCAGTCTGTGTTGCAGTAAAACTGAAGAAGCCTCCGACTGATGACACTGTGGTAAGATAGTCCCATGAACAGGATGCTCAGGGTTGTACAATATTAATAAAAAACGGTCAGCTTTACATTCAGAAAATGTTAACCAGTTAGTTAGCAACTAACCTTAGCCTTAGCAACTGGCTAAAAGATGAATCAGCTGAAAGGGCCTTATGTAAATGTGATAGTGGAATTCAAAACAAAAATTCTATGCATCTGTTATGGAAGAAAATATCTTCTTACGTCCATAAGGATGAGGCTGGAGTGTGGATCCGCGTTTTTCATATTTTATTACGGCCATTCTTGTACATGAGCCCGTCCGGCCCAATGCTCTTACTCTCTTGCCCCCCAGATCCTGTCTGCCTGCCCATAAGTAGCTTCTGCCTTCAGTCTCCTAATGTTATGTCTTCTTTACAAGGTTAAGCAAAACACTCTTCACAGTTGAGGAGTCACGCAGTTAGATCAGAGTAAGTGAAAGGCATCTTCACTGACACTAATAATTATGCCATATTTCCTAGATCAGGGGTCCCCAACCCCCGGGCCATGGACCGGTACCGGACCGTGGGTCATCTGGTACAGGGCCGCGGGCCACACAGAAAGAACAAATAACTTCCAGTATTTCCGTTTTATTTATTATCTGAGTGTGACCGCTGTTTTATTTTGAAAAATGACCGGATATCCCCCTTAAATAGCTCAGTCTTGACACGTCAAGAGGCTTGCATTGGTCACATGATAGTTACCACTAAAATTAATCCCACAAGCTAGCAAGATGGATAAAATACAAATGTCTCTCGATCGTTTCTATGGAAAAGGGGAAGAGCCCCAAGGCTCTCACTGATTCAGTGTTGTGGCGAGTTAGATTTTTCATGGACTTTGTATTTGTTTTTGTAGTAAATCTTGAATTATTAAACATATGTTCAAATGTTACCATGGCGACCAAAGAGCATTAGGGGGATGTGTGTATGTTACTTGTGTTATGTTGTCTGCTCGATGTTAGGAGGACGCTGTTAATAAAGCTGCGAATACACTTTAGATTTACGTCTATTGTTATAATTTTAATATTAAACCAGTCCGTGGCGAAAAAAAGGCCCTAGATGCCTTTACTAGTATGTAATTAATTGACATGACCTTGAAATGTTTCTGTAACACATGTAAATCTGATAATGGAATTCAAACCTAAATTTCTATGCATCTCTCTTGTAGTTCCTTAAAAAATTACATCCAGCATCTAGTTTTGTCTTTCATTTACACCAGAAATTTTACTTTTTTAGTCATATTTAGGAAAGTTAATTAATTTTGATTAATCGTGATTTATTCACAGCTACCCTGTGATTAATTAGATTAAAACTTTTTATCATTTGACAGCCCTAGCAAAACCCTTTCAGTGTCAGAATGAGCCAAGTATTTAAAAATGAACCAATTGATTCCTTTTGTCTTACAATCCATACTAGCATTAAAACCTAATGCTCCGAACACACAAACCTCAACCTACATCATTCTTAGTTACAGAAATGTAAACATGTCCAAAGTATTCCTGAAGGATTGGTTGGTCTATCATATGTGGAACATTTCTTGGTAGTTGCATTTAAAATAGAAATGTCAGAATGTTGGTGCTCCCCATAGAAAATCACATCAACACACTATGTAAGACCTTTTATTCACTCAGAAAGGTGCAATACCAGAAGATAGAACTACTGAAAACTAGTGGTGCCACAATTCGTCAATTCATCACAATGTCGACGACCAAAATTGTCAATGACAAATGTAGTAATGGAGGTCATTCATTACCCTTAGCACACTTCATGTGTCTGCTGTAATGCTAATTTTATAATTAGTTCATAAATGTTGAGCTATCCTCTTAATTGTCAGTATTTTAGATAGCACATAACACTTAGAGATAACACTTCTAGCTAGAAGCCAATGATGATTATATTAGAGCAGCTGCGTGTTGCTGATAAGAGACAATTTACACGTGAACCGATTTGTCGACTAATCAGCAAAATAATCAGTGATTAGTCGATTATTAAAATAATCGTTTGTGCCAGCCCAAATAAAAACAGAGCAAAAATCCAAATCTAGAGAAAGTCTGAAGAATTATTATCAAAAAACACTTAGAAAGACTTCAGGAAAGTCTGACTCATTCCATGCAAACTATAAATAACTGAGGGATACCTCAAAACCGTGGTACAGTATAATATGACTGACTTGACTTAGACCAGTGGCTCCTGAACTGGACACCCCTTTGGTTTATAAGAAAATGTTCATGCCCCCCCATGTTATAATTACTTTTTTTATCATTATTTTATTCATTTATTTATTACTGTGTGGTAATATCTAACATTGCTCTCGATACATTTTAAGTCATCTCTGCACAATTGGTTTAAAACATAAAGAACTCGGAGAGGGAAAGAAAACAATTGTTAACGGTTGTTCTGCAAAACTGAGGTCTTCAATCATCACAACTTTGTGTGAGCCTTCTGTGATGTCACTTTATCTGCCAGGTGGAGCTGTGTGTTTGTGCCCTGCTTCACTGAATTTGGTCCATTGAACATTGCTTTCAGAAATATGCCACTGAGGTTTCATTAAAAACTTGTTACAGTTACATGTGGGGCCAAGATCACTGCCCTCTTCCTTCAAAAAGATGCTAATCTCATCTCGCAGTTTAAAGACCCTGGACAGCACCTTCCCACATGACAGTTATTGGGAAACACAACAGCTGTCTGTCAGAGCCCACTTTCTTGCACAGTCGCGCAAAAAACGGGGCTTTGACAGGCTGTTATGATGTAGATGACTGTGCAGAAGAGATCGATCATTACATCATTCAGCTTAGGACTTGGCTGTTTAGAAGCCAGTGCTTTGTGGTGTATAATGCAGTGCGTGTACTGCAATATTGGGGGCGATGGGCTTCATGAACGTCTGCAGCCCTCCTAGTTTCCCAGCCATTGTCTTTGCCCCATCTGTGGAGATGTCATCAAACATAAGTCCATATATGTCAGATGACATCTCATAAATGCGCCTGCCAATAGTATTATTGAAAGTATACAATCTTCCACGGTTTTTCACACTGCGCCACTATGTACAAAACTTTATATGAACTCCGTTGAGCATTTGCAGGTGGTTGGTATAACAAAACCAAAGGCAAGATATGCTTCGTCATATTTTCTACTCTTTGGCTTGGAAGGAAGCTGGTTTAGCTTATTTGGCTAGGTTTTATCTTATCCTTTGCGTTTATGTGGGAGCCTTGTCAAAAACGTGTCCATTATATTAGCATTTAATTTTTATCCATTCATACCGTGTATCCCCCCTGCAATGACTCGGCACCCACTCTAGGGGACCGCTTTGGGAATCACTGACTTAGACAATCCTTGTTGGCTCATGTATCAGATTCATTAAATAATACACTTGTTTGATTACACTTGTAATGCATTTGCCTACAGGTACTTGTGCCCACTTTGTCTCTTAGGATAGGTTAGGAAATGTTTCTATATTTATTCATTGATCATTTTACAACAGGCATTGCTTGGGGAAACTATGAAACAAGCTCTTTGAATGACACAGAGTCCCAAAGTCCCTGCCCAACAGAAAGCAGCATGCCACCACTGCAAGGGTCAAGTCAATAATTAAATTTATTTATTCACCAAATTCCTGATTAGCATCACTCAATCTATAGTGTAAACAGATAATGATATTAATGTCAATGAGTAAGATACCATACTATTTTATTTATATAGCACTTTCACAACAACAGGGAGCTGAAACAAAGTGCTGCACAGTCAAAATAATATCAGAGAATCATGTTAAAAATAGACAAAGTCAAGCTAAAATGAGGCATTAGGATAAAATCGAGAACATGACAACACCATATAAACATATATAAAAGCAAGTACAGAAAAGAAATAAGAGGAATATTAAAAAGAAAGCATACTGAATAAAAAATATTACTAATCAAATGCTTTGCTAAAATAATAGGTCTTTAGATTTGATTTAATAACCTCAACTGAGGTGGCCTGCCTGACTGACAAGAGGTAGATTGTTCCATAGTTTAGGGGCACAATGAACATGGGCCATCAACATCAGGGGTAGACACAGCTGGGAAGGGGTAGACACAGCTGGGAAGACGTCAATGATCTGACGGGGAGTGAGAGGATATGAAGGGTTTAAATACAAGGAAGGGAAGGAGGATCAGGTGTGATGGATTGGAGACAGGTATAGACACTGATTAGACAGGGTGAGCAGGTGCTGATGGTTCTGAAAGGTAAGTCGGGGAAAGACCATTTAGGGCTTTAAAAAAAAGAACAAATTTTTAGTTAATGTGAAATAAAACAGGCAACCAGGGGAGTGATTTGAGTACTGGGATGATGTGATTCCTTCTATTTGTGCGTGTCAGAAACCATGCAGCTGAATGTTGGACCAGTTGCACGCAGGAAATAGTAGTTTTGTTAACACCAAACAACAGGGAATTGGCGTAGTCAAACTGAGATGTTACAAAAGCATGAATGACTGATTCGAGATGGGGCCTAGTGAGTATGGGTCCGAGCTTGGAGAGGCGCTTGAGCTGGAAGAAACAGGACCGAGCTGTAGCATTCACGTTAGCATGCATTTTAAGGCAGGAGTCAATTTTAACGCCTAAGTTGATAACGGCACTTTTAAGGAAAAGAGTTAGATCTGCAAGGTCAATGGGAGGATTTATGCAGAGTTTGGCTGGAGTAAAAAGAATTGCCGTCTTATCGTCATTTAAATGCAAAATGTTTGTCGCCAACCGAGTTTTAACTTAAAGAAGGCAATTTAACAAAGGCTGGATGGATTCTTGTGGGTTTAGCAAGCAATAGATCTGACAATCATCAGCATAAAGGTGATAGTAGAGGGAGTGCTTTTTAAAAATAGAGCCAGGTGGAAGGATGTGTAGGTAGAAGCCAAAAGCAGCCAAAGCTACATAGTGTCCTGTCCGATAAGTAGGATCTAAACCAGGCAAGGGCAGTACCAGTTATTCCCACATAGTTCTCTAAGTGATGTAGGAGAATCATGTGATCAACTGTATCAAACACTCCTGACAAGTCAAAAAGTATCAGCAACGCATGAAGACCAGTCACTGATGGCAGTGGCGGATGGTGAAAAATATTCTTGGCGGGGCTGTGCTTTTTTTTTTTTTTTTTATCAAACTTGTGCTTTCTGAGCTTTTTGCACAACTCCACTATTTCCTGAATTAAGTACAGCTCTTTTATTTCCTGTCTTACATCATTGGACAAACTGATTAATCCAGGTGTGTCTGACCATTGTTGTTGTGACTACTGAGGTCAGACACACCTGGATTGATCAGTTTGTCCAATACAAACAGAAAATAAAAGGACTGTACTTAGTTCAGGAAGTAATGGAGCTGTGCATATAGCTTATCAAGTCATTTTCAATAATCATCCCAAAACAATTGAACATTAACGGCTGGATACCAGTACTATGTAAAATACTGATTATTCTAATGCCAATATTAACAACTTGAGGCATTGTTATACTAAACATAAATACAATATTGCACAAACAAGTTTAGAACCAAACTGGAAGCAAATAACTTATTAGGTTTACACATAATATTTACACACAAAGCTGTTAACTCTTACAGCAGCGCCCCCTTGTGGCAGATATTTTGCACTGCCAATGTCACCACCAGGTATCTTGCCCGCCCTCACACCAGCCTTGGGGCGATTTCTCTATCGCCCTTCATGAGTCTGAATGAACGACGCTGATTGGATAGATTCCTGTTGCTATGTGCGAATTTCTTGTCAGGCTGGCTGCTGCACCGCTTGGGGCGATCTCTCTGTCGCCCCAGCCTCTCAGCAGCGGGAGCTTTTCCTCCGAAAATAATATATATTTTTATATATGATACTTTGTTACGAATTTAAACACACAATTAACACACAATTAACTTAGAATATGTGATTATTGTAAAAAAAAAAATTTTTTAATCGAAATCAAAAACACTTGGGAAACGGCGCCCTATCACCCTCTATTGGCCAGCCGCCAATGACTGATGGTAAAAATATTAAAAACTCGTGGGCGCGCTGATTCTGTACTATGAGCAGTCCTGAACCCTGACTGAAAATGATCAAGTAGCTGATGTTCTGATAAATGGACAGATATTTGGTCGAGCAGTTTTTATAAAACTCTTGACAGAAAAGGTAATTTAGAAATGGGGCAGAAGTTAGAATGAATAGAGGCACGGTTTTTTCAGAGTTGGAGGAATTACTGCGTGCTTGAAGACAGATGGAATGTCTAAAATTTGAGGGCCTACAGAACGTAGAACCTGCTTCAGGAAGCAGGGGGGAAGTATGTCAACAGGTAAGCCCGAAGGTCTTTTAGATCTGATTAATTTCTCCAGATGAGAAAGCGATTTAGGACCAAAGCAATCAAAAAAAGCAGTTTAGCAGGATGAAGCGGGAGATACCGGGTGGGAAAATTATGTTTGAGGTCGGGTGTGGGGCACTTTATCTCTGAAAAAAGTCAGAAACTGATTTGGAAGTTGGAAGTTCTGATTCATGCCTTTGTGTCTTCTCGTTTGGATAACTGCAATGCATTATATACTTGTCTATCTGGAGCTACACTTGATCGTCTGTAGATCATTCTAAATGCTGCTGCAAGGCTATTAACGAGGTCCTCAAAATATTGCCACATCACTTCTCTACTCATGGAGCTTTACTAGCTTCCAATGTTCATACCGGGTGAAATTTAAAATTCTTGTCCTGACATGGAGAGCTCTATACGGACAAACCCCTGTGTATATCTCGAAACTTTTGAACACTTACACTCCTTTAAGAACTCTGAGGTCATGTGGGCAGGACCTTTTGTCTGTTCCCTATTCCAGGCTGAAAACGAAAGGTGATTGAGGCTTTTCGGTGGCAGCTCCAACTCTCTGGAACTCACTGCCTTTATCGCTGAGAACGGTGGACACTGTTGTGGCTTTTAGGACCCAGCTCAAGACATTTCTTTTTAAATCTGCTTTTAATGTGATTTCTTGATTTTCTTTATGTATCCATTTGTTTTTATTCATTGTTGTGAAGCCATTTGTGATCACTATCTTGAAAGGTGCTATATAAATAAAGTTTTACTTACTTACTTATAAAGAATATGTTGGTTAACCCGGTTTGATGAAATTATATTGGCGAAATATTGATTTCTCACGAGCCTAATCAAAGTTTAATGGTGAGATCAGGCATCTCGTATCATTTCCAGAGATAGAAGATAACTGCATCTAAAACAGGTAGAGAACAGTAGGCCCTGTAGGAAAAATCAATGTTAACTTCTGAAGGATTTCAAGTATATTTTTAGAATTAAGTGTGAACATATGATGTGGCAAAATGAGATCAACCTCACAATCAAGAAAATCCTTTATTGGAGCTGTAAATGATGTGTTATACTGCACCAATAATATCCCTGTAAAGCTAAGTGGCTCTAAAAGTGCATGAGCAACTGCATCACGCACACAGTTAATGTCGAATAGATAACAAAAGTCCTCAAACAGCAATGTTCTCTCTATAATACCTCCTAAATATTTGATTTTTATGGTAGATAATAAGGACAAATGGAAAACTTTGCTATCTGGGAGGCACAATGGCCTCATAAAAGCAGATGGTCACGAAAAGAGTGAAATTTTAGGGTTGTTAATGTCACATAAGGGCATTAATGCTCAGGATTTAACAGATGTCGCAGGAGCAGGGCGGACAATAAAAGACTCATCAGAGCTTTTATGATGTCATTGATCAACATGCTCACATCCAAAAGGATTTTCTGCTTAACACAGAATACCGAATCACTTCTGAGAGAGTTTTATTTTAGTGCAGAATGCCAAAAAATGATCTGCACATTTTAACAGACTGATTTCTTGGTCTCAATCCAGCGCAGATTATCAAAATCATCAATCTGATGAAAAGATTTTCCTCCCTCTTTGGCACAAATTTTAAGAGGCTTATGAAATCTTTGCCATCTTCATAACCTGACCTCACTCGCTTCAAATTTTAACACCTGCTATATGGAGATGCAAAGGAACACAATGAAAGCGTGATTGTGAATTTATGAAGAGGTCTGTCAACATGCAAAAACAAACCAACAAGTCTGAAGGAACACCCTTATTTCCATCGAGCAGTCAAGGCAGTAAGATTGTCAGGTTTAAAGTAAACACTCGAGCAGTGATTGGAGTTGCTCTCACAGAACCACTGTTTCATAATCCAGATGAGAGTGGGAGCTGAAGGAGCACAAAAACTGGAATAAAGCTTGAAGTAGCTCACTGCGGCACTCTTGTGTTAAGATATTCAAGCAGGATATTAACATAAAGTGTTTCTGTCTGATGCATCCCTGCTTCAGTGGTCACTGTTGATAGATGATCAGACATTTACTTTGGAGGCGCAGGAAGCACATGCTCAGCAACAATTTATAACACATCATTATGAGCTCAGAGGGCTATTTTTTAATAGAACCATATAAGGGGTTTAGAAAAAGCGTGAGATAAAAGACAAAGCTTGACAAAATATACAAAGCTTAGGTGCCAATACACAGGCCTATAAAAGACATTTAAAGTAAATCGCTAATGTAGCAGTGTGGTTTATTCTGCTTTAAAACTGTACAACAATAAAAGCAATTTTATGTTGTTTTTTTACTAATTTCACATATTTGCCTGATCTGATTTCATTCAATTTCCATGTCCATTTGATGTGTGGTTGTTACAAAAATTACTGATCTGTCCTGATTTTGACACCAACTCATCTCCAGGCTTAAGGTTGTGGTTTTTGTTTGGGTTTTTTTGTGGCAGAACCAAAGACTAACAGAGAGAAGTGAAACTGCATGACCTCTATGCTTTAGATGATACTAGATTTGTATTTCCTAAAACAGTAAATAATAAAATGGAATCCAAAAATGCCCTTATAACATACAAAATCCCATACGCATTTTCACGATATCTCTGAGAACATAGTTGTTAAAGTCTTTATTGACAGTCGAAAAGTCTGTTGACATTAATGGCATCATGTACAGTACTTTTCAGTGATTTTCGCACCCCTCGAACTTCTTCACATGTTGTCATCTTTTTCAGTGAAGTACATGCAATTAGGTGCAACAACAAGAAATAAAAGGAAAATGAGAAATGGATTTCTATATTTTTAACAAAGACGAATCAGAAAAGTGTGTTGTGCATATTCAGCCCACTTGAGTCAAAGTCTTGAGTGGTATCTCTACCAGCTTTACACATCTAGAAATGTTTTTAGCTAACTCATCTTGCCAAAATAATTCAAGCTCATAAAAATTGTAGTAAGAGTATCTTTGAACATCAGTCTTGTCTTAGTTTCTCAATTAGATTTAGGTCTGGACTTTGACTGGGCCATTCTAACACAATAACAAAACCATTCTATTGTAGCTCTGGTTTAGTGTTTAGTGTCACTGTCTGCTGAAGGTTACATCTCGTCTTTCCAGTCTTAAGTGGTTTGAAGCCTCTAAGAGGATTCCTTTCAGTACAGTTCCAAATTTAGCTCGATTCATCTTAATATCAGCCCCCCCCCAGCTAAAGACAACGATCCCCATGGCATGATGCTGCCACCACCCTATTTAACTGTGGTTATTGTGAGTGATGTGTATGGTTGGTTTTTCACCACGCGTAGCAAGTGGAGAACCTCCACCATGTTGTTTCAGTAACATACTATCAAGATCAATATTAACAACACAATCAAAGCCATCAGCTCTGAAAAGCCTTTGCTTATAGTGATTAACATTAACATTGGACAGAGTATACCTTATAAGTATTAGACAAGGGAAAACTTTTTTTCTCTGTTTTACACAGTGTGAGAAAATGATTAAACAGATTTTTCATGTTCAATCCATTCATCTGATGTTGTTATTGTGATATCAGTCTGACACCCCTCTAAAAATCATGTTCTGTGCAGAAGGTAGGTATAATCTCTTTTGTCAAGCAACAGTTCCATAACAACCTTTGAACTTTAAAGTCAGCAAATGCTAGAAGAGTATAAAGCCAAAACCTAATAATAAAAGCACAAATACTGTGGGATGACCATAATATGAACTAGACGTTCCTGTTTTTGTGCATTCAATTGTGTGCTGGCTAATAAAATACGAGTTTTTCTCCGGAACCTGGTCAGTAAAACGTTTGATACTTATTACACCAATGCTTAATTCAAACAGGGGTGAAGAGGGGATATTTGACGCCTTTGTTTTATACAGAATGCTTCCAAAAGGTCAATTAACACATCATCTTTCTTACTTTACAGAGCATTTGAAACCAGATCTGCAGAAACCTATTGTTTCAAGCTTGTTCATCACCATACTCATGATACCCAGTTCAAAGTTTTACAGAGTTCCATTTTGAATCTCCAAGCTGTAAGCCTCTTCCAGGCTTTTGTCCTCAAATCGCATTGTTTTACAACAGGATGGAGGAACAAGTAGCCACATCTGCTGTCTCTCTGGCTATGGATAGTGAGATTCACAACAGAATCACTTTACCTCTGAGGGAACCGAGGCAGTAAACAGAACTCTGGCAAAAGGGACCGAAATACCAACAATCTAATTGCCCTGGTGAAGCTTTTTGTGGATATTTGCTCTCAGACCCATTCTTCTTTCTGCTCTATGTTGCGATGGGCTGAAAAGGAAGAGAGAAAAAAAATGCTGCCGGTGGCAAAGCATCTCTTAGACTTCCCCCAGCTTTCAAAAAGCTCCAAGCAGAATGATGACTGCAAAACACTAGCCAGAATGATTTGAGTGGCGTTCAGGGCTTCTTCAGATTAAGAAGCCTGCATGTCGACAAATTCAAAGGAATGACAGTCATCCTTGACAGGCAAAGAAGTGCAGCTGCAGCAGCAAAGATGGAAAGGCTGAGAGAAAAGCATTGCATTAACAGTTTCACAGATAAATGCTTGAAATAGCTGTTAAACCATCTCTCACGTTCCAAATTGTAATTTGAAACCTCACAGTGAGTGTGTAAACACTATATCTTGCATTATTTCACAGCTTTGCTCCTTATTACTATGTCAGGGAACCTGCTTTGTTCTCTTATAGGACACAAAAGATGAATATACCTGTAATTTCACCCATTTACATACAGTAACAATGTAAATAAGAAAAGAAATCTTGAACAACGTTCACACATTATTTGCCATTCAAGTTTCATAAGAAGACAAATGTTTTAGAAAGACAAAAATATTTAAAGGTCTATTCAGATGCTCTAAATATTAAAGAACAATTTAAGATGTAAGTGACACTGCAGGAGCTGCCTCATTATCAGAACAGAATGCAAGAAATTGGTACTTGCTGTTCGGGGATAATTCTGATCTTATTTTACACTGTTTTTCCCATTAAAACAGCGTATGTGGATCTTAATTATTGTTTGTGCATCATTCCTAAATGCACTGCATATTCATTGGCACCTTGAAATTTTGTCTAATGTTCATATATACAAGCTGGCTTTTTTTCCTTTGATTTCTGTTCAACTTTGCGTGTTCTTCCATGAAGTGCTTCAGTCAATTATGTCTTGTCAACATATCACTGTCATCAACTAATACTAAGCCATTAGTTATATAAAACAGCTTTTCTACTGAATTCCAAACATTGACCAATGATTAGAATCATAAAGCTATACTTTCATATTTACATTTAGACTTTATGGTCCATTTACCATCAGTTATATTTTTCAAGGCCAAAACTGGAGTAAGTGAGGAAAAGTATTGTTTACTCAGTCCCTTATTTATCACAACAGCCCTGATTTATAACTTTTATTAAATATAACTAACTGTCTCTGGCAGCACATACAATTAGCTCAATATAGTTTACTAACTGGAAAGTAATTTGTTTCTGGATCAAGGGGGAAAAATATTTTACACAGAAAACTATACGGTACATTCCCTGGTCAATTTATTAAGTATGCATGTTGAACAGCTTGAAAGAGGGAATTGTCTGAAAAAGAGAAAATACACAGTTAGTGGAAATTGTGTGGATAAAAATGCCTTGTTGCTGTCAGAGGTCAGAACACGTAGAACCCTGAAGCAGACCAGGTTGCCCCTTCTATCAGCTAAGAACAGGAAACGAAAGCTACTGCACTGGGTCACAGAAATTGAATGGCAACAGATTGGAAAAAAATATTGCCTGGTCTTGTCTAGATTTGAGCTGCAACATCCAGAATTCGGCAGAGACAACATGAAAGCATGAACCCATTCTGCCTTGTATCAATGGTGGGGGTGTAATAGTATGGGGAATATTTCATATTTTGGAGCTATTACTACAAATTGAGCCCCAGATAAACCAAAGTTTGCCAAAGTAATGTTGTTCACCATGGCTATCCCTTTATGACAAAAGCATATCCATCTTTGGGTGCCTATTATTTGCACTCAGTCACAAAGCTTATATCATCTCACACTGAGTTCACTGTACTCCAATGGCCTCACCAGTCTCCAGATCATATTCAATAGACCAATTTGGTACATGGATGAATGGGAGATTAGCGTAATGGATGTACAGACAACAAGTTTGCAGCACATAATAATATTTTTCAAATCTATGACTTTTGAGGACAAAAAGATAGTTCTATCAGGTAGTAACAGAAGAACCTAAGACAGTAGGTTGTGGGATTATATGGTCTTTTTTACATTTACTTTACCTGTCACATGTCAGTCTTTCTCAAAAGACATTAAGAGTCAATTTTATAGATGGCTGAGTGAGCACCTTAAGTCCCTCATTTTATCCTCTAATTGGCATATCTGTTTATTCTGCACAGTACTTACTGACACACTCTGTGTGGCCAATCACAGGAGAATACTACTCCTAACACCACCTTTTACCCTCATCTCACTCTTTAAACAATGGCTGTGCTGCTCTAAGGTCCATCGCAATTAGACTCATCTCAGTCTAGATTTGATGCAGTCAGTCAATATGTTTCATCTCAGGTGGGTATCACAGTTTAACTTTCCTTTAATTAAGGAAGCCTTCACAAAACTCTGCTTTGCATGTGGATCTCAGCTGCAGCACTTTCATTGCTTAGAAAAACAGTCTTAGCACATTTGTTTATTTCGAGAAGCATGAATGATGAGCTTGAAGGCTCAACAAAACAAGTGGTGGTGCAAAAAAAGTTTATACATTTGGAGTTCTCTCAGAATTAACATATTTAACAAAACATTCAACAAAAGCTGGAGTGATTTTGGAAGATGTGCCCCCACAGTTTTAGTCATTTAGCAAGACTGAAGTTTGATGTTTATTCAGTTGGAGAACACAAATTTGACTGATCCTTGTTAGCACAAGCTGCTATGCTTCCTTGTTGATTGTGAAATGATGCTTTGAACAAACAAGCAACTGTGCAAAGTCTGTAAATCCCACTAATTTATTCTCCACCATGGCTTTTTAGCTAAATCACAAGACATACTTACATTGTGCTTGAAACAAACACCTACACATTCAGAAATATCTCATCATGCCCTCAAAGTGGATTTTTTTCTCTACTTATGATTCTTTGCATCGATTTATTCTATTCAAAAAGTATACGCGAGAGCTGCAGAGTTTTCTATTTATGTGTTAAACAACATATCTGATATAATAGTAAGGACTCTGACCTTTGCCAGACAATAATTTATTAAGACATGTCATGAGACTCTTTTGACACTAAACTCACTTTAAATAATAAAAAAAAAATGTTTCGCTTTTCTTTCAAAGTGAAGGACAAAACAATTTCTCATGGAAATATAATTATTTCTCATTTTACAAGGCAGTCCCAAAGCATAAATTTAATTCCAGCACAATGTTTATCTTTAGATTATATAATCACTTTAAGTCAGAAGGACAAGGCCAACCATCTGATTTTATAACCTTAATAAAACCCAGTGGGGGAAACCAGTTTGGCAGCCCATACCCGGTGATAAATAACAAAGCAGACACCAATTAGAGAGGTCACTGGGGTTTTTGTTGTAAGCGTTAATAGGAGACGGTGAAGTGAAATATTGTCAAATCTCAATTAGCTCTTTCCCCCTATCCTTTTGATCTAACCTATGAGTTTATTCATTTATTCATATAAACGGATATCCTAATTCTTCATATATTAGGAGGTTAAAGGGGATGTCCATTACGACACTTTAAACAGATTTTTTGAGGGGAAATATTTTTGAATGCATGTCTCTCAGTTATTGTAAGATATGTTTCCCTCCAATGTGAAAAAATGTGTATTACATTACATTATTCTCAGAGGTCAGAACTTTGAGTTTAGTTAAAAGTCAGAAAGCCAGATATATTTGCTGATTGCTGGTCAGAACTAGTACTAAACTACGACTACATTTGCAATACAAGCTGATAACAATGTTTTCTTTATGTTTTGGACAATCAAACACCAAAGAAACGTGCTCATAACGAAATGATGTACAAGTACTATAAGTCTGACTATCAGAATAACATATAAATCCTTTATTTCTGCAACCTACACCATTTTTATCACATGGCAGCAATACTGGATTTCAAGATTGGAGATGTTTGGGAAATCAACAAGAATATTTTCCAACAACCAGGTTAAGAAGGTGATAATATATATTATTTAAATATAAGGCACTTGCCTGACCAAGAACAGGATCGCTACAATGAGTGCATCTGTCATTGTTTTGAAAAGAATGGTATGGGTTGAATTTTGACAAAGAATGTTTGCATAGTGCTGATGTTGATGCTGCACGACACCTCCTGTTGTCCCACACAAATATTGTTGGCAATATTTTTTTGTAAACTTACAGCAGTTCAGAATACCTCTGTCTCCCCATGAGATTTGTAAATGGCCAGAGGCAGCTGATGGTGGCTCATCTTCACAGGTTTATGACAGAAATATTTAGTTATAGAGGCAACTCTTGGAAAGGTTCGACACTGTTACATTTTTTATCTCCAGTTGTGTATAAAGGCTATCATTGATATTTGGTCCCAAAGCCTGACTTTATAACCTACTCTAGACTGATAGATGTCAGGTATTTTTTCCACATAAATTGGGGTTATTATTTCACATAAGGCCAGGTTGGTTAGGATAGCTGTTTTTTTTATTTTACAGATTAAATCTACTTTTTGTATATATTCTTCCAATACATGTCTGATTTTAACATTTGTTTGATGATTTGAAACATTCAACTGTGCCAAAAAGGCAAAAACAGGAGAAACCTGTAAGAGCAAATAGCTTTTTCACAACACTATAGCAGAACAGCTCAAGAATAAGGGGTCTGTGATTCTAATGTTACTTCAAATTAATTATTACCTTTATTTTATAATACATAAAAGTCAGACGGCTAAGTCAGAGCACGATCCATGCTTGCACCTCTTTAGCAGCCAGTTGTATTCTAAAAATATTATAGCCAGATCTGGTGTCTATGGCTAAACTGGAAATAAGCATCCCTTCTCATTAATTTGCTAAAATTTTCCCAAAATTTTCAATTTACCCTGTCTTGAAAATACCTAATTATGTTTCTTATGGTATTCTATCTACATATTTTAATATAAAATAGTTTGTTTAGTAGAAACTGAAGCAGTAGCTTTGCACATTGAAGGTCTGAAACTAGCCTGCTGTTGGACAACTAATCACCAGAAATAACTCATAATTTCAGCTCAAAACAGGACCATAAATAAGGTTTTTAGCAATTAAAACATGTCATAAGAATTTTAACAGCTGTGCTTTCACAGAGCACTCTGCTGGGCATCTTGTGCACTCAAAACACTAAAACAGATTTCAGCAGAAAGACAAAGAAATAAACCCAGAGGAAGAAGCAAGAGCACACTCCACACAGCTCCACTTCAGGTCTTATGAATGTGTTGTAATGAGAATTCGTCTTATTTTATAACACACACAAAAACGTTCCCCATGCAATCCTGTAAAAACGTCAGATTGACGAATGGTGCACGCTGCGTATTTGGGCTTGCTCGTTTTTTGACTAAAACAGGTTTCCCGGCTATGCAGCGAGAACCGGCACTAATCTGCACAACCTCTTCACACTTCCTCAGCTTGTGTCAACAGCACTGCAAGTCAGTTAGCCATTCATATGCTGCTACAGATGGTCTCATCTCTCTTCTTCAGCTCTGTGGCTGACATGATTCATGGGGCTCTGTGTCTTGATTTAGGGTCTCTTTCATATATCTACACGCCCACGGCAGAGAAGAATTTCTCTAAGACACCCCTGAGGCAATGACCCTGGTCTGGTTGGCCTCTCTGCCTGAGAGAAATATAAAGAGAGCTCATCTGACCAAAAACTGGGCTCAATACAAGGATCTTGCACATGCATGAAGACACACACTTATCTGTAGATGAAATGCACATTTCCACTGGAGCGAATGTGCACACACCAAGTCAAATGAGGCAAAGTCTGTTTGTTTTTCTCAGACAATTTGCCTCAAAGTCAACAACAAAATAATGAATCAGAATTAAGTCAACAAACAACAGTTTCAGTTGATGCAACAACCAAGGTCTCTGGCAGCTCAACAAAGCAAAAATAACCCACTCTTCAATTTATTTCTGCTGTAGCTACTACCCTATTTTTATTTCCCCACCTGAAGCCAGCTGAATACACAAATCAAAAAAATTAGACTTAATTGTTTACTCACCCACAGTTAGTTACATTTGTATAACAATATCAACCTCACTGGTTTCCCTTCTCATCTGCAACAAAGATTTCCCTCCAATTTGCCCCCTATGGGCTTCAGATTGCCTTGTCAGAAAGAACTATATCGCAAAACTTTGCACACCACTTCCTTATCGCTGCCAGTAAATTACCTCAGGATCAGATACAGGCTGCCAACTCGCCGAAACTCTACTCGGCAGACATGGAGAAAAAGAAAAAAGGACGGGGGGGGGTAAAAAAGGAGCGAGAGAGGAAGAAAAGAAAAGTGTCAAGACATGACAAGAGCAGAAGAGTGGCCCCATGGAGACGGATTTCGGCTGCTCTCAAAGGCCATCCGATGTTATCTAAAGATCATCTACAGTCACCAACTTTCGCCTTTTTACACTCCGCTCAACAGCTGGAGTCAAGCACCTGTCAATCAAAACTTTAATAACCTGCAGACAACACAAAGAGGCTTTCTCTTTCAGATGTAATCAATCTGAAAGACAATTTCCAACAAAGTAAAGCCAAGCAGCAGCAAACAAAGAGCCTTTTACTTGAAACAATACAGGGATAACGAATGCTATGGGTCCAAAAACACAATAATTTCTAGGAAGCAAAAATATCATTACTAATCACTCCTCTCCAATGTAAACAACTGAAATTAAATGTTATTTATGGATTTGTAAAGAGTCAGAAAACCCTATAACAGTGATTAACTAAATAACACGTACATGATAAAAATACAGAACAAACAGAAGAAAGGACTGAAAACAAAACAATAAAATATTTATCACTGGAGATACACCAGTCAAGCTTTTACTGACTGATACCGACTTCCTGTTTTCTTTGGGGTCTGAGCTTCTGATTCCAACTCTGACGAATTCAACAGTAGTTGTGATTCCAAACAAATACTGAGGATTTACCAACATTTATGAATCAAAGCACATGTTTCTAACTCTTACAAAAACTTTTATTAAAAACAAACAGTAACATCTTGTTGTTTGATGAGTTATAAACCAAAAAGGGTGTACGCTCTTGGTGTTGACACTTTTATTGAACAGGAATAAATAAATCTGGTTTCCAGAATTTTACCTCCAAATCATTGATTCCAAATTCTGAACAATTGATTGGTGCATATCCAAACTTGACTTACGTGAAATACAAGTTTTTTTGTTTAATTTTTTTTTGGGGGGGGGGGGGGGGCTGAAAGCTCTTTTAGGAAAATCTAAAGCCGCGTTCACACCGGTCAGCGCGTCCAGGCAGCAGGGCAGCTAGATTACATGCAAGTCTATGGTATCTACGCATCTAGTGGGCGTCAAACTGCCAAGCAGCAAGTCGCGCGCGTTGGCGCAGCTGGCATCAGCGCGTCCAGGCGGCTGATGCCCGGACGTCGGGGCGTCTGCTGCTCAAGTTGGGAAAATTGAACTTTCGGGCAGCAGACGCGCGGCGTCAACCAATCAGAGCGACTCGTTGTACTGACGTAGTAACTCCTTCCATGGGGGAATCGGCAAATTTTTTATTCAAGATGGAGGACAAACTGATCGTCGCTGTATGTAATGTCCGTGAACTGTATGACCCGTCTTCGTCTTTTTACAAAGACAGGAAGAGATCGGATCTGATTTGGAGGAAGATATCGGAGGATATTGGAGTGCCAGGTAAGCAGTTAAACATAGAAAAAAATATTTTTTCTTTTAACTTTCTTGTTATGTTAGCTAACGCTACGCTAGCTAACGCACACTTCACACACTTCTCCACAACTTCGGGGTTGACTTCCAGTCTGCGGTGAAACATTCTCCACTGTGCAGACCAGATCCCGAATGCATCTTCCACCACCAGCCGGGCCCGGGAGAGCCGGTAGTTGAAGACGCGCTGCTGATCCGACAAGATCCGCCATGTTGTAAACAACTAGCAACAGACAAATCCACGCCCGCACGCTGACGTAATGACGTGACACGCTGATGCCCCGACGCGCCGACGCAAACCACAAGTGTGCAAGCAGCTGGGTTTTAATTTTAAAGCGTCGACTTTCGTCCGTTTGAGCGATTTGACGCCTGGACGCGCTGACCGGTGTGAACGCGGCTTTAGACTTACTCGTGTCCAAAAGTATCTTTCAATCTTGCAGCATAGTCTTACCCTGAAATTTTCTAACAGTGAGCTTTCGATTTTATTTTACCATATTGCCCACTCTATGGATACAGGCATGCTTAGATGCAAAGCCCTTTTCTTATAGTCATTTCCTTATATATGAACATCAACACACATCTGCCCTACTGGAATGATGGCATGTTCTTTTGTCTTTCCCATTCTGAAGAGTGGCTGAGTGAAATAGAACTCTATCTCACATCATATTTGTACCCCTAAGAAACAGGAAGCTATTGATTAACAAGTAAAACTTCTTTGAAAATCGGATCAATGTAACGAATTAGAATAGAAATTCCCAATTAATGCAACATATTAGGTTTTGTTTATTCACTAGTCAATTAATGTTCTCAAAAGGTTGGATTTTTTTACACTTTTTGGTTTGAGATCACACTACTATTATAACAAAAAAAATAATAATTTTGTTTTACTTTTTAGCCATCTTTATTAGGGGTGAAGAGAGTTGTATTTACAAAATAATACATAAAGCAGTAAAGGGCAAATGAATATTTCATAAATTTTTGATTTTATATAATTGTAAACTAAATACTTTTGAGCTTTGAAATATTTAATGTTTAACACTAAGCATATATTTCAGAGCTTTATTTATTTACTTTTTATTTCTTTGGATGGGTTATCTTATCCTTTTAAGGATGTGTGTACTGTTATAGCACATTATGCTTTTATGGTTTACAACAATGTTTATCTTTTTTAAACACGCTTATATTTAAACACCCTGTGACATACATTATTGAAATGTAAGGACAGCTGTCACGGTTTACTCAATCTACTCTCCTGTGTAATTAAGTTAGAACACATACTCTTTTTAAGAATCTGAAAATAATTTGAGGAAGAAATGTTTAGTTAGTTTCTTGTTTTCTATTTTCAAAATGATCTCATGTCTGCAATGGGAAAAATAAAAACCCCTACAAAAGAAAGTAAATGGTAGAAAAAAACAATGCACAGATGGGAAAATGAATGCATCGCTTATTTAATCAACACTGACAACTGTTACACAAGAAACAGGTGTTACTCAAAAGTTATAAAATGATTCCCCCCCATTGGTGACCCCTGTCTTATCATTCCACTCACCCAACCTGTTCAGGTGATTTAAGAGAAGTGACCTCTGAGACTTGTCACTTTAAGAGCTTTAGGGTGTGAAGGCATGATTAAGCTTGCACCATGTCATCTGGATGCAGGCAGCGGCCTTTCACACGTGCCGCAGGAAGCTCGCACCATGCCGCCGACGTGCCTGGATTCCACTCTGCTGCATTGTGAGGACTAGAAGTAGCTCCAGCATGGTGGAACAGAGCAGATGGTGAACGTATGCGGCACTCGTGCATGTCATCATCACCTTCATTAGCTGAAGGTGACATATGACATCATCTGGCCTGTGTGTGCAGTGGGGGGGAGCAGAAAGAGTAGTTTGCTTCTTTTCTCTTCTTCTTTGTTTTATTGCAGCATGGTTCAAGGTTGTTTATGGGAGGCATTGTGAGTAATCACAGTAAGTTTCTACTCCCACACACACACCTTCCACCAGCTACCTCAAGCCTCCCTCATTCTCACCTCCTCCCAACATTAAGGTAAATAAGGGCTTCCAGCAGAGAGCCAATGAGCACGGGCCACTGAGCAGAGATGCATGTTTGTGTTGCCTTCCTCCCAGGACCCGGCTCGTTTATCTTGGCTGTCAGGTAAAGGGCAGACTCAGAGAAGGTGAAACTTTTTTTTAAATAAGGCCTGCTTGGTTTCTATAGAAACTGCAGCACAACATTACGGGGACATTGATAGGAGAGCAGAGTCTGATCTCGGGGCATCCCGCGACGTGCCACATTGCTGCCCGAGACATTTGTGTTTACATCCCAAAAATCACGAAGCCATTTAGATTCATTTTCAGGGACCCACCAGGCTCAGACCTTTTACTGTGGGAGGTGAGATTAATGAGAACATATTCACACCCAGCTTTCAGCTTAGGTCAGGAGCTAAAAGGGAAGGTTTCACTTATAAAGAGGTGCTGACTCTTCTGTGGGTACATATCCCTGATAAAGGCAGAAAAGACCTCCAGTGACTGCCAGGCTTTTTTTTCCCCTGATAAGGAAATGATACTTCCTGAATGCACTGTTTGAAGAAAGAATGAATGATAAGGCTTAGATTTAGCAACTGCTACTTTTCTGTGAGGTAAAAAAATAATAAAACATTAAAGAGGAGTAAAACTACCACCTAAAGCTGCCACTATTCAAAATGAGAATTACCTACATGTGCAGAACCGTCTCCAGGCCAAAAGAGCATAAAGAAGAAACAAATGACACTGGTAATGAAAACTTAATGACTACTACATTTTTCACTTTGTGGCAGTAAATGGGAAGCATGTGCAGTTAACAAATGAGAGGGAAAATAAAAGCGAGAGAAGGTACCACATGTGCTGTCAAAAGCCTGCAGCCAGGAGATAAACTAAGACAATGATGCAAAGATACGGCAGCCATTGTTCTCAGCCATGGAGAGAAATTAAGTCTTTTTTGGAGCTGAACTCAACACAGACGGGGACGACATGTAGGCATAATGTTGACAGGAAGGCGGCCTTGATGAGACACCGCTTGAGTCTAATTCATAGGCAGACGGGCAAATAGTTACTCTGGGTAAGTGTTGACTTCATCGTCAGGCATTCAGCTTTTATTCTGTATTCATCTCAACGTTTTGACTGCCTCAGTGGAGCAGAGAAAAATATACACTAAGGCAAATCTCTATTCGAGAAAAAAAACAAGAAAATAAATTCACAAGCTTTATTGTAGTGGTCCATTACAGAAATTGTTCTATTTGTCTGTTTACTGGTTTGCAGCACTGCACCACTGAAATTATTCCTGGTAAAATTGCGCTATAAAACCAATATTGCTGTGTCCTTTCAATTTAATCAAAACTATGGTCCTTTTTGTAAGGGTAATTTCTGACAAAACAAGTAGATTTGGCTCCCTCTGAGTTTCCTATCACAGAATACCTCCTCTCCCTTTAGGAGCATTAACTTCACAGTTTTCCCAACTCTTTGTTTTCCCGAGTTTCAGCTAGCTCTGATTTATGTCCGAGTCACAGAGAAAGACTGCTCCGAGGGGGGCCGGGAGTGTGTGCTCAGCGCTGGACAGATGCAGGCTGGTGTCGTTGCTGAAGGTGTGCTCTCTGACAGCTCAGCGGTGGACAATAAGGCCTTGGATGTTAATGTCCTGCTACCTGGGAAGCCGCAGGGCCACCGTCTGCTCCAGATGCTGGAGGCAGACATCCAACTCGAGGTGGCAGAAGCATGGTGTGTGGGGGAATTAGTGCTCGAGAAGCAAAAAGGGAGTGGAGTCACTAAAAAATGAATGGGACCAGACAGACGCGTGCATATACATGCACCACCTGCCACCAGCCAGCTGAGAATTCACTACCTCCCCTGCACAGTGCTCTCACTGGCAGTCACTGTAGCAACATCAGGGATAATATCTGAGCACAAATAAATGAAATCTCTCTTTTGCAGCGGGTGAGATTGAAAATTTATCTGTTCAGAGCAATCATGCATTATACAAGAACGTGGGGCTAAAGCAAGCTGGTGGACTCGTGCGTGCACAGGCTCACACATCCACACGCCGATACAAGAGGGACTTATGAACTCAATTTAGTCAGCCAGACAGAGTTCTTGATTCTGTCACTTGGGATAATCGTCAGGATGTGGCACTCTGACCAAACCCCTGCATCTAAAACCCAGGCAGGATATAAGGTCATGTTGGAGTGGAACTCTAGCCATGCAGCACCCGGACCTCAAGTGCTCCAGTGGTTTTGTGGTTATCTGCAGCAGCCAGCTGTCGCAATACAAAGCTTTTCAAGAACGTCCGCTCTGCTCTTCCTCTGCTTCTCATCTTTCCCTCCTTTCTCTCAATCGCAACTGCTCAATTAGCCCACCCACTTCAGTCTTGTTTAGAATCTCTGAATTTGTGCGGTAATATTTTGAATTTTATATTATACTCCTTATAAATTGCCTAAACTATCTGTTGGTATACTTTGAAGTAAGGGGGAGTTCTCTATTAGTTCATGAAAAATGTTTTATCTCTTCATCATTTGTTGAACAGAAACAACTCTCTTATATTCTTGCAAGAGCGTGACTAAGAGGATAGCTATGCATAATATATCTGACAGTGAATGCTTAAAAGGTTATTACCTCTGTTTAAAATTAGGCCAGTTCATCACTGCTAAGGAAGGGGTGGAGGAGGTTGTGAGACATGATGTTCTGTGTATCTGTTTATCACTTAAATTTTGTTTTCTGTCAGTCACTGTCAGGAACAACATGGATAAGAACCACCGCCGCACGGCATACATCATCAAAACAGATGCAGAGCAGCAGCAGAGTGATAGCAATCTGCCATGTGTCTGTGCCCTGTGTGTTTGAGCGTAACCTAAAGTGCATAGCTCCACCTACTGGTGCAAGAGGGCTGAAACAGGTACTAAGCATCCCTGCTGACCAAGTGTGTGGATTTATAACTGTAATGACCATGGTCAATATGCCAAATGTAGCACCACAGCTTTTCTAGAAGGTTTATTAATAGATGAAGAGGCTGCATCATGCACATGCTAAACAAACATAACCAGCTGTGATCACGTTTATTTAAGGCTTTGTTTCTGGAGGGTTCTCTGCATGGACACATACTTTGGGTTTAACATAAGGCCATTATTTCTACCTGTAGTTTCTGACTAAAATGACTTACAGAGCTCCTGCTGTTAAAAGTACACAGAAATAAGCAGGAGCTTTATTACTTCAACATATTTTTTTACATGTTCACTAACTTTATAAAACTCAGTATGTAGGACTTTTTCCTATTTACAGCAAGATCTCACATCATATTTAAAACTTTAACTACATAATTGGTTATATTATTATGATACTGATCACAGAGGTTGAACACAGTAAAACGTCTTACACACTTCTAGCTAATTTAAAGCATCCAGGTAAAAGGTTAAAAGCAACTTAAAAATGTGGTGTCTAGAAACTATCTTTATATGTGAGAACACATTTGCATGCTAAGGTTTAGCAGCAAAGAAATGTATTGTCATGTCTCTGGTTTTCAGCTCCCCAGCTAATTTAAAAGCAGACTATATGCTTTAGACTACTCCCATCTTGTCTGCAATGTCCCCAAATAACAAAATATCATAAATGAAATTACTGCCTTAAACTCATGGCACCCCTTACAAAATTTTTATCTGTTCCCAGCATTTAGTACCAAAACAGTCCTCAAGTACTAAAAGCCACCCTAGTGATCTTGGTGTTTGTGATGGCAGAACAAAACTAAGTGTCAATGCTTGAAAACCAAGTGTGGATGATATTTATTTGGTGAAGAAAGGTCGTTTCTTTCATTAAATCATGGTAACCACCAAAAACCAAAACCACTATGAAAGTGTATTTCAACAAGGCTGCCCTAGAAAATTATACTTTTTCCTACTCGGTCAACCACCTAGGAATCAGAAAGGAAAGCGAGCTGACTGGTGTCACACAGCAAATCACAGGTAGCCTTTTCTTGTTCATGTAGTTTTGTTGTTAAAAATGACAGAGGCATGTTATATATTTTACTCAAGTTTCAATTTGATGTCTTTTTTTTTTTTTTTTTTTACAACAATTCTGGGGAACCCTCTAACTGAAGAAATAACATCTATAACATAAGCTACTGCTTTTTCTGAGACATAATTTTTTTTTTTTTTATTGTCACCCCCTAGGAAAAAGATGGAGGACGTTTGACCTATAACTCAAATGATGTATGTACATAATATTTTAGAAATGGGCCATTCACCAGTATTAAAAAGTTGATGAAAAGTTTTTTTTATACACTACTACAATTTTCTATTTAACCATTCTTGTGGTATAAAGTCCTTTAATGAGATTAAGCACTGGAGCAAATGAAGATTTTAGGGTTTGGAGATATTTGCGGTAGCTAAATACAGACATTCATGGAGTGGAAACTAATGTAGAGTTGTTCTACCATCCAGAAGAAGGCTTGGTACCTGAGCATATATCCCAAATAATTACCCACTGAACAGGACTTGTGTTACTGCACATAAAGCAGTATAAGAAGGGATAATGTTATGTGCGACAGGGTTGTTTACTGATTTTAGTCTGCGTTTATTCTAAATTGTAGGTAAAAATTATCAAAGTCAAAATAACCACAAATAAATGTACATATGATGATGATTGTTATTACTGTCATAGACTCAGATGTAGGCAGAAGGAAAAGCTTATTACGCCTACACTTTTTTTCATTAATGGCATCACTTCTTTCTTTACTAATACAAAACAAGAACAAACAACATCAAGAGAGATATAATTCTATAAGTATGCATTCATTTATGACGATCGTGTCTCACAAGCTAATCAAACCTCAGTTTGATATTTTATTACAGCTTTTTTTATCTAAATTATAAAGAAGACTGATTTAATTTATCATCAGTTATTCCATAAATTTACTTGTATGATAGATATAAACCTTTTTTAAATATTTGTCCTTTCTTTAGTATCAAAATATACTGGTTTGAAAGGAATTATTAAATAAATGTTACAGTTTTACCACGTGTTAAATTACTTTTTTTTTTTACTCAGATGTCAGTTGCTGTCATGCTGTGTTGGAGATTCAGCTTTTTTGACAACTGTCAAACTGTCTACTAACAAAGCCTTGAGTACGTTTACCTTAGTTAGCTGATCGGTTGAGCTACAAGTTAAGTAAGAGGTGTGTGAAAATTATCCACATGAAGAAATATAAAAAAAAGGGATGCAACAGTGGAACTTTGAGGGGGAAAAAAGGGCAGAACTGAATGAAGTACAAATGAAAACAGCAGCACAGACATACATCTACAGGATCAATTGATTGGTTGGCTAACTGACCGCACACTGAGAGGAGGCCTGCTCTACAACTCCTGGCCTCCTATTACCATGTGATTAACCTCTCCGGGATTAGCCAGGGCAGCAAAGACAAGGGAAAGGTCAAAGGTCAACACTCCAACAGCATAAAGGGTGGCCTATTAAACAAAAGGCCACTTTCAAATCTGGCTTCCTGTCCTCTCGCATCTTTTTGAAGCACGGTGTTAGCATTCACCTCGCTGGACTCATAACTACATTTTAAGCTCAAACAGCATCCAAGGTCTCATGACTTTCTTTTGTGATGATGATAAAAATATTGTAATCAATTAAAAAAGACAAGTGGAAGGCAGAAGCACCCTGCCAAACACATGGCATGCGCCAAAAGCCGTGAGACAAACCGCAGGAGGGGAGGACTTAAAGCGAGCCAACACCAGAGGAGGTAATCATGAATAAACCATCACACTCTGGTTCTTGTGCGTAGTTGAGGCTTTTTAGCATTGCTTCTACAGCATAATACTTTTTTCACCAACTGGTGGGAAAATAGGTGAAAAATGTGCTTAGATTTGTTCTCTTTCTTGAGTTTTACTCAAAAAAATTGAAAATCTGTTGTTTGTAAGCTGGTTATCAAAGAGAGTCGTAGATTAATTTGATTCTTTACCCAAAATGTACCCACCTCCTCAGCTGTTGTGTGTTTGGGTACTTTTTAAGAGCAGGTAGCTCATGGCAACCTGCCATCTCTGCTGTGTGACAGATGGAGGAAGTATGTGGGAAAGCATTAACCTTTCCACCCAGACAAGGACAGTGTCTCCAACGTTTGCTAGTTAAAGGGAGTTGAACTTTTTTTCCAACGTGTTTATTGCTTTCATTTCAAGCTGTCCTGACATAAATCCCAAGACCTTTAAATTCTTTATTCATAATACCAGTTTACAAATGATACCTGATGTGAATAAAATAAGGAACTTTTTTAAGTGATTTTCTAATTTCGGTGAATTACTTCCCTATGTCATTCATAAGAAAAACCTGCAGAGGTATAATTTTCCACTCCACTTCTGCTTGAGATCTACAAAGGGGTTTTATATCTCTGCTAATTGTTTACATGGCCCACAGTTGTTTTGAGCAGAGAAGGCTTTAGATAATGACAGTACAGTACATGACCAGAACCAAACCAGCAAGTGGACTAAGATAACATTGAACTGATAGTGGAATGTCAACAAACCAAATTTTTAACCCAAATGATAACTGTGTGTTTCTTTTCCCACACATCATTGGCTGGATGTTTAAAAACCAACTTTTAGAAATGCAACATGCTTAACTAAGTTTTCATTAGAGCATTGATGTATGAAATCAAAAACATGTTTATGTGTTGTTCTCCTGTCAATTTAAATGTGGGAATTGAACCAAGGGCTTGCTCTGGATCAGGTCTGACAAGTTGGGGAAATATTTTGGTCGTATTTAGCTTGTTGCAGTCTTCAATTTTACCACTAGATATCAGTAGCTCTAGTGCACTGCCATGTAAATTATTCTGATTTTGGTGAGTGTGATTTGTCTCAGATATAGAGAGAAGGAATGCCTTGAGATTCCTTCTGAGGAGCTGGCTTGGGATAGATGGATGGATGGATGGATAGCACTTGTGCATTAAAAACTAAAATGAAGCTACAGGTTTCTCAGCAATATGTTTGTTCCACGGGTTACATGAGCTAAAAACATTCAGGAGTGCTAACAAGCAGTTTATGTATATAACTGTCATGACATTTTAAATGCGCAGCAGCCATACTAGATGCTGAACTCAAGGTGTATAATCAGCACATTCCAGTAATAAATGAGTGTTCTTGATCAATTTCTACCTTGAAAATACTACATATGAGCACAAACAAAACACAAAATGAAACGCTGTTTATAGATTGCTAACGCTGCCCCCTAGTGACCTGCATCGTAGTGTTACTTTTAGAAGAAGTATATTTCTTAACTTTTGTGTTATTGTCACAATGCAATAAAAAAGCTGTAGTAACATATTGAAATAAAAACCAACTAAAAATTTGGGATCATATTTTAGTTTACATGTGAAAAATAGCTGATGAATAGTAAGGAAAGAATAACTACAAACAGTGAATCTCACCAAGTCAGTCATATGAACATTTAGAAAACAGAGTGATTATATTAAAACACCTATTTGTATTTAAGAACCCAGCACACAAAATAGCTGAATCTATTCATTTTTTATTCCTTTGAAAAAGTAATTTAAACTCTTTGTTTTTCACCATAGCATGCCAAAACTCAGTGTGGAATTACTTCCGATCAACTTAATTGTGTCCTAATTTATAACACTAATTACAAGATTGCTTGTCTAATCTGTTTCTCTGACGGATTGGTAGGGCATCTGCAGTTATGCGGGCGCTGTACCGGTCTGTCGTGGTGAAGAGAGAGCTGAGCGGAAAGGCGAAGCTCTCGATTTACCGGTCGATCTACGTTCCTACCCTCATCCATGGTCACGAACTCTGGGTGGTGACCGAAAGAACGAGATCACGGATACAAGCGGCTGAAATGAGTTTCCTCTGTAGGGTGTCTGGGCTCTCCCTTAGAGATAGGGTGAGAAGCTCAGTCATCCGGAGGGGGCTCAGAGTAGAGCCGCTGCTCCTCCACATCGAGAGGAGTCAGTTGAGGTGGCTCGGGCATCTCGTCAGGATGCCTCCTGGACGCCTCCCTGGTGAGGTGTTTCAGGCACGTCTCACCGGGAGGAGGCCCAGGGGAAGACCCAGGACACGCTGGAGGGACTATGTTTCTCGGGTGGCCTGGGAGCGCCTTGGGATTCCTCCCGAGGAGCTGGAACAAGTGGCTGGGGAGAGGGAAGTCTGGGTGTCCTTGCTTAAGCTGCTGCCCCCGCAACCCGACCCCGGATAAGCGGAAGAAGATGGATGGATGGATGGATCTGTTTCTCTGCTAATATGAGTGAGTAAATGTGAAACAAACTAAGGAGCAAAAGAATAATGTGTTTTCTCATACTGAAAGGAAACCCAATCATCCACATTCTCAGAGACAGAAAGCTCCTTGTGTGCTCGTGTTCTTCCTCTGTGATCTTATCCGATTGTTCTTTATCTCTTTGTTTACCAAAGACCCAGATGAGGACATGCATTAAATCTCCCTTAAATCTGAGGCCCTTGAGTGTTTTTTGTGCTCACTCTTTTTATTAAAAAAGGAAAAGCTCTGGTTCAACTTTATACTTCTTTTGGGCCATAAAACGATTTGTGCCAGCACACACAAAAATATGTTATAAAAGGGCATCCACATACACTTAAAAGCACAGTTTTTCACACTCACACACAAGTACACTTGCACACATGCACTGAACCAATCGTTTAGAGTCTCTGAGGCCTCGATAAGCTTTTGTAAATCAGCCACCATCCAAGAGCGAGTTTTATTCCCCCCTCTCTTAGTGGGTGTTGGGTTATGACCTGTAGGTAGGAGGTTATTTATTGCTTTTGTCTCAGCCTGTGTTGACTCCCGGCCACTCATCTATGGTTGTGGGGTAATAGAAAGCAGCAAAGGATTGCAGATCTCCAGAAGCGGCAGAGATTTTGGCTCAATGCTCCCCTCAGAGGCTCGTTTCTTAATGTCTCTCAATTTCTACTGTTTCCGTAATGACTGAGCCAAAATGAAGCCAAGTGGACCTGAGGTGGAAGAATCCCTATCAATAAGTATAACTGTTAATGGAAAATAGAGAACGGAAGCTTAAACAGCTAAAAGATGCCCAGAGACCATAAATATTTCTCGGGGGCTGCTGCAAGCGGTAGAGAGACTGCTGGTCAGATTATTATTCCATCACATTAAAACCATCTCTGTTCTCTGAGAAGCTCACTTCTTTGTTGGCCCTATGGTGGCTAACAGAAAGACATAGAGAGTTTAAATTATCAATGGTAGAGTGAAACTGAACTTTGAACATCCATCTTAATTTTTAATTAGCAGCACCACCCAAATACTAAGAGCTCTAGCTAAGAATGCTGTGAAAGACCTTTCTGGTCTTTTCCCAGCTTATTTCCAGTCCACACACTTGTCATCTTCTACAAGAAACTGCTTAAGCCTGAACTGACAAAACCTAACCAGCCCACCTACTGTTTCTGCTCTTTTAAGAGCAGCTGAGAGTTAAAAAGAACAACCCCCGACCAGGAATGTGTGTAGGGGTCCTTGAGTGATGACAGCACGAGTAAGATTGAGAGCTGTGATGTAATGAAGACAAGGCCACTGACTGATACCATGAAAGAGGCCCAAGTGTGCCTGCTCCAGTTCACAGCCATCCATTTCCCAAATGCCTGTCTGTAGGCACTAACGGCTGATAGATGACTCCTAAATCAGCGTCTCAGTGTCACCATATTATGTATATGTATATATATATATAACTGTTATTAAAAAATTTTTTGAGGTGGTCAGCAATGAAAGCATCTTGTGCTGTGGTGAATGCTTCATTTGCTTTTATATTAGACATATGTGTTCTTTATCAACTTCTTATGAAACAAACCTCTTCACGATGTTGGTCCCATTCCAGCAGGGCACCCCGTCACCGGACGAAAGTTCCTGCAAACACATCTGATCTGCCAGGCCACCATAGAATGTGCTGAAGGTACGCAGAGTCTTCAGAAAGTCCCTAGAAAAGAAGAAGCCAAATGTAAGCATGAATATTATTCACTTCTTTAAGCCAAGTTAAAAATTGAAAATGACTGCTGGCTATAACGTGTGTACATTTAACATCCACCTACTTTCTCATGACAGACAGTGAATCGCCTGACTGCCTGTTCAGAGCTTTGAGCGGGATGGAGGCTCTGCTGTTCGTGTCCTGGATGCTGACCGACTGAGCAGGCTTCCTGATTGGTGTCCTGCACAATTTGTGAACCTAATGCCCAATAAAACAGCCACAAATTGAATTTCGAAACCCTGAGGGAAGAATGTGTATTTTAAGAACTTTATAATCCTGTTAAACCTTACTGCCTTTAGATGGTTGAGTGATGACTGCTTGTATTAAAACCATTAGTGCAAGCCAAGGCTGTCTTCTCCAATTTCTTTCAATTAGAGGTGGGTAGAGTGCCAAAAATTGTACTCAAGTAAAAGTAGCACTAGTTCAACATATTTTTACTCAAGTACAAATACAAAGTAGTAACCCCAAAAATACTCAAGAGTAAAAAAGTATTTGGTAAAAAGGCTACTCAAGTACTGAGTACTTGATCTAAGATCACAGCATATGATTTATAATCTAAAAATGTTGTCATTGGACAAAAATGTAAAGTTTAAAGTTTAAAACCAATGAAACTAAGGAAACTAATACTTATAGTAGGCAATGTATATATATTAGACCAGGGTAAGGTACCCCCAAATGGCACAACGGCCTCAGCAGATAGAAAATAATGTTAAAATGATGAAGGTTGTGTCCAAACAAGAGGTCTCACTTCAACCTAAACTAAGTGAGTCTCATGCATTTTGGTTAAAACAAGCATTCAGTTTCCTTCAGTAAAGTTACTTGCTGTGGATAGAGTAGCCAGAAATTTCACTCAAGAGTAGAAATACTTCATAAAAATATTACTCAAGTAAAAGTAAAAAGTACGGTCTAATAAAACTACTCCAAAATTACATTTTTAACAAAAGTTTACTCAAGTAAATGTAACTAGTTACTACCCACCTCTGCACCGAATTTATATCAATGTAACGTCTGTCAAACAGCAGCTACTCATATTATCCACTAGATGGGGCTGTGGCGTCTCAATTAGCGCATGGCAACTCAGTGTAACTTAGCAACAAACTGAGTAATGTGTGGAATTCACTTTACAACCAAAAAGATATGGAGCTTGGGGGGAAAAAAGATTTGAAAATGGGCTGTTATTATCTACCTTTTCTGGATGATGATGATGGATAAAACCACCTATAAAAGATGATAAATGGGTGGCACCTTAAGGACTGGTTGTTTACTCCCTATATAGGCCAAGTTAATGTAGATTTATATTCTTTAAATTCCTTGTAGCTGCCAACATGGATATATTTTAAAGCAGTTTACCCTTTTTATTCCTCAACCCATCTGTTTTGTACACATATAGGGAATTTATCTTTGGCTAAAACGCTGCATAACTCCCTAACATGGAGCAAGAAGCTGTAATAGCAGCATACGTTAGAATAAAAACTGCTCCAGGCCCATGAGAAGCACTTTATTTCTTGTTTATCCAATCAGACCTGTGGTTGATAGTGGGTTCACCTTCTATAAAAAGCCCCAGGATACATTCAAATCTACCATCAAAAATAATTTTACATGTCTACTCATGATCTAAACCTGTGCTGAGAGGTGAGGTCCATTTTTCTGAGCATGCCCGATAGCATCGTGAAGCATCGTGTGAGCTCCCAGAAGCACTTGCTCCAAATCCTGAGCTCCATGCATCCTCGCTGACAGGCCCTCCAGCGAGCGAACAAACTCCCTCCAGTGAGCGTCGATCTCTGCCATGCTCGCCAGACACCCCCGCATTACATTCAGGCAGTAGCCCATGCAGGGCTTGGAATGGGTTATGCCCTGTGGAGGGAAGTGCTCAGAGATTAGTGCTGCCAGTAAAATCGCTTCATTAACTCAGATCAATACACTTACAACACAGAAATGCAACCACACCTGACAATGAGGACAGTACTGCATCTTCAGCAAGGCCCGCCTGCATTCACGGCTCAGCTGTAAATGGTCTGTGGTATTAATGACCTCGATACCAAGGTGCAAAGCCTGCAGCAGGAGCTTCCCAGAGACCCCAGAGGTAGCAATCTGATCAGTGAGGAGGTCCGGCACTGCACCAAATGGTTTGATAACGCGGTTAAGTGACCTCACACACTCACCATAGCCTGGTGATGTGTCACTGACACCTGGGTTTATGTAGTGATTGTAGACCAGTGGGAGGAGGGCATCAAAGAAGCGCTGCACAAACTCATCAACACTGAGCTCAGAACCCAGCAGGAAGAGACCGACGTCGGTGAAGAGTTCCCTCACTGAGCCAGCAGCAAGATCCGCTATTTTCTGATAAGACACCTGGAGGACGACGTTGGTGTGATTCTCCGCTTTCCTCATCAGAACCTCAAAGGTCTCTGTGGAATACAAAACAGCAGAGACAAATCAAAACTGAGAGATAAAAGCAGGAGGAGATGCCACAGCTAATTTTAACATGTCATCTTCAGCATCAGGCCGGCTTTTCTGCTTGTTGAGAGTTTTAGGAAAAAAAGAGAAGCACAAAAGTTCAGAAGAGAAGAGAAGAGAAGAGAAGAGAAGAGAAGAGAAGAGAAGAGAAGAGAAGAGAAGAGAAGAGAAGAGAAGAGAAGAGAAGAGAAGAGAAGAGAAGAGAAGAGAAGAGAAGAGAAGAGAAGAGAAGAGAAGAGAAGAGAAGAGAAGAGAACGTGATTCCCAGCAGGGGCTGCAGCTCCCTGGTTGTTTTTTTTACAGATAGCAAGGAGCAAACATGTAGTGAAGAAATTTGTTCTCTGATCTGAAATTTTGCTGACAGAGACCAAAATAGCAAAAGTGGAGAGTACAAATTTTCAGGGAAGGAACAGTTGTGATAAAATATAATAAGTTTCAGAATAAGTGGTGTAAATGTACCATCTTTATAGCAGCACTCGAGTTGAGACAGATGTAAAACAGAATGAAGATGAAGGATAAGCATGGGGAGGACACCAGTGTCAAAGTGTAACAAGGTTTAAAAAAGTTACGGTAAAAATTTGTATGCCATATCTTGATTGAAAGTAATTTCAGTGAGCAACCATAGAAAGCTCTGGAGTGATTGCCCCTTCCCCACTTGTTGCTTTGCACCACTGACCAAAAGAATGCTGCTACACCTTTCCTTCACTGTGGGCCTACATGAGGGAAATTTTATATGTTTGAAAATATATTTAAAACATGAATAGTCATAGTTTGGAAACCAAAGGAGCTTCACGCATCACTCTCACTAAGGTAAAACAGCTGTCTGCATGCTCTACCCGAGCAGATATCCCAGTGAATTTAATACATTTTAATCCCAGTGTTACTCCATAAAGAGCAGAATGGCAAAAAGGGGGGATAGTCTGCGTCACAGGCAATTTAAGACTACTGTGACATTTAGCAGGTGTTTCTTTTTTGTCTTGCTTGAGTCCATGTAACAAAAGTAAAATAACACATAAGAAATGTTATAGATAGAGCATTATTGTTAATTGGTGTTAGATTATTTTAGCAAAAAAATGGTTGCTTTTCTGTTTTAAGCAAAAACAATTAGATTATGCAACAGAATTTAAGTGTTTATTTGTTCAATACTGCTCACTACAAATTATGCTCAAAACTGTGAAACTGTGGTATACACTAATTTACACGATGATAACCTCAGAAGGGCCCATGCCTAATGATGGGCCTAGAAATAGAAAAATACAAAAATGTTACACTCTTGCCTAAGTTTTAAAAACATTTGGCAAGGTAATTATTCTACACTTAAATTAGCTGTAGCCATTAAGAAGGAGCAAACTGATTTATTTTAGATCAAAGATAGGGAAAAAAGGAAGATCCGACAGAATAAGCACCTCACCATCTGGTTTCGCAGCCTGTGTTTTTACATAACAGAAGACTGTTTAAATGTGAGATTTACACTGAAAATTTAAATACCCATGGCAACTCCTGCGAAATTTCTACAGAAGCATCAGAATTTCTAATTTAAGAAATCTTTGGAGCCCCAAAAAATTTATGGTTTGACCTAAATGTATGCAACATGTGGTATGGAGGTAAAGCACACACTGTATAAAAAAGGTGATTGGTCTATATATTTATCTAGGGTTTAACTTCTGACCTCAGGACACTTTTTTGTCTCTGCCCCTTTTCTAAGAATAAAGGCTACTAGTGCCACAAACAACCTAAATAAAAAAGTCCAAAGTGCTGCACTTTTGTAAAGATAGAATTCTCCTACAGATAGCACATATGTGCACCATTTTTGTCAGCACCACATGAGAAACCCAGTTTTGTTGGCTCTCTAGAACCTTTTTTCACACATTAAAGTCTTATCAAAGCAAAATAAGAGAATTATTTCACAGCAACAATAAGCTCGCTTTTATCCTTTTGTCGCTCTTTGCTCATGTTCATCTCAGCTAATAACTTGTCCATAGCTGTTTTCAGATCATGTGCTTGTCATGAGCTGGCCGGGGGCTGAGAGCCTGAGAAAGAGCGGGTAGCCAGTGTGATGAGGGCTTAGACGACCAAATGCTAAAGTATGAACCCCCCCCCGTTAAGGCCACCGCAAGGGGAAACAGAGAGGGGCATGCCTGAAGCGCAACATGTCAGGTGGGAACATTAAACTTGAAGGTACCAGAAACCAAGTTCTTTCACAGACGCTCTGTGATCTCGCCTAAATGTGTTATGTCTAACAAGATCAGAGAATGAAAGAAGTGTTTTGTATGCAAACACAAAAAAGAAATCAGCACCTCCTACACAACAAGCTTTGTGGTCAGAGAGCAAAGCAAATATCAGAGAGGGAATCTGTAAAAAGCAAAGAGAGAAAAGCAAGAAAATCTGTTCTTGTGTGAGTTGACCTCATTATTATGGACCTTAGGTGTATGATGCTGAATGTCACATGTTTCAGGAGAGGGCGTAAAAACATTATAAATACTGTAGACCTCATCTGTCAAATATTATAATATTTATTTGCAGAAAAAAAGTCATCAGCCCTCCCTTTCTTTCCAAGAACAAAAATCTAGCAATTCAGTAACAATAATTGGATCTTGTGAAGACTTCTTCAATAGGTTCAGTGAAAATATAATACAAGTATAAAACAACAGCAATAAATACATTCATCAATAATCAATTAATTTAAATCAAACCAAAAAACAAAAGAGGGAAAAATTAAATGATCATTGACAGTAAAAATGGCTAATAGATTTTAAAAAGTGCTAAATTAAGTAGTAATGTATTATGTTATGTAAAATATATATTTTCCCTCAAGTATTTTTACATATTACATCTTCATAGATTGCAAATCATAAAAATGCTTAATCAAATAAATGATTTGCCATTTAATGATTTAAAAGTGGCTAAATCCTAGTACAGGTACAAAAATTAAAAAGGGTGAATATTGTGAAAAAGTTAAATTCTGGAAACTCATGGTGTTGAACCCTAATGAGCTATGTAACACAAAACACATGT
The DNA here is from genome assembly GCA_963556495.2 of Valencia hispanica. Taxonomy (NCBI): domain Eukaryota; kingdom Metazoa; phylum Chordata; class Actinopteri; order Cyprinodontiformes; family Valenciidae; genus Valencia; species Valencia hispanica. The sequence continues at coordinate 26,655,019 of OY747701.1, read as the reverse complement.
AAAGGTTTGCTGAGCCTTTAAATGACATCTCAGTCTGGATCAGTAGGCTACACTATTATGTGGAAGACTGCTGACTTGACAGATGCCCAGAAGACCGTCATTGACAACCTCCACAAGGAGGGTAAACCAAAAAGCAGTCAGGCTACAGGGGAGGCCTGAGGACATAGATACTATGAGGAGAGATCATATAAAAATTATGCAGCATGGTTATAAAAGAAAGTAAATTAGTTAGATTTTTATAGATGAAATAATGATGACTATGACTTCTTTTTATGTGCTGCAACCAACAAGCTTGAAAACGGCATAAATTATACTTTCAACTCAAACGGTTTGAACATTTTGTTCTGGATCAAATATCACCCTTTATAACTTGGCCAACAAGAAAACAGCACATTAGCCTAAATCAGTGTCAATGTTATTTCTTTAACATGTTTAAAGATGAATAAAAAAGCTGACCATAGTGCTTTACAAGGTTATTAAAAACAAGGTGGAAAATCAATCAAACAGATTAACAGCATAAAACAAGCTACAATACAACAATACTAGACTAAAAACCCCCACAACATTAAGAAACCTGATAGAGCTCAGCTTGAACTCAAATAAAAGCCAAAAAGTGACAAGCTAGCTTTAAAAGACTGTTTAGACTCAGTAGTATGAATGTCAAGAGGCAGGTTATTCCAGAATCTAGAGGCTGCCACAGGTTTTGACCTGTGCTGACCTAACAGCGTCTGACTGGATGAACTTAATCCTACACTAAACCTTGATATTGAAGCCAAAAAGAGAAACATTTAGATACTTAACTTAGACAGCTTTTTTTAAACAATACTAAGCTATTTTTCTTTTATCTTTTATTTATTATAAGAACTTAACATGGATTATATTCTTTGATCATCAGAAGAAAATTTCTTAGAAAGCCACAATCAGGCATTTTAGCTAGTGGATGGTTTGGTTGTCAGAGACTGGTTTGTGTTTCTGGTATGTGAAAGAACAGCGAGAGGAGGCTGAAGGGTAAGGCTAAACTTTTATTAAACAGCCTGGTTTTTCTGCTCTTAGAAGCCTGTTTCATGTCTGGAAACTCTTTCAGGCTGTTAAAGGTTCGCTCATTTTGATTATTAAACAACTTTAAGAAATTTTTAACAGAAATAGTATGTTAGGATTTTTATCAATGTAAAAAAAAGTATTTCACAAAAAATTCTGATACTATGTTATGTTATTTCATTTACCCTATCCTGTCTTCAGTGGCTTAGTATTTGACCTTTTTTTTAATCATTTCTTTAACATGTTAGTTTTGAGTAATAAAAATAGAAAGACCAAAAGATTGCAACAACCAAAGCGGTTAAGACTATTCAAACTTCAAAATAACATAAAGAGAAAAAAACTGAAAGCAACAACAACAAAAAACTTAATGACATATTTAATATCTACAATAAACAGGAAGGTAAATAACAGATATGAAATGAAACAAAAAATATAAAACAACTAAAGTCTAAAATAGAAATAAAAACACATTTAGTATTGACATATGTATAAATTCATATCACACTGAATAACTGTATGATTTAGTGATAAAACGTGAGGAACAGTCTCACAAAATTTTTAGCTTGTGTTTAGTTGCTATGGAAATTATAGTTTGTTTTTTATTTAAGCTGAATAAACGAAGGTATCTTTTTTACTGAAGATATTGAACTGTTCAGCCCATCATGTGGATCACACTATGCATATTTCTCCCTTTTCTCTCTTTTGCTGCCATCACAAATAAATGCCTAAAGCTAAACAATTCTGACTGGACAGCAACGATCTCTTGCCATTAGCGGAACACATTTTACTACGATCATAAAGTGTCTCTTGTCAGAGTTCTTCACATGTAAGCTTGTCTTAAAATATGAGCACTTTTAATGAGAAGAAATGTTCTGTCTTTATTTCACAACTGAACTGCTAGGTAGTTTGAATTAATATTGGATAATTTAATAGACTTTGTCTAGTAGTAAAATGAATGTTTGGTTAAAGCTGAAGTCCGGGTCTCCAGTTTACTATAACACCTGTATTAATATGCATCTGATTAGGTTGGGGAGTGACACTGACATAGAATGAGCAGATGAGATATGCCCTGCAATTTTAGCATAATGTTTCCTCGACATCATCGATTTCATAATAAAGTACTGTAGAAATCTTTAAGCGTATTAAACATTGGTTCTGCCACAAGAGGGCGATATCTTTTACTTTTGTTTCTAAACAGATTGAGTCTGAGGATGAAGGTGACATGATATAGTTTCACATTTGGCAGCTGAAATCCTGAGGAAGATTTTACTGTTTGAATAAACGTTTTTTTCTTCCTCTTCTCTTCCTCTCCCTGCACTGATCTGCTCTGCATGTTTCTTCCAAACACCAAAACCTGACTTCAGCCGTAGTTCATTCATACAAGTTTGTTTATATTAGGATCAGGATAGGCACACCTTTCCATGTTGGCAGTGAGAATCATTTACATGTGACTTGGTCCTTTTAAATCCCATTGGATTTGCTGTTGCTGCAAATCCTTAAAGGTGGTGCTACAACTGGCTTAACAAGCATTTATGCTTGCACTGCTCATGTATATATTTGTATTCATAAATCTGTCACCGAGGTAGGGGATCAGTCAGCAGGAAATAAAATATGACAAGCCTTTGTAGTTCAAGACCCTCTTGTTGTAGACAAAAGACTAAAAGCTCCTACTCTCTCACTTTCACTTTGAATAAGCAAAGGCATGGTTGACACAGTGAATGCACTTAACTGAGATGCATCACTAAGAGTGGACTGAAATACGTGAACAGAACACATCAACGTGAGCTGGTCTGTTTGAAACATGCCATGCTTTCAGGTTTCCAGCTCTCAAATGCCAACAGCTGACCTCAACAGAGCTGCCGAGCAACGCGAAGATGGCTTTTATTAATGTGATTCATCCTCTGTGAATGGCTGTGACCACAACAGAGGAGCCCGGTGACATCTGATAGGCTGCAGAAAAGGCCATCCTCCATCTAGAGAGGATGAGTCAGTGGCGCTATGGGTTCAGCTCATCCCAGAGCAAAAAACAACGACAACAACAACAACAAAAAACAGTCACAATGGAAGTCTCTGACTTCCAGGGTCGCACAGTCAGTACAGGAAACTGTACATTCTTTGTGACGTGTTAAAGAATGAAAATAAGAAGCCCCTCACTCTATTGTTTGATCAAATCAAACTTTATTTATAAAGTGCTTTTCATACAAGAAGTTGCATCACAAAGTGCTTTACAGATTAAAATGACCCCGCATAAAACCACCTTCCCTTCCCTCCCCCACAGATTTAAAAGCATGGTCACAGTTATACCCCCCACCCCCCAACCCATCTCCCATGCACACACACAGTTAAAAGAAAAAGTAAAAAAGGACATTGGGCTGAGTGTAGATGAACCATGCAAGGAGGGCTTCCACAGAGGAAACACTGGAACGGGGAATAAGATAAATTAAAGTATAAAAATAAACAGTAAATTAATGTGCTAAGATTAAATAGTAAAACAGATAAAAATATCATCATATAAAACATGCAGAGCAATTAAACAGACAGTAATAAATAATAATCAGTTAAAACCTAGGCTAAAAAGGTGAGTCTTGAGCCTGCTCTTAAAAACATGAACGTTCTCTGCAGCCCTGAGGTCCTCTGGCAGCCTGTTCCAGAGGTGAAGGCCATAAAACTGGAAAGTCGCCTCGCCATGCGTGTGTGTCCTGACTTTTGGAGTGACAAGGAGACTGCTGCCAGAGGAGCGCAGAGACTGCGAAGGTTTATATGGTAAAAGCAGTTCAGAGAGATAAGAAGGCCCAAGACCATTAAGACACTTAAAAACCATTAAAAGAACCTACAAGTCGATCCTGAAATGTACGGGGAGCCAATGCAATGATTTTAAGACCGGTGTAATGTGTTCCCGCCTCCTGGTTTTTGTCAGGACACGTGCTGCTGAATTTTGTAGTAGTTGTAAACCTGATATACTCTTTTTGGGAAGACCAGAAAGCAGGGCATTACAGTAATCAATTCTACTGGAGATAAAAGCATGCATCAGTGTCTCCGTTTTGGCCCGAGAGAGAATGGGGCGGACTCTGGCGATGTTCTTTACTTGATAAAAACCTATTTTAGTAATATTTTTTATGTGAGGAATAAAAGTCAGCTCAGAGTCAAAAATCACGCCCAGGTTCTTCACTTGTAAAGAGGGATTAAAAGACAGTGATTGTAGTTTTGGTAAAAGTTTCTCTCTCTGAGCCTCAGGACCGATGACTAAAACTTCAGTTTTTTCCTGGTTGAGCTGGAGAAAGTTTTCTGCCATCCAGGATTTTATGTCTAAAATGCAGTTAAAAAGTGCATCCATTGGCCGTGTGTCATCGGGAGACATGGAGATGTACAGCTGTGTATCATCAGCATCACTGTGAAAGTTGACTCATGTCTTCTGATGACGCTGCCAAGAGGGAGCATATACAGGTTAAAAAGCACTGGGCCTAAAATCGAACCCTGGGGCACACCACATGTAATCCTATGGACCCTAGAGGAGCAGGTATCTAAACTTACCATAAAAGTCCTGTCTGTGAGATAGGATGTGAACCATTTCAATTCAATTCAATTCAATTCAAATTCAAAAATACTTTATTGATCCCAGAGGGAATCAGCACCAGAGAGGCCAATCTGTTTTAAACGGGTTAAAAGAATAGTGTGGTCTACTGTATCGAAAGCAGCGCTTAGATCCAGTAGAACCAACACTGTCACCCTCTGTGCATCATAGTTTAATCTAAAATCATTTAAAATCTTTAGAAGGGCCGTCTCTGTGATGTGGTTCACCCTAAAACCAGACTGAAATTTCTCCAGGACATTGTGCTCATTAATAAAATCATTAAATTGAATAAAAAAAAAAAATTCTAAAATTTTGCTTAAAAAAGGTAAGTTAGATATTGGTCTAAAATTGTTAAAATCATTCAAATCTAAATTGCTCTTCTTCAACAGGGGCCTCACTACCGCCCCTTTAAAGGCGGCAGGAAAGACCCCCGTCTGAAGGGAGCAATTCATCATGGTTAAAATCTCATCTCTAAAAGATCCATAAAATTGCTTTAAAAAGGAAGTGGGAATTGGGTCCAAAACACGAGGTGGGCCTCACTGAGGAGAAAACTTTATCAAGAGTCCCAGCTTCTACCAGGACAAAACTGTCCAGTGTTTCCTCTGGTAAAGACACACACTCAGATTTGTCTAAAACCATGTTACTCTGAGAAGATAAAATCTTACATCTGATGGTGTCTACCTTCCCTCTGAAGTGGTCTGCGAACTCCTCACAAAGAGTGTTTGAGGGGGTTTTAGGAAATGCAGTAGTAGCTCTGTTAAAAAGTTTGTCAATGGTGGAAAATAGGATTTTGGAATTATTTTTATGTTCCGAGATGATTTTGGAGAGGTATGAATTTCTTGAATTTCTTACTGCAATGTTGTATAATTTGAGAAGATCTGTGTATATTTGATGGTTTATTGTGGTTTTACTTTTCCTCCATTTTCTCTCTGCCGCCCTACAATTTCTCTTTATTTTTCTGAGGTTTTCATTCTTCCACGCCGTTGCAGCTTTTGATTTTAAACTTTTAACTTGTAGTGGAGCAAGCCGGTCAACAGTGGACTGAAGCCTTCTGTTAAAATCCTTGACAATAAAATCACAGGGGGCAGGTAAAACAATAGGAGGATTCTTTTTAAAAATGTCCAGAAAACCTGCAGCCACTTCAGGGGTTAGATGGCGCTTCCTGACAGTTCTCACAGAGGTCTCCTGCTGAATAAGGGGCTGTTTACACGACAACGTTTTTCAGCAAAACGGAGGTTTTTCTCTCCGATTCGGCCTCTCGTTTACACGACAACGGGAAAACGGGGGGGGGAAAGCGCAGCTTTTGGGAAAAGGCTTCCAGAGTGGAGAGTTTTGAAAACGCTGAGGGATTCGTTGTCGTGTGAACGCAAGCCGGAGACTTTTGAAAACGATGACGTCACTGCCAGCCACCTACAGACATGTTGCACTTGCGCACTCCGCCTTTCTACAGAAAAACAACAACAATGGCGGATCCAGGTATGCGGTTACTGCTGATGCAGCTTCTGAAGATATTTGGTCTCTCTGTAAGCAAAACTTAGAGATCATCAGGCTTCTATGTGATCGCCAACAGAAACGCATACAGTACGTGCGCCAAATAATCAATATGCCTTTATTTAAGCGGAGGAGAACTACAAGAAGACCACCATTGTTAGTTATCATGAAATGTTTTTTTTCCGGGTTGTGAGGGGGAAAACTTGGAACACTGCATACACGGGGCCCACTGCCATCTAAAGGCCGGGCATATGTACTACATCGTTTTCCGTCGCGCGCCCTGTCGTGTAAACGCAGTGCGTTTTCACCCGCGTATTCAAACAAAAACGGCAACGTTGTCGTGTAAACAGTCCCTAAAACTGGTGATGTTAAAAAACACAGTAGTGGTCAGAGACAGCCAAGTCAACAACAGAGGACAGACGGGTGGACAGGCCATGCGTGATGACCATGTCCAGGGTGTGTCCTTTGTTGTGAGTCGGCTGCATGACATGTTGGCTAAAATCCATATAAGTCAGGATGTTTAAAAAATCTGTTGATAAAGGATCTAAAAGGTTATCTATATGTAGATTAAAATCACCAGCTAAAATTATCCTTTCAAAGGAGTTGTGCAAAATGGATAAAAACTCTGAAAATTCTTGAATAAAAAGTGCACTCTTTTTAGGAGGCCTATAAATTGTGACACAAAATCTGAGGAGTGCTAAAAACATTTGAATTATATTCAAAAGTAAAATAGTTATCAAATAAAACAGGTTTGGCGGAAAGAGTTGATGAACTTATAAAAGCAGTTCCGCCTCCCCTTTTGCTACTCCTCGTAGAATAAGTGAAGTTAAAATTAGGTGGGGAGGCCTCTGTAAGAACAACAGGGGCATCTGCACTCAGCCAAGTTTCTGTTAAAAATAAACAATGAAGATTATGGTCTAAAATCAGATCATTTATTATACAAGTTTTGTTCAGCAGAGAGCGAACATTAAAAAGTGCCATATTAATAGTGATTGGAGATGAAAGGACTGTATGATTTACTGAAAGTGTGGCTTTTGGCAACTTTTTGAGATTATTTGGATTCCATGTTTGGTTTATGATTTTTAGTCCGCTCTCTGCTGATAATAACAGGTATGAATGAGGTAGAACAAGGTCCAAGTCCAGTATGTGAGTTACTGTTAAAATCAGGGGTGAGTTCATAGGAGCAGGGACCATTTGCACATCAGGATGTGGCAGAGGAATCAGAGAGGGCAGGGGCAGCTGTGGCCAGTGTAGTTGACGGGGGGGCTTGCCAGGCTTAATGTCATTTTACGAGTGCCTTGTCTATTTAGATGGAGCCCATCTGGTCCAAACAGGTGCTTCCTGCCCCAAAAAATGTTACAATTGTCTATAAAACCAATATTACTAACAACGGTGATGGAGGAGAGCCAAGTATTAAGGGATAAAAGTCTGCTAAAACGCCCAATTCCTCTGCCGATAGTGGGAGTGGGGCCAGAAATAAAAACAGAGACGTGTGTTTTCTAGAAGATTAAAAAGGTGAATAAAATCACGCTTCAGGAGCTCAGTCTGCTGTTTATAAATGTCATTGCTGCCAGCATGAATCACAACTTTACTCACAGATTTGTGATGATCATTGAGCTGCAGGATCTGTTCGGTAATGTCCGTGACAGTGGCTCCAAGGAAACACAATGTAAGGGCTCCTCTCATCCTCACGTTTCTGATGATAAGAGTCCCCGATGATGAGTGTGGTGGGCGGCGGGTCTGCAGGCGGATGTTTGCGCTGGGCAGAGGATCTTTCACCATCCAGGACTTCCTGTATGCCAGATGTAGCAGCTTCCCAAGGACTGCAGCGATGTTTAATCGGCGCGGAGGGCTTGTTCCGTGGTTTCGGGGTGAAGTGGAGCACTCCTCGGCGGGTTCTGGCTGCAGCCCGGTGTTTGGCGCGACGTTGGGGGCTGCGGGAGTCCGGCTGTTGCTCCTGCTGCTGGGAGGGATTAGGTGGCGCTCCTACGGAGCTACGGCGACCAGGGGCTGTCAGAGGAGGGAAATCCGCATCCAAGGCGCTGAAACGGTTTGATAGAGGCAGGCAGGTTGGAGGAGAGGGGTGGCGGCTGCTCCAAGCGCATCCACCGAGGCCTGGCCCAACCGTTAACCGGGCACCCTGGAGCACCGGAGTGGAGCTGATGGGGGCTTTTGGTTTAGCCCCCTGCTGGAACCAGCGGTCCTCCTCTGCTGCAGATGTTACGTGGGCGTTTGGCACCCCGAGTCCGCCTGGAGGTCCAGCGATGGATCCTCCCCCCACAGCTTCACCGGGCTGGCAGGGAATGGTGTCCGCCAGCTGTACACTGCTGGCGGCTGCGAAAGTCCGAAAATGATGTCCACGTCGCACTCATGGTCCTGGATTGTTGAGATCCTCTGATCCAGCTCCAGAACCCTCTGGCTAAGTTTTGCGCAGCCATCACACCCAGGACTGCAGGTGAGTGGAGGCAGGGTGGGGGAGAAGTAATCCGCGCTTCCCACCGATTAAAAAGATCCGGTAAAAACGTCCTGGTTATTAGTCAGTGGTGTTTAAAAATCCGTTAAAACCGGTCTTTAAAAAGGTTTAAAACCCGTTAAAAACCGTGCTTGATAGGGAGCCGGTCTTGGCGGGCTGACAGACGCTGACGCATGCGCACCAATCAATGACGAGGGCTGGTGCTTCAGCATATGTATTTGTAGCTAAAGTATGTCAAGTAATTATTTAAAAAAAACATGTAAAGAACCTCAATAGTATGTATTTCTTCCTTGTAGCCAGTAGCAACAATCAGAAGTAAAGCCTCATTTTCCCTCAACAAGTGTTACAAACAGATTATATTTGCGACCTGTCCAGGGTGTACCTCGCCTCTCACCCAATAATTGCTGGAGATAGGCACCAGCCCTCTGCAGCCTTGCATTGGATAGACTGTATAGATAATGGATGGATGGAAGTCATTACTTTCACATACAGTTGGAAGTAGATAATAGACCATCAATGTTAACTTATTTTTTTGTTCCTGTTAATTTGTAATTTTTTGAGTTTGCAAAGACATTTTCTAAGACAACTTGAGGACCTGCGAAGCACCAACTACTTTTCAGGTAACACTGCTTTAAAAAAACATTTGCAACAAAATATAAGAAGTGCAGGGATTGTACCAAAGCAGATAACACAGTAAAACTTAATTATGTTAATCTCTTCATACAGAAAATTAAATCACACAGGGTGTACCAAGGTCTCATGCTATAATACAGTTACTGAAAGCATGGAGTGAGTTTAAGTTATATTTACGGACCCCAAACATGAAAATGTGTGCTTTAAGTTGGTATCTTAGTTGGAGACTTTTATTTTGAACAATGAGAATAATTATTTATTTTGTGGAAAACTCTTGGTTATGTAAGATGAAAAGGTTTCTGACATTTTTGAATTATTTGTGTGGCAGGATTTTTGGATAACTGGTAGAAAAGAAAATTGGTGACGGATTGACAGACAGGATACAGTATGTAAAGACTCAAGAATATGTCAACACCAGGGAAAAAGATAACGGCAGACATGTTGAAACATTTTCAGAGTATGCAAAATGAGCAACGATAACTGAGAGAAACACACCAAACTTGGAGAGAAACCTAAGCAGGCTTTCAAGGGATCAGTCCAAAGGTTAGCATGCTAAAGTGAATCCTGTATCCTGAGCATCTGGGGTGTTTTACAAGTCTACAAAGCGAAAGACAGATACAGTAGGTACATACCAGCAACTCTTTTGTGTTGAGCTGAATGCAGCTGAAATCGGATTTATTTGCTTTACCTGTCAGGAGAGGTATTGGCCCCATATTTTAGTAGCTTAATTGCTGTGTGTTATAGCGACATGCTCCAGAAGTCCTTTCCTTTTAACCCAATTTAAATACAAAATTTTTAGGAATATATTAGTTGTTAACATTTTCCCTCTCTCTGCATCATCAGACACAGGAGACTTCAGATATCAAAGCTGAGAAACAAACAGCCTCTCAACGTACTCTTTCAACCTGTCTTCTAAATGCTTTAAAAGCGATTCTAAAGAGCAGCAAAACAAATAAGAAGTCAATGCAAAATTAACTGGATGTGCATGATTCCCTTTGACTCAGTTAAAGTCCAGAAATTTAAAAGGAGACTGACTGATACCCTGACTGTGTCTGATCAAGCTTTTTTTGGCTCTGGAGTCCATTGCCTGACAGGTCAGAACTGCTTCTGAAGGTGGGGCTGAAGATACAAGCTGTTTCTCAGCGAATGCATTTTTACATTTTAGGTCATTTAAGAGCTTTAAACCAGAATGCACACAATAACCTACTGTATGAATGAGAGTGCTAAATTAGAAAGTTTTTACTTTAATTTACATACATTATGAAATAGTGATGTTTTTCCAATTTAAAGACAAAAAAAACCTTTTATTTTATACCACTTTATCAGACTGAAATCCAGAATTGATTTTTTTCTTTATATGAATGTGGATAGACATAAAACTGCCTGCAGTCCTTGTAAGAAGCACACCAACAGTCTATACTGCTCTAAACACATTTCCAGTTAAAACCACTCCACTAAGGGCTGTCAGAGGACAGATAAGATTTTTATATGTTTTTTCTGCCATGGGCAAGACTCATTTTCACACATGCATACAAGTCTGTTACAAAACAAACACAAATACCCACCACAAATCTGGCAAAGGACCAACTGATTGGAAACATTAAAATATAACAATGAAAAAAGATAAAGGAAAATTATCCAAATCCGCATCGAGACATGCAAACACGTGCACAGTGTGGAAGCCTGCCATGCGTTTCTAGGAGACTGAGGTGAGACAGAATGTGTTTTCCAGAGAACATGAGTGAACTCAGCGTACCTGTTGCCCTGACTTAAAAACAAACCACAGAGTTAAAATCAGTCTTTCATCTTCTGTGTGAGTTGGGGCATGCAGAGGCATGCCGGAGAAAGGGGGGGGTCCACAAATCAGATTTCTGACGGAGAAATGTTTCTCTGCAAATTTCTCAACAAGACAACAGAGGACTGTAAACAACAAAAGACTGACTGCCATGACCTGGAGGTATCAGAGAAAAAAAGACTAAGAATAGTATAAAAAGCTCTTAGATGTTTTCCTTTTTTCTGTCTGTATTTAGTTTTAATAAAGAAAGCATTGCATAGAAAGAAAAGGAATTAATCTACATGGACTTATGTTCAGCTAATATCAAAGCTTATCTCTTTCCACTTCCTCTTCCACATCAATAAACATGCTCTGCATCTCATACATTAGCATTTAGCAAACAAAAATGTAGCCAAAGCAAACTCAGCCCTCATGTAATAAATCTGCCTACCTTAGCTATAATAAACAGACTTTTCTTCCTGTCTTTATATCTGTTTTTTCTGTGCGAGTCATGTTTCCCTCCATCAATCTCTGCTCCCTCTTTCCCCCCAGAAGGCTTAATAGTCAATATTTGAGGATCTGTTGCAGCTCTTGAGCACTTCAAAGAGAATGGAGCTCACTGTGAACACAGCCTTTAATATGCTGTTCAGGAAAAGAGGCATAAAGAGTCAATAAGGGCACAAAATGATCTTGCAGGAACTGTGTACTTGTGTATGTGGGTTTCATGACCCATGCTGTAAGGCCATGATTCTGTTTACACGGTCAAATGGCAATGACCTGGCTACAGCAATAATTGGGATATATCTTGAGCAAATGAATGCAAGACATTCTTGAGAAATGGAAACATGACTGTGTGCCTTTGTGTAGGGTTAAAGATCCCTTCATATATGCAGCAAAACCAGAGGTGTGTTAAGCAATCCATGACAATTTCTCACTGTGCACACAGAAAAAAAGGTCAGCTGTGATGGTTGAAAAGCCTGAGTGAAAATAATAATATCATAATAAAGCTTTCATCAGCTTTCAAAGGTGTCTCTGTGTGAGGCTGTTAAAGGTTTCCTGTGGCTGACCTCAGTGAACTGCTGGATGCCAGTAAAGGAGCCAACAGGGCCTTCGAGAGCCTGAAAGGAGGAACTGCAACACACAGCATGCCAGTGATAACTCTGCTGAACTGGATAATTACATTACATATAATACAGATATAATATGTAGGTTCAGATTCGGACAGTCAGAAATTTCAGCCTAGAAAACTGTCCACTATGTCACTAGCGAACTCTTCAAAAGGGTCCATTTTATAAAAGCAAACCGTAATTAAATTATTTATTTCTAAATCTGACCTATGTTTGAACTGGTATCATACAAGCAATTAGATGTTTTTATGTAAAGCTGCAGTTAAGACATCCACAGTTCAGGGGGCATAAACACCTTCACGCACACCTTTCTGGCAGACTCAGACATTCCCATTATTCACAAGGCACTTTGTTCCTATGAAGTCTGATACTCTCACCAAGATCCTTCCAGATCACATCTACCTGCTAAAAGTTTTGGATTCAGATGTAGCACTGAAAAATAATTATTTTTTTACAAGTTTAAAGTCAAAGTGAATCTACTTTGTTGCTTGGGGTCATTGTGCTGATACATTACCTGAGCATGCATTTAAGATGCAACTCTTGCTGAGTGTGTGATGAAATGCTTCAAAACACTGCAACTAGGGGCGGCTTTGGCTCAGTGGTAGAGTTGTCGGATCTGTGACCCAGTAAACGTATAGGTTCGATTCCGGCTTCCGACTGTTAAATGCCGTTTTGTCCTTGGGCAAGTCACTTCACCTACCTTGCCTACTGTTGTTGGCCAGAAGGGCCGATGGTGCGAAATGGCAGCCTCTCTTCTGTCAGACAGCTGTGGCTTGCTTCCACCAGCATGTAAGAGTGAATGAATAATGGATTTGGAAAGTGCTTTGAGGGCCTCCAAATGATCTATATAAATACAATCCATTATTACTATTGTTACTACAAAGTACTACTGGTACTAATATTAAAGGTAACATTGACTATATTCTTTCAGCTTTTTCCTTCAAGGGTCGCCACAGCGAATCACCTGTCTCCATTTAGTTCAATCCTCTGTATCCTCTGCCCTCACATAAACTAACTTCCTATCCTCTTTATTTAGATATATAAATCTCCTTTTTGGTCTTCCTCTCTGCCTCCTGCCTGGTGACTCCAACCTCAGCATCCTTGTACCGATATAATCGTCGTCTCTTCTCTGAACATGTCCAAACCATCTCCGTCTGGCCTCTCTGACTTTATCTCCAACATCTAACATGAGCCGTCCCTCTGATGTACTCATTCCTGATCCTATCCATCCTTCCTCGTCATTCCCAGAGAGAATCTCAACATCTAGAGTTCTGGAACCTCCAGTTCTGACAGTAGTTAAAAGTTAACTGTGATTAATTTTTACTCAATTTTCTTAATGTATAATTAAAAAAAAGGAACTTTACCAGAGTTTAGTCTTTAATTTCGAAATTAAAATGTTTTTAGTTAGACAAAACAACTTGAGATGGTGTTTTTATGTCTTATGAATATGAACCGATTTTTAAATCCCAACTGTGCTCGACACAGGTTAGCAAAAACTCGCAAGAAAATTCTTAGAAATGCTCTTTTACCCAAACTATGTTGTGTTATGTTTTTTTTTTCCAAGAGCTATGATTTTATGTAGGGGAAATCATGATGAAATTATGATTGCGACTTGACTTTATAAAAAAAAATCGCTAGCCCTAGTTTACCACATCCCTGAGCTGCACCGAAAAGGGACACTGATAGACAGATGATCCATTTACCCACATTTAGAATACTTTTTTATACTTCACTCTACAGCCAAATTACCACATCTGGCATCTTTAAAGAAGACAACACTAGATTATGTCCACATCATATTCTCCAGAATGCTTGCACACATTTAAAAACATTTTTGCCACCCATTAGTGATTCGTCTAAGTTGATCGTGTTTAGTCTGCACTACAACATTTATAGTCTTATTTACCGGCTGTCTGATGGGCCTTTTAGACACGTAAAAGCCATAAAAAGGGTTAAACTACAGATGGTAAAACAAGATTATAAAAACATAACACTCATCAATGCTGGGCAATACAAAACATAATCAACCAATAAACTACACATAGCTTAAACCACCACATATAAACACGGATGATAAACAAACTATTAATGTGTTTGTTCAATTCTGAAGATAAGGGGGGGGGGGGGGGGGCAATCATACTTAAAATGTGATTTAATATATATATATATATATATATATATATATATATATATATATATATATATATATATATATATATATATATATATATATATATCACATAGTGTTATCAGACACTGGACTCCCAGTTCTAAAAACAAAATTCATTTGTCACTCATGCCAGCATATTAATGATAAGGAGAGCAATTATGCCATTATATAAGCAACGCAGCAGAGAAGGGAGAGGGAAGGGAGACGGAGCAGACAGAAGGCCTGGTGTATTTCTGTGTTTAGAATTTCATCACCCAGTCAACTACAGACCCTAATCCCAGGAGACCTGGCCCTTACTTAGTAAATACTTCCTGCCATCTGACTGACAGAATTTATTGGTCCTCTGCAAGCAACCACAGAGTAACAGAAATGTAATAAAAAAAGGGAATATTGAGTGAGCTGCAAATAAAATAAGCAACAACAAAAAACTGCACAGTAGCACTGTTACCTTGCAGCAAACAGGTCCTGGGTTCATATCCTGGCCTGGGGTCTTTTTGCATGGAGTTTGCATGTTCTGCTTGTGCATGTGTGGGTTCTCTCCAGGTACTCTGGCTTCCTCCCACAGTCCAAAAATGTGACTGTTAGGTTATAGGTGTGCGTGTGTGTGTGTGCGTGCTTGTGTGTCAATGTGTGGTTGTTTGTCCAGTGTGTTGCGATGTTGCCCTTCGATGGACTGGCGACCTGTCCAAGGTCTACCCGTCTTTTGCCCAATGGCTGCGAGAGATAGGCAATGCGGTCCTACAAGGATAAGCGGGTTAAGATAATAGCATGAAATTGATCAAAGCAGTTTTGAAAATAAAATATCAATATTCTGACATCAGTGTTCAATGCAAAATGATTCTAGTTTAACTTAACAAACATGTCACTAAATCAAAGTAGCATCATCAGCTTTATCTTTGGTTTGCATGTTCTTTAATACCACAAACCTTTGACTACAATGTCCCTCTGCTGGCTTTCATCTGGATAACACAATCTAGCTCTATGAATAAGTAGGAAAAACATAGTTTAAATTTGTCCTGAAGATTTCCTGTTGAGCTGCAGTGTGCTGTATCGTCTCAAAAATGGCCTTAGGACAACAAGCAGTAGCCATAAATCTCCATTTCAAACAGGCACACAGGAGACAATGCAAAGTGCTGACAAGTCTGTGTATTTTTAGGGCTCATCACTATGCAGCAAGTGGCTGCAGTGCAGTAGGAAGAAAATGTGTGAACTTCTAAATGGGAAGAGACCTAAATGTAAGGCAAAGAAAGTCCGTTTTTGTCATGTGGGCAGATCCCACTGATGTCGTCTTCTCATTTAACCCTATACAGGAAATACAACACCCTGTACAACTGCTCAGTTTCTGTAGAAAGTTGAAGACAAAATCCGGGATGATTTATTAACCAAATGCTTACAAAATAACACGTACCTGACCAAAAGATTTGATCACACTTCTTCACTTTTCATACATGAAAAGTTGTGGTAGCTGCAGCAATAAACTTTTCTAAGTAAGGTACTTCTGTCGGCCCTGTATCATTTAACTCTGCTGCACATGGAAATGTATAGTTTTTGTTAATGACCATTATGTCAAAGTGGCTACCTTAGTAAAAATACAACCGTATACTATACAGTAAGTTCAAAATTATTCATACCCCCAGCAGATTTTGTTTGAAAGTAATCTTTACATTTTAGCACCATGTTTCTTCTGACTGACTAAAAGTAAAGTCAACATTTTGGCTCAGCCTTAGCCCTGAAACTGGAGCTTCAGGGGCCTGGAGCTAAAGATTAGGGTGACAAGATGGATGCCTTAGAACCTCAAAGACAGGTAGCTCATCACCTTAAATAAGGCATCCAAATACCAGAAGAAACATAGTAAAAAGACAAGATTTATTTCTCTCTTAAGATATATCACAAATGTTATTGGCTATGAACAAAACCAGCCTAAACACCAAGAAGTCACCCCAACCAGATAAGGAAATTCTCAGAATAACCCTGTAAAGGAGTAGGTAATTTCCATTGCTATGCTCAGGTTGAATATTTGAAGAAGAAGAAAACATGAACGTGTTAATTATTGAACATTAGATGTTCTGGTGGATAAATTCTGTTACTCTTTACAAAGGTTGAAGTTCAATCTATTACCTTTGATAAATGAGAGGCCACCTCCACTCCTTAGGTAGAATATTGTTAAACTCTTTGTTTGAGTTTAATTGTTTTAGATTTTCTAACATTTTATTTAAGTACTGACAGAAAATGATAACAGGGTTACAAAAAGGCCTTGCTAAGTACATCAGACAAAAGATGTAAGAAATGACGGAGGGAAACAGTCACAGCCACTTTGACTTTGCAGCAGTCCCGCGTCTGGACTGCTGAAGGCTTTTGACTCTGAATAATCCTGCTTCCTTCTAAATCCTTATCCTCTGACTTCAAACACTGTGCAAAGACCTTTAACAGAATTTGGCATTCTACCAACCTTCCATCGTTCAGCAGTTCAGTAATTCATTCTTTTTCTGTGCTTTCTTTTCCACTTTCTGTCTCTCCCTTGGATCAACTGTCCAGTTATGAATCACAAAGCCAAGCTTGAATTCTGTGGGAATAGTGCAGTGAGGCCTCTAAAAAGCATGCATGTGTACCCACATCAATACACACATCCTCTGGTGAAGAGTGAAGCTGAAAAAAAGGATGTTTGTAGACCTGCTGGGGATCTGGTGGCCAGTGAAATGATCAGATTCAATAAAGCAGATGCCAACTTGGAATAGATCTGATGTGTAGTTTGGGCACAAAAACTAAAACTAATCAAACTACCTCTCCATAATCATGCTTAAATAGTTCACAAACTTTTGTAACATAGATTGCCTTGCAGAAGTATTTATAGCCCTTAAACTCTGCCAGATTTTTCATGTTAAAAGCACTTTGATGTATTTTATTGGGATTTTTCTTTTGTAATAGACCATAACAAAGTAGTGTAGAATTGTAAAGTAGATGCATGGTTTTCAACATTTTTTACAAATGACAAGCAGTGAAATCTGGTATGCATTTGTATTCAGTACCTCCCAGTCCAAACCTTTTAAAACCACCTTAAGCTGCAAGTCTTTTAGGTTCTGTCTCTATCAACCTTGCCAGCCTGGCTTTCGCCAGCCTGATCTGAAGGCAGTTTGATTCTGCCCTGCAGATCAGTCTGGAAACCCACACATTAAACTAGTGCTACAGCCTATCCAGTTTTTCTGGAACCAATCACAACCGGGCTTATCCACCTTGCGCGCTATTGGTGGGTTCAAATCGATGACGTCAGAGAAGCGACGGAAAAGCAGCTTGTTTACATTGGTCATGGCAGACACCAGAGCACAGCTATCCATTGATGCTGCTGTCGCTGCTCTTTTAAAAGATTTAAAAGTTATCTGCCATTGCTGCGTCTGCAGACCGCAATCCTAAAAAGTATCCACGTTTGTTGACAAGTTTCCTGCCTGGAGTTTCGCATCGCTTGGCAAAGTACGTCACCTAGATCGATGGTCCGATTGGTGAATGCTCTATCCATTTGCGTACAGAGTCATTTGAACTATGCCCGTTGGTCACGCCTCTTGTGCAGTAGAAATTACATGGCAGACTACCCAGACTAAGTTCAATCTTGAACTTAGTCTGGCTCAAGCCAGGCTACAGCTTTGCACCTTGAGAAACAAAAATATACTCTTTGCAAAATAGCTCGAGCTCAGTCAGATTGGATGGAGAGTGTCTGTGAACAGAAATGTCCAAGTCTTTCAACAGATTCTTATTTTGATTTAAGGTCTCGACTTTGATTTTATTGTTGCTCTGATTGTATGTTTACTTTCATTGTCCTGCTGGAAAATTAACCTTTACCACAGCTTTAAGTTTTGGCACATTTTACCCGGATATCATCCCACCCTGTGTTTAGCTCCCTCTATCTTAACATCATATCTAAAGCATCGCCACAGCATGATACTGCCAAACAATAGACACATTTTACATTTTGTTCCTTCCTTTGAGCATCTTTTCCTACATTTGCTCTGTCCCCTATAGAGCAAACTGGGGGACTACATAACTTTTTAGGGATGCTTTACCCTACTTTCACAAAAGCCAGATTCTTGAAGTAAGCGACTAATAGCTGTCCTATAACAAAATCATTGACAAGATTGATAAGATTTCTACAGCAACTCCAGGGTTACCTTGGGCATCCTGGTTGCTTCCCAGTTTAATGACCTTTTAACGAGGACTGTCACTCAAGGCAAAATGGAATGTCTTTATAGGTTGAAAGTTGTGCCATACTCTCCATTTCCAATATTAAATAGGACATTTAGTTGCTGCTTTCAACTTCTTCATAACTTCATGCCTAATCTGTATTGTGTGTTCTTTGGTCTTCATAACATTATTTGTTCACTACTATTCTTTGACAATTCTCTGAAGCCTGCACAGAAAAGTTTCATTCATACCAAGATTAATTTACATTATGGTGCACTTTATTTATAGGATAGACGGGTACAGAAAATGGATGGATGGATGGATGGATGCGCTTTATTTAATATATACGTCCCTTCTAAAGGCAAACAGGTCACACAGAATTTTACTCAGCCATATGAGGGTAAAGAGGTTTGCATACAAATGCATGTCACACTTTTTGCCTTTTTATGTGTCAAAAAAAATGAAAACCACAACGTATAATTTTTCCTTCCACTTCACAATTATGAACTACTTTGCTTTGCTCTGTCGCATAAAATCTTGTTAAAATACATTCGTGGCTGCAATAAAATGTAAATATTTTATAGGCATAATAAGTCAGCTAGAATAAAATATTTGTCAGAAGTGCGTTTGCCAAACACAGTCAAGGTTTAGTAAGTAATAAACCAAAGAAATGGAAACACAGAAATGCTTGTCTAAATACAAGATAATCAAACATTTGATTTATTTCAATGACTGGCAATTTTTTTTTTGTAAATTTCACCACCATTCATTAGATAGCTGTTAGGAACAATTTTAGACTTTTTTAATGATACATGAACACCTGTCAATTCATCAAAATTCCTTCTGAGGTCATGGAACATAGTTCATTCAATGTCAAATTGACATTACGGAAACATTTGACTGAAATATCTTGACAAATAATCGGCTGTTATGGAGACCTCCCACCCATTCCACCATTCATTGTTTTGCTATGGGATTGCGTGTTGTATCATGACAAACTTTCAATAAAATAATTAACATAAAAGGTCTGAAATACCCTGCAGGGTTCCTTACCATCCACAATGTTCATTTCTAACACACAGGATGCTGAGTGATATAAAAAGCAGCATATTTTCCTCGACTTAGGCGAGCAGCCAAGTTGTGACCAACATAGAAATTTTACTGGAAGCAAGCAGTGCATTGCTGAAGTCAATGATGCAGAGTCACCCGTGGCTGGTCACAGCACAATATCTGTCTCTGGTAAGAAATTACTGTTTTAAACTGGAGATTCTGAGAGAAATGCAGATTGCCAAGGAGTCAGTCGCCAGCTAAATGAATTGGCTGCTTTGACTTCTTTTTTAGAACATTGTTCTGCATATTTCTTAGTAGGCCTTTGTAATCACAAGAGAATATTAAAGTCCAGAAGAAGTGTTATAGGTGACGAAACAACACAGGATTGCTATTAAAATACCACATTGTATTTTATGGCTGCAACTTAAATGGTCACCACATTAAAATTAGTATATGTAACATGACATATAGCGTTTTTACCAATAACTACATTTGTAAGAGGCATATGTGAGAACATTTAATGAAGACAGGGTTAATTGGCCGTTTTCAGTCATTTTAAATAACCGTTACGCTCTCGCCCCTGGGGTCTGTGTGACCCCCAGTCTCTGATATACGCTGAAGTCCACCTCTGTTCACTAATCACAAGTATCACAGATCACGGAACACAACAAATCTTCCCGGCATGTCGAGGAGAGCAGTCATTTTCAGTGGAACACAGTTTATTTCCGTCTTCAGGCATGTCTACTAGGGTCTACTAGAGCTTGCTATTATAATTTTCTCTCTGCCTGTGGGGTCACACGGACCCAACAATGTTTGCATCCTCTGGTCTATATTCACAGCTATCACCTGTGCTCCCCTGGTGGGGTCACACAGACCCTCCTGTCCTTCTAAACCGTGCGCTGGGCTGGTGAGGTCAGACTGTCCCCGTTCACTCTGCCTGAACACCAAGCCAGGACTGCGGGAAATAGATTGCTATGGTCATGCCATGGCATCTGAATTAGATTCATATTCTGATTTAACTGGCTTGTGTGCTTTGGATCACTGTCTTTCTGCAACACCCAGAAGGTTAAGGCTAGATATTCTCTTTTAGGATATTCTCATAGAAAGAAAGATTGTAGGTTTCATCAATTATGGCAATTTGCCCAGGTCCAGAAGCAGTAAAACCTGCACCACCATACTACCACGACCATCATCTTTGATTGTACTGTACCATTCTTTTTCTGAAATGCGGTGTTTCACTATGTCACAACAGTCCACAGAAAAATGGCCAAAAAGTCTGGGGATCAAGAATGTTTCTTTTTTTTTTTCAAATGTAAGATTGGCCTTCTTATTCTTTTTAGTCAGTTTTTGGCCATGGTACTCTCCCATGGATGTATTGCTTGCCCAGACCTCTTATTGTTGAATCTTGAACACTGAACTTAAATGAAGTGATTGAGTCTTGCAGTGCTTTAGATGTTATTCTGGTTTTTTATGACTGCCTGGATGAGTCATTTATGCATTCTTCGAGTAATTTTGGAAGGCCAGTCACTCCCATAAGGGTTCACCAGTAATCCATGTTTTGGCCATTTGCTTGCATTGGCTATTACTGTGGTTCGCTGGACTCCCAAAGCCTTAGACATAGCTTTGTAACCCTTTTCTAGCAGATAGATGTCAATGACTCTTATTTTGTTTATTTTTTAAACTGGGCTGAGATCTGTTGCTTTTTGGGATCTTTTAGCCTACTTCGTGTTGTTAGACAGGTTCTATTTTGGTGATTTGTTCATCTTATAGGTCTGACACTAATCAGCCATGGGAGGTAAACTCTGCTTTCCAAAAACATTTTGAATAATCAGTTAATTCATGATTTACCAAGGAAAGCAATTACTTTTCCACGTAATGTCAGGTTAGTTTAAACCATTTTTGTCTTTTGTATTTATTAACGTAATCTTTGTCTAAAATTAGATCCTTTCTGATGATCTCAAACATTTAAATGTGACAAAAATGCAAAAAAACAACAACAACAAAACAGAAGGCATCTAGAAAGGAGTCAATACCTTTTTACAGCACTATAAAAGCAGCTTTAAAAAACACTTCTTGAAGTAGGTCTGTCTAAAAGGGTATCGCCTTCACACAGTAGTTCAAAAATCATCAATATTGATGGAAGATTGAAGTGTCCATAGAATATTCTCTTAATTATTAAATCGTCAAATGCAATGTTGTGTAGATTCTCCTTTTCTTTACTTTTTTAAATAATTATTTTCGATAATGTCCAAAATAAAACATGTCAGAACATTTTAATGATGGGTAATGGGCCAAATAAAATATGTGTTTCATTTGTTAAATCTACATTCTGTTCTTGTTGTTTGGAACATAGTGGTCATAAATCAACCAGACAGGTATCTAAAACTCCTGCATCCTAAATTCTGGGTATTATGTAAGGCAAACTGTTTAGAAGAAGGATGAAGCAAAGCAATTTTTGTAACAAAGAGTGTCGATATTGCATCTTCATGAGCTGATCAATGCTGTTCCTTTACGCATCAATAAGGCAGCAGATTAGACTGGGATACTACCCATTAAAAAGCTACACCAAATACAAACAGGGGAAAAAAATCTATAGCTTTGGTGCCACAGCAAAACCTGCTTCGTTCAATGCTGGGGGCGGATATTACCATAAATGACCAGCAGGTGGTTTGCTATAAATGATGCATTCACTGAATGCAAATTGTGTTTTTTTCGATGAACCAGGAGAACAACACCACACCCGGATGGAAGATTTACTGCTTAATCTGGAGTCAATTTAGTCCATTTATACAGCCCCAAATTATAACAAATGTCATCCCAAAGCACTTTACAAGACAAAGTGGTCCGATTATAATTATACAAAACTTTTAATCGGTTATTCTTTACTTCAGAGCAGTCCAGTTTATTCCAATACCATCCGGGCCACACAATTCAGCTGTATGCTCACATGGAATTAAAGTACAGTCTAATTTGATAATTACAGCACAGCATGATCTATTTCAGTTGACTATTAAATGCCAAAAGGTGAAAATGGGCCAAGCGCGTTCTGAATTATCAGATGTGATAACCCTTTATTTCAGTTAAACAAATGAGAAATATGAAATTCTAACAACATTTAATTTCCCTCCGGGATGATTAAAGTACTTTTTGAAGTGAATTGAACATCATCATATATCAGAAATCCTGTAACATCAGGAATGCTTTCTACTTGACCCCCCCCCAAGAAGAAGGTCTCAGTTAGAAACAATGCAAATAAAGAAGTAAAACCCTGTGTCTGCGCCCACTAATTTCCTCTGTCTCATGCTGACTTCAAATTTTTTTTCTTTCTAGACTCAAAACCAAAATGACACACAGACTGGAAGAAAGACCACAAGCCGCAAAATCTTAATGGTCACAGCAGTTTTATGAAGCAGACATTCAAGTAACAGGGGCATTAACCTTAAAACAGCCTGTCTCAACTTGCTCTTTAAGTGGTCATGCTGTACTTATGAAGGCTTCAGGCTGAATTATGGGTAAAAAAAAACTGTCCGAATTGGTCTTCGGGTTACATGTTCTGCTTTGTCTGGTGCAGGAAAACCATTTTAACATTAAAAAACTCTATAGTTTGTACATTCATAAAGATATATCATTTTTAACAGCCCTTCTCAGGACAATAAAAACACTGTTGTATCATAAGTGTTAATACCACAAACATAAATCTAAAGATGTTGCTGTGCAGATGTTTGTTTTTTTCTGGTGAGTGTAGGGATCTTAAAATGACTTCACAAATTTCCTTCAGGCATGAAAAAAAAAATGAGGCGCATCCCATAACAGTGGTTTTCAGTTACACACACTTTAATAAACAAGACATGTGTGTGTTGTTTGGTGTGCTTTATGAGCTTGAGCCTATTCCTCTACCACATTTCTTACAACAAATAATTTTACTGATATTGTTAAGTGAATTTTTGTGGCTGCACATTTGTTTTACTGAATTCAGAATCAGTTGAGTGATGACAAAGTATCGCAACAGCGGGGAGCTGTTGAGCATTCTTCTGTTATTCCTCTCAACACGCATCCACAGTTAGTGCAATACAAATCAGCGCTTCGGAAATGGTTCTACAAATCAACATTTTCCCAGAGGAGAACATTGCTTTGATGTGGTGCTTTTCAGAACGATGTGCTATAATTTGCGCAGCCATTCTCAGACGTTCTCTTGGGCGTCTCAACAGCTGATTCATACTGTGCTCAGCTTGACTTTTATGTGACTCCTGCCCGACGGGGTGTCGGGATCACTTAGGCTGGTTGCCATGGATGTGAGACAAACCTGCGCGGTATGAAGGCAAGATCTCCCCTGAAGGCCTTCTTGGCAAGCTGCATATTTGTGCATTGTGTGGACAAAGTGTAGAAACCTCACAAAAGCTGAGAGAAAGAATGCAGTCCTGATAGACTTACTGACAGATAGGTAGCAGGGGGAAAAATACAATGTGCTTAAGATTGTGGCGATATCTGCTGACAGTCTACAATTAAATTTTGGTTTGTTACCTTTTTATACCTTTCCTGTTGCTCAGTTATCTTTTGGCATAACAAATCTGGAAACTAGACTAATTAAAATGAATTACCAAAGAAAGAAAATGCATTAAATAATTAGTTTTCATTAAACTCCTGAAAGAAAAATAAGTACTAATAATGTATGGGTTTATTTTACATCCCACATATGTTTAAGCTTGTTGCCCGACTACATTCCACTAATGTCTTCATTCCCGATACCCTCCCCTTCACTGCATCATATAATATAGACATAATTGAAGGCTGTGCAGAAGACAAATGACTACATTAGCTGGCCTCCTTTGATCTCGTCCTTTTTCCTGTCTGTGGTGTTATACACTGTTTGTTTGTTGATGTCTCTCAAATTACAGTGCCGACTGCCAATCGTTACTAAATCTATGGGGCTTTTATTTTTCAGTAAATAGTAAATCTTTCATATTTTTCTCCTATTCAACAGAAAACTTTTGTTAATGTGAATAGGATTGTGTTTGTCAAGATATTTCTGTAAAAGTCTCACAAAACGTTAAAAAAAAAACAAGGATTGAGCATCATTTACTCAATAGATTTGAATAACTAATCAAACGCTCGACTTGTGAGTTTTTGGTCTGCATGTGAAAGGTTAAAGGCTTCCTTTTTTCATGCTGGTAAAATCTAAGAACTTGCTTGACAATACTGTCCCTTCATTGTTCCCATACCCATTGTGCCAAAGTGGGTTTTCTCACTGTGCTTAAACATCAACTGTGATTTACAACAATGAAACTTGGGTGGCTTGTGTGCAGGATTTTAGTATTTGACATGAAACACAGCAAATAAAAAAAGTCAAATTAACATTTATACAAATAATAATAATACAAATGAGACTCAGTGTCCAAATATCTTAACGACGAGAGAATATCATCTTTTATCCGTGCAGAAAGATTAAATGAACAGTTTTCTTTCAGTAAATAAGTTAAAACAGCAGTTTTTATATCTGACTCTTTTTGTTAACTAAGTAATTTATTTGCATAATCAAGTCTGTTTGAGGAGAAGACATGTTTGGATTGGAGCTTAAAGAACAACTCATTTTAAAGCAGTACAGAAACCAATCGCTAT
The DNA here is from genome assembly GCA_963556495.2 of Valencia hispanica. Lineage (NCBI taxonomy): Eukaryota > Metazoa > Chordata > Actinopteri > Cyprinodontiformes > Valenciidae > Valencia > Valencia hispanica. Next base: position 26,629,906 of record OY747701.1, on the reverse strand, counting down.
GTAATGGTGCAATGCTTTTAGTTCACACAAGCAAACAACTTTAGGCAAGGAAGTTTATTTCATGGGTTTTACTAAGCAGCACTCCACATTAAGTGGCATTCCTAAAAAGAAGAAGAAACAAAGAAATCTTTTAAAATATCAAAGACCAAATGTTTGTGTGTGTGTGGGGGGGGGGGGGGGGGGGGGGGTTGCAAACACAGCTGTATCACATAAACATTTTAAAGTGATTTGTGGATTGCCTTTTGTCGATTGGCCGGTGCCCCGTTAAGATCTGAAAGGATTAGGCGGGTAAAGAAAATGGTTTATCATTTTCCTTAGATTTCACAATTACGGATTACCATATTAATACTTTTGCATGGCATCGTTAAGAGTTTTCAGAATCCAGCATAGGTTTTCTCAGTTTGAGCCCCAACTGTTCTCAGCTTACAGCCTTGTAACCATCAGCACCCATGGGTTTTAAAGGAGCTAAAAGATTATTTAAGCTTTCAGTCTTTTTCTAAGGCTAAGGTTAAGCCATGAAAACCCAAAATAAACCTACAGAAGATTACCTTAGCGGAAACCTTTGGTTTAAATCTACAGAATTTAGAATTTACAAGGTCTGTACGATATCAGGAAAACACATAATTGTGATGATATTGCTGAATATTGTGATGGCAACATCTGTTAAAATTAACCCACATTTTACTGGCTCATTTCTTTCTTTATCTTTATCACAATGTCCCCTTAACTCTGAGTTTTAGCATCTCCACCACCAAGAATATACAGCCATTGTGGGCATCGAGAGCAGTGACAGACAGTCAAAGACGCCAAGCACACGATTTGGATGTAGACGTTTGCATGCATGGCTCTTGAAATTTAATATCCAACAGAATATCACATAAAAGGAATTCTTTGCACACATATACATAATTAGATATATAGTGCAGCACCAGAATTAAAGGAGTATTAAATGAGTTACAATTGTGCAGTTGTGCAATATTATCCACATGACAGTCAAAGCAGTTTGAGATTTTTTATTTTAATTTTTGAATTATTCTCACAGTGAGGTAAGATGATGGCGAAAAACAAAAGAATCATCAATGGGAATTTTTTCATCCTTCACTGACCTCTTGTTTTGATGGGAGAAAAATAAAACAGCCAAAGTGATGAATGAGACAAATAACAGTTAATATGTGAAACGCAATTTCTGTATATCCAGAGCCAATAGAGCGCAACGCTGATCCTCACATGAAAAAGAAAAATAATCTGAAGGTCTGTTGCCACTTGTCTTTTGCAGGCTGGATGTTAGAAACAGCCATCAGTGTTTGTTGACTGATGGGAGTTGATGTTGACGGGGAGCTCTGTTTGGTTTGGCAAGAGCATACATTGGCTGCCATTCTGAAGACGAAACCATGTGAGTGTTGCATGTACTTTCAAACAGTTACCAGCTCCACTCCTGCAACCTAGTTTGATTTTGTTTTCTCCAGACTGGCCCAAGCTCAACAAGAACTTCAGAAGAAGCAGGAAAAAAATCACAGCAGACCAAATTATGATTTTTTTTTTAATTAAGTCTACTGGGGAGGTAGGGGCAGCATCAGGGTCAACTAGTACTTCAAAACAGAAGTAACACTGAGTATGGAAATTGGAAGTTTTCTGTAGTAACTAGCTTAGGAAACAAGTACATAAGGCTGGCTGAAAACGTTCAGTAACAGCAGCCTTGTGCTTTACAGCATTAGCTGTGCTTTGCCTGCTCAACTTTAAAATGACACTACAAAAGTAAAAAATGCATTTCAAGTTCAAAGCCTGAACAAGCAGATGACACATTTACCAACAAAAACAGGGTATTGCCCCTTCAAACCTCAGCTAAAACACTATAATCTTGCGGGGCTTTCCTATAAATCACTGTCGTTTCAGGGGAGGGTAACAGCCTGTCTTTAAACTGAAAGGCAGCATTAAAGTGAACAACCTTAATGACACGTCTGAAGCTGCATGTTCAAGTCATACACAGTGGATCTCTTGCCCACCAGTTTTAGCCCTCATATAACGGCTATAAGCTAGAGAGAGAAAAAACCACACTGGATGGACAAAAGAAGCGCGCACACACACAGAGAGGCATGTCAGTGCTTGTAAGTCAAATCCCGAATGAAATGATGGAGAGGAATGGAACCAAGACAAACACCCACCTGCGTGATGGGTTTAACTCCCCTCTAAATTCTCTAAAAATGATGGTTTTATTTTATAGTAAGATATAAAGTGTCGGCGAAAGCTTACAAAAGAAAAGACACAAATAACGGGAGTTCTATTAACCATTTCCAACAGGTATTTACCCCCACAGCCCATCTCTTTAACAGCCAAAACCAACAAATCTTATCAGATCTGTTGGAAGTGGTATAGATCTCTGAGTAGGACAGCTCTGTTTCATCTGATATGGATTCACACATACACACACACACTTGACTCATCTGTATCATAAGAACACCCACACAAACATCTGCACATAAACAGTACATCAGCAAGATAAACATTTGCACTCAGCTCGTGTTCATGAAGCTACAGCTGCAACGCCTAAACACACATAAACAATTACCTTGAAAACCGGCCACGTAGCGCGACAGGAGCAGCTTGAGTCTGGAGCTGTAGGTCTGCAGGAGGTTTTGGACATCTCGCCGGGCCGCCACCTGGTACTTCTCCTCCATCTTTTTAGTGCAGCATGTCGAGCTTTTGGACGTGCACACCTGAAGTTCGGAACCTTAAAGCATCCGACATTAGGTGTTAGGATCTTAAAATATCAGATAAATAGATTAATAAAATAAAGTATTCTGCTGTTAATGTGTTCAACATCTATAAAAAAATAATAAAAAGAACGAAAGTAAATAATATTTCAGTGTTACAAACTGCCCTCAGAACAAATACATTTCTTCCTTCCATGTCTTCATAAATTCAAAGCTAACACATGAAAGGTAGAAACTGGGGATAGGCATGTTGCCTTTGAATTAATCCACATTAACTTCCACTTAACACAAACAAATCTGGTGGATTTGGCACTCTAAATTAACTAGATGCATAAAAAGGATGTCCATTGTAACAAAGAATCACACTCTTACTTTCATCAGACCAGAAGTACAGTAACAATTGCACACTCTGGACAACTAACACATACTACTGCAATAACAGTAGTGGGGAGTATGGAAGTTGGAACCTCTCCTTACTTTTTACACTGCCTTATAGAAGTGCAAATAACACTTCAATATTTTGTGATTTTGCAACCGCAAACTTTAATGTATTTTAATGAGAGTGAATAATTGTGAACTGGAAGGAAAATGAGAAATATGTGCAAATGTATTCAGCCACCTTTACTCTGATCCAGCTAATAAAATAGTCTATCTGTGCATTACTGAATCTTAGCAAGAATACAGCTATTCTGCGAAGAGTTCTGAAGGTTGTTAGAGAACAAATATCATCATGTAGACTAAGCAACACACCAGTCTATCATTTTATTGCTTTGTAAACTTATGACATAATGTCTCAAGCTTTTTTTTTAAGGTTTTTGGGGCCTGAGTGGCCTTTATTGACAGTGCACAGACTTTTTGAAGGGGGAGAGAGGTGGGGGAAGACATGCGGAAAAGGTCACCCGGGACGGGACTTGAACCGGGGACGGCCGCGATGAGGACTGAAGCCTCTGCACATGGGGCGCCCGCTCTAACCACTGTGCCACAAGACGCTCCATGTCTCAGGCTTTGAAACTTTGAAAGCATCAACTAAAAATGGAAAGAGTAATGCACAACTGCAAATCTCAGAGAAGCAACCACGAGGGCCACTATAACTCTGGAGGAGCTGCAGAGAACCATAGCTCAGAAGAGACTAAACTATTATGCACTCTACAAATATGGCCTTTATGAAAGAACGCTATAAGAAGTTAGCAATGTAGAGGACACCGCTTTTTACCTACATGCAAAAGGCTGTGTGGCAGAAAATTAACACTGCACATCAACCTGAATATACCATCTCAACCAAGAAGCATGATGGTGCCAGAGTCATGATGAACCTCCCAGCAGAACAACAAAGAAATGGTTTATAAAAAGGCACAGTTATGCTTACGTTTATTCAAGTCCAAATATAAATCCAATTGTGGCAAAAATTACAAACTGATGTTCACAAACGCTCCTCATTCAATTAGACTGGGCTTGAGCTTTTACCTAAGAAGAATTAGCTACATATCACATCTCTAGATGTACAAAACTTGTAGAGGCAATCTCAAATTACAGCTGTAATCTCAAAGAAAGATGATTCATTAAATTATTAACTCAAGGGAGTTCGATACAAATGTATTTCAGTTTCACATTTAGCATCTAAAAGGAAAAATATTAAAAGCTATCTAAAATATGTCCTTCCTATTCACAATTGCTTTATAATATTGCACCTTAGCGGACCCGCTGAATAAGACTGTGCTGTACATAGTGAGTTCTCTGCATCCTTTATTTCATATCCTCTAAAATGTATATATATAGTTGATGTCTGTACACTGGGAGCATGTGAAATGGAAGTCCAATTCTTTGGTTGTGCACACACTCATAAATTAAGCTGATTCTGATTATTTACTTTGTTGTTGGCCTAGCACATGATATCCATAGACAATAAATTTAAGTTAGTGGTGGTAAAGAATTTTTTTTACAAAAGTTTAAGGGTATAAATGCTTTTGCAAATGACTGAATGGAGACAATTCATAAAAAGAAATAAAAAAGATCATCAGCTGATTTTAAACCGGAATTTGTAAAATAAAAAAGGACCATCCCTAAAGTAGAAAAGCACTCAAAGCACAGACCTCCATCAAAGGCAGCTCAGTCCCCCCCCCAATCCAACTATGGGTTTTCAGATCATCCCCAAATTCTAATCACTTCCTCCTGGTCCCATTGTAGACATTTGCTGAAAATTTTATCAAAGTCTACATATAACTTTTTCCTTTTTTTCCTCTCCACTGTCACTACGTGCTTGCTCAGTATGAGGGATTGCTGTGGTTGGAAGTCCGCATCAACAGGACGCAACCTCAAGTCAATGACACGATGCAATCTGCTGGGATTCCTTACGCAGGAAACTAACTCAAACTTTAAACTAATTGGAATGTTAGTATGACTGTATTCAAAGGACTTTTCTTGTAAAGTGCCTTGAGATGACATCTGTTGTGAATCAGCGCTATATAAATAAACTGAATTGAATAAATATATATGGGATATAAGCCCCAACATCACATCGAAAGTGAACTAAAAAATAAAGTATATCTGAATAAAACTGCTATTTAATTAAACAAATTAGGTTTTGGATTGCCTTCTACACACATAGACGCAAGACAGCGTGCATCAGATACGAGACAATCAAAACATCCCAAAGGAGACCCAAAGCGCTACAAAAGCCTCCACAACAAGCCCAGACAGAGTTTGCAGACTGTTGTCAGACGCTATTAACTCCCCGCGAGGTCTGACAGTGAGCAGAGCTAAGTGATGGCATACATACTGGAATTCAAAGTCTCCCAGATAAGAATGCATGAAAGCCTTGCGTTTTTCACCTGCCAGAGTCTATTTCCACCTCCTTGCAGACAGGAGTTGTGACTTGCAACGTTTTGACCCGAACTGAAGTATCTTTGTTGCTTGTTTTCAAATATAGATACATATTTCTTAAGATTGCAGACATTTCTGCGGGCTGTTATTCTATACTGTCTACTATGTAGATGTACTTCGGAACCTTAATCTGAACCCATCAAGAAAGTGATCTATATCTTTCAAATGGCTCGATGGACATAGATGTGATAAGGTGATAAGACGGTCAGCAGTGAGGTATTTTACAACAGTAGCAAGTGTTTTTCTAAGACCGTATCTCTTAAACTACAGAACACTACCGCTGCAAACAATTTATCTCATAGAAAACACATTTCGGTTTCAGCTATGACAGCCCAGCCACAGGGGCTCATTTAGGGAAAGGAGATGTGGCACTATAAGGGATTATTTAAGGGGTTCTTGAGGGTTTTCTGCCAATGTCGTCAGGAGTCAGGGAGACAGAGTTTATAGGCTACATTTTGTGGCAGGATCGCAGTCAACACCATTAAGTTTTATTTTTCCAAAAACGAGGACAGAGTGTAGCAGGAGCAGCAGCAACAACAAGCCATCCAGTTAACGACAGTCCACGTGAAACACCCACACCCATAATTCCTCCTCAATCTTACACATAATTACCATGGATGGCATTCAGAAATCCAAGTGAGGCTGGGCTGACCTAACTTTAAACAAAAATAATTCCCATTTATACTCAAAAGCCACTTACCTGTTGTAAACAACCAAATGGGAGAGGGAGTTTCTGTACATCTCAATCAACAAGTATTCTCAGCCGCGTTGGTTCCTTGAGAGTTAAAACAGCATGACTTACACCAGCAGATACACTGGTAACTCCATGAGTAGCCTACAGCACAGGCTGCTGCTTAAACCTATCATTGGCCTGCTTTTTAGTTAAAGTTATAGTAAAAAAAAAAAAAAAAAGAGTGATGCAGTGCTACTCTACCCAGATCTGCATTTAAATATGTTCACTTGTACTCACATTTAATATGGTTTAAACAAAGTTTGTTGGCTCAGGGGCTCAGCCTGGATGATGACACTGTTTTGTAATTTACATTATGACTAAACATCTGGGCTTTGTTCTGATCTGTTCAAAGGAAATAGCTTCATAAAAGCGTCATCATGTGCCATTTCAGCAGTGCAAATGATTTTCTTAGGGAAGTAACTTTTATACATGTTCCTCTGCTCCCGATTGCGGAGTCATGACCTTTACAGTTTATTACTCTTATTTTGTAGATTATTTAACATTCAATACACAATATGCTTTATAGGATCGTTATTAGCAGGTGTGATGCTCTTCATCTTCATTAATTCTCCATTTTCTATAGGCCTAATAAAAAGGTGTTAGGCTACATGATGTAAAACTATAATATTAAATGTTTTCATTTGCGAAAAAGCAAACGGGAATCAACGCTTAAAAGACAGTCCATGTGCCATTCACATTTGTTTTACCCAGTGAGTAGTTACTGGAATAAATCAACGTTTCAGTAATATTCTTGTTGGATGTGACTGTGCATCTTAGGTGATTGCTCGGAGCTCATCCATAGACAGCTATTTTTGAATAATGGTCCACTCAGTGGATAGTGGGGTCAACATTTTTTATGGTTTCACAAATCAAAACTGAACTTTAATGTTAGTTGATCAGTTGTCCGCTTCATGATGTACGATTTAAGGGTGAACCTGCTCTGTGAGTTTGCCAAATATTTACAGTTCCCCCGTAATGGTCTTTACATAATACAAATATAGCAATATATTTGCGTTTTATGAACCTGCAATACCCCGTCAATATAAGATGACTCAAACCAGACCAGCATAAATAAAAGGGGGATAATTATATATAAAAATCCCAGGAACCAAAAGTTCGGGGATTGAGATTCAGTTTAGATCTCACTGCTCTGCTTACCTGATCTGGGACTTGAAGGCAATACCTGACGTAGTCCGATTTGCCGGAGTTGAAAAACTTTATGCGCCTCGCTGCATTTGTCCAGCTCCTCTCCGAGTCCCGATCCGCACAAACACAGAAGAAAAACGCAGCACATCAATAGCGCACTCATTTTAGTTAAATTCCTGCTTAATGAAGAGAACGCGGAGCTTGTTGCAAGTCAGGGTCCTTTCTTCACAAATATGCAGGCAGGTACCGGACGGGTCCACATCTCAGGTTTCAGAAACAAGTTCAGATCGTGTTGGAGATGGTTTATTTGAGACTGAATTAAATCCAGCAAACGATTCCAAGTTTCAGCAGTGTGACTGAAAGCTGCATGCTTCCCAAGTTTGCTGGACAGACAAGAGGCGGTACTAGCCTAGGTACCTGCACACAGGCGGACTGCAGCTGCTGAGTCGGATGACGCCACCTAGTGGACACCCAATTTCAAACCAGCAGACCTCATTTAATGAAAAGGTTCAATCAGAGGCTTCTGTCTAGCCATAAAAACTACAGAACTAACGCTGAGATGTAAACACCAAGCTGGCTCGTTTTCAGTAAGGCTTGATCCGTGCTAAATGTAATAAGCTTCATGAAACAGTGATTGAGACATCAAAGATACAATCTAACAAAATCCAGTTAATTGTTCAGGACAAAGGCCTTGATATATAGATATTCCTATAAGTAATAACCTTTTACATTGTTGCTGTACACAGCTACAAATGAACAAAAGAAATCAGAACAGTAAGTGTGTTTTAAATATTTATTTACAATCTTCAACATCGCAACGATTCAATTAAAAAAAACTACTCTTAGTGGCAACATGCATGTAGCCCATACTGGTCACAGAGACAGGATATCATAGAAATGCATCAGTTTGGTCAAATTCATTCAGGTCAGCGCATCTCCCAGCTCCTTTACAGGCCGGGACAAGTGCAATACCTACAGGAGTACAGCATTGCCACCGATCCCCACCTGAATAGGACAGGACAACACACCCAGACAGGACAGAAAGGGCTTTCACTCAGGAGAACACGGCTCGTCAACGTAATCAGTTTTGCATGGATTTGCACAGCACACATCTGTTAAAAGCTGAATGCAAACCAGCAAAACTGACCAAGCAACGATTAACAGATTTGTCGTCGACTACACCGCCCGGGCTGCAAGAATATACAGTTGGAAATACTTCAAGTGCTTACATTGCAGTAGATATGGGGAGAAACACTACCTGCACTATAAGCACTTTAGTACTGCAGAAACTGTAGTCATTGGATGATAACCAGCGAGCAATCCTTGTGTTCCCTATAAACAGTGGGCGCCGTACTGTACAATGATACACTTGATGTTGACACCCACAAAAACCAAGGTTTTAAAACAGGTGTAGAGCAAGCAGGCCACCATCAGTTTTGCATAGATTTGCACAACTCATCTATTCTTGTAGTGCAACTATGCAAAACTAGCAGTGAACTGCAAGATATTTGTGCCCAATTAGTACTGACTTGGTGGTGCATATTACAGCCCCTTATGCCAGAAGGAGCACTTAGGGCAGTAGGTGCTAGTCTATTTCACTATCTGCACTAGATGCACCTTAGCACAAAGACAGTACTTCAAGTGACATGAAAAACAAAGTTTACAAACAAGTGTCTATGTATTGCTGTAAGTGCCTCCACTGCAGTAGGTATCACATATTACTACCTGCACTGTAAGCACTTTGACAATACACAGACGGCATCACTGTTTCCCAGCAAAACTGAAAAGTCCTGTCTGTCCACAGCATGGGGTTCAGCACCTCGTGGTGGATCTGAAACAGGAAAGTGAAACAAAGAACACACAATTAGGACATCTTGGGACTTCAAGGCGACGAAACATACGAGCCAGGGGCCCAAGTCTACGAACAGCAAGGTCTTAACGCCATTATGGGCAGTGGTGTTATGACTGTTGTAGTCTAAGAGCAACACGAGGTCGCCGAAAACATGAATGAGCAGCATCGCTGTTGCGCCTGCGCAGATGGAGCCAAAGCCGTTCACCCCTCCCCCACACCATCTAACATGGCGCCTCGAAGTGCGCCAACGTTAGCACTTCAAACGACTTTAAATTAGGCGAGCTAATACAGCACTAGTGCTTAAAGCAGGGAAATTAACTCACACCTTCGTACTGTTTATGTACAGACGAAAACGTGACTTGTGTCTTTTCGGTCGCCATGAGGAAAAATTAAAAACCAAACAAGGCTGTGGTTCGTGTTGGAGCAGCATCCGCTGGTAGCTTAGCTGCTACAAAATGCTGTTTACTAAATAAGAAAAAAAACTTCCAGCCGGCATTGTAGCTACAAATATACGTGGTCCAGGGTAGTGACCGGTACTGATGATAAACAGCCATCATTGATACTAGCACAGCTAGTATCAATAGACAGAATTAGCCGCTACTCGACTAGCAAACACGTCTAAAAATAAACTAAAAACCACGTGTGCCCCCATTCCCCATTAGTTTGGTCGTCCTTGCTGTAAATTTAGTATTAACTTCTACCTTTGATGGCAAGGTTTTTTAATTACCAGAACTTCGCTAGTGTATTGATGCGCACAGGCTAGGCTAGCTAAGCTAAAACGCGCGGCCTAGAGCTGCCCCATGTGCTGCTGCTTTGTTCTGGGGGGCACTTTAACTCACACGCCACTGCACTCGACACTCAGCCGCAATTTGAGCACATTTTTACAAACTAACTTAACACATGTCGCACTCGTGTGTTTGAGTGCATTTTGTGATAATCAGTTCGGGTGTTTATTTTTTTATACACGCCGACCGCAGCCGAGAAGGCTCCACGCCGCTTTTTCAAATCTCCCTCATTCCCTCAATGGTGGAGCTGAGGGGGCTGCCATGCGCCTCACGCTACTCTGTTTTCATCGCCAACACGCCTGTTAAGGCTGTGCGTTTATACTTACACAACATCGCAAGCACGGAAAAACAAGTTAAAAGACTGTAATGCACCCCACTGGAGATTTCCTTCAGTAAAACATGCCCTCAAACCCGACTTCCTTACCGATAAACATGCGCTCCACTCACCAGCCGAAATCCACCATCTTCGCTCACTTGCTCGGGCTGCCGTGCTGGTCTCAAGCCGACAAAAGAGGCGAATAAAACCGCTGCTATCCCGAAAACTTTTCAAACAGCGGACGAAAGCGAAGTGTAAAGTGAGATCGGAACCGACTTAGAACCCATTTGGAGACCAGAGAAGCTTCTTCTAAATGATTGCGGGGTTAAGAAAGTGGCGCGAAGGCGACCAGTTGGTAACCATGTGGGTGAATGAAGGGCGGCTCCCACTGAACGTAAATATCTAGCTACTACCCCCAACTCCCCCTATTAGCATACTTAAACTACGGCACTTCCGACATGTCTCTATCCAACAAGCTTTCTGGAGGAGGCAGGGAGGAACGGACAGAAAATAACCCTCTCCGTTGGAAAGCTTTTATTTACAATATAAAAGAAAGTAAACTCATTGCGCACTTCGGTGGCCATTTAAATTCCACTGAACAAAATACAATCTCATCTTTAGGATTGAATTGATGTAAAGCGAATATTGCAGAATGCTGAAACTAATTAGAGCATATTTAACTCTTCAGCTGCCCTGTGTGTGACTGGGAAATCAAAACAATTAATTAACCTGTTGCTGCTTCACAATTAATTATACTTACTCAACGTTGTGTTGGTGTTGTACATATTGAACCAGGGCTTATAAATTAGTTCAATACTTTTAGCCTCAAAGGGAGAGAAAAACTATTTTTTGGTTATTTTTATATTAAATCGTTTTTTTCCTGCAAATTAGTTTATTTGGGTTAACTAAGTTTTTGGGGTCGTTGTTATTTAAATGTGTTGTTCTTTTTGTCAGGGAAAAATATATGCAAGGCTCAAACTAATAAGGAAACAACATGCATTAATAAACTGGCATTGATTACAGAAATGATACAATTGTTGTTTTACTTTATTAAAGAATTTGCACCCCAAGCACTCAGATGTCACAATATGCAAAATATGTTTTTAATTTTATATGTGCCTATGCTTAAATTTTTATGTCTATATACTTCTGTATGTGTTTTACTGCTTAAAATATTTCTTCTGTCCGTTTACCAACTTGCAGTTTTTCTGCACCATTAACCAAAAGTAGAAATTACTAGTCAGAGCAAATGACCTGGAATTAACCCTGATTATAATTACATGTTGTTTCTGAGTTTTTGTAAATTCAAATTACTCTGTGTTCTGTCAGTGTGTATATATATATATATATACACATATATATATATAGATAGATAGATAGATAGATAGATAGATAGATAGATAGATAGATAGATAGATAGATAGATAGATAGATAGATAGATAGATAGATAGATAGATAGATAGATAGATAGATAGATAGATACACAAATATGAGGAGGCTGTGCTCAATCTCTGGTTTAAAGCAGGACCAAAGCAAAACTTCTGCAAGAAACTATTTTGTGACATTTCTCAAATCTGATTTTAAGAAAACTTTACAAACAGTAATTTGTTGGAAAAAATAAATAAATTCAAGCTAACAATACCTATTTTTCTCTGTGTTTGAGTTTTTTTGTGAGGTTTTTTGTAATTTCTTCTTCAGGAACATTCTAAGTCATTTTCATGCACTAAAACTACCAATGCCTCAGTTTGTACTGGTGATAATCCAAACATTTTTTATAAACAACTCATACTTGTAAAAGAAAATGGACAAACTCACTGAGAAATTCAGGGAATTCTAACGTTTCTCTATAATTAAAACAATTAAACTGGAGGTTTCACTAGCAAAGGCGTCAAACCACATCAGAAGGAAATACTACAGTAAATCCTGCACTGATGCTTACACAGTCACAATTGTTTTGCATTTATATCAACAAATAGTTTTTTCGTTAAAGTAGAGATACTCGAGAAACGAAATAATGTCAGTGTTCATAGTTATAATGAATAATAATAATAATTTTTATTATTTGAACATGTTGGAAATTGTAACTCTTGGCTCTTACTGCCTTGTGTGGCTCAAATTTCTATCATCTAAATGAAAATAGGTTTAAATTGGATTCTGATTAATATGACATCTTTAAAACCTGCCAGTCCACATTAGGACCCTTTTTACACATGAAAAAAACAACACCTAAAAAGTAGTCACATTTCATTACAAACCACTTCTACAACCACAAAAATCGGCAATGCAAAAGAAGGATAGTAAATTGGGGTAATTTAAAAACTCTTCTGCTGTATTGCTGTGGTGAGATATTTCTTCTTTAGTTCATACGTTTAACCGCTGTTTAAAAAAACGTTTTTTGAGTTCAGGTAAATTATCTGCAGTTCTACTCAAGAGAAACTCAAGAGAAGGCCTAAAGAGGCCATTTGGCCATAACGTTTACTTGGGTGGAAAATCTGACTAACTAAAGCTACACATAACACCCTGATGTGCCAGTAGAAAGTCTCTTCAACTATATCTTTGTGTACTGCATAAATATGGAAACACAGAATAAACTGACAAAAAATAATTGTTTTAATAACAAAGAAGTCACAGATTATCCAAAAGAACATCCAAATTCCTTCCCCCTGTTCAACAGAACCACAGGAAGATCATCATCATAATACTGGTTTGATTGAATACATTAGAGACACTTTAACTAGACAGAAAGCATTTCCGAGTCCATGTTGTTGTTTTACATTTCATATTTCAAGTTTTATAAATGTGCTATCAACACCTTCTGCAAGAAAAGGCATGCAGCTTGAGGTTTTTTTCTGCTGAAGCCTGTTGAATTATGAATTAAATGTTTAAATATATATTTATGTATTACACTATATAATGTGGCCAGCAGAGGGAACCATCAAACTAAATACTGTACTATAATAACACGATTATTTTGAACAGTAAGTAGAACCTCTTTCTTTCACTGAAGTTTCTGTTGTTTGAAATTCGTTAGTTTTGCCACTGTGGTCAACAAAGTGAATGAAAATGCTCGTGCCAGGCAATGTGCTACAGGTTTTATATTCCCGTTCAGCACAGGCTGGTGGTGCATCAAGTATGACAGAGACCAACCTCAAGATTTGATCCACTTTTTCAAGAAATCAGTGTTTAATCCCCAGTCACCTAAATGACAGAGAACTGGACAACACCTCGCCCCGACTGCTCTTCTCCACTCAACACTGTGGGAGTGGGAGCGCTCAGTCATGACCCCCAACCCCCCACACAAAGCCAGTAGTTCCTCTGCATATGGAAGTGAGGTGGGGGGTGGGTGCACACGGGGAGGTTGTAGACTACACATCGTCCCATGGGGTCAGATAAAAGCTTACAGCTCTCCTTCTTTAGACCTCCCCCTCTGCTCTGAGCTCAAAGCTCTCTGCACAAGTGGTGTACAAGATTTATCAGCAATGCAGGTAGCAAGCGCTAAAGCAATTCTTGGTGATACTACATACTTAATGCAGGTAGCACCTTGAGACATAACATTTTATATATATATATATATATATATATATATATATATATATATATATATATATATATATATTTTTTTTTTAAACTTAAACAGTTTCTTCCCAGATTTGAAAGGCAATCAAAATCAGCAAGGAGGCAGCAGTTCCTATTCAAGTCCGCACTTGATATCCAAAACAACCCCTCAGATAGCTTGAGTACTTCTTTCCCTTCATTCTAAAATGACCCACCGCATGTAAGCCCCTCCCACGTCAGGGGCCATGAGCCCGGGGGGTCTCTGTTTTGTTCTTCCTATAGAAGCCTGACCGCCATTGTCTCAGCACAACCCGAGGTCAACTGAACTCACCTCGCCCGGCCACGACACATTCAGACGTGATGCTTCACATGGGATAAAACCATCTCGAAAGGCTCCTTTAAGGCAAGGGGGTGGACGGACACTTGCACACACATGTTCACAGAAAACAAACACACTTCCTTGGATTAAATGTGTTGCTTTAGTTTATCAAGAAAAGCATTGTTCGAGTCACTCATTTGATCAGTTTTCTGTTCAGATTTCTGGAGTGTATCTTTTTGTTTAATTTGGGTAAATTAAGTATTCCCATCGAAAACATAGCAAGATTTTTAAACTGGCTGCAACAATGAAGTTGTTCACAGAAAGTTATATTGAAGTTATCTTTGACAAAATAAATTCTGTTTATTCACACACATCTCCTGTGAAGGGGAAAAATTAAATTTTGCTGCCAGACAAGAATGAGGCCATCCATGCCTGTCAGAAGCAGCTTCCTAGTTCACTGTTCATGATTCCTGTACAGAGAGAGGATCTGCAACTGTACTTCAGTTTTTTCCTGTGTTGGTTACTATGTTTAAAGAAAATATGTAAAGAAAACTATTTGTATTTCCACACTTTGGTCCTTATCCCATTGTCTTGTGTCTCACCTTAAAACGTTTTTTTTCTTTTCATTCTTCCTTTTCTTTCCTCCTTATATGTTTGCTTGAGTCCTTTTTTTTCTCTTGTCATAACATCCTTTTTTTTATTTCATTCATAGGTCCTTTCTTATTTATGTACTTTGTTTCTTACTTTCTCATGTGCCTCCCAATTTTATTTTGTCTTTTTTCCTTTATTTTTCAAGGCCTTACTTCTTTCCCAACTTGCATTTTCCTTGTTCTTTCCATCCTTCCATATTTGTGTTTTACCTTGCTTCTTTTTATTTCCTCCTTCTTTCCTTCCTCATGTTCTCTCTTCTTAAGTCTGTCTTGTCCTCCCATTCTTCCTTTCTTTTCCCTTAATTTCCTTCCTTCCTTCCTTCCTTCCTTCCTTCCTTCCTTCCTTCCTTCCTTCCTTCCTTCCTTCCTTCCTTCCTTCCTTCCTTCCTTCCTTCCTTCCTTCCTTCCTTCCTTCCTTCCTTCCTTCCTTCCATCCATCCATCCATCCATCCATCCATCCATCCATAAATGAATGTTGAACATCTGTGTTTTATCTGTTAAACTAAATTTAAAGGACTGGCAATTCTGGAAAGCTGAATCTATGAAAGTATTTTGCCTTTAACATGGGGACAGTCAAGGAAATTTAACAAGAAACCAAATAAAATCTAGAAGTGTATATTTATTTTTGAACAGGAAGAGTTTCAGCACAAAGAGATCACATGTCCCAAACACTCTCCTGTCTGGTGTCTTGCTGTTGGAGACAACCGTGTCCCCGGTGGAGGGGGAAGCTCATGGAAGCTGACAGGTTGAAAATGTGCGGCATGATGTGGCTGAAGGAGCATGAAACATGTTCACTCATGAGCGCCTCCACACATCGCCGTGGGAGAGAAGAGCGACAGTTAAATACGTGTTTTTACATAAATATGTCTTTTTTACCTGAACTGGTAGTTTGAGCTTTTAGGCACAATACACATATGTGCTGACCTGCCAAAAAGGTACTTCATTTGTTCAATTCAGGCTATTATGAGAAAGTTAAGTGAGAAAAGTAAAATGTTTTTTCCTGCTCATATTTCAAGACTTTGCTGCTTTAATTTTTTTTTAAATTGTACAAACTACAGAGGTAAGGGGGAATTACAGGCAATATTTCAGTGATAATTTATTTACATTGAAATATAGTTTGGCTTAAATCTTTACCCGTTTAAAATAATTTGGACAACAGGATGGAAAAGCACCTAATTTATAGATTTTTTTAGTTTCTGATTTAATACACAGTACATCAACACTTCCCAAGAAATCATTCACAGAACCAATAGAACCAACTGTGATCTGTCCACTTCTTCCTATCAGAATGACTTGAGCTTTTTAACCAAATTAAAATATTCCCATGGTCATATTGCCACTTCATTATTTCATATATTAGCAGTTTTAATTGTATTGTGCCTGATTTTTTTGTCTAAAAAGGAATAGTTTTCCACAGGACTTTGCATGCTTACCATGCATATTTTCATAACTGCTTAGACTACCTGTCAATTTCTGTGTAGTCTCCTGGAAAGAAATATGGTGACGTGACTCAGATTAATGTTATCGACCTTGTTTTGGTTTGATCAAGGATTAAAATCTTAACTTAACTAAACAGTAAATGGAAGCAATTTCAACGGAAATATGGAGCAATATAAAATCTTCACAAAACAATATACAGTTGAATTAAACTATAATTATTGTAAAAAAAATTGTTAATGTATATAAACAATTAATCAAAAATACTTAGGATAGATAGAGGCAGACTGATATGAAATACATGAGTATGAAAAGTTTTGCCCAAAATGGAAGTAGGCTGGGAAGATATTGGGGAGCAAATTGGCAGATAAACACACAAACCTGAAGCCATCGTTCAGTTTTTAAAAAGGATCCTAATCTAAAGGAATTAATGTGCTTTGTGTCTTCATATAAATTCATACAATTTGGCAAATAACTTTTTTTAATTGAACCTTTAGAAACTGTGTACACAGCCGTCCTTTAGAAGTGCGATTGTTTACCATCACAACAGGCTGAAAAGTACCAAAAACAAAACAGTTTAACTGAAAACAAATGTTTTTAGTATCAACAAGGTGATATCTGAACAGATATTGCAAATAGATCAACTGAGGGTTGATGGATCTTTTAGGTTCTGACATTTTTAGTTTTTCGTTTGTCCTCACTTTTGTGCACTGCACAATATGTTGTTATGGTCAGGTACAAGAACCTAAAAAAAGATCAGAATTTATCAAAACTGAATTGAACTTAACAAGTACCCAAAGTCTACAGAAGAAGCTTAAAGACCTTCAGAAACTGAAAATAATGGTCTATGAAGGCCACTTTGAAAGATTATAAAACAGTTTGGCTTTCAATAGAATAACAAAAACAACGGTTTTAAAGTATTTCTGTATTGACCAAAACAAAAATAGGAAAGTCCCTTTAAATGTACTGTTGGGGCTGTTACTCTGAATTTAACTATTATTGGCCTCTGAAACTATTAGCTGTGATGTTTAAACCCACTGTTGCTTCAACTGGTTGTAATCTGTGCATTTTAGGTATTTCATGAGCAAAATAAAAATTCAGGACAGTTCTGCAGTTTCTGTTCTGATTCATGTTTTTCATGTTATTTTTATCTTGTGTTTACACAGAGAGAAGACAGAGCTGGAAAATTCACAGACTTCATCATTACTTCATTGACTTGAAAGAACGATTGTGGATTTCTGATTTACTTTATTAAAGAATTATGCTTTTTGATTCACTTCACAGCGTTTCAGACAGGTTCACACCACAGACTGTTGAAAACAATAAAACAAATGTAGCATGTTTGATTGCAATATTCTTTTGTCCTTTATTTATCAATAAGTTAAATAAAATAAGGTTAAACCTGCCACAGATGGCGGCAGTAAGAAAACATATTAAAAAAATCTGTTTACTCTGTTCCCATTTATCCCATTTCAAACGACTACATCTACTGAATGACATGTTGTGAGACTGTTTTCCACTCAGATTGTCTCACATCCTTCAACAGTATTTTGTGCATTTATTCCAGTGTTACTAAACAATAGGACAGGTGTCTCTGCTGGGTATAAAGAGTGCAACCCAGCTTTTACACACACTTCCCACATTAGTTTAAACTTGACAGCTGGAGTCATTCTCTTGTAGTGTTGTTTTTCAGAAGTACTAATTAGAGTAGCTCATACATTAGACTTTGTAGTAGACGTTGGTGGGGCTCTGAGGCATTATTTCCTGAACTATATACACAGGAGGGCCATATTCACCACTCACACGCTCGTAGTGGCGGCAAATCATGCTTTCGGACGGCCGCAGAGGGAAGACAACCTCGCTGTGGTCTGAGCCATCATTGTCGCTGCCGATGCTATCCCGCTTCGGCACAGCCAAAGTGCTGAGCGGCACGGAGGCAGGTGACTGGTGGTGCTGCTGCTGCCGTCGGTCAGGAACACGGTGACGCTGACGGTACCTCCACAGCAGCACAAAAACTACCGTAATAACCAGGAGGAGGATCAAGCAGCAGGAAATGACCCACACGATGAGTCCTGGCCCAGGCGGGATCGTCTCTCCAGCTTCAGAACCCATGTCTGTTATGGGGCAGATGAGGGAGAGCATAGGAATGTGAAGCAGAGATTTCAGGAACACGACACAATAATAACACCAAAGACTACAAACCACACCTCTCGATTGTCTTTGCAAAAACTTTGCATTTGACAACTTTCAGAAAATGTAATCAGTTTGAGGTAGTGAGACACCAGTAATCTGAATCGTGTCTTTTTTTTCTTGATAATTTTTTTACTCTTGAGCAGCTGGCCAAATACTGAAACAACAGATGTCTTTCAAGCCAATTCAATGCATCAAAACTGGAAATGCTCACATGTTTGAGTGTGTAAACTTGCTGTTAGGAGTTCAGTAAAAGTCAGATAAAATTTTGGACACATGCTTTGTTTCTGTTGGATCCATACCTCTAATTAGTTGTTGTGTGGGCTTATAATAGCTGAGCTCTGATAAAACACGACTGTTGGAATAAAACCACAGTTGGATATTTTTCCCTGCTTGGTACACCCGAGCCTCAGAAATCGGGGCTGGGGATGACAGCTTACAAGCAATATTTCAGTAATGAATAATTTACACTGAAATACAGTTTTGCTCAAATTTTTACTTGTTGAAAATCATTTTGACTACAAGAAGTAAAGCACCTTTAGAAGAATATAAGATATTTTTCTGATTCTGATTTAATATACATCAACACTTCCCAAAAAATTATTCACCGAAGCAATAGAACCAACTGTGCCAAAGTCTTGAATCATTATTTATCTCCTATCAGCAGCCCAACATCCTGACATAATTTAAATCAGTCTTTTTCAGGTGTTTTCCAGGATTCCTGAAGGTTTGCCACTTCATTATTTCATATATTTGCAGTTTTAGTTGTTTTGTGCCTGATTTTAATGTCTAAAAAGAAATCGTTTTTGACAGGACTTTTCATACTCACCATGCATATTTTCATAACTCCTTCAACTCCTTTTCCATGTAGTTGTCTACTGCAAGGAAATATGGTTTTGTGATTCCAATAAATGTTATCAACCTTGATTTGGTTTGATCCATTAGCTCTATTAGACTTGAGTATCATTTAAAAAAAAGTGATTCAAAAGGGCTCTTGTCATTTAAGGAAAAATCTAAACTCAGACTTACGCTTAAGAGAAAAAGTGAACTGGAGATGATTGTTTATGCATTTGTTTAGACTAACCTGGATTACTGTAATCATCTCTTTACATGTTTCTCAAATCAGTTTTAGGTCAACTTTAGATTTAGACAAACGAGTCAACATCACTCCAGTTTTGGCTTTTCTGCAATGATTGCAAATAATTTTTGAAAACTGAGAAAACATTTTGCTAAATTGGTAATCTTATTAATATATCTTAGACCTTTATCAACCCTAATATTTCTCTTGATCTCTTAGATCTTTAGGACAACGGTTGCTGATAGCCCCACACAATCTCTATCCTGATCCTGAGGGGTTAATCCTTCAAGTTAGTAGCGCTTAATCATGTATTCATTGCAAAGACACTATTAACTCATAAAAAGTAGCTGCAGGGACTTTTTTTTTTTACAGTAAGTCTTCACTTAGATGTATAGCTTCAACATGGGTTGAATCTCATTTCCCCTATTTTGTTTAGCAATTTTATTCATTTGTAGGGTGCTTTTAATGATTTTATTTTTTTCTGTAAAGCACCTTGTGATTTTTATCTGTGAAAAGTGCAACAAAATAAGTATATTTCTTTACTCACAAGCTAAAATTGGTATTAGTCAGTAAAAGACTATTCAGTGCACCTCTAATTAATAACTGCTCTATTTGTTAAATATCATTGATTTTACTACAAAACAGATTTACTTTACTTTCTACACTCTTGCCTTTCGTGGTCTTGGTCTTTGGTGGTGCAGGTGGAAATCTGGTTGGTGACTCCTGAAGCGTTAGAAGTGGATTGGAGGAGTCTGGAACATAAAACACATCACATGGAGCACATTAGAAAGAGCACACACATCTTCAGCTACACTGTGTAGGAGGGTTCATGTCACATAATGAGTCAGTGAACATCACTGAAACCACAATGATGTCGCTCCTGCGGTTAATCTTCATTGTTTCACGTCAGTAAGTATTTAAAAACGGGGGGGGGGGGGAGAGAGATGCAGATTTGGGTCAAATAAAAGTGGAAAAAAGGAGTTTCTAACTTAATCAAGCCACAGCAAAGTTCTGCTTTCAGTCACAACGGGGACTTTTATCTTTCTTGGCTGGAAAAATTATAGGCACCTACACTAGGATAGTACATGATAGAATGCAGGCATTTCTGATATGTCATGAATAATATGGTATTTTTACATTAAAAATGTGATAATATTTTTTAAATAAAAAAGGTGTTTTTGCCCATATGTAGCTGAAGGCTAATTTGCAGGCCCAATCGGGCTTTAAGCAGTTAAACTTTTGAACCTAAAAATACAAAAGATGCTATTTATCAAGAAAAAAAACTAAAGTGGACACACAGCAGTACATAATAGAACAAAAACTACTGACCAGAATAGGATGTGTATGCTGATGTGAAACAAGTGTAACAGAATTAGACAAGTGTTTTTAACTTGGGGAAAAAAACCTCTCTAAAATCATTTAACTTTTTTTTATTACTGCAAATCTGTGGCCATTGAAATACGGTAAATATGAGTAAAGGAGTAGTTCCTGCAGACTTGTTCCTTATTACCATATTTTCTGCTGCTAAGGTTTTACTCACCAAGCCGTCAGTTTTATAAAAGAAAGATGTATAAAACGTTCAAAGCTTATACGATTTGACCTTCTCGTTGAATTTCACAATGATTCTATTAAATTGATTATGATCTAAAACTAATGGGAAATGGAGGGCAATTTTAAAGACATCTGTTTAAAAGGAGCATCTTAAAAAAGCATTTAAAGGCTACTTTTTGTTCCCTCCCTTCTGACAGCAGATGAAAATAAGCAGAAAATATTCAGCAATACGTGAGTGGGTAAGTCTGTCAAAATAAATCAATTAATCACATGATAAATTAAAATGAGCACAGTAATTATTCCAGCCACAAACATTTTCATTTACATATTTATTTGTTTTCCTCGCATGTCTCAGTCTTTCTACCAAATACACTGGATGAAAAAAAAACATATGGTCCATTTAATAAAAAGGAATTTTTGAATTCAAACTGAATGTTTTTGTTGTTGGTTTGCATTTTTTGTTTACAAAACTCTTAACTGGTAGTTTAGGCTGTTTTTTTCTCTGTCTAAGACAAGTGATTAATACTTTCCTGAAGGGCAATTTTGTTTACAGAGTTCATCCATTTCATTTCATGTTTCGGTTGTTTTGTTAATTTATATTGCATATTAAAAATGTCTTCCAGTTGCAGTTGTAAATGTTAATTAGAAATTAAAGTCAACTGATTGTTCAGAGGGTGTACATGCATTATTTAATTTGTTAAAAATGATTTCAGAAGACAATATTATCGTTTATCGCAATAATTTCTTGGACAATTTATCATCCAGCAAAATTTGTTATCGTGACAGGGCAATACGTGAGTCATGTTTTTATGACACTTTAAACTTCTAATTTAACAAGCATGTGCTGAACATCCTCTACTCAGAGAAAAAAATATGTTACATGATTTTAAAAAATCTAAATAAACCAAGTAGTGTCACAGAAAACCAGCCAGTGGTTAAGGAGCTGATATTTATTTATTTAGAGAGTGCTGTTAATGACCCTTTTCCCCCAATCAGGTGGCTTTCTGATTCATGCTTTCATCCATTGAGGGAACAAAAGTTATCCAAACAAACCTGGCCCTATGTGAAAAGTAGGAATAATCACCCCCAAACCTATTAAGCAGTTGTGCCACCCTGGGCGACCACAACTACCATCAAGCACTTATGACAGTATTCAATGAGTCTTTGACATCACTGTGGTTTGCTGAATTCTCAAAGCCTTAGAAATGGTTTTGTGACCCCTCCCAACCTGATTGATCATTTCTCAGCTCCTCTTCAATTTCTTTAAATCAGAACATGATGTGTTGCTTTTGAGATCTTTTTGTCTGCTCCTTAATGTTGCCAGAATGGTTTAGTTTAAATGATTTCTTAATTTCATTGGTCTGTAGCTAGTGATTTGAGCAAGCTTGCCATAAAATGGTTAATCACAGGTAATTCATGATTTAACAAGAGTAGCAACTACTGTACTTTTTCACACAGGACCAGGTTGGTTTGGATGGCTTTTTTCTCAGAACATTCTCCTACGAAAGCTGCTTTTTGCATTTACTCAAAACTATGTTTGTCTGACATTGACATTTGCTCAATCCAAAACCTTTAAATGTGAGAAAAAACGCCAAATCTGTTTACAGCATTGTAAACAACAGGTTGGTTGAAAGTTTTCAAAGCCTTAGGAACTTTATTTACTGCTTCAAAACAACAAAACTTTTTATTTTAATCAACAAATTATACAATACTATTATTTTCTCCTTCACCATTCAGGTAAAAAATTATGGCTGATAGTTAAACGCCTGTAGAATGTAATATGAAGTGCCGTACAAGTTAGAAAGGCAATGATATTTTTTTTATATATATTAGATTTTTAAAAAATGTAAAGATACCTTTGTTCTGCTAATATTTTAATCATGTATGAAGTACTGATGAGAAACTGGGAAACCCCTTATCTGAGAGACACATCATCACAGCAACTGTTAACTTACGTCTCTTTAACATTAGAACAAATGTCTTCGAAAAGAATTGTCATGTTTTTACTATTTTGAGAAAATGAAAGTGAATTTGCATATTGCTCAAATATCCTGTAGCTGTTTCCTCCAAAATGATAGAGCTGATAGTGGGTGATATTTCTTATTTGCACAAAAACAGAAAACATAACTTCAGCAATATGAGCTGTCTGTATAAAAAAATGCATGAGCTGTATTGGAGGATTTTGAAGGGGCTCCCCCAGGACCTCCAGACACTGACGTTACAAAAAGTGCCAATTAAAAACAGAAGAAAAAAAATCAAGTCATTAAGACTGAAATTGTCTTTTACAATTTGGTGAAAATATTAAAAAGAAAAGTACCTCTGAGATGTAATGATTGTGTTGTTTGTACAGTTTATTAAAGGTTGGGTATTTTTTTTCCACCACTGCAGCTTTAAATACTACAGCTTCAATCTGCAGCAAGTGGAAAAATTAGAGACAAAAAGCCTCCATATATAAATCAATGCGTGAGGCACTGAGCATTTCTTTAAACATAAATCTATATTATGACCTTTGCATGAACAGCGAATAAACTAAAACAGAATGTTCTGATTTATTTTCATTATAGATTTGTGATTTCTGCCTGCATTTCAGTTCCAGTAACATACCCATGGACCTTGTTAAGTCTTGCTTCAGTGAATTATCATTAATTCACTACTGACTCTTATTTAAACGTCCTGAGCACACATTTTCATATTCGCATACAACATAACCACCGGACATGTCTGAGTTTCAGTTTTACACGCACCATATGCTTAAACAAATCCAGAAAGTCCATGATGGCGTCCAAACCGCTCTACATGACTCGCAACACGGGTGGAGATTAAAAACAAGATTTCAACCAAATCTGAGCTGTTAAACTCCTTCCTTTTTTTTGCAATAAAAAATAAAAGATTTGTTTACACAAGTAATGTTTATAAACACAGCAAGAAATATTTTTCAGTTATGATCAGCACAAGAAGCACATGAAAAGCTTATTTTTCATCTCTAATGCTGATTCAATGAATAATTTATACAAATAACATTTCATATATTCGTTGGTAAAAAAGAAAAAATAC
Source organism: Valencia hispanica (assembly GCA_963556495.2). NCBI lineage: Eukaryota > Metazoa > Chordata > Actinopteri > Cyprinodontiformes > Valenciidae > Valencia > Valencia hispanica. The sequence goes on along the minus strand of OY747701.1, from coordinate 26,605,648 downwards.
ATAAGACAGAAACATGAACAGAAAGCCTGCATCTTTTAATATCTAATTAAGTGGTTTTCATGTAGTACAAGCATTTGTATTAAAATGTTTCTTTACACATAAGCATATCTGATAAAAGCATGAAAATATGCAACAATGTGCTTTTCTGTGAACAATTCCTGACACGGTGAATTTAAAGTAAGCAGGGACATATTAAGTGAGCCTACTTTAATAATTTGTTATTCAGAGCATGTGATAAGTGCACAAATTGAAAACACTGAAATGATATCTATTTTGAAATTAATATGAGGAGGAAAATAGAAAAAGAATCTATTGACTGTATTTTCAGTGAGGGATAATACTGATAGTGGTAAGCTGATGCTGGTTTGAATAAGAGATTTTTTTTTAAACTCAGTAATTCATGATGACAATCTCTTTCAGAGAGAATGGCCCCATGATCAGATTAATGGAAATCAAACAGAGATGATATTATTGGATTAGTATAACCTTTTTGAGCAAAACAACTGTTGCCATTTGTTCGTTAGGCTGTACAAATCCGGATCTATGTGCGTGTGAATGTGTGTGTGTGTGTGCACGTCTTTGTCCACGAACACTAAAATAAACACATGCTGCTTACTCTGGCCCACTCTCAGCACCAGTTTCATGGATTTGGTCCTGCACACCCCTCCTCTCGTATTATCCAGTCCTCTCAGAGACCCTGTGGAGGTGGCTGGAGAGCAAACATGGGAGAATAAATGTTAAATCAGCTCCAATGAATTAGAATAAGACAAGGTTTACAAGCTATGGATTGTTTCAAGGCATTTTTGCCTTTTTTTCCCCACATGCAGGATGGTAGTTACATGTAAAGGGACGTCTTTGTAACATCCTGATCCAAATTATGATAAAATATGTCTCAAGATATTCCAAGACAGTATCTAGAATTGAAATTTTAATGCAGAACTGCAGCATTAGTCCGCATTACTTTGAGCTGCGTGCAGCTAATAAACTGGAAACTGAGAGTAATATTCTCATTAAACTGACTAACCAATGACTTCTGCTCTACACACAGCCTTGGCATAAAAAATGAGATGAATAAAACATTATTTCAGCTTTTTTCATAAAGCAACTCTCACTGCAAAAACCCAACTTCCATTGAAGAAAAAAAAAAAAAAAAAAAGCTCATCTCATAGCACACACATACCGCAAGAACTCTGTTTCACCCCTGTCACTCACACACACATAGACTTGTTAGGAGCATTTAGGTCAGATAACATTTCACAGGCTACAAGCCACGTTGCAGTGAAAGCTCCCATCAAATCTGCCTGATGCTGTAAAAGCCTTGAGTGATTTGGGGCATGCAAGCCCTTGGAATCACACTGGCCTCCCAGAGCCAAGTCTGCCGTCGGAGCATGGCGAGGTGGCGGGCGAGGCTACATGGTCGGGCTTGCTTTCTTTCTCATGCATCACTTGCCACTGAGATCCTGCTTTAACCGACAGTGGTCCAATAACGAGACCACAATGATTTTTTTGGGTTTTTTTTTATTCTTACTTGAACTGACAAATTGAGAGGGAGCCGAGTATGATGTCCTCATCACATCCTGGGAATAAAAATAAAGAAATAAAAAAAGGGAAATGCTTGGATTGATTCAAGTGGGATTCCACCTGTAGAAGCTCAACACCTATCTGACTTACAGGTGATATAATAGTCCCTCCCCTTGAGGAACTCCAGGCCCCAGAGGTTTGGGCTGAACTCCTGAAACTTGAACGTGAACTTGACATCCTGGTCCGGCTTGTCACAGTTCAGCAAGGGTGTGTCCGTCTTGTCCACGCCGCAGATCTCCATCTGACTTTTGGTCACCAGGTACACTTTGTAGAATTCCTCCGTCCTACCTGAGGAGGGGTCAGTCCGGGGGCACACGATGTCCATCTTGTCCCCTATCTGGGGGTAGAGCACCAAACCCTGACCCGGAGTGAATCTGGGAAGATTGAAAGCGAAGAAATCTTAGCTTTAAAAATGCAGGCTTTGATAGATAATTCTTTGCTCAGACTAATGAATCATACAGTAGCAGTGCTTTTAGCAGGATATCAACAGCCGGAGATCCATTTTTAGTTTTTGAAAATCTCCAGTGAACCAACAGCAAGTTAGAAATTGTGCCAAATATCCTTCCAGTTGTTAACAAAGACAAATGATTAAGATTCAGGATTATGGTTACAGATCAGAAGTCAAACTCGGGGGGGTTTGAAGCATGATTGAGCTACAGCAAGTTTATTTTAAAGTAATCATTTTAGATCTGATGATTACATGTGGTTTTCTCTGAATTTCTGATGAGGGTTTTCTGTAGCCTAGTTGTGGGCTATATAATAAACCCTAAAGCAACTTAGAAATAAACGATATCTGCCACATCAAAGAACGAAATCTACCACACTGGACCCAGAGAATCTTAGAAATTGTTTAAAAAAAATAATCTTTCTGAAAACTTTTCATTGCCCAGTAAGTTCTCAAGAGCCCGCAGCCAAACCTCACCTCTTCAAGTGCAGAAAAAATATTTCCTTAACAAATTAAAGTAAAAAAATAAATAAATTCGTGATCATAATAATAACTGCAGGCACGGTGAGGCATACATTTCTCATCATCTGCTCATCTTCTTACTTTGCGTTGGAGCTGCTCCAGTGGATCGACTCCAGCGTGACGCCCCGGCAGGAGCAAACGATGGCGAGCAGGATCACTGCGCCGCAGCTCCGTGCGCGTCCCCCCATCGCGGGTAAGGCACCTCAGGCAGAGTATCATAAAAAGCAGAGCAAACTGTCCGCCATCTGTCGCCTCTGCATGTCGCCCGTGGATCCAGGTGAGCGCGGAGAAGAACACACACCTGAGGACAACCCCGCTGAGTTACGAGTCTTCCACTCACAGTTGTGGGAGATCCTCCACATTGCGCGTAACTGGCCACAAAGTCATTCATGTGACGAGATCTGCGTACAGTGAGGAGGAAGACTGTGCGAAGTGTTTCACTGACCGCCCTTAAACAGCCTCACATGCCTGGGAGAGAGGGGGGAGCGCTCGTCTATTGGTCAGTTTACTCACAAACTCGTGGTTTTAGGCTCCTAAACACTTTGACTTGAACATCACAGGTGACGCTTTTAAACATCAAAAACAATTTTAAGGGAATTATTTTAACTGTTAACTGATGCACTGGTCGATCAGCCAGAGATCAGATTAGTCCAGTTTTCCTTGACCGGCTCTGACTGGTAATTAGTAGCCTACTGAAACACCTGATTTCTCTTCTTCTGCATTAAATGCATCAAAACTAAGAGCTCCTGCACGCATTGGTCTATAAATGCATTAGCCACCATCATCTACTCTGGTGTAGGCTATTTAAAAAATAACATTAATAATGTAGAGAAAGATTAGAGAAATGCCTTGATATATAAATAGGGATGAGCTTGTGATACTTTCAATTCTGTTGCAATTTTCTCTTGTACCTCTAACAAAACACATGCAGACCATTTTTCTCCTTTATATATATATATATACACCTGTAAGTATCTGCTAATAATAAACCTGATCGGTGCATCTCTAAAACAAACTGATGACCCAGTGAAGGAAAAATGGATGTGCTTTGTGACTGAAGGTAAAACTTTTGTTTTATGAGTGAATATTTTTATTCACTATTTTATTTTATGTGCTATCACTTCATAATAATATTTTTAAGCCCCCGTGTTTGCATTGTGGATGAAATCTGCACCATAAATCTTGTGTTATTATATCAAAGCAATATAAATCATCCTGAATAAAAATCTCTAAGACAAGATGACTGCAGTGGGTACAATGTAGACAAAACGATATTTGAAAGAAGTTTGCAATGAATAATGACAAAGATTAAATGTCAGACAACATCAGCGATGAAAACCAAGATATAATGTTGAAAAAATGGATGAAAACTACACAGAAATGTTTAAGGGTTAACATTTATCAGTCACATTGGATGGAGAGTATTTGTAAACAATCATTTTTTAATTCTCATCACAGATTCTCAAGGCTTTGCGTCTGGGCTTTGACCGGGCCATTCAGGGCCATTCCATATGTTTGAAATCTTTTTTCCTGTCCCTGCCAAAGAAAAGCATCCCCAGAGCATGATGCTGCCTCCACTGTGTATTATACTGTGGATGGTGTGTTCAGGGTGATGTGCACACAGACGGTTTTGCATGTAGGCCACAATGTGTGCTGTATCCCCTTTATGGTTTGTGGCAGACTGCGAACCAGACTTCTCATGGCTTACTTAAAGCAATGGCTGTCTTCTTTCCACTCGTCCACAAAAGCTGGATTTGTGCGGAGCATAACTACTTATACTGTCTACATATCCTCCCACCTGAGCTGTGGATCTACAGTTCCTCTAGGGTTTCCTGTAGTCTTTATGATTAATGGTGTCCTTACAGTCTGTTTAGGTAAATAACCATGTTTTAGAAGGTGTGCAGAGTTTTTCAAATTCTGTGACATGAAGAATGATTAAGAAATTGATTCATTTTCTAACAATAGTTTAAACCTCCCCTCAACTCTTTCCCTAACCTGTCTGCTGTGTTCACATGCACTTACTCTGTATTAGCTAACTAGGTGACTTTGAAACCCAATTGACTGGACAAGATTTTATTTAGATGTGTCAACGTGAGGAGGGATAAATACAAATGCTTATCAAAGGACAAACGCCGCTGGCCAAATGTGATGACAATGCGGAAGTCACAAAAATTACAGTTCCCACTTCATCCACTATAGGGGCTGGCTGCAGAAAGGAGCAAGTTCCCATTGACTCCCATGTTAGAATGCCAATTTCACAGCAGAAATAAACATGTTTACAGCATGGTTCAAAGAACCATTTTAGGTTTTATAGGTCAAGTTTACGGTCATGACAACTCTGAGGGGGGTGATTTTTTAAATATAACTCATCCGTTTAGATGTAGGCTACTTTAAGCTTGAAATTATGAATAATGAGAGACGTGTTATTTTGATTGGCAGGTCTCAGATGAGCCGTCAGCGCTAGCGCTGGTGGCTAGCGGCTTGCTCCCCCCTGCTTACTCCAGGGAAGGCCGCAGCCTCGGACTCACATTAACAGCTAGCCTTTTTTCTTTCCCTGAACTCAATTGCGTCCGCAATGTTTATTTGTGTTCCGATGTTAATCGTGCACATATTGGACAAAGATAGCTTGCTGTGCCTACTGATTGCACTGGAAGTCTCTGCTCCATTTTTTTTTTTTTTTTTTTGTATAAGTGAAATTATATTTCTGATTTAAGATAACGCTGCTTGGTCAAAAATGGGTTGAAATGATCGCATTTACTTCTGTACATATTGATTATTAAAACTTGTTTTGATTAAAATTTACATAGTTTTAGTGCAAGTTATGGACCAAAAAGGCTTTATGATTTTATTTGACTAAATGATTGAATCTGCATAGAAAGCAGAGAGGTAGTAGAGTTGCTCAACCACGGTTTTCTGGCTAAAAGCGCTCGCTAACCTCCGTTAGCTTCGATTAGCTCTGGGTTAGCTCAGTTAGCTTGTAGCTACACTGGCTCAGAGTGTCAATCATCCACCTCCACCCTCACAGCCTTACTCTCAGCTTAACCTCTTTGCCTATTTTTTGTATTTTACGGGTGTGATGAGGTGCGTGACGCAGTCAAGATGGCGGAGGTGGGAAACGCCCAGTTGGCTTCAATTCAGCTCTTCAAAAACCTACAGGTGAGGTCATGGAGGCTCTGTCCATCTTTATGTATATACAGTCTATGGGTGGGACTTAATCTGGATCAATTTTGGAAAGTTTATCCAAAGTGTATTCACTGTGAATTTGAATAAAATCAACCAATCTCTATAAATAAAGAAACACACTGAAGAACAAACAGATTTTTAACATATTAGCTCATATTACTGACTTCCTCTAAAAAAACTAAATAAAATCTACAGCTTGAAATTTTACAGTGAGTTTGATCTTCGTTTCCCAATTATCAATGCATAAAGGGTCTTTGTTGCAAAAATTGACTGAAACTGGGTGAATGTTTTTTTAAGTTCACTTTATTTTCCATGTTAGCAGTCAAGATGGTAATCCTCTCATTTTCAGGGAGCGTGGACTAATGACACAGTGGTTTAAGAGATTACAAGGGACTTCTGTCACAAGACTAAAGCTGCCCACACGGTGGCTGAGCAGCACAGAAATGTCTCGAGTTTCTGTCAGGGATGGATCTGGTCGCATGTGTTCAAAGTGTTAGCATCTTCTCACATATATATAATTCAGTTAAATCTCGACAGCCGACGCAGATGCTGAAGTGTTTTCCCATGCAAACACAAATGTGATTAAGTCAAAGTATTTCCTCCCCCAAACATCAGACACACAAGCTCCAGATATTTTAGATTTACTATCTCCTTATAAACTGTTCTCAACTAATCAGTTTACAAAAAGCAAACAACCCCCCCACATATAATAATTACAATGTGAAACAAATCCCTGTAAATGTTTTATTTTAAAGGTACCTTTCACTTCTCTTTTTCTGTGTAGTGTCCTCTCAACAAATGTTATTTATACTGAGGTCAATTAATTTCAGGCAAATTGTTTATGATGAGGGCTGCACAGTGGCGCATGTGGTAGCACTTGCACTGCCTTGCAGCAAGAAGGCCCGGGTTCAAATCCTGTGTACTCCAGCTTCCTCCCACAGTCCAGAAACATGACTGTTAGGTGAATTGGTCTCTCTAAAATTGCCCAATTGCACAGTGTGTGTGCATGGTTGTTTGTTCTGTATGTCTCTGTGTTGCCCTGAGATGGACTGGTCTCGCCCCGTGACTGTTGGAGATAGGCACCAACCCCCCTGCAACCCTGCATACGATGGACGGGTACAGATAATGGATGGATGTTTATGATAATTGATGATTGATATGGTCATTAAATAATAGAGCTGAGAGTATACTGTATAACCCAAACCAAAAAGATGTACCAACTGAAAAACTGAAAAAAATGGTTCGGCTGATTTAATAATAGACTGTACATGACTTAATATTTAGTTTTCTGAATGCTCTGTGGTTTTATGCCTCATTGAGAGTGCTGATCTCTACATTGTATTTTTAAAAACAAAAACAAAGATTTGTTTTTTTTTCTGTCATGCTGGAGAACACTAATCCCTTCATGTTAAATTGTGGGGGCAGTTACTTATTATGGTCTTGCAGTGACACATAAATATACATTTGAGTGTCATCAGCATTTTTATAGTAAAATCGGATGAGAATGGAGGCTTGAGGAACCCCACACAGGATCCTTTTGCTTACATTTACAGTTCGTAAAAGGACTCAAAGCTGTTCCAGTGTGGCAAAACCGATCTGAACACATCTAGCAGATAATGCCATCCACTTTCCCTGTCAACTCAGTGTTTTATTATCAACTGCACTGAGATCTGGTAAAATCAAGTCAGGGGTTTGAGATGTTCTGTTAGGACATATGTCTCTAAAACACTGTTTGAAATGTTCAATGACAAGACATAATGTTCCCTGAGGTGCTCTCTATTAATCAGAAGTATTAGGATGATCCTGAATAAAAAATTACTGGATCCTGGCCCTAATTGAAAAATAAACATCTTCAAATGGATGAGACAACAAAAAGCTTAAAATAATTATAATTAGGTCCGAAAAACACCTCCGTAACCAAGGATGAAGAACGCACAATAAAGCAAGTGCAGCTTCTTTGCCTTGATGTTTGCATTCTTTGACATTTAGGATGTCCATTTGGAGAAACAGTAAACCAACCCTGGTACAAAAAGATTTAGAAAAAGTACATTGCAATGAGGTTGAGGACCTGTGAAAAAAATGCTTCATCGCTCATGAGAAACACCTGCACTTGGTCTAGGTGAGGTTATTTATAACGGAGAAACTTATTCATTGTGAAGTTAAAAAGTTAGATAACTAGCGAAATAAATGATTTGAAATTTTCAAAAAAAAATTGAATTTACTTAACATTAAAATAGCTTAGTTTTAAGTTTCTCTCATTCAAGTTGAATTGGGGCATCGTTGTTAAACATCCACATATTCCTCTGTTGCTTAATGGTGTTCTTTATGTCCGCGGTCTCCAGTTCATTTTACTGCGAGATCTCCCAGGGTAAAGATAATGCTAACATGTTAGGTGTCAGGCAATAGACAACCCCTATCACGATTAGCATTAACCTCAACCTGGGATAGGCCTCAGAGGTGGTCATAGCTTCATCAACGCTGGTCCTCCTGAGTCCTGCAGGGGGCGACAGAAGCAAGTATCAGCGGTTAGGTTCGAGATTATTTCATGGGTTTGAGGTGAATGGATTTATATTCATTCACCTCAAAAAGAGGGTTAAAAAAGAACAGAGAGCAGCACTCACTGAAACCTTGTGAATATCTGTGTTTCAGCTAAGATAAAACAATATATTACATTCACAACATTGCCAGGATATTAACTAAAGATATTTTTTATTTATTTCTACATTTTAAAAAGAAAGTAAAACTTTGAAGTTTTGAAGGTAAAAAAAGATTAATCTGAATGTGTGAATTATCTCACTGCTTAAAATTTCAATTTAAATATCAGGTTTGAAATATGATGCAAATGGTTACTTTTCAAGCAACAGTCACTGTAATTCAGCTTGGCTAATATAGAAATGATTCTCCAGTTCCAACCTTTTGTCACCTGAATATTAGATGACAACGATATTAGGAGCACAACTTAATTCAGTCGCTAAAACTTGATTATAGTCTGAAAGAGCCCAAGCATGGAGCAACTAGAGCTGTCCGTAAAGTTTCGTAAATGCTAAACAGTAACAGGATGTAACAGGTGTTGTCATGTTGACTCTAGCTGATAAATGAGGAAATAATCAGTGAGTTACTGCCAGGAAGAAAGTCTGTGTGTGTTAAGATTTTTGCAATAATTGTGTCATTATACTGACCTGTCTCTACATCTGCACCGCTTCCTCTCATTGTTCAGCCTTTCGCTCTCTTCTTCTGTCGTCTCTCCAACTTCTGAAATTGGCATGTCTCATTTTATATACTTGAGAGTGAGTCATGTAGAAATCCCCTTTCTCTTTAAAAAAAATCCTATATAATTTCAGACAGATGCGACAGTGTTTATGTAAATGCAGCCTACTGAAAAACATACTGGGTCTTTTTATCCCTTCTACAATAAGAGCAATAAAAAATTTTCACAGTCGTGACACCAGTTTTACTGGGTTAGTTTTAAAGTTATTACAAGTGTCGCACGTCAAACACAGGAAAAGACAGTCATTGCAAGACTAGTTAAGACTTTGACTAACATGTAGAAACCGAATCACTTTCATACCCTCACTGAAATGTATTATTAATTTGGTTTTAAGATGGAAGGATTGACATGACCAACAGAAGAAAGCATTTTATTAACAATCTTAAACAAAGTGCTTTCTAAGAATGTTATCAATAAACTCTTTAAAGTTTCAAACTCTTTAAAGCCAGCATGGATGGATGGATGGATGGATGGATGGATGGATGGATGGATTTACAGTATTCCAGAGAGCAAAAATGTGTGCTAAATTTATAAATGTAGTAATTATATGACAAGAGAAAAAACAAATTTCCATCCAGTGAAGAAGTATTTGCCCGCTAACAGATTTCTTTTGTTTTTGCAATTTTTGTTGAACTCATCAGACTGCCTATCAAATTTTTACATAAGACAAAGATAGACTGAGTAAGTAGTCGTAATAGTAAATAGTTTTCAGATTAAGATTTAATTTGTAGAAAACCTCACCAAATTAGCCTGGTTCTATGCAAATGAAAAACCAATTGCTCTGAAAATCAAATTGCTTTTGGTTTTGCTACCCTTGGAAGCAACACCTGTGATCTAGCTTTTGGGATAACTGGGAATAGGTCTTTTACATCGCTTCTTGTACTTAGTTTCGCAGAGTTTTTCGACCACATTGTAGGGCTTTTGGGGATAAGCAGCATATTTGAGGCAAACCCCACAGCATCTCAGTTGGGTTCAGTCCAGATTTGACCAGGTGACTCGAAAAGCCCCCATTTAATGATTATTTTGAGTCATTCAGAGGGTTACTTGTTGGTTATCTTTGGGTCAATGTCCTGCTCCATAACCCAAGTGAACCCATCCTTGGGGTCAGTTTGAGACTTTTCAATGTTTATTATTCAAAAAATAGTAAACTTTCTTTGGTTGGGTTTATATTTCATGACTTTTTTTTAATTTGATGGGGAGAGCTGATTAAGCATAACATTTTTATGATGATATTTTTTCAATGTGCTGTACACATTTTGCATACATCGGTGCTCCTCTGAGGTCAATTTGACCAAGGTGTTTTAGCTATGTAAAGCAAGCCTATCTCTGTGTGTGACATAAAATCCTTACATTTGCAGGTGCAAAGTTGATCCTTTGAAGTAGATACATGAAAAGGGGTTGGGAAAATATTCCCTTGACAACTTTGATACTTCTCGCAGTGTGAGCTGCAAGTTGTTCACATCCAAGTATTGAAGGTGTGTGCGTGTGTGTGTGTGCGTTGGCACAACTCTGTGACAGTGAACGTGACATAGACAGAGAAAGAAGATTGTGTTGAGGGGGACCCTGTTTTGGACATCAAAATGTCATGTCATCACCAAAAACTAATAGGGTTCATCCACTTGTCATTAATTTAGATTTAGAAGATTTGAAAGCATATGTTTATAAATAAATTTATTCTGAATTAAACGTTTGGCTTGATGGTGGCGCTAGAGTTGGTCAAATTGGCCCAAAGGTTAAAATGTGTTAGTAATATTTGAAGAGAATGGGAGGGTTAAGTTCACGGACTGATGATCGGATATTCTCATCCAGGATTTTCTGCTAGAGACCAAGATTTACAGTTATTTCAACTACAGCAAATCCACCAGGTTCTTAAGCAGGAATGCAGTCTGGGTCATTACACTGCCACCACCATGTTTGGCTGTAGCCATGATCATCTGCACTTGGCCCAATATCCTTTCTATGTCATGTTTTTGAGGAGACTCTGGCACGAACACACTGATTCAAACCCAGTAACTCTGAAATGTCCGTGGAGGGGATTGGATGCTCAGCGCGGGTATGAGGACGGACAAGAAACACTTGAAGAGGGGTCGGCACTGGGAGGGAGAGCAGAGGAGAGTATGGAGCACAATTAAAGAAACCAATACTGAGAGTGTTGAGATGTTGGGTCTTACTTGCAGGAGGAGACAGAGACGAGAGGAGGTCAGTGGGTCCAGTGTGTGATTGGCTGGCAGAGGTGCCAAGTGCAGGATAGTTCTTTATGTTGTTCTTGACAGTGGGCAGGGTGAGGGCTCGAGGGTGGACAGGCAACCTTGGAAGACAGGGAGTCCAGTGGAGCAGTCTCAGGAGGGCCTCAGTAGGAGCGACGAGGAAGACGGACCAGAGATCCAGGGGAAGCAGACGCTCGTCAGCTGCGGCTACAGCAGGAGGCGAACTGGTCCAGGGACTCGAGAGAAATCAGCAAAAACACAGTGGCGGCATACAGCGCCTTCAGTGGAAAACCAACCACTTCAGAAACACGGGAGATTACGGCGAGCACACTCAAAGGAGTCTAATCATCTGGCATCTGCTTCAGGGATCCGCTCTCCTTTTAAAGCTCCTCCTGATTGTTACTGATTGGCTGCACCTGCCAGTCGCATCCTGGGAGGAAACGGTGAGCACACACACATACAGCAAGCAGTCCATACAACACTAACATTTTAATGTTGTTCTTATGTGTTTGTGTGCATAGAAGTTAGGTTGGGGGAAGGGGGTATAACTATGATCATGCTTTTAGATCTGTGGGTGAGGGATGGGAATATGGTTTATGTGGGGTCATTTTATTCTGTAAAGCACTTTGAGTCTTGTATGAAAAGCGCTTTATAAATAAAGTTTGATTGATTGATATGATGTTCTTTTTCTAGCATGCTTTATTATTTTTACGCTAGATGTAATACAAGGCACACCTACCCAAAAGTTCCACTTTTGTCTTATAACAAAATAGCAATGTTTTATTTTACCCGGGAATTCTCCTATGAATGGCCCTTTTCCCCAGTCTTTTTTTGTTGTTGTTGATTCATTACATCTGGCCTTAACCAAGGCAATAGAAGCTGCAGTGTTTTACATGTTGCTCTGGGTTCTTATGTGATGTTCTGGATAAGTCGTCGCTGTACTGTAGGAGTAATTTATTAGGTAAGTCACTCCTGTTAAGGTTCATCACCATTTCCAGACTCATATGTCATTGACTGTTTTATAATTTCATTAAACTGGGTATATTGTGGTGCTTTTTGAGATCTTTTAGCCTAATTCATGTTGTCAGACAGGCTCTTGATTTGTTGATTCTACAGGTCAGGCAGTAATCAGACCTGGGTGTGTCTAGAGAAACTGATCCAAAGAACTGTGGTTAAGCACAATAAAAACCTGATTTAACAAGGAGGAAACGTATGTTTTCACATACAGTCAGGTTGGTTTGGATAGTTTTTCACCTTCATTTATGAAATCATAATTGAAAAACAAAATTTTACCTTTCTTTGTTATACAAAAAACATTACATTTGAATCTGAAACATTTAAGTGTGATAAAAAGCAAAAACAGAAGGTCTTATGTAAGGTAGGAAATACTTTTTCATAGCACTTTATACTTTATACAGTTCAGAACATAAGTAGGTGGGAGTCTTCCTGGGGAAATCTGCTACAAATTTGGCACATATCTTAATTTCTATTTTTATATTAGAAAATGTTACAGCTCAACCAACATAAGAAGAACCAACACATAGCACACATTTTCAGGTCAGAAACAGTCTCCAGAGATTAATGGTTGTCCATCAAATTCTTCATCTATCCTATCTAAAGTTTTTTAAACTCTTCTTTAAATTCTTTCAACATATTTTGTTATTTGATATCAGATCTTGAAAATGGCTTGATTGTGGTTAAGTTAAAGAAGAGATAAAGCAAAATCCCAGTTTATGAGCTGTTGCCTTTTTTATATGTTGTGTTTTATATGCAGTAAAAACATAAAGGAGATCATCAATGGTCATCCTTTGGTTTGATAATTATGGATCAGGTCAAGCTGTGTGGAAATCATCCACAAAATAAACTAATAAACCGATTAACTGATTTTCTTTTTCATGATCCAGCAGAGAACCTTTGAACCCAAACATTTAGCTTCTCATTCGTCATTCGAGTGTCTTTTAACAAATTCCCAGTAGAATGATGTGTTCCTTTCAGGGAGGAATGACTTCTGTCTGGCCCCTCTGCCTAAAGGTCTGACTTTTCAAGTGTTGCGTTGATGTCATGTTCCTCACTGAGATGTTGCAGTCTTATCTTTACACACAAACTGGATCTTGCTGCCTTAATTTTTCGAGATTCAAAAAATCCTGAGGTGGTTCCAAACATATTAGAAATGACAAAAATATTTTTTTCAGCCATGAATAAATGTTTTTAGGCTCCTTTACTAAATCTGTCAATTGTCTAACAGATTTAAGAACATACTCCTAATGAAGCAGAAAATTCAGCCTCAAATGAGAAAAAGATGGTAAATTAATGGGACTTAATCGATCCGTGTTTGTATCTACAATTTAATAAACTAATAAACTTAGCAGGGCAAGGCTTAGCTCAATGATTCCCATTGAGAATAAGGCTAAAAGAGAAACATTCCTTACCAAACCTCAAACATCCAAAAGATAATAAATTAAAAGTAAAAAAAAGCAGTTAATTATGTTTGTATCAGCTGTGCAGTGCTAGTCTCAGCATGTGTGCTTCTGTAAACCATCCATCTCTGTCTGTAGCTTGTCTCATACAGTGATAACATGTTTCAGGTTTTATCAATTAGAAACCTAGCAAAAGAGATTCATGGGAGAAATTAAGTTAAGTCAAAAATTAGCTTTAAAGACTGGAGCTTTGAAAACAGCACTAAAATGCAAACTGATTTACTTTAACTCTGTTGCATTTTACAGAGCAAGTCATAGACGTTTTAAAAAGATCACACCAATTTAACGTCCAAGGAGTTGAATTAGACGCTACAGAGCTAAAGAGCACAGAACTGAGATTGGTGATTATTTTCTGAATAGAATAGAATAGAATAGAATAGAATAGAATAGAATAGAATAGAATAGAAAGTGTTGCCAGTTAAAACATGAAATATTCAGTGTTGGACTAACTTTTTCATATTTAGAGTTTGGTTCTGCCATCCAACCCACCTGATTCATCAATGTGGCTTTTATCATCTGGTTTATCAAAAAAGCAACAATCCAGTAACAATACTAGTCTCCTCAATTCACTATTTCTATGTTAATCTCCCCAAAACAGAAGTGAAATTCATGTCTGTAGACAAGAAGCTAAAGATTCAGTTTCTGTAGTGGGGAATATGTTTTTGTTGTGAGACACGGTTAGAATTCACTTTATATGACTGTTCACTTACAAGCCGTGTTAACTTAAACTGAAAGCTTTTCTCATGAAGTTTGTTTCCATGAAGAGAACATCAAAAGACCAGCAGTTAACTGATGCTGACTTTTTTGTTTTTCCTTCAAACGTGAATCAAATTGATCCTATACAGTGTGTGTTACACTCCATTCATTCTTCAAAATGTTTTTTAAAAATTCAACACGGCCTACTTTAACTCCAACAAACGATGACTTTGACTATTACAATTTATGTTTTTGTTCTGTAATTTCTATCTTGCACTGCTTCATAACCATCAATGTTTTATTTTTCATTAGCTGTAAATAGCTTCTCCAACTCATTTGTGCAATAAAATGGGTGAGAGGAGCTCACAGTAAATCAAACACATTTCTTTCTGGTTCGCTCTCCTAAATCTCAGTCACTTCATCTAAATAATACCTTATAGAGAGAGCTGAATATACTGTAAATATACCTTGTGTACAGGGCATTGCTAGCAAAGAAGCAGTCAAAGATCTTTTTTAAATTTTATTTTACAGCACCCTCCTCAATTATTGTCACCCCTGGGAAAAATGTGCAAAAATATTTACAATAAATATATATTTTGGTGCAGCAAAAGCACACGCTGAAAACATTTTGAAACATCCGACCTTAAATTTGAGAAAATAATATTCAGTGGGGTACAAAAAAATCTCTTGTCAAATATAATTGTTTGTCAAGATAACCAATGCAACAACTATTGGCAGCTCCTAAATTCCTAAAAATATAAATTATTGGTAAATTTCTCTCGGGTATAAATATGATTTAATACAGAAGCCCATTTCTCTAGATGGGAAAGACAAGAGAACATACCATTCATACCATTCCATGTCCCTGAACGCTTGCCATCTGGAAGCCTTTTAAGGACCAATAGTCTGGTTTAGACTGTTTTCTCTGAAGAAGCGAAAAAATATACAAGCACTCCTCTCCAAAATATCAATCCAGTTTTTCCATCCTTTCTTTTCCCTGAAAGATTCAATTCAATCAGTTTATTTTTATAGTGCCGATTCACAACAGATGTAATCTCAAGGCACTTTACAAGAAAAGTCATTTCCATGCAAACATTCCAATCAGTTTAAAGTTTTAGCTAGTTTTCTATTTCAGGTTACATAGTAGATTTCTCTTTACTGCATTTCTGTATTTAAAAAGCTGTGTTGTTGTTTTTCTTCTCCGACTTATGTTCTGACCCCTGATTTTCTTTATCTGCGGTGTGCATGGCACCACGTTCTCACTGAGAGTATTGTTGTCCCTGCGGGCACATACAGTAAGTCAGTCACATAAAATGAGTTACTATTAAGAGTATTTCTGAACTAGTTGGGCAAAGGTTTGAACTAGTAGGGTATGTGTATGAATTGTTTTGAGAGCCTTTTTCTTGATAGTCTGGTATTGATTTTATGGATAGTTAAACATTTATCATCTTTTTGGGGTATTAAAAAAACAAAAAACAGAATAAAAAATTTTCCATCGTAAGGAAAAATTAGTCAAAATACAGTTAATAACAAACTGCTAAACACTTTCCAAAGCCCATGTGTGAAAGAGCAGTACAAGAATAGGTGTGTCCCGTTTTCTTGATGGTTAACATTTATGTCCCTTTTAAATTTCACCATATAGACTAGTACTTGTCAAGGTTAAAAATGGGAGGCAACGTAGTTTGTCCGAGCGGTATTGCCGTAGTGTGACCCTATAAGCACAGGGCCCTGAACAGATCTGGTACCTACACCGGCGCGGAGAAGGCTAGTGTTAAAAAGAGGAAAGCTCTGGAAACATATGCTGCTAAATGTGCAACAATGGGCGATTCTTTCACTAAAACTAGCTTGGGGTTTGTGACAACAAACAAGGTCGATAAAATGGGTAAGACAACACATTGAACTTTGCCTGCAAACCACCATTTGAGTTAATTAATTATCAAGTCAATGAAGTGTGTGATGTTGTGGCAAATAACTGGGAAACCTTGTCTTGTAGCTCCTCAGAGTTAGAAAGAAAATCCAGCACCAAACAATATAAGCCCACAAGTCCAGAAGTCCGTAAGTGGACAGGATTACTTACTGAGTGAATATTATTAGTATTAATATAATGAGGAGCATGGTGTAGACCTACTCCATATGAAAAGTGCCCTGCAATGCTAACTGATTCAGCACTGCAATTATAAAACTGATGTGAATTAATCATAGGCTTTGTACAATTGGGAGATTTGTGCTGAGAATTTCGACCATTTTCAAATGTGATTTATTTCCAGAAATAGAGCCAGGAGTCAGTAGTGTTGATGGGATTTCTCCTGGTAGTATGGAAGCAATAGGCGTGGGAACAAGCAGGCATTAGTTCCAATATAACCACTTTCTATGCCCAAATAACAGTGTGACTGGTTATATATTTTTTTCTTTCAAAGTAAGACAATAAATACACAAAGCCCACATTTGAAAGAGAAAAGAATAAAACTAATATAAAATAAGCCTGCATGTTTTGCCATTGAAAATATCTTAATAAGTAAAATGTGTTTTGCATATCAAATGCACTAGAGCTTTACAGAATATAATTTTTTATTATGACACAGCTGCAGCAGATGAGTTTAAGGAAACTGGAGGAAGCGTGAAAGGGAGAGCAGAGTGTACTCAGGGACTGAATACACTCTGCTGCTGCTACAGAGGTAGCAGCTCAAAATATAGATTATGATATTGTTCATTGATGTGTTGTAAAAAATAATGTAGATGTAAATGCATGCTGAAATAAATCTACCTTGTGAAGCAATTAACCCTGATTTGCACTGAATTGGAATTTTATTTAGAAAAATACGCTGAATTACAAGGCTTTACAGAACAGTTTGCTGTTGTAGCGTTAATATGTAAGGTTATAATAACATGATTTTATGAATAATAGGTTGTGATATAAAGCGGGCCATTCTGAGGCATGAAACTCCAGGGCTGGAAATGAGTCCCACTCCGGCCCTGGTGCATTGCATTATGAACATTTTAAAATAAACATAATTTGCCCCCCAAAAAAGAAAATGGGTCATCATTGAGTTTTTCACAAGTATAATGATCCAAACCAAATGCCAAATCAACACAGAAAATGTTCACCAGTCACAATATTGTTCCTTATAGCTCTTTGATCTAAATGCTATAGGAACATATAGATGTCAATGAAGGACCTGTAAGTTAGTTTAGGTCTGTGTTCATATCTAATTAGTTACTCTTGATTAAAAATGATTCACTTTCACATTTTCATTTTTACTCAGATGGATATAAAGGACCCATTTCTTACCAAGCCAGCTATTCATTGAACATTATGACTTAGCGGGGACCTGAAATGAACTGGATTTCTGTTTGACAGTTATGGGAGTGTCACCTGTGGGGATTTTGAACAAGACCCTTTTCCACTAAATGACTAGAGGATGCACGGCAATCCTCATAACAGATCTCAGATGGCAGGTTGTCCTGAATCTAACTGCCCCGTTGTGTTTGTTGTGGTAGCCGAGTCATAGTGATCCGCTTCTGAGAAGGAAGGTGCCTCCCCTTCCTTTCTCACCAACCTGCAGCCTGGAGAGTTTGCCTTCAGCAATGGCAGCAGCGGCATTAGATTTGCCACACTGCACACTTTAGCTTCATGCAAACTGGTTTTTATCAGTCTGACCCAGTGAACCTCTGTTGTGCTGTACATGTTACGTCCCTGCTGGTGTGTAGAAGAGGAAGCATGAATCAATGACATAGAATTGAAAAGGGAAAAGACTGAAAGTACACGACGAGGCGGGGAAGAAGCCCAGATGCTGCAGGGGACCCCCCTCTTCATGTACTGGAAATTCACAGCATTTCAAGCACAGACACGTTTTTTTTTTTTACTGAATGGCTTGGCTTTCGAATTAAAAATTTAGGAAGGATATTTTAAAAGTTTTTCCTTTCGTTTTAAAAACATTTAAGACTGTGATGTTGGAATAGAGCTCAGAAGACACAGTTTGTTTTGCTTGTCAAAAACTGCCCTAAATCTTTTCTGGTCTTAAACAAAAAAATCTGTTCTTAATCATTTCATTTTCTTCATTGGAAGAGATTAGATATTGAAGACAGTTTCATAACCTAACATACTTTCTGTTCTTTATGAGCGACTACGAAGGAAATCAGAAATGAAACCCCCTCTGTGTGTTTATTCAAAAGAAACAAAGAAAAAAAGTAATTTTTTTCTGTGCGTCTCTGCTCTGCAGAGATCCGTTTCCACGTGGGCCTGACTTCACTGTTTTCCTGTCATACGTGGGATATTCATGAGGCCTGACAGACATACAGCTGATACGATCAGATATCATTTCCAGCTCTCGATGGCGTCATCCTCCCTTGATCTCTCTCCACAAAATGAAACATATGTAGCGGCCCTGGGAAAATTTCACACAAACCTTACAGACTCGCTGTCTTACACGTGTCTGATTTCCTCTGTTATGTTTTCATGGACAGAAAACAGCAGTTGTTTTACTTTAGATGATGGACTACTGCTCTAACACAGAAACACACTGACGTTTGCTTCCCCCAATCAAAAGTCCTGGGTCTAAAATTAGCCGATTTAAAGGAAGCGTAGGTGCAACTTTAGAAGCGGAAAGACCAACGCTGGTAAAGATTTAATTCCACAAACCACTTAAAACATACACACAGAGTTCTTAACTCTATATTTTGATATTACTCCACATCTAATGTATATAGGCAGCAAAACTAGATGCTGTAAAATAAAACTCCGGCTTGAGGCACCCGTCATTACTTTAGAACTGTATTTTCTTACAATAAGCAGTAGTTTTTATTTAAACTTCAGGCTCTTTGATTGGAAAATAGCCAGTCCCGTTTCTTAGCTTGGGTTAAAAACAATTGGAAAGTTTTTTTGTTTTTTTTTAGCATAGAAGGTGATTTCCATTTTTCTCATTACTCATTATAGTGTGCAATGTGCTCCAAAATTTCTTAAGGAAGCTTAAAAATTGGACAAAACAAGAACTGACGGGACTAAAAGAAACTATTTAAAGTTGACATAAAGTATCTAAAAGTCACATGCTTAAGAAGATAATGGGAAAGCCCGGCAATGATAATAAACAAGCCACCAGAGAAAAACCTCTTACATTAGTGAATTCATGTCACTATTTGGGGTGAAATCTGTTTGAGAATAATATTTTTGGTCAAACTTTGTCATTCTTGTAAATTTCACAATTTGACTAAAAAAAACATACAACTTTCCCCATTTCCCCCTACTATCCCAGGTTCTGGAACTTTATTTTAGCCATTCGGACCAAATCACCCTTGTGTGGGTTTATGATTTGGATTCTGTGACGACCATCTTAGTCTATATTGTTCATGACATGTGTTGCTGTTAGGTTAACATAAATCTAATAACTAGTAAATATAAAGGTCAGCATGGTGTTTAGTGTCTAGTTCCTGGCCAAATAGAGGATGTTTGGAAAGGAGCATCGTGAAAACCTCCCTATTATTTGAGTGAAATGGGAAAGAAATGTCCATACTTTGCATGTCCTTTTTCAATACAAAAAGGCTAGTAAATGTATTACTTTTTTAATTTATCTATTTATTGTTGTTCTGTGATGTGCATATCTATGCGTGCTTCCGTTTGACCATCACTTTGCTGCTGTAACTACAGGTAAATCCCCCAATAAAGAACACAAAGGGGTTATTCTATTCTATTCTATTCTATTCTAAAACAATAAACAGAGACTAAATGCTGTGATGGTTTGGGCATTCACAGTTTGGGAATAGTGGACATCGTGGACAAGGTTGTAACGAATGGAGGAGTCAGGGATAAACGGTTGATGGATGCAATGAACAAGGGTACGGTAATGATCCTGTGGGGCGACCCCTAAAGGGAACAGCTGGAAGAAGAAGAAAAAAAAAATCCAAGATGGTAAATGTTACCAAAATGTAGTGAGCACCAACACACAAAGTCAACCTTTCACATACATTTAATTGCTTTCAAAATATCCTTGAGCAAGCATAGATTTAGCCACAACAATATCACATCATGAGTTGATGCCAACCTGGAATCTTCAAACTATCCATGTTTTTAGGACCTCGACATGTTATGTTAAAAAATAAGTCTTGTTTGGATGTCTGTTAATATAGTTAAAAATAAATGTAACTAAATAAAGTTTAATGTGTTAAACTAAGAAATGCAAACCCGAATTTCATTAAATACAATGATTACAAAGAGCTTTACCATGAAATGGTTTTATAAAGATAGTTTGTTTACATCCTTGGTTCCTCCCTGAGTGTAGAAAATGCGGCAAAAGAATAATGACATCAGTTTTGACTGTCTGGTACAAGGTGACCACAGTTACCCAAAGTCCACTTCTGATTGGCTGATCAGGACCTCTTGGCAACTTCTTCCCACAGGGACTCGTGACTGAACCCGAGAACTAGAAGTCTGATTCACTTGTCAGATTGTGTCGCAATAATTATATTAGTTACATCATACACCATGCAACATTTGTCTGACATGGAAAAAAAAAATCTGCAAAAATGTTGTATTGCTTTTCTTTTAACTGGTTATAGTCCAAGAGTGAGGAACTGCCAGGAAACCTCTGATGCCAGCACAAGAAATAACCAGTACCTCTTGCCTTTTCTGAGCGGCAGTATTGGAGGAGCAACAGCTGAGAAGAGAGGTGAGACTGAGGGAGCTACATTACCCAATTCCAGTTAGACCCATGAGTGAGCCAACAGCCCTGTCTGGACCACAATATGCAGGTTTTCTTCTTCTCTGTTCTGATGGTGAAAAGTTGCTACAGAAATAATGCTGAATAAAATGTTGACTTCAAATTAGACTAGTAACTGAAAGGTATTCTTGCTTTAAATGGATGACAAAAAAAACATGATGTTCTTTAACCAAAACGAATTGAGCCTCTGATTCTTTTTTTCAAAAAGCTTTTTGCATGTTTCACTACATCATTGACAACTTTTTCTATTCGTTTTATTCTTACATTTTCAAACATAAAGGAAAAACACGTGAATAAATTATCTTTACATGGATAAATAAGCTATAATGACACAAACTTCTGTAAAAGTGAAATTATTTGATATTGCAAAACTTCCTAATGACTACACATAATATATTCCTAATGACTAAAGATAATACGAAGAAATATTTAGTCTGAGTTTAAAATGTTGCATGTCCTACAATCAACAAAATTTTTTTAACAAAACATATGTCTTACATCCATGAGTCTGCAGTTGTCGGGATATCTACCTTTAGTTAGAAAATGGAACTACCCGGTAGCTGTAAACACATTGTCATGTCAGAACTCAGAGCAATAAAAAGATTAAATTGAACTTTTTTGGACAAATATATTTTACAATTACTTAAAGTTGTACTTCAATTTTGATATCAAATAGGTAGAGAATAATCTTAAAAATATGAAAAAAATGAGTCATAGATACTTTTCATGGCCTAATTCCATACTTTTTCAGACACAAAACAGCAGATTTCTCATTCCAGTTTTGACCAGATATTTCTATCAAGGCCAGGCTAAAAACCCAATAGATAAATCGATGGATGGCCTGCAACATTTAGAAGACAGGACATATTTGTTTCCCAACTTTTTCTTGTTTCCCTTATCTTGTCCTGGAATATGAAAAGTCACTCCTCCAGTCTGTTCCATATGGATAACCTTTAAAAAACACAAAGTGAACAAAAAGCATCTTAACACAAGGACTGATTACATTTTCATCAAGCTTGCTAAATAAGCAACATCGCCATCTAGTGATGTAGGCAAACTACTGCATTCTCTTCACATGGAAATCAGAGGGTGTGGGTTTGTATCAGAGCACCTGGGTAAAGTTGGGCAAGCTAATTAACAGTTGAGCAGATACCTGCTAAGAAAAAGCTGTGTGAGAATACTCACTCAATAATTCAAATTGGTCATTTTATTTAATTTACACTACATTCATCCAATGATTGTTTGTCACCTAGAGCTGTAATTAATGTCATTTACAACATGAGAGATGATGTCAGGTATAGAGACAGGATTAGAGTCAGATGGTTTGGATGTGGGACTGAACTCTCCTGCTTTAATTTTGTTCTGTTTTCAATTTTCATAAAGTTGACCAAGACAAACATTATTCTTTGTATCAGTCATGGCTTTGGAGGTAACCGTTGTTGACCATTTAAGGAAACAATTTTGTATTTAGTCATCTGAGAAATAAGAAATTCTATTTTCACATTTTAACACAAACAAATCTGGCAAGTGCTTGTTTCCTAAAGTTTTTATGATGACATTTTACTACTATCAGTCAGTTAAAACTATAATTCACTTACTTAGAAAAATGTATGTGGTAAATTTAAGTCTTGATGACTGCATTTTCAAAAAGCGGTATAAGGTTAACAATAACAAAAACCTGAGCATCACAACCAAAATACATATCACTATATCTGTTTAAGCAGTGTTGCACCAGTTCATTATTAAATAGAACTAGTTAGTTTAGCTTGGTGAATATGAATTATTTCATGCTCATATTTCAGCACAAAGACATTCTGAACTAAGTTCACAGCTTCAACTTAAACTACTGTAGGTCTTTTTCATTCATAGTTCTGTCTAAAAAAGTTAAAAAATATAATAAAAGATCATGACATCATCACTATAAGCGTATGCATTATCCCATTGCCTAGCTTCTATTCTCTCCTGTTCTCTTTGTTCACATAAACTGTATTTTATATTGGTTAAATTAGCGAGATAGCTGCCCTCATTCACAAATTTGAATGCATTTGTCATATGAAAACAATACTGAAACTATGGAAGCGTTTAAATACAGACCCCTAAGGGGACATGGGTAAAGAGAAAAAAAGTTGGTTTGTCATGTGCATCAGATAGTATGAATGTACATCCACCTTCCTGAAAATATCAAATCTATCTGACATTGTAATCCAAAAAACTCAAATCCAAAAAAGAAAAAGAAAAAAAGAGGTCAATTACACCTCTTGTCATTTGTGCCCCCCAAAAAACTTTCTCATGGGCGCCAGAAACCATTTGTTCTTTTTTACCCATGTCCCCTGGGGCCCCCGTAATAAATAAAAAAATAAATAGCAATAACACAGAAGCCAACTTCAGGTAGAAATTCAGCAGATGACAGCTAGTGGCTATACCAACCTTTCAGTCATACTTGCATGCACACGCATGGTCTTTGGTAAGAAGGAAGTTGTGTTGAATTGATCAAGATCTGTTATCAGTAACGTTTTTGTGTCAAGAATATAGCAAGCATTATGTAAGATAGCAGGAAGACCAAAGAAAACAAAGAAAAAAATTAATTAAACACACAAACTGAAATACAAGTAGATCTCATAAAAGCAGATTATGGCTGATGTGTGGCTTTTGAAGAAACATTTGCCTATAAAATGTATTAAATCTGATTATAGAAGCCTCCTTGATTACATCACATTCCTCTTTCAGGTTTTTGCAGAAGTATGAAAAAGATATCAAAGAAAACATCACATTGGCTTCTTAAAATTTAAATATGCTACCAGAAAGCTAAAAATGTGTACATATTGCTAGAAACCGAGAAGTAAAACTTTTCTGCTTTCCAGTTAAGATTTTATAATCCTGTGATGTACGCGTTTGTTCACTTAGCCATTTTATGCCCAAATGCATGTTTACTCACGAAAAGCATCAGATAAAATTGTTTGAACTGAGAGCAAATGGGTTTTATGGTCCAAATGTTAAAACTGTTTGACACTGTTATATATGATTGGAAGTAGAAATGAATGTTGCAATCACACACAGGAAAGAGAGAGAGGGAGGAGAGAGAGAGAGAGAGAGAGAGAGAGAGAGAGAGAGAGAGAGAGAGAGAGAGAGATGTTAAAAGGGCAAGCAGGAACTCCCTCTCCAAGGTGTTGCTCCATTTCTTCCACCCTGGAGGAACATTGAAGAGGTAAGAACCCAACTCTGTAATAATCCAAAGAGCTTTTATTCAGCAAATTGCAAATCGTCGTTAATTAACATTAGTTACAGTGGATTCCAAAAATAAATGTTAGAAGCTTGCAATCTCACCTACAATCATAACTGTGCTGCGAGTAAAGATAAAGTGTTCATTAACACGTAACTCATTCCATGCAGTTACACACAAACAGGTCTGATCTAATGCAGCTACCTCCAGAACCCTCGGGCAGCTAAATGTACCACTGACAGATTCCTTTCACCTTAATCACTTGTCTGGCTACTCCAACTGTTTGCTGCTGTTTTAATTAATGGGTCGTTCAAGGAAGAAAAAAGAGAACACCTTCAAATGGTCACATTCTGTTTGAGGCTTCTAGGTTGGTTTTATGTAGTTGTTATAGTTGTTTATGCACAAAACAGAAGAGGGTGAGAGAAAGGAAGTATGTGGTTTCAGACTTGTATGTGTAGAGGACATTAGCTTTTTCTTTATTTTAGACACCAACACGTGCAATTCTGCTCTGTCTGTGTCTTTAGAATATCAAGGCCTGGCGTGTTTCTCTAACTCCACATCAGCTCCATGGCTGGCCAAAATGCAACACAGCTCGTTGGTAACTCCAGCAGTCCGTGGCAAGAAGACGCCTCCAGGGGAATCCAAATTGCAGTCACTCTGCTCATTTTCCTGGTAAGAAATGCTCTACATCAAATTTTTTACGTTAGTAAAATGTGCAATGATGGTTTTGAAAAAGAGGGTGCATGACTGTAAATGCAATGTAAAAAGTGAAATCTTGTTTGCACTCACTGGCTGACTGTCTGTTATCGTTATGATCAAAACCATTTGGTGAATGAAAGCTGAAGAGAAATGCAACTGTTGCATGTTATATTTAACTGTTAAATCTAAATTTCAGAAAAATCTAAATCTCTGCTGTTTGATTCCCATAGGTGGGTGTACCTCTGAATGGGCTGGTGATCTGGGCACTTGGACTGCGGGGTCGGCGTCACCTGGTACGCCGAGGCAGCACTGAAGAAACGCGTGCTGCCAACAGTTTCCGAGTCTACGTCCTGAACCTGGCCCTGGCTGATCTTATCTTGCTACTGCGGACCCCTCTCATGGTCGGCTACATAATTAACAAGAAAAGTTGGCCGTTTGGAAAGGCCTTCTGTCACCTGGTAATGTTCCTGCGATGCCTGGGGCTGTATGCCTCCGCTTTCCTCCTTTGTGCTGTGGCTGTGGAGCGCTGCTTGTGTCTGCTCAGACCTGTGTGGGCTCAACTGAAACGGCCCTACTGGGCTGTTCCACTGGTCTGTGGAGTATTATGGCTGCTGGCCTTCATCCTTTCTGTTCCGTACATCTACTATGCTGAACTGAAGGAAATAAATAACACCTACCAGTGCGTGGAGAGCTGGGAATTTAATATAGGATTGTTTCTGACGGAAACAATAGCAGGCTTCATGTTGCCTCTTTTGGTATTCCTGGCAAGTAACTTGGCTGTTTTGCTCACCATTAATAAAGCAGTACCTTCAACACCCAATGGTTCAACTCCATCAATGGCACGCAAGATGACCAGGATGTACCATGTGCTCTTTTCCACCATGCTCCTCTTTCTCACCTGCTGGGTGCCCTACTTTGTCTGCCGCTTCCTGTTGGCCCTGGCAGATAAATCGTCTCCTTTGCACAAATCAGCACGGCATGCCACATATATCTCTCTGTTTCTGGTGTACATCAAGAGCGCTCTTAATCCTGTGCTGTACGTGTTTGCTGCCAGAGGCCTGGGACGTGCCATTAAAGCTTCACTCGTCTCCACGATCGAACGACTTTTTAATGATGAATCCTATGAGTCCATAAGAAGGAAGTCACTCAAGAACTCCCAGATCTAATCCGTTTAAGTATTTTGACATGATACTTATTGACAACCACATCCATCCATTTTCTATATCCTTTTAGCAGGGTCATGTGGCCATCTCCGGTAGCAAAGGGCCAAGAGAAAAGGTACACCCTGGACAGTTCTCCAGTACAACACATGACTTTATGAGCAAGCATGTATAACTGAAACTCAAGAGCAATTTACAGTGACTAATTAACCTAACTGATGTTTTTGGACTGTGAGAGGGAACCAGAATACATGGAGAAAACTCAATTTAGCCCAGGACTTTCGGTGCCAAGAACTGTGAAGCTTGGTTGATTTTTTTATTTGTATAATTTCTTGTCCTCCCCTTAGACCCTTCCTGCTTCCCCCAACATGAGCAGTGTAAATAAAATCAAGAAATGCATTACTGTGACGCACTTTATGTCAATGTTTTTCAATGTGTGTTTGAGTCAGAGAAACCTGTTTTTGGAATGTATAAAGTAAATCATGATATTGTGTGTTTTTGAACCGAACAATAAGAATCCTTTTTTTGTTGAAACTTTTCTTCTTGGGAATTGATGTACATTAGAGCACAGAGGATACCTCGGAAAAGAATTAAACAACCCTGAAATTTGTCACAGTCTAACCACAAACTTTGTGGGGTTTTTTTGGGACTTTATGTTACAAATCACATTAAAGTAGTTTGGAACTGTGCTGTGCTCCATTTTAGATGGTAAGGTAACACTTACTCAGGGGCAGCTAAGGTCTATTCCACCATATATATATGGGTATTCCTTAGCTTTATGGATTAAATTTGATCGCTTTTTAAATTCAGAATGAACATGTTATTTAATTGCAAATTAAAGGCAAATTCCTCTTCCACATGGATATTCTACATCCCATCAGTCAGCAATGTTTATGACTTTTTCACATTAACAGAAACGTAAAAATATATTTATTCATCCTCCACATCAGTGTAGGTCCAGCAGAGGAAACATCTTGTGCATTTCATGAAAGGGAAACACTGGGTCTCAATCCAGCAGCCTTTCACAAGTTCAGGTGTTTAAGCAATTCCTTTCATAACTCAGTATTGCCAAAACATTTCCCTAAACTAGATGACTTCTCTTTTTGTTTGCTACTGCTAAACACTTTTTTAAAATCTTTCTATATGTCTAGATTTGATTATGGCCACACAAGACTGAATGGAACACAAAAACACGGATATTATTTATGAATGTATTATACACATTTCAGCCTAAAAGCAACCAGATCTGTTAGAAGGAAAAATCTAAGAAATTGTGCACATTGTGAAATGTGCAACCCTTTAAAAACCTTCTTAAAGCACCTTTTCATTCAATGTCAGCATTTAGTCTTGATGCATGCTGGTGCTAAAAGACAAAATGCTTCAAGCTTTCCAGAAGTTTTGGGTAAAAATTAACAGGCATTTGGAACAATTCATGATATCATTTATCCTGACAAAACGTTTAGGTTCATCTGAAAGTAAACTGATCCCTCATCATGATGCTGCCAGTGTATTGACCCCCTGAAGTTTGCTTATTGCTGTGGAATTGGAGTTGAAAATGGTCGTCATACACCTGCTTCAACAAACCCACCTTCATCTGTGTCTAACCAGGAGGTCAGCAGTTAAGGAGCATCACAGTGGACTGTTCTTTCATTATTCATTTTCACTCTGTACACCTCAGACTTTCAAAACAAAACAGACTCCTGTCATCTACAGAAATACAGTCGTTGAGTGTATCAGAGATGGACAAGAAATTGAGTAGAATGTGAACAAAACAAAAGAGATGACTGTAGATTTAAAGAGAAATAGGGTTAGGTCAAACACTATTTCATTATGGGAGAAGAAGTGGAGGTGATTGAGGAGTATGAATATCTCATAGTTCACCTGGAACACAGGCAGGACTGGAGAGGCAACAACGAAGCCATCGACAAGAAGGGACAGAACAGACTGTACTCTCATGAAGAAACTTATATATTTTCGTGTTTGCAGCGAGATGCAGCATATTTTCTACAAATCTGTTGTGGATAGGGCACTGTCTTCTGCCATCATCTGATGGGGTAGCAGCATCAGAGCCAGGGACTTAAAAAGGCTCAACAACCTGATAAAGAAGGCTGGTTCTGTTGCAAAACAGGATTCTACTCAAAATCCAGAAAATTACCTCTTCATGAGTGTCTTCAGTCAGAAGCTTCATCAAATTTGCTGTAATACTGACGGCTACAGATCATTTCTGTCCGCAGCCATCAGCATTAACGTCTCTTTAAAGAAAATTGTGTAAAATGAGTTACATTTATATTTCTTTCAATGCTTTGCAATCTCTCCAAACTAGCTAAAGGATGCAAAGAAGCAAACATGAAGAAAACCTTACTATGACAGCTTGACTTCTATGGTTAATCAGATTTTCTATGATGACATGTATACAGAATGCAGAATTTAATTCATTAGGTGGATTAATAAAGTTTAGGTTTAACCAGGTTTTTGTAACTTTTATATGTCCAAAACTTTTCTCTCAAACATATTTGCTCGTTTTTCAGCCGAACTTTACATGATGTACGCCACATTAAAGTTGGAAAAAGTTAATGGTTTATTTATTGTTGTCTCATTTTTTACTACACCACAGACAGCTGGCCTTTTACCAGCAGCGTGTAGACTTTTTACTCTTCCCTGTTTGATCTCCTCTCTCCTGCTTGTAATCAAATTCCTGATTTTCAAGATCTTCTGGATAATTCCTTTTTGCTGTTATCCCATCTAGGTTAGTAAGGATAGCAGGGGATTTGCGGAAACAGCCCCAACGCCCTGGAGCACTTCTCCATTGAGGAGAAAAGGATATTATTCCATGTCGCTCTTTTTGTCAACCTTGCTTTCTGTGAATATAGATTTCCTGTAGTTGGATTTATTGTTTATGATTATTTATCAGGAATAAAGTGAAATAACTAATGAAATATTTGTTTGAGGTGTGTCTTTTCATCAGAGGACACATTCCTGTCTGTGTTCGGGCATGCTCGAGGCTTGGCAGTGATTAGATATAAATTCATGATGCATCTTGCTTGCAGGTTAGTAACACTCAGAAAAAATAGAGGTGATAGTACAAAAGTCAACACTCTGCCTTAAGGGAAAATGTTCATTATATGGATTCCAACCAGCATCACACAACTAAGCTGGAATGCAGTTGTCATTAAAAAGGAAGTGATACCATAGTACAACTATGTTTAAAGAAGTGATGGTATTATGCTGAAATAATACTTTCAGTTAAAGTTTCAGTGCACATAACTAGTTATAGTTGCATCTTATAACCTCATAAATGCAGTGGAGGCTTGTAAACTCCTTAACTGGCAAGGAAACAGCGGATGATGTTGATTTATATTGTTCACATAAGTATATGAAACACTGCACAGCTAGTTGCTTACTCTACATGACAATAATTTAGACTTCAGTGCTAATGTAAAGAACAAGTTTCATGATTGACCACATATTTAAATCATATATCAAAGAAGTTTCTAGGATTACCTTATTTTTCAAAATTAGAAAAATCCTGTCTCAAAGTCAGA
Source organism: Valencia hispanica (assembly GCA_963556495.2). Lineage (NCBI taxonomy): Eukaryota > Metazoa > Chordata > Actinopteri > Cyprinodontiformes > Valenciidae > Valencia > Valencia hispanica. The sequence goes on along the minus strand of OY747701.1, from coordinate 26,575,938 downwards.
GTAAAAGCAGAATGGGAGGAAGGTATTTTACTAAAGTTCCTTTCCTGTCAAACTAGCTCCCAGTTTTTGGCCACTACTGGTCTACTTTGAAGAGTATACTTAAAACTTTTCCTTTATTATAAAGTCTATAATTAGAGAAGCTTAGGTTATCTGGAACTTTCCCTGTAGTTATGTTGCTATAGGCTAAGGGTGCTAGAGGACAAACCGACCCCTCGCCCTCACTATTTTATACTTCTACTCCCCAATATATATTATTTATAATTACTCCTGCCATTAACTCTTAGTTCTCTGCCTTTTGTTTCCATAGCAGGTATGCCTGGCTCAGTGCTTCTGCATTTAGATGTGTCACATTTTTGGACTTTTATTTTCCATTTTAAAAAGCTCTCCTGGACCACTGCGTTCCTGCTTTTTTTTTAAAAAGTTTTCTCTTCCTGTTGAGCCCCAGCTGATTGCTGCCAATGCCCGCTCATATTAAGCCAGGCCCAGCAGTTTCAGGTTCAGAATGGAGTTTCCTTTTAAAAAAAACAAAAACAAGAGCTTTTTCTTTCCAGTCACCACTCGCTTAGGATGAGGGACTGCTGCAAAGTCAATGACACAATACAATCAGCTAGGAGTCCTTATCTGTATGTTTTTACCAGCAGCAATTACATAATCAACTGGACTTGACTATACTTTTCTAGAAGTGGATTTACAATACCTGTCTCTGAAAAACACTATATAATTGGATTCCACTGGAATCATTTTTAACTTGTTTAAAATTACGTTGAATTGGATTCTATACAGTTGGATCTGCAGTGGATGCATTTCTCTAGTAAAGCACCAGCTTGTTGTGAATTCGATCTATGACGATAGATTGAATCACTGTAGACTCATGAAAGCACAGCTTCCATATATAAAAACAACACATAAAAAAAGACAAATTAACAATTTTAAAAAGTAGCAAATCTTTATTTGAAAACAATGCAGTATTTTTGGAGAGTACATAAATGTAACGTAAGGCTTGACAAATACATCTTATGTTTTAAAGTTAACACAAAAACAGTTATACAATAATAAATGGATCTGAAAGCAAAACCTAGAGAGCAAAAACAGTCATATTGCACTGTAAGACAAACCTAACCGCAAAAACAACCTAATAAAAAACCAAACTGAAAAAGACATTAAAGCATTTTTAGACCTGAGGCATTAATAAGCCTTAAGAAAAATGTGTTTCTACTCCATCTTCATGAGATGCACCCCTTCTCAGTGAAGGGAAGAGATGATCAGCATGTTTCCGTGCCTGTAGAAGCAGAACCTGGGCATCTTGGGTGGCCGCTGGTTCCTGCAGAATGGCGCCCAGATTCCGAGCAGTGGTCTCACGATCACGCTCTGGTATTGTTTTTCTTAAACGAGACTGAAATAAACACAGTGGTAACTGTGGTGCATGAAGACTGGGTCATAAAGAAGCATTTGGGCAAAATTATTACATGCAACTCACAAAAGTTGTGTGCAGTGAAATTTTGAAAAATGTTGCAATAACTAAAAGGCGTTTAACCACAAAGAGCATCCTCAAAGTTTCCTGTTAAGATTTCTCAAGAAATGCACATGCAGACAATTTCCAATGTTTTTAGAAATGTAACATGGGAAACTAGAAGTGTTAAAAAAAAAAGACATTGCGAAACATGGTCACTTCTTACACATCTTTGAGATACAAAAAAAATTTTTTTTGTACCACATTAAAACTCACCTCTAATGTAGTTTCCTCTATTTGTGGGAGAAGTGACGGAAGCATGAGGACACCATCACGTATTTGTAAAATCTGCTTGAGCACAGGAAATAATTGCTCACATTAGTGTTATTTAGATAACACAACTTCAAAGACTGCAAACCTCTGCAATGTTCTGATGATTTCCTGTACTTCCTGATGAAATCACTTTTCAAAAGGCTCGTTTTCATGCAGAACAGCAACATTTCAAAAGATTTTCTGAACAGGAGTGAAAGGTCTAAAGGCCATCATATGAATTGTCATGTATTTCTGTAGACAACTGTAATTCACTCCATCCGTTTAATAACCACTTTGATTTTGAAATGTCCCATTCAGGTAGAAGGCTGAGAGTGTGTGCAACCAAGAAAAAACATAAATGTTCAAAACACACAAGACATAACGTTCTGCTATAAGAAACGGAGATCGCATCTGAACAAGTTCAAAACCCAAAAATCGAAAGAATCCAATTCTGAGTGTTGCCATTAATCAAATGTAATAGTGTAGGTGAATATTAAGTATTTTTGTTCACATTACTATTGTTGTGTTTTGCACCTGTTTTGCTTTCTCCTCTTCTTCCGCCAACTCATCTCTGAGCAATGAGCATGTCTGCTGTAAAGACACAGTCTGCTCCTCTGTCCTTTCCAGCACACTGACAACAGCCTTCAGGTCTTTCTGCACAACCAAAATACAGATGCACGTTTTCTAAAACAAAGACATTATGTTTCAAAAATTGTGTCGATCAGCGGGAACATTATGACTGCTAAGAGGAGAATGAAAACACAGCGTCTCATTACAGTAAGAGTTAGAGGGATAACAGAAGGCAGGAAATGAACATGCTGTCCTTGGAGCCGATGTGTTAAGACACACAAAGCTATGGGGGCTTGAGCAAGCCTGACTAGGGACAGCTGTCTGACGTTGTATTGTCCTTTGATGTCAAGATGTCAAAGCCGACCAGGCCTTGACCAGGAGCTGAGGTGTTGGCCGTGCTGCACAAACAGGTCGCTCGAACAAAGCCTACAGAATCTGCTCGATTTTACAGCAGACCTTCAAACAACACTTTTCAATCAGTAAGAACTTTTCTAGCAGCAAAAGCGGGAACCCAAACGAGATTTAAAGTGTCAAATATTACCTCATGATTCTTTAAAGTATTGTTTCGTTAAGCTATCTAGAAATCTGTAGTTTGATTCTTCTTGTAGAACCAGCAGAAAAATCTACGACAAAATGATTGTGCCAAGAAGCGAAGGATTAGGGTGACGGCAAGGAGTCCTGCCGACTTTAAAGACATGGAGGTCTTTTGTTAATTTTTTTTATTTTATTATCAATATACCAGTGGAGACACACCACAAAAGCTGGTCAGCAAATATAAGAGAAACTTGATTGCTGTATTCACCAATAAAGACTTTTCTATTGATTATTGACAAGGTTGTGAATCATTAGAAGCACAATTCCTTCACAAAATTTAGATAAAAGCTTTCTAATTGATACTCGTTTTAAATTGTTTCATTATTTTTGAGAAATTCCTCTCATTTCCTTCTGTAGTTAAATGAAAACAATTAAAAAATCTAAATCCGTCTCAAAGGAAATGAAAGGCAACACCTCCTCTTGAGTAGCTGACGTGTTGCCACAACATTTGTGACCAAACCTCGACAGGAAACATCTGTGTAAGCCACTTTTGGTTTCTTTCTTGGCTTCAGCAGTAATTGTGATGGTGAAAAGTGGCACAGGCAGTAGTAAAATGTGTGTTTTCAATCTTGTTAAGGAGTTTTTTTATTCATATACATCTACACCAAAAATATGTCGAAAAAGGCAACCCCATAGACCAGATATAAAGCAGAGAAATCTTACTTTGAACATTTCTGGACCCCCCACCCCCCCTTCGTTAACATAATTCTCACCTCCAGGGAGTTCAGCGTCGTTTTTCCAAGCACAGACTTCTTGGTCTCCTCCTGGTGGCGCAGAGATGAATGAACCAAATCTCTCCGTTTCTGCACTGGAACCTTAAGCTGTGCACAATGAGCTAAAAACCTGGAAATGTTTGGGGAAAACATTATCCAGACTGCATCAAAAGTGGTTGACTTAACATAAACACAGTGGGTTTTATACTGTGTAATAACTTGATGCAGGCTTATCACTGGTAACTGGAATTTCACACATAGTCACCCAAAGATCATTAAAGATAGAAGGATTTATTTCAGTTGCTTTTGATAATGTTAGAACCTGAAACTCACCAATAGACTTTTGGTAACTAAATATTTGATTATTCTGAATAGACTAAAATAGAATGATCCCTTGTCTCTCAAAGGGGAATATCCATAAGGCAAGGCAAGGCAATTTCCTTTGTATAGCCCACTTTCAAAAACAAGGTAATTCAATGTGCTTTACATAATTAGGGGATAAAGTAAACAGCAATAAAGCGTGAAGCACACACAACACACACAATACATGAAAACATTACTCAGAAGCAGCTCTAAACAGATGGGTTTTTGGCCGTGACCTAAAAGAACTCAGTGTTTCAGCAGCTTTGCAGTTGTCTGGAAGTTAGTTCCAGATTAGAGGAGCACAAAAACTGAAAGCTGCTTCTCCGTGTTTGGTTCTGATTCTAGTGATGTTGAGTAGACTGGAATTAGAGGACCTGAGTGGTCTGGGGGGGTTGGTATAGTGACAGTAGATTTTCAAGATACTTTGGAGTCAGGCCTTTCAATGATTTATAAACTAGTACAAGTATTTAGAAGTCTATTCTCTGAGCTATAGGGAGCCAGTGTAAGGGCTTTAGAACTGGGATGATGTGCTCTGCTTTCCTGGTTCTAGTGAGGAACACGAGCAGCAGTGTTCTGGATCAGCTGCGTGTCTCTGATTGACTTTTTAGGCAGACCTGTGAGGACGCTGTTGCAGTAATCAATCAGACTAAAGATAACGCATGGATACATTTGTTGCAACATCAGTCCTTTAATCCTAGAAATGTTATTCAGGTGATAGAAGGCTGACCTCGTTATTGCCTTTATGTGACCCTGGAGGTTCAGGTCTGAGTCCATTAGTACACCTAGATTTCGGGCCAAATCAGTAGTTTCTAACTGTATTAACGGTGTGCTGACTGTTGATCGTTCCTCTGTAGGTTCAAAAGTAATTATTTCTGTTTCGTTTCTGTTCAGCTGGAGAAAGTTATGGGACATCCATCCATCGATGCATTTACTTAGGGTTTGGATTGGTTCAAACTCACCTGGTAACATTGTAATCTAGAGCCGAGTATCATCTGCATAGTTATGGTAGCTAATCTTATGGGTTGTTATAATCTGGGCTAGTGGGAGCATGTAGATATTAAATCAGAGGCTGGAGCCCTGGGGCACCCCACATGTGATTTCTGTTGTTCTGATGAAAAGTTTCCTATTGAAACTGTTGGGACTCCAATTTCGTCAAATGGACTGAATAGACTGTTGGATGGCTGGAAGTTATTTTTCCTAGATGGAGTGAGCAGACCACATTTCCCAGCTATCCTAGCGGCGACCCCCAACACACTCTTTTTGGTCCGTGGCCACCAATGGTGACATCCACGATGACATCACGGCCAAAGGCCTACTAGAATGATAGTGGCGGCCATTTTCAAACTGTTCTCAGCAGAGGTTCTTAGCAGAAACTCCTGCCATACAGAGGACATCTCACCGGTGAAGATTCTCTTTTGTTCTGACCTGCTGGACCGGGAAGAACTCTCCTTTCAACGCTTCAAAGTGCTCATACTGTTTGTGTATCCAGGTTGAGCGATATCAGGACTGTTCCAAGACAGTTCGTTACGACGTCGACCTGCAGGCCATCCAGCCTGCAGTTGGGACACAGTCCTAAAAATCCTGCACAGGTTTTCTAACTCTTCCTTTTCTTGCTCAACTATGGACACATTTTGCTCTCCTCCTCGTGGACCGTACCTCCCTCAAAGCAAAGTAGGACTGAACCGGTTCATTTAACGTAATCTTGTGTCTGGGCAGATATAAATGAGGAAAATTGAGTTTTTAACGAGTTAGATCTTGTTCATTGTTGGTTTAAAGTGGGGTTTTTTAAAGCGCTGAACCTGTTGGCTCATTTGGCGTCACCGCACGCATGAGTTTGAGCTGTATTTGCTGTGATTGAAACTGTTTTATCCTGAGCGGATCTCACTTTCTTTCTCTCTTTTCCTCGCGCTCTCTCGCTGTCTGATCACCTGGTCGGCAGAGTCGGACTCAGTCCGACCTGCGTTAGCTGGTCTTAGCTAAAAGGTTAACTCCATTGTTCAGAGGCCTTCCACATGGATGCTTCACCCCATGTGCTCTGTCCACTATAGCCAGAGCCTAAGTTTTATGGCCCTTTGTCTCCTTACATGTGCTGCTCTCCATCTTAACACAGATCTAAGTTTTATGGTCCTTTGTCTCCTTACACTATCTGTGACTTAAGTCCCCTGGAGTGAGGGTCACCTCACTTCCCCTCCCCTGCAAAAGGGGGAGTTGTCTGTTTGTGTGTGTTGTGTTTAAGTCTCTCACATATAATTGTTTTCTAAGATCTGTAGTAGTTAGTGGCATGCTTTAGAATAGATGGGAATTATTGACGAAATGTTTTGGGTGTAAGGTTGATCAATTTTCTTAATAAATTCCCCTTAGCTTAAAGAGCAGTTGTCTGGGATTACTTGGAGTAATGCGTACAAATAATGTCCACACCGTGTAAATTTACACCTTCAAGAAGAGACTGGATGTCTGGTCTTCCAAAGCAAAGTGGTGCCCTAAATATTAATTGATAAAACTTGAACCTCATCAATAATTATATTAATATATTAAATTATAAATCATAATTGATGGTTATGTAAACCAGACAAAACTCGCTCACTCTGTGTCACAACAAAACAAAGAAGTCCCTGTTCTTTAGGTAAGACTCGAACCAGCCAAGTAGTGTACCAGAGAGTCCGACCCAGCTCTCACGTTGTTCCAATAATATATCATGATCAACAGTGTCAAATGCTGCACTGAGGTCCAAAAGTACCAGCACTGTGGTTCTACCACAGTTTTTATGTATGCAGATGTCACTGAAAACTTTGACAAGGGCAATCTTAGTGCTGTGGTGAGCATGGAAACCAGACTGAAAATTATCAAAGTGGTTGGTTATTGTTAGGAAGCTACTTAACTGCTGAAACTGTTTTTACAATAATCTTACTGATGAATGGAAGATTAGAGATTGGCCTGTAGTTCTGCATTAATGTAGTGTACAGGTTATTCCTCTTTAGCATCGGTTTAACAACTGCTGATTTTAATGCCTGGGGGAAGAGACCTGACAGGAGCGATGAGTTCACTATTTAAATCAGATCAGACCCAATGACAGGGAAAATGTTCTTACGAAGAACTGTGGGTAGGATATCAAGACAGCAAGAGGAGGAGCTTAATTGGTTAAAGATTTCTTCAAGGTTTCTTTGGTTTAATACCTGGAAATCTGACATTTTCTATACATTGGTGTTGATTGGGGATGACATTGGTAGTGGGTTCGGCACTGAGGTACAGACTGACCGTCTAATTGTTAGAATCTTTTCAGGGAAAAAGCTGGCAAATTCATTGCAGGCCCGGGTAGAACTTAGTTCATGGGCTACTGTCACTGGAGGATTAGTTAGTTTTTCCACTGTTGCAAAAAGAGTCCAAGCATTTTTGTTTCTGTTAATGATTTCAGAGAAGAACGATCCGCATGCATCTTTTAAAGTTAACAGATATCTGTTCTGTCTCTCTTTGTAGATCTCACAGTGAACCTGGAGTCCAGTTTTAGGTGTACATTTCATATATGACTTGATTTGTTTAGACTGAAATGTTAGATACTGACCTGTTTTTAATGATGTTTAGATGTTCTTGGCTCTCTTTCGTCTCTCTCCGCTTCAATGCCAGATTTGCTCTGTCAACAAAAAGAAAAGGGGTCATTAAAATTTGTATTCTGACTTTTAGTCAACCATTCTATATCTATCTATGTAAATATTAAACAGGAATATTAAGTATTTAACTATCATCTCAAGGAACATGACCATTAGTTTCTTATGTTAGGTACCAGTATGTTGGCCTTAGATCTTTTGGAAGTTTAAGACTACGGGCAAGGATTTATATAGAGTGGGTGAGTTTTCCACCTTTAGCTAATCAAAATGTTAGCTAACTGGGAAGCATAGTAAACTCCATATTAATTGCTGTTTGCAAGTTAGCAGTCAGATTTCAGTTGGGATCTATATCTGACTGCACTGGACTGAGCTGAAGTTTAATTTGATTTACTTTGATTGGATGTAGTTAATTGGTTTGAACTTGATATATTGGATTTGAATAGAGAAATAGAGACCTGTATATTTTTCGACAGAAAATAATTATAAGGCTATGAAGAAGATATTTTTACATTTATAAAGCCTGATCAAAACAGTTTTATTTGTATATTTCAGCAATTGGACTTTAATCAATCTTTTTATTTACATTTAAACATTGATACATATGCCAAATTGAAACATTTTCAGTTACTTTACCGCAACCAGCCACAGGGGAACACTGAATCTTTAGTCCCCTAAAAGTATTACTAAGATATATTTATATAGTTTTTAAGACCTTTTTATTATGACATTAATTTAGGACCTACACAAATAAAAAACATAGTTAACTTATGTTATGAGTGTTTTCTGTATGCTTTAGGCTATGTGGGGGGAAATGTTTTTTTTTTTTCCTTCTTCTGTTCATTGAAGTAACAGCTTCAGTATGTATGGTGAAACCTTAACCCTGGAAGCTGGACTGTACAGTACAACTGCAACGATTTAAATTTTTTTTAAACATTGCTACTGTTGTTAATGACTTTGAAGGGTAAGCTGAATTATTGGTTAACAGCATATTGGCATATAGATTCTTCCATGTGCAAGGTTAGTACATAAGGCGGCAGAATATTGAAAAGCTTGCTGAGTTTTGCCGTTGATGTTGAACCAGAGTTAGAGTCAAAGCTCAGTTTGTCTTAGTAGTCTCTAAGGTGTCAAAAAATAATAATTTAAAAAATAACTTATTAGTAACTTATATCTAACTTTCTTAATAGCTTAAGCTAAAAGTAATTTTGTGGACCTAAGTTGTTTTTTTTAAGCTGTGGCATGTGAGTTCACTGCTTTTAACCGCTTCCTAAACTTTAAAGCTTTCAAACACAGTACAGATCCAGTCCATGGAGATCTTTTTGATATTGATACTGCATAAAGTGATATTGCTACAAGACAAATGTGGGATTTTTTTTTTAGCTCCAGAACACAATACACTTTGTAACAGTTGTTGAAGACTGATTTAAGCTTGAACTGCCAAATACTTTAAATGGCAATCATCCTTGCAATATCAGTGTGAAAATATTGTAATTGCAGCTGACTGTTTACATATGATATTTGGTAGGATACTACATTTAGAGTAAGCAAAGAAATGAGTTAGTCAAATATGACTCATCAATATTGCAATATTTAGCAATGGTATCACAATAATGTATCCTGATATGACGCAGCCCTAGTTAAAGCCAGCTCGATGTGATTGTAAATATGTTTACACCTTTGACACCACAATATTGCAAGGAAAAATGGGTGAAGTAAAACTGACCACTGATTAAATTTTAACAATCATGTTATAATGTGGGATAGTTTGAGTATAGATTTTATTATTAAGATTGAGCCATCCTTAAAATGTAGACATGGAATAATGAGCAAAAAAGGAGTCATAAATGTGTATATTTATCATCACAATATTTGACAATATTTCCACGCATGGTTTTCTAATATCTTGCAGTCCTCGTACACAAACCCTGATGATCAGAAGAAATATAAAGAGTTTAATGGGTTGCAAACTACAAAATCATTAGTGGGGAAACTCACAGTATGGATAAGTCCAATATTTCCTCCACAACAGCGATGGTGGACGCAGGCATTGGTCTCCAGCTGTCCTGAACTCGCATTTTCTTTGACACTGAGGGTGAACCTCCTTTAGCTTTTAGGAACAAGAATCAGAGGAATGACACACGAACGAAAAATCTGCTTACTGTATCTGAACATTAGAGTAACGAAGCTGCTCTCACCGTTTACCCTCTTAAGCGGTTTTGGGTGGGTGATCTGGTCATTGCCACTTTGCTCCTGATCCTAAAATACGGGACAAAGTTTGGATTGCCGTAAATTCATCCGGGACACAGAGTAATATGCATCTAACTGTTGCGTGTTTACATTGTCTCACCTCATTGGCAGGAAATCCTGATGTCTTTTCTTTTTTCTTTTTCGGGTTAGGAGCTTTTGTTGGGGTCCGATTTGAGCCTCTAGACGGCTTCATAGTATTGACCATACAGAAACAGCTAGCTAAATGCAGCTAACTACCTACGCCTTAGGCTTAGTTACATTTAATAAGCTGAAAATTACTCTGACCAGTGTTTAGGCTAAATTTAAATTACGACACAAACCGAGCTACAAAAATAAAAACCGAAGCTTGTTACAGCCGTCTAAAGGGGATTTTCGCGCTGTTGTTTCCGAACGTCTGGACCCTTGCGCATGCGTCGTTAATGGATGGTGTTACCCAGAGTCTTGCTTGCCAGGCAGCACTTTCTGGTGACTATAGTTAGCATGAAAAGACGTAACAGCAACTCTATATACATTTACTGGGCTTGAGGGATATAAAAGCAATGATGTCATCCCGCTGAACGAATTTAAGATCCTTCCACGAAGCTAAGCTGTGACAACAGGACTCCCGTAAGACAAAACGCAGAACAAAAGCACACAAGAGCTAAAACACTGCGTCACCATGAGAAAGAAATTTGCAAATGCTTGTGGGTGATCTTTAGCCTACCCTGATAAAACCTCTCAAGCCTGTGACTCTATTTTGTTGCAGTTACGCTTAAATGACCCCACTTAGGGGCAATAGAGGATGACTATATTCTATCTTATTACACACTAAATAGCTTTACTAGAGTTAAAATGTTAAATGTTCTGCTTAATTGCACCTGCATAGTACTTTCTCAGATTGTCCTACCCATAAACAGCATATCATATTTCTCTTGAATTTGTATTTAGTAAAAAAACTGTCTTCACCCTGTGACCACGTCAGTGGTAAGGTTAATGTGCCAAAGCACCTGATTCAGATTTACTTTCATTATTTGAATGACTGTTTTCTCCATAAATGTTAGACTGGGATTTGAATAAATTTCAATAGTCCAATCTAAAGTAAATACAGATTAAATTGTCTTGGTTTAACTTTAATACATTTTACTGCAGATTTTAAGCAGATACCGAAGCAACAGCTTATATCTGAACTAAAAACAAACATTTCAATCTTAAACTATTATATAGGCTACATTAACTGATTGAATTCATTTATCACTAATGAAACTTTTGTAAAATATGCAAATGAATCATTGTGAGATTAATTGCACAGATTTACCAAAACATCAAAAAGCATGATTGTGTAGTTTTGATGTATATATGTAGTGACAGGACAATTTATAAGAAGTGAAACATAGTAAGTATTCTGGAGAAACCAAACATTATTGGATCTTTCACAAATACCACCTTTGGTGCAAATATTTTGAGCTGCCGAAGTTTTTTTCCAAACAAAAAATGTTTTTATTTTTTGCAAAAGAAGAAAAATTCAAATATGTCCTGCCTGTAATTTGTACGCAACATAAAATGAGTGTTACTAGCAAGCACACAGAAATAAACAGTTTGACTTGCACAAGTATATAAACCTTTCATCTCATATTTTCATCTAGCATAGTCTATGAATAAGGTGAGACATCATAATTTGTTGTTTTTCACTTATCCTATGTTTTATTTGTTGCTTATGAGTCAGAACCAAGTTGCTCTCTCATAACAAAATAAGTCATTGGTTTACATAAGCAAAACAAACAAACAGAAGCTTAACAAAACATGTCATTTAAAAAAAGCACGATATTTCTGAAAATGAGGGGGAAATCAAAATTCTAGTGGGGTTTTCAGAAATGTGGTCTAGATGATGTCAGGTCTCTCACACCCTCCCTGGAAAATGAAATTTGCCTGTAAAGCGTCCGTGGTTGTGCAGGTCAAATGGACTAAGCACTCTCCTGATGCCCAGCATGTTGCCCTGGGCTATCTGCTTAAAGGTCCAGGGATTCTGGTTGTTTTCCTCCATCTCTTTCTGCTTTCTGTGCATTTCTTCCAGACTCTCTCTGCTCATTACCTGAATTGACAAAAGGCAAAGCACTGTATAATGTAAAATAAACCAAAAATGCAGTTTTCAATAAATTTGTCTTCAGTGATGTTTAAAGAATGGCTTACTATACTCAGAATATGCATGGTTTGTAGCAAAAGCACAAAAAACAGATACATTTGTTCTGAGTCCTGATTTTATTTTGCCCTCGTTAAAAAAATAAATCTTTTTTAATACAAATTTTAACACAAGAAGTCTTCTTTCACTGGTTTTGGTTTAGTGAAATCACAACCTGATTCTAAACACCACGTGTTGCCCCTTTTAAAACGGCAGGGACAGCTTGAAGTCTTCTTTAGTAGTTGTGGATGAGGCACTTTGCGTCTCGGATAAGTGAACATTTCATTTATTTCATGTGATGACATGTTTTAAATTGGTATTTTTTTGTTTTTGATGGATTTTCTGTTTCTGAGTACATCAAGATGGACAGCTCATGTTAGATGTTTTGCAGAAAGACAAAGAGGCCAGACTGAGATGGTTCAGACATGTTCAGAGGAGCGACAATGATCATGTCGGTAGAAGGATGCTGAGGTTGGAGCCCCAAGGCAAGAGGCCGAGAAAAAGACCAAAAAGGAGATTAATGGATGAGGTGAAAAAGGTAATAAAGTTAGGTGGCGTGAGGGTAGTGGATGCAGAAGATAGGACAAAATGGAGACATAATTCGCCGCGGCGACCCCTGAAGAGAAAAGCCGAAAGAGAAGAGACAGAATGTGTCTGATCCCTGCTCCTTTGTTTTCCTGTAAAGCATATTCGGTGTATAAATGCGGCTACACAAATAAACTTGCCACGCCACTTCTTAATGACAAAAAGCATTTAGGTCCTGTAAATTATTGGCCTGCATTTCTCGAAATGCAAAATGGAGATCTTTCCAAAGTATCTAAATCCTATTAATAGACTGTGAAGGCCACTCCAGGGCCTACACGTTTCCCTCCTATAGTCAACGACAGGTTGGCTTGGCCTTCTGCTTTGGATCACTTTAATGTTGGAACAACCACAAACATCACGCATGCAGCTTCCAGATGGATTAGTGTAAACATTCTCCACCTTTGCGATCGATTTTGACTAAGTTTCCTGTGTCTTTGTTGCTCACACACCCAAAAACATGAGTGGTCCACCTCTGTGCATTATGCTGCATTGTGAAGCATGCTGCCTTATGGCATTTGCATAGTACTGGTTTTCTCCTGTGTACTCAACCATCTTCTCTTTAGATGCCTCCTTTATGTGATTTTTGTAACAGCTACACCCTTTCTTTAAGAGTCCTGTATGTAAGCTGGAATTATTTAAGGGTTTGTACTTGGATCCCGAGCAATTTTCCAGGCAGTTGTTGCAGAAGCTTTTTTTGGGCCGTAGCTTGGTTTTCAACAGAATCTCTCGTTTTCCACTTCTTAAATAGAGCTTGAATGCCACACACCGGCATACATTATTTCAATAAAAATTTTCCTTTTTATTACAAAATTCAAATACCTTCACAGATCCATTAATTATTGTTATGCTTCCCTCGAGGCTGAGTCTAGTAGAAATCAGTGAAGCAGTGAATGAAACATGCGACTGCATGGAGCCTAAATACTTGCAAGCTTTTATAAACACAAACACTAATTACAGGTAAACATATTACAAGTGAAAATAGTCACAGTATGTTCATATGTATTTATCTATTCAGATTAGAAATTCCACTTATTGGTGAATTAATTGTGTATAGTACGAATACTGCAGCGTCCCCTGCATAACGATGCACAATGGATGCTGGCGCTCATTAAAGATCACGCCACTGGAAGCATCTGGATGGGGGACCCGGTGTAGATTCCTTAAAGCAGTCTTATTAGATCTATGTGCTGAACTGGACCCGGTGTTAGATCTACTGACCCGCTGGAACCGTGCACCCGTCCCCCGCTCTTCTTATTTATATCAGGAACGCTGCTGCATCAACGCTGCTGCATCAATGCTGCGTCACTTGCAGCTCTTCCTTTTGTTTGTGACCCCAAATCAATATTTTGCAAGCATGATACTTTTTAAAAGAAGACTTAAAACGCACCTTTTCTGTCAGGCTTTAAATATCTAGTTTTATATGTTTTAATAAATTCCAGTCTTAGTGCTACAAGAAGTAATCATATAGGCCTAATTGAAACTTTATTGTTCTTATCTTTTTTATTGCTTGTGCTGCTTTTATTTTTACATTTTTAAATCTTTTTACTCTCTTCTTGTTTTTCTTTTTGCAACTGTATTTTTGTCTTTTAATGTGAAGCACTTTGGCTGCCTCCGGCTGAGTAAAGCGCTGATTGAGCGATTGACTGACTGAAAATTTCGTGCCTCTATGAGCCTGCAACTGTCTCTGTGGAATTACTTTCTCCGCCTCTCGGTTGCCATGGTTACCCGTGAAACGCCCCATACTAGCTGGCTTAAGTGGATGAAGAAAATTCACTAGACACTTTGAATGGACCGTTTATGGGAGAAAGTGGGTGTGTAGGAGGTGGGATATGATCCAAAAACACCTGCGCACATTTCTAGGGAGAGTGGGACTAATAAAACGGAAAGTGTGTGCAGCTGTGCGTACTCCAAGTTTGATAGATCGGAAACTTACTAGGCGTAAGTTAAAAAAAGTTGCTGAGCTTAAATACGGTTTTAGTAATGATTCTACGCAAAGTTTTATAAATGAGACCCCAGGTCATGTAAACTTTCGATCAGGGTCATTTGGGTAGTTACTGTTGTGATAATGGCTTCACCGAACCACTAACCATGGGTAAAGAACAGTTCTTGTATTAGCATTCATATACTGAGAGACAATCCCAAACCATTAGAAATTTTGCTAGGGTATGTAAACTTATCTTATGATACGGCTGGGATGAACGTATCATCCCAGCCGTGAATTTACAGCAATTCGGTGTCTTTTATCCTTTGCATTTTAAGCATACATTTAACAGCAACTAGAACAGTGTGCAGTCTGATATCTCACCTTAGCAGGAAAGGGCAGCTTCTTGGCCACTTCAGTCAAGATATGCCTAACCTCTTCGAGCTCCACCTTTCCTCCCACCTCCACGATCAATCGTCCGTACCGGACTGGTGTCACATAGTGGTCGATGGCTCCTTTCCCTCCGCCCATGCGCTGGCCCAGGCCTTTGCGCGTGATTGGTTTGTACGGGGCATTGATACGCCACCTGGCGTATGTTGTGTGGGCATCTATCTTTCGGTTAATTGTTAGACGGATCATCTCCAAATGACCCCAGTGCAGGTAGCCTCCGCCCATCGCCTGGAATATAAAGCAGGAAACTTTATTTGCTTTTTTTAATCCAAGGCTCTGACTCAGCCATTTGACTGTGCAGAATAAAGTGAGACCATGTGGAGAGAAGTCAGACTGAATATACTTGAGTTAAATCAAAAGCTATCACTAAGATTCTGTTTAGCTTAAAAATACCAAAAAACAACTGGAAAGCTTTGGTAATTGTACCCTGTCAGAGCTGTGAAATATGAAGCAGATAACTTCAGCTGTCAGAAAATCATCAAGAAACATTAGTGCACTCACAACTATTGCATACTGTCCACTAGTGAAGGCATTTGCTGCTTTGGCTGGTCCTTGGATATCCCGCAGCTTCTTACTCTCTTTCTTGGCCTTTTTTAGGTTAGGCACCTTGTTCAGAAACTTCAGTTTGGGTTTGTCTGGCAGCACAACATCTTGAGGAAAGGAACAAGGACAAAATGTTAGGATGTGGGACAAAGAAAAGGATCCAGGAAACTCTAAACCCTGCACCCACAAGAATCACTGGACCATACACAGCAAAGCTAAAAATTATTTATTCCCCTAGCAGACTTAGGTTTAAAGTTGTCTTTTTATTTTGCCAAAGTGGGCAATCTGGGGAGGGAGCTGAAGATTAGGGTGGTGGCAAGGAGGCCTTCCAACATGGATAAATTGTCAAAAGACCAGTGAAAACATTTACAAATCTGGTCAGTAACTATAAAAACTGTGAAATGTGAATAAAGAAGTTTGAGTCCTGTAATGCAAACATTTTTCTATTGATTATTGAGAAAGAGATCACTTTCGACATAAAGGTATAATATTCGTTTGAATTTTTTATGATCTTCTAAACGTTGCCCATCTCCTTTTATTTTAGAAACAAACATCTTAGTTGAATGTAAATAATTTTCCACAAAAAAAAAAATAACTGCCAGGGGTATGAATAATTTTTTTTCACCCAAATGTAATATGTGCATGCATGAATATCCCAATCCTCTATGTTTTAAGAGAAGTCCTATATGAATGAGAATATGAAAGCTTACTGCTGTAGTCTGGAGTGATTGGATACGTCTTCAGCCCAGCAGCGCAGATTTTCAAATAGCTTTCTAAAGCAGCTGTGGAGTAGATAAAAAGTGACACATTAAAGCACAAGTGAATCTCACACAAAACTGTTTCAAGAATGTCATGGTGCCACCAGACCCTTTTACATCTTTAAGCCTCTCCTCATTGATTTTAGCTCGTAAAAAAAAAAAAAAAAGAGATATTAACTTTTATTTTGCAATTTTGTTGCAATATTGTTTTCTTGGTGATTCAATGGTTTCTTGATGGCAAACTAATAATTGATTGTTTTATTACCTGGAGTGCAGTTTGATAGCATGACAGATTGAGACTACCTGCAACTCAAACCACAATCAAGTCTTTTTTCTTGTTGAAGTTTAGGATTACATATGCATTCAACTTTGAGTTAACATAACACTGTATGAGACAAATTATCTTTGGTTTCCAGTTCTATGAGATATCAAGATTAGCTGATCCAGTCATTGTTTCTTCTTATGGTCCTCTGTTCACCTACCCTATGTCCATTTGTTAAAACCAAGTTCCGGGGTAGAGACCATTCCCGATTGAATTGATTGGTTTAAACATAAAGCTGTTTTAATTTACATTCATTTTAAATTTAGCTTTTTAAAACTGGTCATACTGTTTAGCAGTAAATAAACACAAATAGATGTACTTTTTGTAAATGCAACATTTTTCAACACAAGCCTCATTACCTTGCTGGTGACCGTGAGCTCTGCAGATCACCGCCAGGCCGCCGACAGCAGCCTTAACGAGGGAGATCATGTTGTACAAACCGATACTACAAACAACTAAATTTTACTTTGTTTGATTCATACACAAGCATTCTCATAATATCAGCTAAATCCGGTTTTTAGAAACCCCGCACGTTAAGCAAGGTCGCTGCCATTGATGTCCAACATATCCTTCCGCCAAGATGCGGCAGGCATTTCCTGTTGAAACTTTCAAAATAAACGGCGCTTTATTTCAATTACGGAATATTTTGTAAATCTAATTTCTGCACAGATTCATTTCTTTGGGAAATTTGAACATTTTGTTTGCTCCAATCTAAATCACACAGGTAAAATATCCTAGCTAAAAGAACAAGTGACAGTGACAGATTTTAAAATATAAACACGAGAAAAATAGATTGCTAAATTAATTCATTTAATATTGAGCTTCATCTCTAAAAGCGTTAATTTTAATAACATGTGAAATTTCATTTTACTTTTTCAAAAGATAAATTATAAGGTGCAATTTTTCAAAGTTCCCAAGTTTTTAATATTAGGAATTAGCCAAGTCAATATATTAAAAACTTTTACAGTCTTGGCAAGAAACACCCTAATTGTTGTTTCTTAATAATTGTCATACTAGATATTGTATAAAGGTTACTTAGAGCAATCTATTGCTGATTAACAGACGTGCAGTAAAACAAGAATTTTGGTTTCAATTTAATTTAATTTAAGAACATTCACGGAGATTGTTCTATTCAGAATGATGACAACTCATAAGCTTCTTTGGACAGTGTGCGGATTTTTTTTTTATGAATAAAACTGCCCAATTGTGTTGTCTTGAGTCATTGAGCATGTGCCCAGTATATACTCTGTAAAGAGGAAATATCCACCAGCTGATATTTAATGCACACAGAAGAAAAGATAAGCAACCCCTGATGCAAACTCTCACACCCTTAACTATAAGACAGTCAGCACAAAGACAGAGTTTTTAAGTAGATTTATTATCACAACAAGCTTTTTACATTTGACATAAAAATACATTTCCTTAGCTGGACTGTGGTTGTTTTCCATGGGAAAAATAACATTTGCTTCTAACATTATCCACAAACAAAACGATATTCTCACCAACAAAATTGCAATTACATTATAGATGCAAAAAAAGATCTTAAATAACATAAGAAAACAAAAGCGTAAAGAACAGACTGTCCTTTTTTCAGACAAAGGATTGCAAATCTACAACACTTCATCACACAGCTTCTAGATGGCTAAATGCCAGGAGAATTTGGTGAACGTTTCAGGCAACAAAAGCAAGTCATTTTGATGTTCTTTTGACGGAGAGACGGTGCTTGTGAAGATGCTAAATCCCATGGTAGAGAAGATCGTATTTTGGAATATTCTGCGGATCTATTGGACTCTGGACAATCATTTTCCCCCGCATGGCTCCTCTGTAAATCACCTCGATTAGGTCTATGAAGTCCTGCTTGGTCTTAAAGCTGCCAACAAATTTAGTGTGATCCGGAGAGCTGAAAGAACATTAGAAGCAGATAATAGATACCATTTAATATATATATATATATATATATATATATATATATATATATATATATATATATATATATATATATATATATATATATATAAACTCCTTTGATGTATCATAAACTCAGCAAAAAAAAGAAACGTCCCTTTTTCAGGTCTGTGTATTTCAACAGTAATGTTGTAAAAATCCAAATAACTTTACAGATCTTCATTGTAAAGGGTTTAAACAATGTTTTCCATGCATGTTCAATTAACCATAATCAATTAATTAACATGCACCTGTATAATGGTCGTTAAGACCTTAACAGCTTACAGAAAGTAGGCATTTAAGGTCACAGTTCTAAAAACGCAGGACACAAGAGAGACTTGTCTACCGACTGTGAAAAACACCCAAAGAAAGATGCCCAGGGTCCCTGCTCATCTGCATGAACGTGCATTAGGCATGCTGCAGGGAGGCATGAGGACTGCTGATGTGGCTAGGGCAATAATTAGCCATGTCCGCACTGTGAGACGCCTAAGACAGCGCTACAGGGAGACAGGAAGGACAGCTGATCATCCTCGCAGTGGAAGACCTCGTGTAACAACACCTGCACAGGATCAGTACATCCGAATATCACACCTGCGTGACAGGTACAGGATGGCCACAACAACTGCCCGAGTCACACCAGGAACACACAATCCCTCCATCAGTGATCAGACTGTCCGCAATAGGCTGAGAGAGGCTGGACTGAGGGCTTGTAGGCCTGTTGTAAGGCAGGTCCTTACCAGACATCACCAGCAACAACGCCGTCCCTGCGATCCAACAGGTCCCATTGAGCACGTCTGGGACCTGTTGGATCGCAGGGTGAGGGCTAGGGCCATTCCCCCCAGAAATGTACAGGAACTTGCAAGTGCCTTGGTGGAAGAGTGGTGTAACATCTCACAGCAAGAACTGACAAATCTGGTCCAGTCTATGAGGAGGAGATGCACTGCAGTACTTCAAGCAGCTGGTGGCCACACCAGATACTGACTGGTACTTTTGATTTTGAGCCTCAGTTCATTCAAGGACAAATTATTCTATTTCTGTTAGTCACATGTCTGTGAAACATTTTTAGTTTATGTCTTATGGTGTTGACTCTTTTAGTGTTCATACAAATATTTACACACATTAAGTTTACTGAAAGTAAAAACAGTTGAAAGTCAGAGGACGTTTCTTTTTTTGCTGAGTTTATATATATATATATATATATATATATATATATATATATATATATATATATATATATATATATATATATATATATATATATATATACACACACACACATACTTTTTTTAAAATAAGCTAAGAATACATTAATTTGGCCCTTTATTAGGTCCAGCTCTTCCCCTTCTATTCTCATTGCTCAGTTTGAATTTGAGCAAACTGTCTTCACCAAGTCTAAAAGAGTAAATGCATCAACGGGGCCCAACCTCACGCCAATGACTGACGCAATCTGCTGGGATTCCTTAAATATGAAACTTTTTAACTGATTGGAATGTTTGTATAAATGTATTGAAATGACTTCTTGTTAAGTGCCTTTAGATGACATCTGTTGTGAATTGGCACTATATAAATAAACTGAATTGAATGAAATTAAGCTGCTGCAATGTGATGGGCTGATCCACAACTAAACCGGTTAACCTGACAGAGATGCAGGTGAGTATATATTTGATGAGAAACATTACAACAGGTAGTACTCTATGTACAAATAAAGCAGTTATGACCAGCAAATTAAAATTAAAGCAGATATCCATCATTTTAGCTCTTCAGAGTGAAAATGAAATATTTAAGCTATTCTGGATGACAAATATTAGTTTGGATTCATTTTTGGAGTATGACTAATTCTCAAGTTATAACTTATTTTTTATTTATACCTGCAGTTTACTGTACTTTAAATTTGTCTTTAAACTGATTAAAAACACATTCCTAATGTTAAATATATTGCGATGAATAAAAGCCACTTTTATAAATTCTTAATTTATTTTATAACTTTATTTCTTCTGCCCTCTTGGTGTTTGAAAAGTTTTTTGTTTTTTCTTTCTAAGTTAGGCTTATATGTAGTAGAAACCAGCCGTTAATTTATTTTTTTAACCAAATATTACCACTCTACATTGTATAAAGCAATTTTGATTAAAAACATGTTTATGTACTTACCCATAATCGACTTTCATGTGCTGCCCATTAAAAAAGAACACAGTGGAGGGGATGTAGCTGATGTCAAAGTATCTGCTGTAAATAGGAGCTTTATCTACATCAACGATATAGATGGACGCCATGTTACTCAGATCGTGTGCAGTTTTTGACAGCTGCAACGATACAGGAGGAGAGAAATTACTAAAGATCATTCCATTTTCCGAGCAGATGTTTGCTATTAAAGTCACACTTACGATCTCGTCGAGCAGGAGACAAACCGAGTCATCGTCTCTGCCGAACCTCAAAACTAAAACTTTCTCCGCTACGCCTTTGATGACTTCATCTATTTCTTTTTTGCTCGTTAATTTAGGTAAAAAGAAACTCATTTTCAGACGCCAACACGTTAGCTTCACTGCTGTCAGCGGAGGAAGGAAATTACGTAATTTTGTTGTTGTGAAACCCAGTTAAGTTTCCCCCAAGAAACAAGATTAAAAAAAAACGAAATATTTTTTAAGCATGTGTAAAAATTAATAAGTTAGCGTCCAATAAAACTTTTACAATTTGATTTCTTTCCCCCATGAGGTAACATCGTACTTTGATTTTAAAATAAATACTGTTTTATTTGCTACTTCAACACGGTACAGCGTTTCACTACGACACAATATGACGCGACACCGTGTAACAACGTGACCTTCCACCAATTTTTATAGGAAGTCTGTATGGAAACATGTGAAAGCGTTTCTTTTTCCTTACATGAGATTTAACGGGATAAAGATGTTTTTTTGTGACAATTCGATGAAAAAGAAATAAGACAATCTCGTTAATTATATGTATTGACGTCACGTGCAAAGAAATAAATTTTTGACGGTCCTTTTAAGGGGGTGATTTGTTCTTGCTAAAATGTTGCGGCACTTTTCAACCAGATGCTTTAATTTGCTCGTGAAAAGGCAATTTTTGACACCCACGAACAAACAAGTCTTTGGTATCAGACCTTACAGAGAGTCCATCCTTGTTGGTCACTTCTCTACAGGTAATCATGTAAGGAAGGATGACCTCGACATTAAAGATCTATCCAAGGAAAAAGAAACTCTAGATCTGGACAAATGGAAGTCTGTAATGAGATCCCAAGCTGCATTCCAGGAACAAAACCTCACCCTTGAAGTGGAAACAAGTGAGAGTGATGTTGACCTGGAAGGTGCAGGTGATGATGATGATGATGTGAAGGGCAGTTCCTCATTGGAGGCAACTCGTGAACTGGTTTCTATGTGGCGTCAAGCTGGGAAGCTTGTACCGCAGGAAATGACAGAGGAGGAAGTGCAGACTCTGGCCGATCTCACCACCAAGTCCTCCAGGAAAAAGTACCTGAAGTACCTGGCTATCAAGGAGGGCTACAAACTGGCCCGCAAAGAGAAACAGCAGAAGAAGGCGGCGGACAGAGAGGCCTCAATGAAGCGGAGCAAGGAGTCGGACAGCAGTGCAGAGGATTGTGACCCAGATGGACACAAATTGAAAAACACAATGTTTCTCCAGTTCTGGAACCGCTCCCAGGACAAACTGCTGGCCTGGAGAACCGCCCAGGCAATGCTGTTCGGTCAACCAATTGTGTTTGACATGAGCTATGAGTCCAAAATGTCCAGGCGGGAGATGGAGAACACTGTGTCCCAGCTGCTGGAGGTGGAAGGGTGGAACCGTCGCGCAGTAGAGCCTTTTCACCTCCACTTTTGCAACCTGCAGCCAGACGGCCTTTACAAGAAGGAGCTGCTGAAGCGATACGGCGCAGAGACCTGGGACCGACTGCTCATCACCACCACTGAGCAGCATTATATCGATGTATTCCCCAGGGAACAGGTGGTATACCTCACTGCAGACTCCCCCAACGTCCTCCGCAGCTTTGATCACTCCAAGGTCTACATCATCGGAGCTCTGGTGGACAGGTCCATCCAGTGTGGCTTGTCACTGGCCAACGCCAAGCGCCTGAAACTAGCAACGGCTCGCTTGCCCATTGATGAGCTTCTTCATTGGGAGATTGGAGCTAAAAATCTGACCCTGGATCAGATGATACGGATCATGCTGACAATCAAAGATACTGGGAAATGGGAAGAAGCCTTACAGTTTGTGCCGAAGCGGAAACACGACGGGTTCTACGGACAACAGACACAAGCAGAGGTTTCAAATAACAGAGCCGGAACTGTAAAAAAACATGCGTGGAGAGAGAGCGACGGTGTGTTCCGGAGGTCTGCAGAAAAAGACACTGGGAGTACATTTAAGAACCAGACAGTTTATAAATCCAACAATGACAGAATGACTGGACAAAACACCACCAGAAAAAGCTCACCGGTTGCAACAAAAGTGCGTACGTCTCTCAAAAGCCAAATGGAAGTGAGAAAAACTCCAGACAAGTCCAGGATGTGGTGGCATGAAAAGTGACAGAAAGTAACTGGTGTTAACATGGACGTTTATATTAGAATGTATCAACATGTGAAGCAGTAAAGAAACCGTTCTAATGTCCACTTTGTGCTTTCATGCAGGGTGTACAAATGACTATGATTTATTAAAAAGGTAGAAACTTCTTTGGTCTTTATTTAGTTTGAAACAGAAAACAAAAGATGCTTAAATAATATTTTGATACAATTTCACAGTAAATAAATTCATACCCATCACTGTGACCTTTTCTACACATATGTAATACAGATAAACATGTAGCATGTTTTTCTTTTTTAAAATACTGCACCATATAAGAAGTAAATTCATAGTGTATTCTAAAGCAAAACAAATTAAAACAGAAGACAAAATAGCATCTGATATGTCGGTAAATCTAATCAGTTTTCTTTTACTAAACCTGCACATCACAGTACCATCAGTTCAATTTCTCAAATGCTTTTACAGCATCTGAATCAAAATATATTCCTTAACAAATAAAAAAAATAAGCACCATCTTACAGTGAAAAAAAGAGCTCCAGAATTAAGAGACATCTATATTTTTATGTGCAATTTAACATCTGACTTCCATTCATGCGTCCGCATCTAATTCATCCCTGGAGTATGAATGTAGAAACTGGTAAATAAAAAAAACCAGCACACACAAGCATGATGCTCCCGTTAAAAACTAATCCAGCACTCTGACCTCACAAGTGATTTTTGCATCGCTCTACAATGCAATTGAAATGTTTTAATTCCAAGCTTGCCTTTCTTATTTTGTTTTCCGCCGTGTTAACAATAGGCTAAGCAACAGGTTTAAGGTTGTTAAAACTGAAATGATGGCAAAGAAAGAGTCATGATTTACAGCTGCACCTGTGGTCTGCTAACTTTAGTATGAGTAAAAGAAAAACTGTTTGATGCTTGCTGTGTCAAATTAGGAAAATCTATAGAACTATGATGTCCCCGGTACAGCGTTCGCAGCAGTTGAAGGTTATGTTCTCATAGCGGGTGTAAGGGTGAAACCTGCCGATGCTCTTCTTGCTGCTCAGAAAGTTTGGGGAGGTGGAATCACTGAGTGGAGGTTCTGCTTTGTTTTCTGAACAAGAAATTGGATTCAAAACCTGCAGCACCTAAGAGAGAAAAAAAAGAAAAAAGAAATTGTTTAGTTGTTGGATTCTGAAAGTAGCAACACATGTTAGGTAGACCGAAGCATAGAGATCAAATGTTACATAAGATTCATACCTTCTCAGCCATCTTCTCTGCTGGTGTGCTGCAGAGCTGCTCAGCTGGTGGGCCGCTGCCCTTCACCACATTGCCGCTAGTGTTGTTTTTGCCCAACAGATGAGAATGAATAGCATCTGCTAGCTTGTGATTGGCTGCAGCCAGCTCTCCGATGCTGAGAGGCTGTGCACTGGGATAGTACGTCTGCTGTCTGCCCCACTGCAAAGACACCAGGAGCTCCTCTAGGGATCTGGCAACACAAACAGGAAGCAAAGTCAACATAACAACCCCAAGAGTATTTCAAACATCACCTGTACGGAAACTCTGTATTTGGCCTTTCCTATTCTTTTTTTGGTCTAACTGACTTTGAAAATACATCACCCATGGACAGTGGGTGTGTGGAGCAAAACACTAATATAACAAATAGCATGGAAGAATCATTATTCATAAAGCACTTCTCATAGACGTCGTCACTAAGAGCTGTACAAAATAAAGAAGAAAAAACAATCATTAAAAGGAACAAAAAATTACAGAAAAGCACAAAAGACGTAAAAGTAACATGCATAGGAAGATAAATATAAGAATAACAAGTTTCAATTTTAAGAATGAAGCGAGTGGGAAACTAAAAGTTCATATAGGCTGGCGTCTGACTGTTCACAGCTTTATATGTGAATAGTGATACTTCAAGATAAATCCAAAACCCCACAGGAAGAAAAGGCCACGTCTATTAAACAGGAGTTTGGCTGTGTTCTTTATAGAAAACAAGAAAGTGAGATGGATTTTATTGGTTGGGTTAAAATTCTAAATTAACCCCAAGTTGCTAACAGGGGACTTCATGACTGTACAGAACGAGGCAGTTGCTTAGCTAATCTTAGAAGATCAGTGGGGTTCTGTTTTTATGAAGTTTAGACAAAGATGGTAACAGCCTCCGGGTCACTTATCAGGATGAAGCAGCGGATGAAAGTCGATTGTCTATCGAAGAGGTGTACTATAAAACTTAAAGTCATCAGCCTAAAAGGGTGAGAAAAGTCATTAAAAGCCTGAATTATACCTGCTAAGAGAAGTATATAAAATAAAGCTGACAAAAGACTAGACATCGAACCTTGGGGAGCACCGCCAGGTAAAGACACATTTACAGAAAAGTATCCTCTAGCTTTTATAGAGAAAGCCAAGCGAATAGGAGAAAATCCTGTATTTAACACAATAAGGTAATGAGTTTGTTTCTCTGTTTGTTGATGGCTTTTGTTATACACACTGATCAGCATTTAGTACTGACCCACTCTAACAGAATCTGAATGTTTCTTAGACTCAATTTGGGTATTTGAAAGTGGTTATGTTACCTGTGACTGAGCACCATGTCCATGGAGAACTCGTCTCTCTCCAATAACAGGTCCTGAATCGCTCCTTGGGCCTCTCTGATCTGCCTCTGGAGAGCGGCTCTGGCGTTTGTCAGTTCCTCTGCCATGACTCTGAAGTAACGTTATTAATTCAAAAAAATGTGAAAATGGTGTTTATGTCATGCCCTGTGAAGAGTATTTTTTATTCAATTTTGCTCTTTTGCTTGAGAATGTCTCTGACAGAAGCTGCCTTTGAAACTAAGATGAGAAGACAGTCTTAAACTTTTCAACCATTTAGAATGAAGACAAAATTACGTGGAGCATTTCCCACCTGCTGGCCAGGAACTTGCTCCTCCAGACATCACACTGGATACTCATACGTTCCAGCTGCTCGGCGGTGTGTGAAAGACATCGACCCAAAGCCTCGTTCTCCAGAATGAGCTGGTTTTTCTCCCGTGCAAGACGCTCAAACTGATACTCGAGGTCATCACCCACCGATGCTACCAACAGTTTCTTCAGTTCGCGGTTCACCTGGCACACAATTTGGAAAAGTCATTAAAACAGATCTGAAGGACTTTTACACTCAAAATATGCATAAACACAAACATATTAAGATAGATTCCATAGACAAACAACCTAATTCAAATATAACGCAGACCCTTAAACAGTACATTTAACAGAATTACCATAAGCCTCAAAATTCATGTTAAAAAAACTATAACATTACATAATTATTATCTGCACTGCAGAATTGTATACATTCAACATTGATATCTGTCTGACTTTCATTTCACTTGTGCCGTACCTCTGTCTGCACACGAAGCTGATTCGAAAGGCCTTCTTTGTCCTGCAGGAGCCGCCGTTCAGAGTTCTGCAGCTTCACTACCTGTCCTCTCCAGTCCTCCACAATCGGAGGAGAGCCCTGCCCCTCAGCCTGCTGCCCCGCCTCGCCTTTCCCTTCAGTGGGCACAGCCCGGCTGCTCCGGGTGATAGCAGCTCGGGGCACAATGATCCTCACCGCTTCCACTTCTGTACAGGCCTCTCTATTCACTTTGCCCAGGTGGAGCACCCCGAGAGGCTGTGGGGCAGCGGGGGGTGCAACATGTGTAGATTTTGGGACGTGCTTTGGGCTAGCTACTTTGAGAAGAGGGACTTCAGATAAAAACGGCGGCGGGGCGTTGGTGATGACCTCCAGTGTGGCCGGGGGCTTTTCGGTTTCCATGCCATCGCCAGCTCCTCGGATAGGCACAATGGCAGAACCTAGATGAACAAAAACAAAAAAGTGAGAGGATGTCAATTTCCCTCAATCCGTTTTGGTTAAGCGCCATCTAAATATTGAACATGATTATTGATCTCTCCAGTGCAGCGTGCAACGGGTACCGTCTTAGTGCCTTTTCTGCATGAGTTGGGTGTTAGTATCAGTAGAGAATAGTTAAGGTATTTCGATTACTAAGCTTTACTGTTATTATATGTTGTTGTTTTCTTCTCGAAACAAGAGATCTGTTTAAGGATACATTTTAATATGCATGTTACAGCCCCACCATTATTACACCAATATAAATTGCTTAACAAATCTACGTGAAGCAGATGTATTCAATTAAATGTGACTAGAATTGTTTAAAACTGGCAATGGCTTAAAATGTGTCTGGGCAAGAAACCTGCAGATCACGATGCTATAAATATCCCAGGCACAGGGCAAGAGTGGAGTAAAACAACTACACGTGTGCAGAGCTGAGGTTGTCATGTTGGGAGTTGTTTTTACCCTGATGCGTCTCTTACTGCATCGAATGAGGGTAGAATACTTCGAGCTGCCCAACCCAACAACGATCAGGCCAGAAGATCCGTGTGGACAGTGAGACTTCACACCCATCAAGTCAACACAAAGGGTCTTTATTACTCTTAAACATCGACCAAACATTTATTTATCGACATAAACATAGCATTCAGGAACCTGATTATTAAGTCGAGCTTTCAAATTCACTGTAGAAATGTGGCCTGTTTGGTAAAATGCTTGACACTAGCTGTATGGAAGATGTTATTTTATTAAAAAAACAGGAAAATATTTTTTGCACAAGAAGGATAAACCAACGCGTCGCGTAGGCCTACCTCTTACAACAGCTGCTGCAGCAGCCATGGCGGCGGCGGAGGAGGAGACGGAACTTTAGTTATAACCTCTTCGCTCTGCTGTAATTAACAGAAAATAAAGCCGTCATTTAACAACAATTGCAACATTGATTGCTTCAGTAAGAAACACCTAAAGTTCACCTTTTATCCACTGGGTGCTGATAAGGTTACATGATAAGGGAAGCTAGCTGTGGCGCTATGGTGTTAGCAAAAAGTAAGAACTCTATCAGCACTAGCTACAGCAATTAACCCGTATTTACAAAGACAATTTAAAGGAAACCAGTTTATATTCACTGGGAGTTAAATCTGAGGACTCAAAGCTGTTTCTTATATATTAGCTAACATACCGGGTAAGAATGAACCAGACCTCCTCCTCGGTTTTTAGCCTAGCAAATTATTTGTTTTGCCACCCGGACACAGCAGCGCTTAGGGTTTATTCCTCCGAGCTCGGACTTCCAGGCAAAACTTCCTGTCAAAACATAATTTTTCTACCTCCTTAAAACTGGATCAACTCTCGATCAAATCCGAAAAATAGAAATTCCAACACGCAAACACATCATTTTGACGTAATCATAGATGTCTGTATCTTTGGAAATAAGGCAGTGCATTTGCGGATAGCCTGACGCGTTGCTGAATCGCGGAACCTTCGTTTCGTGTCTGGGTTGCATTACGGAGTCAAATCATGTTACAAAGACACCTTGGTAGCATTCCTTTGTCCCATTCCACTGTTTAATTTTTCCGAGATCCTGCTAAATCCAACATAGTGGCCTTTTCCGGTATAGGCTGTGTGTTTTGAGCTGTTAGCATGGGAGTGCATGGACTTTGGAGACTCGTGGAGAGTACAGGGAAACCCATCAACCCTGAGACACTGGAAGGAAAGGTTCTTGCAGTTGGTATCCTAATTTTGACTTGATCTGTTTATTGTTCCTGGTTGTTAAACGATGCTCTTCCTCCATCTGTGAAATGCATTAACCGATTCCGACCGAGTCTTTACGATAGCCTTAACCAGCCCCCCTCAGACATCAGCATATGGCTGAACCAGGCAGTGAAGGGGGTGAGGGACCGTGAAGGTAACAGCGTCCAGAACGCCCACCTCCTCACTCTGTTCAACCGCGTCTGTAAGCTGCTCTTCTTTCGCATTAGACCGGTGTTTGTGTTTGATGGAGATGCTCCAATGCTGAAGAAGCAGACCCTGGTGAGACCAGCACAGATGATTACTATTAAGGACGCAATTATTACCCCACTGTACTTTCAGGTTACAAACGCTGACTCTCCTGATGTAGGCCCTGAGGAGGCAGAGGAAAGAGGAGCTGACCAGTCAGTCCAAGCAGACCAATGAGAAACTTCTGAAGACGTTCCTGAAGAGGCAAGCCATTAAAGCCGCACTTGGAGATCATAGGTGAGCAGCAGACGGGAGTGTGATGGAGAGGGGATGGAAATAAACAGTTTTCACTCTGTAGGTACATATTTTTACTATCTACTATATTGTTTACTGTAGTCCTAAGATTCTTGTCTTGCCACAGTAAGGAGCCTCTACCGAGCCTCTCCAGTGTGAGAAGAAATGAAGTGGACGACATGTATGTCCTCCCAGCCCTTCCACCCACAGAGGAGAAGGAAAAAAGCAGGTCAGAGCCGAGAAATATTGCTGCTCACTAGGTAAAGTATTCATTACACCTTGGATGTTTTCATGTTTTGTGTAAGTATTCTTTTGGTAAAGTAAATTGTTGTGTAGTGTTAGAATAATGACATATGGTTTTCCTTTCTTTTTTTTTTTATTCATAAAAATATCTAAAAAGTGGCCCCTCTACTCAGAAAAGCCTTAATAAAATCTAGAGGAACCAGTTGCTTAAGTTGTCACCTAATTAGAATTTCATCTCTGGTATGTAATTTAACCTGAATATAAACAATACACCAAGGCACTGTGTGTGTATATGTATGACATGTTATGTGCTCATTAATTAAGGAGGATGGTCAACAGAATAGTGCTGGATTAAGAAATAAAATGACAATACTCTAATTATATTTAATTCAGAAACAGAATGATCATAAATGTGTACTGTAGTTTAGATAGTAATATGTACATGTTACCTTCATGAAAGATCAATTTGTTTTGTTTTCCCCTTGCAGCTCTGAGGACGATGAGGAAGGTAAAGAGAGTGAGGAAATGGTAGACAGTTTCCAAACATACCAGGTAAAATGACATACTTTCAATTTAGTTTAGTTAATTTATAAAGCGCCACATGATGACAAGTGTCACCTCAATGCACTTTGCAATGCAAATAAATGGGATGGATCCAGTTCATTTGAGTCCAATACAATGATCTAGTCAAATCCAGCGGCAATTAAGTACAGTCTGTTTTTATCCAAATTATAATACAATACCTTTAAATTCAGCTGATCAGAAAAAAAATGTATATATCTAAGATCTGTTGTGCCTGCCTAAGTACTGACATAAAACATACAGAAACACTTGTCCTCAAATACTTTTAATGGGCAATTAATTAGAGTGTAAAGAGAGGTAGCAGTATCTCTCTGTCCAGGAAAAATAGATACTTTCTATAGAAAAGAACTAAACAGAGACAGAGTACATAGTTATTAATAGCAACTCATCAATCAGTGGAGAGGTTTGGGAGAAACTAACAGAGTGAGGAATGTTTAGTCCATTATTTATTTATTGATGGTCTCGTTTCAGAAATATTTGCAATATAAAAATGTAAATATGAAATTTTAATAAAATTATTAGAATTAAAACACCTGGAAACAACTTAAGCTTAATAAATAGTCACAAGACACACATCAGGGCTTTATAGTTTTTGCTTTATGTTTGAGACAAAAAGGTTCGGCAAGAGATAAAACAATACAAACGCGGTAGGCTATTCCTTAAAAATGTACATTTTTAAAAACAAAATATTTGTAAAGTTGTCATTTAAATAATTGGATTAATGTTTTGCTCATAATTTTTTCTCTGTTTCTGTATTTTAAAAAAAATTAAATACAGTTTAATTATTCACAAATTGTTACATATTGTCTACGCTTTGACATAAACACACTGGCCCAGCATTGATTAAAACATAATAGTATCCATGTACGGATCTTTGTAAGAGACTAGATAATAAAGAGCCTTTTGGTTTATTTTCTTGGGGGGTTTTTTGGGGTTTGTTTTCACTGAAGGTCTCTCTGTATAAGAATATCATGATAAGCAAAAGGTATCACTTTGGCTACGTTTTGTTTCTATTTGTATGTCATCTCCCGAATATATTTAATTCCCATAATTTCCCTGTGCTTAAACTTTTGCCTTAGCTTTTGTTTGACAACTCACCTTTAAAGCCAGGTTGCTCGTTTTGTTTCAGGAAGAGCTGTATGAGAACCCCAACTCAGTGGACATCAACTCGGAGGACTTCACCAGCCTGCCTCCTGAGATGAAACACGAGATACTCAAAGAAATGAAAGAATTCTGCAAAAGACGTCGGACAATGTTTAACAAACCCCCTGAAGTAAATTGAAGCCTTATATGCACTCCACTCTCCCATCCTCTTTCCAACACTCATTCCTTTTCCCCCTTCCCCTCTCACTCCTAGCGTTCCAGAGACTTTTCACAGTATCAACTGGCCGGCCTGCTGCAGAGGAACCGGCTAAACCAGCGTCTGGAGGGAGTTGAGAAGGAGATGAGCCAGCGCAGTGCCGGCTGCGCTCCCCAGCTCGGTCAGCAGGAAGAAGATCAGCAGAATCGCAGTGTGGAGTCAAACCGGCTGGTTTCAGAAGACAACTCGCACTATATACTTATAAAAGGTGAGGCAGATGTAGCATTATGTTCACAATATACATGTAATAAGAATGTTATCAGTTTACATGGCCTACACAGTATCTGGTTTTAATTAGAAGCAGATTTGCACTGCATAATTAATCTTTTATGTTTGCTCCCACTTAAATATCTTTGAAGCATATGGTGCAGGGTTTAAATCTGTGTATTTCAGTGGCTCCCTGGCCAGCTTTAGATTTAGTCAGACAAAGTTGCTGTACTTTCCTGTCCTTGAATTGCTGTATAAATCAGCTGTTTAATTTCTACACATAAAGGCTCCCAAAAAAAGGAACCAGCCTCAGAGAGTCGGCCTGCAGCCGCAACCTGGTCAGGTAGCAGAAAAAGGAAAGCTGACAAACCAGAACCCCTTTGGCGACCTGTCACTGAAGAAGAAGAACTAGAGGATGAAGAAGAGGATGTACGACCTACCTGCTCGGAAGCTTTCAACCTATCTGTGTCAAAACCATCTCAGCAAGACACATCACCACCGTCGCCCCGGACACTCAAGGCAATCCAGGCTGCTATGAGGGACAGTTCAGATGAAGAGAAGGCGGATCCAAATAACAAGGATGGTAAAGTGTCTCCACGCACACTCCTGGCCATCCAGCAAGCATTAACCGAGGAACAGGATGAATCAAGTGTCTCACCTTACAAAATGCAGACAAGTCTCCAGGGTCCTGTGCCACAAGTAGTTATCAGCAGCTCTGACGAGGAGACACAGCCTTCCCCTCAGGAAAAGTCGGACTTTAGTCAAAACGCCACACGCCAAAGTTCACACATCGAGGACAGTTTGCTTGGTAGTAGCTCTGAGGATGAGCTGGAGGAAGTGATTGGGGAGAGAAATAAAGCTTTCCGGTCTGCAGCACTTGGACAAAGTCCAAAAACAGAGATGGAGTTAGAGGTGGAGCCCGTTAGGGAAGCAGAGAAAGAAAAAGAGCTGGAGCCGAGAGGCTCTGAGCACGAGCTACATGTTTCTGCATCCAACCAGGAGTTATTCATCAGCCCTCCTTCGCTTCCATGTGGCAAACGGCCCATCACAGAGACTGAGACTGAGCACAGACTCTTAGATAAGAGCAAGAACACACTCACTGTCGGCCTGGGAGAAACCAACGAAGATGACGTGAAGTCAGAGAACAGTCAGGAAAGCGACTCCGAAGGTAAAGTTAGGATAATTTATTTGCCCAGTTGTTTGTTTTTATCAAACTTAAAATGTCTTTATTTTTCACAGAGAGCTTCATTGAGGTGTCTGAGGAAGAATTTAAACAGGAGGACGCAGGTAATTCAGCGGGAGAAAAAATGAGTTTAGAAGAGGTCCAGAAAGATGAGGCAAAAAATGAAGAGTCCAAGAAAAGTTTGAATCAGGTTCCTGATCATCCAGCTCTGAGCTCAGACAAGGAGGAGGAGGAAACGGAGAGTAAAGATCAGGAAAAAGAGGTGAAAGAAACAGAATCCAAACCAACAGAAGCAAACAATGAATGGGAACAACTCGACTTGGTTAGTATTTCTCCACCAAACTAGAAGACAAATAAGCTATTCTTTATTTTATGTGTTATAATAAACTAAAACAATGGGGGTTTGAAAACTAGATTCTTTTATCACATTATATATTTCTTACTTTCAATTTTTCCCTTTTCTGCTAATATATTAACTAATCTGTTCTTAGTTTAAGTGTTAATTGGTTTATGTAATTGCCAGATTATATGGAGATTATGACAATGGGGCTAGAAAAATCAACCTCTTGCCATCTAGACACTTCAGTTATGAGTAGTGTTGAATTTTATAAAGTCAAATTTAGATAATACTTCCAATCTAATTTATCTGTTGTCAAGGCTGTTTTATTTCTAAAACATTTTCTTTCTCCCCATTATAACTCCCTTAAGAGTAGATTTACTACTTTAGGGTTATTAACGAAGATGGAGGCAGGACATTTGAAATCCCTTAAAGCTAAAAAAAAAAAAAGCCCTTTTCTGATCTCTGCAAAATGATTATAAGTCTTTCAGATTCAGTGCTACATAAAGTAGCTATATCTAAATGTTTCCTGGCTTTTATTTCGAACTAGCTTTAAAGTTACTGTAATATGCCGAAGAAGAAATGCACCCATCTTTGACTAGTGTCTAAAGTACTTGATTGCTGCAGGATGAGCTGGAGGCTCTGGAGAGCTCCCTGCAGCTGGAGCAGAGCAACCTGAGGGAGCAGAAACAGCAGCAGGAGCGAATGGCGAACACAGTCACGGGGCAGATGTACCTGGAGAGCCAGGTGAACTAAATAATCAGATCCAATCTATAGAAGAGCACATATTTTTTAAGCAATCTGATTTCACAGCTTAAAGGACACGTATGTATTTTCTCCGATGGGGAATTGACGTCTGATGATTCACAGCAGCTGCAGGAGCCTTGTGGGGCAGCGGGGGGGGGGGGGGTGTAGCATTTCTCAGCACTGCAGTTGCCAAAACATACAACTTAAGTTGCATTCGCTGCTGTAATTTTACTTGCAGTATGTTTGGATTACATAGATGCATGCTCATATCTGTATTTATGATCAAAACTTGCCTGTTATCTCTGTATAATAAAATCGTCGCAGGTGTATACATGTCAGAGTGGAGGATCTATATTAATCCTTTTAGCTGTTTTGATAATGAGCTGCTAAAAGCGAAGGGATTACTCACATGACAATAAAAACAAGGATATGCTCCCCGGAGAAAACAAATTGCTGTAATGTTAAATGCGCTCTCTAAAAGTTATGGTAAATGGTGAAGGTGACTATAAGGTGTCAGATAAACATTAGAGTACAAACTAAACGTGTTTAAATTATCGTATCACCTTACTGTGTACTATAAAGGGCCAAAAGTGTTACAATACAGTTAATTAATAGGTCATGCAATAAAAATTATATATAACTTAAATAATGGAAATTTATACATTAAACAAATAAATGTAAATGTTTTATTAAATTTAATTATTAATATTTAGATTTTTGAAGAAGAAAAAATAATTGGTAAAACTTTCATAAAATGGTAACATTTGTTATATGATCATGTACATGTAATTATTCTGTAAAACAATTTTTTTTATCATCCTGTGTTGCAGCACACCATGAATTTTTTAATGGTCAGCCTTACCCATCAAAGTTAGTGGGAGGCGGGGCTAAAACTGCTATGGAGAAGCTGATTGGTTTAATTGGCTATGGAGTTAAGTAATTAGATCTTATGATGCATTTGATGAGTCAGAGTAACAGTTTTCTTATTATTTCACAATTGACTGTAGCACAGGAAATATAATCAAATTAAATCCTGAAATAACTGGTTATGATTGTTAAGAGACAATGTTATTTTACTGATTGAGTTGCACATTTAACTCAATTGTGGTTTGATAATTATACCTACATTTTAAATTTTATGTATTTATTATAATTTTGCTTAACTTATAAAATATTTTTAAAACTATTTAACAAATCATTTATTTATTGGATTGTGGTACATTTGGCCCTCGATTCTGCCCAGTTTCTATCATAGGCAACCGTCAGCCATGAAGTATTTGCCTTTTCTGTGCAGTTTTTATTTCTTTTGCTTTATAAATAGATGAGTGTTTTGAATCCAGGAGCTGCTGCGGTTGTTCGGCGTGCCGTTTCTGGTGGCTCCAATGGAGGCCGAGGCCCAGTGTGCGGCATTGGACCGTGCCGACCAGACAAATGGGACCATCACAGACGACTCGGACGTGTGGTTGTTTGGAGGGCGACACGTTTACAAGAACTTCTTCAGCCAGAACAAATACATTGAGCACTACCAGTACAGTGACCTCCAGAGCCAGTTAGGTTGGTGGCTGCAACCATGTTTTCCTGTATTTTGGCTAGAACCTAAAATGCTAGTGATGAAATGTCATGACTCCTTTCTTTGCCAGGTCTGGACAGGACTAAAATGATCAATTTGGCTTACCTGCTTGGAAGTGACTACACAGAGGGTGTGCCAGGAGTCGGATATGTAACTGGCATGGAGATACTGAATGAGTTTCCAGGGCCAGGACTGGAGCCACTAATACAGCTTAGGTAGGTTTTTTTTTTTCACACAGCATTTCAAATCTATCAAGATGCTGGACTTTTCTTTTTCTTAAATAAAGAGTAATTATTGTCTACCTTTTTTCTTTCTGAAGTAATTGGTGGTCTGAGGCTCAGGAGAAAACACGTTTTACAGACAATCCCCGAGATACGAAGGTGAAAAAGAAGCTGAGGGAACTAAAACTTCAGCCTGGTTTCCCCAACCCTGCTGTGGCTCAGGCTTACCTTCAGCCTGCTGTTGATCAGTCAGAGACCTCCTTCAGCTGGGGGCGCCCACAACTCGACATGATCAAAGAATATCCTTTCTCTGTTTTCGCAGTGGATTCATAGTAAAGTTAGAATGGAAAATTGGTTAATTAAACTAACACCTTGCAAAATGTTTTTTAATTGCACATTCATTTAAGGAATCTACCTTAAATTGCATGTAAACTTAATCAATTTAATTAATGATCCTGTTTATTTAGATACTTTTATTATATTTATATTGAATATTTTAAATAATCTATATTGTTTATTATACCATAATTAAGCAATAGCTGCTAATATGACCTTAAAACTAAACTATATGTACCGCTCCATATATTTTTGTACCTCTGTTATAGTTTCCTTGACCACTTCCTTACATTCTGTCTGAGTCGTTTTGGCTGGAGCAGCAAAAAGACGGAGGAGACTCTACAACCTGTGATTAAACAGCTCAACACTCAGCAGGTAACTGTGAGACTTTACAGACTGTCAAGGGGTTAACCCTCCATATTTGATTGCTTTCTCTTACCTAGGTGTCATGATATAGATATTTCTTAAACAATTGAGAGGAAATTAAAAAGGGCCAAAAGCTGGAAGATTTAACCTTGACATTTTAGAGTTTGTTTGTTTTTTATTCATTTGTGGATAACTTTGGCTACGCTCCTGTAAAATGCATCAAATTAATCTATTTCTTTAAGTTTTCACATGCATTTTACTATGCAATATTCTCTGCAACATTTTGTGAGCTATTCATTCCCATTCAAAGTTTGAGTTTCCCATGAACATTTTTTAATGTATTACAATTTTAGTTTGACTTCTGTTTTTAATTTTTTTCATTCACCTGTTTTAAAATCCTGTAAATGTTTTATTGTTTTCCATTATGTAAGTATATATTCTCATCTACTGTAAATTTACTGTAAATGTACAAGCATGTATTTGGGAGTCAAATCTACTTAACAAGTTTGCACAAAAATTAAGAATCAACATTGATGCTGGGTTTTTTTTTTTCTATCACTCTTTTTACTGTAGACTCAGCTCCGTATAGACTCATTCTTCCGCTTGGAGCAGCAGGAAAAGCAGGCTATCCGCAGCCAGCGACTCCGGCGGGCCGTCACCTGCATGAAGAGAAAGGAGAAGGAAGGAGGGGAGGGCGAAAGCAGCGAAGAAGAAATGCCTTCCCCATCTAAATCCAGGAAAGGAAATCTAAAGAACACACATAGACAGAAAGAAGACGAGTGCCCTGTGACAGGGGGAGGTTTCTTAGCTCCAGAGTCGAATGCTGAATCTCCTCTTACATCCCTCAGGGATGTCTGCAGTATAGGGCAGGAATCTTTCATAGCAACAACTGCTCATCAGTCTACTAAAAAACCACTCCAGACGGCCAGAAGGAAGAGCAGCAGCAGCAGCAGCTCTGGTGAGGACAGTGACGAAGGCAGGGACGCCGCGATGGTTACAGCCCGATCTGTTTTCGAGGGCAACAGACGAGGCCGTGGAGGGAAACGCACAAGAGGAAGAGGAAAGAAGTTTTAGGAAACTTAATGTTTACATACACATGCCTAAACTTGTGATATTAAATGTGAAACCGGTTGGAAAAGTTTCAAAATAAATAATGAAGAGACTTTTCTATAATATGCATGATGTATTTTTTTTTATAAACTCTGAAGCTACTGAGAATATTTTTTCTACTTTGGAAAGATTAGAAGTTAGTCTGCATTAAATCTTTGTATTTTTTCCCTAAGCATGTGTCACATGTCATTTCTTGCTCTGCTATGTCGACATTAAAAGGTCTAATGTATTCCTTTTTCTATCCTCATCCTCCCCACACCTTGATCACATTTGCACCAATCAGCCATATCGCTTTATAAAAAACAACATTACAAAATCGCTTGTCTAAACAAAAAACAGGTTTTAAATAAAGAAATAAAATACCCCACCTGTTTCACCAATGTAGGAATCAGGGATAATATATTTTTTAAGTATTTCATTCATTCACTGTAATTACACTTCATCCTGCAGCATCTGGACTCCCCAGGAACCTACACCAGGATCCTGTTTGTGGACTTCAGCTCTGCCTTCAACACCATCCTTCCAG
This sequence comes from Valencia hispanica, assembly GCA_963556495.2. NCBI lineage: Eukaryota > Metazoa > Chordata > Actinopteri > Cyprinodontiformes > Valenciidae > Valencia > Valencia hispanica. The sequence goes on along the minus strand of OY747701.1, from coordinate 26,538,001 downwards.
ACCTCCTCCAAGGCAAGCTTTCCCAGATGAACGTGCCTGATCCCATCTGCAGGTGGATCACTAACTTCCTGACTGACAGGAAGCAGCATGTGAGGCTGGGGAAGAATGTCTCGGACTCCCGGACCATCAGCATCGGCTCCCTTCAGGGCTGTGTTCTTTCTCCTCTGCTCTTCTCCTGTACACCAACTGCTGCACCTCCGACCACCAGTCTGTCAAGCTAAATAAGTTTGCAGATGACACCACCGTCATCTCGGACAGGGATGAGTCTGCCTACAGGATGGAAGTGAACAACCTGATGCTGAACGGCCAGAAGACAGTGGAGATTATTGTGGACTTTAGGAAGCACACAGCCCCCCTCCCCTCCATCATCCTGACTGACACCCCCATCACCACTGTGGACTCGTTCCGCTTCCTGGGTACCACCATCACCCAGGACCTCAAGTGGGAGCCCACCATCACCTCCGTCCTTAAGGAAGGCCCAGCAGAGGATGTACTTCCTGAGGCAACTGAAGAAATTCAATCTGCCGCCACGGACGATGATGCAGTTCTACACTGCAATCATCGAATCCATCCTCACCTCCTCCATCACCGTGTGGTATGCTGGAGCTGCCATCAGGGACAAACAGAGACTGCAGCGTGTTGTGAGCAGAGAATGTGATTGGCTGCAGACTCCGATCTCTACAGAACCTGAACACCTCCAGGACACTTGGGCGTGCAGGTTGGATCACAGCCAACCCTTCTCACCCTGAACACAGTCTTTTTGACCTGCTCCCCTCAGACAGGAGGATCCGGTCCATTCGGACCAGAACCTCTTGACATAAGAACAGTTTCTTCCCCTCTGTTGTTGGAGTCATGAACAATAACCCTAAGACTGTTCTCACCACCCGCTCTAAGTTGTGTTTTTTCACTTGTCTGTTTTTGCACTGATCATAACCTGCACTCATGTATATATTAATCTGTTTACCCCATTTTAATTTTATCTTTATTTTTTATTTACTGCACGCTTAGAACTGTTTATCATATGTTTGCACAAAGTACAATAGCAAATTCCTAATGTAGTGAACCTGTTCACATGTATGGGAATAAAACCTTTCTGAATCTGGTTCTGGATCACCCCCCCCCACACACACACACACACACACACACACACACACACCTCCCCCCTCCCCCTTTACGTCCATCAACAGCGCTGCAAAGCAGCTGTTGCCATCGGTCAGTTTTCTGCTTTAGACAGGGCTTTAGGCTTGCCCAGAGAGAGCGTGAAATATGGTCAGGATCTGAGGCTCAGCATGGGTTTGATGGACAAGAACTTTTTAAATACTGCATTTGTGTGTAACCTAAAACGATAGAGGCTTAGAAATAACAGCCACAGTGACTCACATCTGAAAGGGCTTCACCTTTGACCAAAAGGCACGCACTGCCGTTGGCTCATACACAGTAACATGTCCTGTTTAGGGTGTGCTTTCTCTCCTTCAGACATGGACACTCGGCAGCCCAAAGCCACAGAGGACTCCAGCACCAAACAAGGCGGTAAGAATTTGGACTTCTATTCAGAACATTTTATTTATTTACTTGTCCAGTCCTAGTTGGTGCTATAGCTCTAAGTTTTGTATAAATCTAAATACGAACAGATGTTTCTGGAGATGGAGTTGTGCTAAAGCTGGAATTTTCTGCAATTTTTCATCACTGAGAGATGTGAAAAACATGAAAAGATTTAAACTCAGCCTATGAGCACTCACCAAGCTTGGCATTGTCACGGTGTGCTTTCCTGACCTTTTATCTAAACCAGCATTGCATAACCAAAGCTGTGGGTTGGATGCTCTCATATCAATCCTCTTATGCAGCCAACGCAGCTCAGTGGGAGATTACAAGCCTGAGTGTGATTCAGAGAGCAAAGAATCAATTGTTACCTGTAATAGAAAAGAAAAAGGAAAAACCGCATGTGGGGAAAAGACTAGAAATATGCTTGTCTGTACAACAAAAGCTGCTCTGCACCATCATTGGTTGGCCCAACTGCCATTGCCAATTATCAGAGGTGTGGACTCAAGTCATGAATTTGATGACTTCAGACTCGACTTGATAAAATGTACAAAGACTTGCAACTCGACTTGGACTTTAACATCAATGACTTGTGACTTTACTTGGACTTGCTCCTTAAGACTTGCTACTTCCCATGAAAACTGGGGGGGAATTTTTTTACACACCATGGAGGCATTCCAATTATATTATCAGGTTGGTCCAGTTGTGATCAAGTGATCATTTTGAGGGGTGAGGATTTTATTGATGACATGTTTAAAAAAGTTTTGGTTAAAAGGACCCATGTCTGTTTTGCAATATGAGCTCAATACAATACAGGACTGAAGCTGCTGTGCATTGTTCTAGTGCAATATGCCGTTGAAATACAAGCATTTTTTGTGAAACTTAAATTTTCTGTTTTTTACTGTATTTGATTAATGTCATTGTATAAATAGAGGTTTAAATAAATACAAATCTTACAGACATACATGATTTGTATAAATTTATTTCTGTGGTAAGAGGACTTGAAATGACTCGAAACTAAAATGGTAGGACTTTTCACTCGACTTGAGACTTTTTGGCTTTGACTTTTGACTCGACTCGGGACTTGCCTCATCTTTGACTCGACTTGACTCGGGACTCGAGGACAAAGACTTGAGACTTACTTGTGACTTGCAAAACAATGACTTGTCCCACCTCTGCCAATTATTAGTTGCTAATTAATAATTCTGTGAATTTCCAGAGAAGCAGCACAGGGCAGAATTTGAGTGGAGGGGGAGTGTTACAGGCTAATGGTGACTTTTGTTGTTTTGGGCTGTTTAAGCTGTTTAGGAAAACTGTGTGTTTGTGTGTGCAACTAATAGTAAGTAAATAATGTTACCAGTAACCAGTCTTTAGTTCAACATGACTGTGATTTTCTTGATTAAAAGTTGTGGTACTTTTCTACCTCTTTTATTGGGCGTGCAACAGTTGAAATCCAGAAAGACCATTTCCTGGACTTTTTGTGCATCAAAGTAAAATGATTCACATTTTGCTGTGTTGTGCAGTGGAATACAGTCAAAGATGTTATCAGTACCCCTTGAACTTGTTCAGATTGTGTTTTATTACAACAAAAAACATTAATATATGTTAGAGGGATATTTTTGTGATACACAATTTTGAGTAATGCAACATTGTGACATGGAAGGAGAAAAATGCATGGTTTCAAGCCATTTTAGAGACAGAAAACTAAAAGGCTTGGCATGCATTTCTATTCAGTCAGTTTCCTTTTACTCTGATATCCCTGAATAAAATCCAGTTCATCTAACAGCCTGAATGTATTTGTTGTAATGTGACAAATGTATTAATAGATAAGGTATGTTTGCAAGGTACTGTATATCTAAACAAAAGGGGAAAATCTTTACCTGCGGGACTGGCAGGAAGTGGCAAAGAGTTTGGCCTAAAAAATAACTTTACTTTAGCTCATTTCTGAGACTGAAATATATTTTTTCATAATTTACAACAATGTGTCATATAGCAACTATTTGATATGTAAAAATCCTGAAAATGGGTACCAACAAGTGGAATTCAGTAATTGCTAATGTGATTATTTGCATTCCACTTGTCCCATCTTATTTGAATGTTAACATGTCTATTCCTCTCTTTGTTTTTTTCATTTCTATCTCTCGCCAGAGGGTCATGGTTTGACTATAATAATTTAATACGGAGACTTTTCTTCGTAGATGCCAAGGATGATGTTGCTGGGGGTGCAGAGCTGGCCAAAGCCATCATGTCTCGGTGTTTCCACCCGTCGGCTATCGGTCCTGAGACATGGGAGGGATACATCTTCTCTGATCTGGAGATACGAATCAAAGAATCCACAGACCTCTATGGAGCCGTACTATGGCCCTCGGTGCGCTCAAGTCATTGTTTTCAGTACAGTACAAAATTAGGACAAGCAATAAAGTATTTAGCTCTTCTAAAAGGTTCACATATTGATATGTTTTATTTATGTCTGGACAAGATAGTGATTTAATTGAAGGTAATCACAAAAATTTTACATTATTCTTTCTGTTAAACAAAAGCTGTCAACGCAAATGTGTATTCCGAAAAAAAAAAAAAGCTAGTACATCCTACAACCTAATAGCTAGTCTTACCTTCTTTGGTTAAAAAAAAAACTTCAGTGAGACATGTTAACCCATCTACCAGACCCTGTGAGTTGTTCAAGGGGTTTCTTACATGTACAATCCACTTAAAGTCACTCCACAACATCACAACACCACAGATTTGGGCTTTGTCTCAGTTCCAGACTTTCCATTTCTAAATTCAGTCAAGGGTGGATTTACTGGAATGTTTTGGGTCATTATCATGTCGCAGAGTTCATGTCTGGTTCAGCTTTATTTCTATTACACATTTTCCTCAAGCATCCTTTGATACATTGTAGCATTCATGGTGGACTGGTGAGCTGGCCAGGTCATACTGCAGCAAAAAAAAAAATAATCCCCTAACCATGACACTTCCACCTGTATGCTTCTCCATTAGTATAAATTTTTTTTTACTAGGATGCTGTGTTTGGTTTACACCAAACATGTCCTCTCTTCCCTATCCAAACAATTGCAATAGACTCATCTTTCTAAAAAACGTTATTCCAAATGTCAAGCAATTTATCTTCATTCTCTCTGGCAAACTTTAGTCTGGGCTTCATATTTTTCTTATATGACTTTATTGTTGCATATGACCTCTGCCATTAACCATACGTTTGTCATCCTCCAACAGGCAATGGTGCTGTGCCATTTCCTTGAGATCAACCAAGACAAATACAATCTGGAACATAAAAATGTGATTGAACTGGGAGCTGGAACCGGGCTTGTCACCATTGTATCCAGTCTGTTAGGTACTCAGATAAAAATCCGATGACTTTCATAGATGTGATCATACCTTTACTGTAGTTTACCATTTAGTTAACTTCACGTTTGATTCTCTCTGACACTGTCTCTCAGGTGCTAAAGTAACGTCCACGGACCTGCCAGATGTGCTCGGGAACCTCCAGTACAACGTAACCCGCAACACCAAGGGCAGATGCAAATACATCCCTCTGGTATGTTTTGTGTTTAATACAGTCATGATGATACATTAAAGTTGTCCAATACAAGCTTAATTTACTAGCCTTAGAAAGAACTAACAGATGTAAAATGTCATTAAGTTAATGAATACTGTATGTTTTCCCATTAGAAATTTTTTTGTTTTTCTTTGATATGTGTAAATGCTAAATCTATTTTGGAATCGATTAAACTATTCTGATCTTTCAGCGCAAATAAATCAAAATTACAAAGCCTCGCAAATAATGCAATTTGAGCTGAAAATCTATTCATTGTTTAATATCTCATAATTTCTCTCTCCAGGTCACAGAGCTCATCTGGGGTCAGGATGTCGCTGAGCGTTTCCCTCGTACTACGCATCGTTTTGACTACATTCTGGCAGCTGACGTGGTGTACGCACACCCTTACCTAAATGAGCTCATGGACACCTTCGACTATCTCTGTCAGGACAGCACTCAGATACTTTGGGCCATGCGTTTCCGGCTGGACCCGGAGAACAGCTTTGTGGATCGCTTTCAGCAGCGTTTCCACGTTGAGGAGCTGTATGACCTGCCCAGTCTGAGTATAAAACTGTATCGAGCCTGGAGGAAATACAAGAGGACCGAGGACCAAATAGAGGCTGCTGCATGAGATGAAGAACACAGAAGATTAAATATTTTCTTTAAATTTGTGTCTAAATTAAAAATCATAGTAACTGTCACCTACAGCATGTTTCTGTATTTGAAGATTTGGCAGACAAAAAAACCCCACAGCTTTGATTCATCGTTTACAATGCTTTCAGCCCACAGGTCAAGCTACTTCTTAATTTAAATAGAAAATCTATTTATTTACAGGTTATGAATATGTAAATAATTACCGTTTTCAATTAAATTCCACAGCTGTATGTTGAATGTGTATTTTTTCTGCAGATTCATCCTAATGTTTTTTTTTTCTCTTAAAGAAAGGTATCAGTTAGGCTTGAGTGTCTGTGTTGCCCGTTTCATGACTAATTCCCTGTGCATAGACAATGTATGAAGCATTGGTCAGGTTTGTATTTTAAGAGTCAATAACCTAGTTAATTCGTTCAAGGGTGACCTTCTTGGTGTGCATCCTTTCTCTCTCCTCCTGCATTATCCAACTGCTTAAGGTCAAACTGCTGGCCGGACCTTCTCCTTCAGGATGTTCTGGTAGAGAGCAGAATTCATGGTTCCATCAATTCATTTACTGCAACTTTTCTGAGTTTCATGAAGCAGCAAAGCAGCCCTAGACCATGACACTATCACCATCTTGTTTGACTTTCAGTGTGAGCTTATGAAAGTAAACCATTGGATTGGTGCAAATTTGCACAGCTTTAGATGGTTGGTTGTCCCTCTGTTTAATTTATTGTTTTAATTGTCTTAAAACATATTACTAGAGTTAATTGCAATGTAATATAATGGCGAATCAAATTGTAATGCATGTAGCTGAGGTTGGATCTGTCCATGTGACTGGACTGGTCTCATCCTACATTTTGGTGTACATGTTGCATATGTTTGACTATGAAACTCCTTTGAGATGACAGTTGTTGGTGCAATCTAGATAAACTGATTTGTCTGATTAGTGTTAGAACAGGACTGTATGGTTGCGCAATTGGTAGCAATGTTACCTTGCAGCGAGAAAGTCCTGGGTTCGAATACCTGCTTAGCGTGTTTCTGCATGGTGTTTGCACGTTCTCTGTGTGTATGCGTGGGTTATTCCAAAAACATGACAGTTCAATGGTCTCTAAATTGTTCTTGGGTGTGTGTGTGTGTACATGCATTATTGTTTATTTTGTGTGTTTCTGTGTTGCCCTGTAATGGACTGGCGACCTGTCCTGTGTGTACCCCATCTCTCACCCAATGACTGCTGGAGATGAGCACAAGCCCCCACTCCCTGTGACCCTGCAAGGGTATGCAGGTATAGATAATGGATTGCGTTAGAACACAACTTCTACAAACATGAATCCTTTTAAGAAAAAGTTTTACAGTCAATTTCCTGAATTTATTTTTGTATTTCTAACTTGATCAAACTGTTAAAGGTCACAGGTCACCAGCTCAACACTTTTAGTAGGTTAAATTAAATATCACAACCACATTACCCCTTTATTTTGCACTATGTTTGCTGCTTCAGTAACTTGAACACTAATGCCCTGCATAATTTATTCCATATTTTGGAAACTCACCAGTTGGTTTATTATATTGGAAGGAGTGAGTTTGTGTCAGATGCTATACATGTGACCCGTTGAATCTGATACCTTAATGATTCCAAATCCTCCAAGGTTTTTGGGGTCGTTTTCTGTCCTGTCATTCCTGGTGGCTCTGGTTGATGTGTGTCACTTGTCTCTGGAACAAGAGGAGTGCTGAAGAGCTGGATTAAAGGGAAGACGGGTATATAAGCTGGAGGACAGTAAATACCTCTGCCTTTGTCAAGACAAATACGTACTCAACAGCTGAATAGTGTATGTGGCCTTATGGGAATATCTTTTCACTTCAACACACTTTGGACAGCCTGTTGATACCATAAGAACCTCTTACAGAGACACAGAGCTGGAATTGTGTCTTTCATCAGGGTAAAAAAGAAACAGCTAACATTTGATCACACTTAGCGTGATTCACAATATCAGTCAGTGACTTGTAGCTGTGTGGTCTACATTAACACATCTACAAAACAAAACATCAACAACAAAACAGCTAAATTCCTGGATGTAAAATGGGGAGATCTAGTTGATAGTTCATAATCCTAGTAAGTTATGTGATGAGGGATGTCTGATGTTGACACTGGAGCCTTTTATTTTCTTCGGAGCTTGATACATGCAGGATGTAGTCCAGGCTGATCCTGTTACCATCTATCTCTGCTGAGGCAATCAAGGCAGGAAAATCGAGCAAGTGGCATGAAGGCATCCCACACCACGTGACTAATTTTAAATAGACTATTTCTTTAGAACCACTGCCCCACCCCTGTGTTAAGGTATCTTTGCAGAGTAAATGTTTTCTGTCAGAGACTAAAGTTACTATTTACCTTTTTTTATACACAGGTAATGTTTTCTTGAGTTGAAAAATAAAAAAAATCAATTGCCTTGTCTGTCACAAGTAATAGTTTTAAAATATGCATTAAGGTGTTTCCCTGAATAATGAGTTATTCTGATTGTCATCAAAATCAAACTGTATTTATAAAGCACTTTTCATACAAAATAGCATCTCAAAGTGCTTTACAGGTTAAAATGAGCCCCCCCCAGAACAAAAACTTGATGACAACCTATCTCCAATGCACACACACACTTAAAAGCAAGGAAACGCCATCAGGGGAGCCATCTGCATCGGCATCGGCAGATTGACAGCAACAGCCGAGGCACAAACACAGGGCGCCCAGTGGAGGGAAGGCAGAGACCCCCACCTCCACCCAAGCACTACCTGGAGAGCACCCAGGCAGCCACAGTCGATCCACCGCTCCCGAGGCAGAGGGCTCCCACAGATGAAACGCTGGAAGTTAGATTAAAATAACAGGTTAAGATATTAAAGTAAAGAGTAGATAAATATGAGAGTAAATAGTTAAACACAGATCAAATTTAGAATTATTTAGTGTAAAACATTGATCAAATTTAATCAAGTAAAACATGCAGAGCAATCAAGAAAGCTAGGCTAAAAAGGTGAGTCTTGAGCCTGCTCTTAGAAACACGAACGTTCTCTGAGGTCCTGAGGTCCTCCGGCAGCCTGTTCCAGAGGTGAGGGCCGTAACACTGGAAAGACGCCTCACCATGAGTGTGCGTCCTGACTTTAGGGATGACAAGGAGATGGCTGCCAGAGGAGTGCAGAGACCGCAAAGGTTCATGTGGTAAAGGCAGTTCTGAAAGAAAGGAAGGCCCAAAACCATTAAGACACTTAAAAACCATTAAAATAACTTTTCATCATGCACAATATTAAAGGTAACCTCCTCTATCATGACATATTTAGCGTATGTTCATTGTCAGTCTCTGCTTATGGTTGTCAAATGGAATCAACAGTTCAGTGACAACACCCTCTCTCTGCCAAGGTGCTCAGGCCAAACACAAATCATATCCTGGATTGGTTTTCTGCAGAGCTAAAACCCCTGTTATGTTTTTCTCTAAGTGTAATAGATGGAGTCAACCAAGTGAAATTGTTGCACCGCCAAATATCTGCTCCGAACCTAAGCCACATTTTTTGTAAGTTTAGCATTCCTTCTTTACCTATCAAATTATCGTTAGGGTTAGGGACCCCCCTGTCTGTTACTCTGCAGAGGGTCCACCAGCTGCTATGGACCACCAGTAGACAGTTCCTGAACCAAACACTCAGCTTACTTGACATACCCTTCTTTCTGTTGGCTCCTCCCCCATTTCCTCTTTGTTTATGCATTTGAAACGTTGTGCCCTGGGCTCCTGTATGAGGCTTGTGTTTATTCCTAATGCGCGCAGCTCTAAAAATACCACTCTGCCCTTGTAATGATGATGGGAGTGTCCTGTTGGATGCTGAGCTTCTATAACATCGCAGTCCATAGTGTCCAGACGCAGTTGGGGCCCTTATTCATAGAAATTAAAGCAGAATTGGATCATAACTAACAGGTAAGAAACCAGAATAAAACTTTTTCTTATACTTATTAAAATAATGAGAGAAATATAGTTTAGTTGAAGATAAAAAAAACCCAACTAATTTAACATTGTTTCAATTTCAGTTTTGCATGCTTATTATAAATACAGGCTCACATTGTAATTGCAAGTGTAAATGAAATAACAACCATCTTCTTCCTAACACCACAAAGGATTTTATATGGAAACACTGTGTTCACCATTTGTGGAAGAAACAAGCTGTGTCAGAACAGAGGATGAAGATGAGGTGGAAGAAAATGAAGAAGAGGAGAAAGGTATCTGTAACTACTGTGGTCTCTGCAATTGACACACTCGGAATCTATCACTTTTATTAATTTCAGACAATGCCCCAACAGAGGAATCAGCTGTTGGGAAGCAACAACAACATGCAGCCTGGGCTCCATGTTTTTACTGCAGAATGGGCAAAGAGGTGTACAGCTACGTCGGCCATGAGATCGTGATCGAAGAGGGTCTGGACTCATTTGCAGGCATGATATGGCCTGGGGTGAGTGGTGCTTGTTCCCAGATTTTTAGAAAACCCAACCCCCTGTGGAGCAGTACAAGTGAGCAATGCTTCAATTTAACACCATTCAAAGTACTCACACTTTTAGATTTTACCATTAAATGTTCACTTTAGAGTCAGTTGGTGTAACTCTGCATTATGGCGCTGAAAAACATTCAGAAATGTTTGGAATCAAATTTCTCCAATGAGAGTTTTTCCTCGACTTGCATAATAAAAACATGTAGGCAGATTTGTCATTGCCTTCCAACCCTCCTAACCCCAAACTGACTTCATAGGAATGTAGATGTTTCCCTTTAATCCCAAAAATAAATTTACTGTTTAGGTTGCCATGTCTCCTGGATAATTTTCCATCTGTATTTTGTCCACCTAATCAGAGTTGCCTGCATTTTCTCTTTAGTCACCAGAAAAAGTGGGAATCACCATAGACACACAGTTAGGCAATTTTTTACATATTTATTTTACTTTAGGTTTCAAAAAAGGGTGTCTCACTTTGTGGACTCTATATAACTTCATATTTGACGGTAACTTACTAGCAGCAGGAAGTTTTGTAGACTACTTTGGATGTTTTAGCATTTATTTTGTGCTATGGTAGAAGTTCACTATTTACTGTAAACTGCACTGTTTTCCACATGTGACACATGAAATTATGACTTTTGATGGATGAATCTGCAGGTGTCCACTTTCTGATGAATATCACTCAAAAAATTCTGGGTTGCCAGGTTTACACACTGACAGTGGAAATATTGCTGCTTCTCCCAGGCTTTGGCTCTCTGTCACTACCTTGACACTCATCGTGACCAATTAAATCTCATGGACAAAGCCATCCTGGAGATTGGAGCAGGAACCGGGCTTGTTTCTGTGGTAGCGGCGCTCCTCGGTAAGTAGGTAGATGTGAATCTGTCTGCATGGATTAACAATAAACACATGCAACTGCTTTGAAGAGTCCGTTTCTCAGGTGGTTGGGTCACAGCGACAGACCTTCCGGAGGTTCTGAATAACACCAGAGCCAACCTGTGCAGGAACACCAGGGGCCTCTGCAGACACACACCCCAGGTGGCGCCTTTGTCATGGGGCTACGACCTGGAGAGCACCTACCCTTCATCCGTCTACAGGTACGACTACGTTCTGGCAGCCGAAGTGGTTTACCATCATGACTTCCTGGATGAGCTCTTGGTCACCATGAGGCATTTCTGCAAACCGGGAACAACACTGATCTGGGCCAATAAAGTCAGGTTCGAGTCCGATCTGGTGTTCACGGAGAACTTTAAAAAAGTCTTTCATGCAAGTTTACTGCTTGAAGAAGGGGAGATGAAGATCTTCATGGCAACGATTAGGGAAGGAGATGACGAATTGGATCAGCGCCTGGAAAACCGACATCTGCTGAGAGAAGAGGAGGGAAGGACCGGGGAGGAAGAGAGCAGCAAAGAGGACAGTGAAAGCAAACCTTCCTGTGCCTGTCAGGAGTTGGGATCTGATATACTGGATGATGACAGAGAAGAGGACGTGGAAGACGATAAAGAGCTTGAAAATGATGATGAGGAGAAGGAAGAGGTAACGGTGACCCCGAAAGACGATGAAACATATAAACAAAAGGAAAATGTTGCAAGCGATGGCAACAGTTCCGGTGAGTTTATGTATCAAAAGATGTGCCATGGTTGTTTGCATATTACAAATGTTCAACAAATTGTGTTCATCCAAATTGCCCTGAATTATTGTATTTGCTTGCATGAAGTCACTGTAGCTAAAAAAGGTTTGTCAGCAGACTCTAAAATGAAATTAGCAGCTTTAATGAGACTGGCAAGAGTGATAAAAACTTGATCTGAGGTGGAAGAGATTGCCAAAAGATAGTGAAGCCAAAGGTATAACCAACTGTCCTGTGATAGCATGGGAGGCCGTGGTGCTGGGCCAGCTGGTGCAGAGTAGCTGAGCTTTGAAGGAAGAGAGGCAGACTGGTTGTTTTGTGTGTGTGTGTGTGTGTGTCAAAGATGATGTCACAATATGTGCATTTTTGTCTTGTAATTGCACATACTGAGCTTTTCATTGATTTTATATTTTGCATTTAGGCCTTATGTTTTGTTTCATGCTGTCTAACTAAGTTACAGCACATGTCTGTTGGTCTCCACAGAACAGGAGCATTTGAACCAGACAGTTGTACGGCAGAACTGGGCTCCAAACATAATTTGCCGGATTAACAAGGACATCTACCATTACGTAGGGAAGGACATTGTCATTTATGAATCCATAGATTCATTTGGAGCAATGATGTGGCCAGCTGTGAGTGTTTCTGAGAACGCTTTGTTACACAAAAAAATCCACATAACCTTCATTAACTTAACATCACATCAGCACCATTTTCTTCTACTTGCAGGCATTGGCTTTGTGCTCCTTCCTTGACAACAACAGGCACACGGTGGATTTGCAAGGGAAGGAGGTACTGGAACTGGGAGCAGGAACGGGATTGGTAGCTATCGTAGCCAGTCTATTGGGTAAGCTGTCAATAGACTCATTGTGGTGTTTAACATTACCCAACACAGGCTGCAATATTGCTTCAGAGTCCATCTGTCCATGCATTAATAAATAACTGAGTAGTGGAGGTAACCAGCCCTGAATGGAAGCCCAGACATTCCTCTCCAAGGTCACACTTTTCAGTTTTTTTCTCAGGGATTCAAAGGCACCCCCAGGCCAGAAGGGATATACCACATTCCCTCCAACATGTTAGTGTGTTAGTGAGGCATGCCAGGAAACTTCCTAAAGGCAGCGTCAAGGAGGCATCTTGACTAAATGTCCAAACCGCCTCAACTGACTCCTTTCAATGCAATGGATCGAAAGGAGATGACTTACTCTGAGCTTCTCACCCTATCTCTAAGAATGAGTCCACCACCCTGCAGAGGCAGCAGATTTCAGATGCTTATTTGCAGGTTATTGTTCTGTTAGTCATGATTCATAGGTGAAAAAGCAAAGAAGACCCTTAACCAGACAGTTTCATCGTCACCACTACGTCTTTAAATCATGAACACCACAAACAGGATGAGTAACAAGAGGTAGCCCTCGCTTCCTGTACTGCAAACAAGCCCAAGCTAGGGCCATGAATGTGGACACAGCTTTTGCTTTGCTATACAAAGACTGTATAGCTTTAAAGGCATCCCACACTTCCACAGCACCTCCCTGAAAAATGTCTTGGGGGACACAGCTGTATTTATATCCCAGGTCCACCAAACACATATGGACTGCACAATCAAACTCTGACCCTCCTCAGCGGGCTTTTTGTGCTGGTCATGAACAAATGTATAGTGTTACAGGGTAACCTTAAAGAAGGACCAGAAAACCTTTCAGAAAGCTCCAAAGTTTATAATCTAAACTATAACCTCCAACTCAGTGACTGCAATTAGCAGCACCCCGACCTTTTACAATTGACAAAATGTATTTCTTTCTGTGTCCACAGGAGCTTCAGTCACAGCCACAGACCTTCCAGAGATGTTAGGTAACCTCCGAGCCAACTTAATGAGGAACACCAGGGGCCTCTGCAGGCACACACCCCAGGTGGCACCTTTGTCATGGGCCTACGACCTGGAGAGCACCTACCCTTTATCCGTCTACAGGTACGACTACGTTCTGGCAGCCGACGTGGTTTACCATCATGACTTCCTGGATGAGCTCTTGGTCACCATGAGGCATTTCTGCAAACCGGGAACAACACTGATCTGGGCCAATAAAGTCAGGTTGGAGTCTGATCTGGTGTTCACAGAGAACTTTAAAAAAGCCTTTCATGCAAGTTTACTGCTTGAAGAAGGGGAGATGAAGATCTACATGGCAACGAGTAGGGAAGGAGATGGAGATGATGGAACCAGACCTGGTAGACCTACAGGATGCAGGCTCAAAGCCTAACAAGGTTTAAAGGACTTAATGTAGAACCATCTTTTGTTAAAAAAAAAAATATATATATATATATATATATATATATTTTTTTTACTATGGCTAGATGGGTTTAACCACTAACTTGGTTAAAGGTTGGCCGGCGTACAAGAAGCTATTTTACAAATGTTTTGCTTGAGTTCTAGTATGGACGATGTTCTTTGGTCCACATTTCCTGATTTCACTCATCTGGGGAGTTTTTAAATGTCCGTTTAGCATGAAAATGCTGCAATAGTGGTTTCGGCAAGCTTTACTTTGGTTCTTCCTTAAACTCAAGACTTCAACTTTGTTTCAAAACACTTATCAGGCCAAATATGGAAAAATACATTTTTCAATCGCTTCAAACCGTTTAAAGACTTACAAAGTATTTTCTTTGAGTATTGCTTGGGCCAACCCTGAGGTGAATTTGCTGGAATGTCTCACATGATTTTCACTTGTGAATATTTTCATTGTAGAATATATTGGAAATTACTTTATAACACTGTAATAACACACACACCTGTATGCTCCAAACTACCAGACCTCATGGTCTTATAGGAGGTGCTCTGGCTTGCTGAAGATCAGTTAAAGAGAATGTGCTTCCCCTTTTCCTGTTAAATGTTGTGGTAGACTGTGTATTCAGTATTTCCCCCAAATATATGTAATAAGGCTCTTTGTACTGGGAAAACTTTGCATCAGAATTTATGTTAAGGATTTTAAAAAATAAATAAAAAGTTTGAATGCTTGATTTTGTAAGTCAAAAATTAACCATTTGAGGTATCCACACTTTTTTGTTACATATAAAATAAACTTCTTTTGGTAGATCAAGCAATGTAGGCTATGACTCCAGACTAAAATCCAACCTCTTTTCTTTACTTATATTTTCCAGTCTCGTAACACAGACAACTAAAGTGAGCATGTTTTAAGTCTTTTTATTCACAGAACTTAGTTACTTTATTCCTTTTGAGCACAAAATAGCTTAATAGTAGCTCAGGTCTTTCCCACATGATCCAGAAAGGATATAAAATGATATCAAGAGAATACAGATTTAACTCATAACATTCTGTGACGAAATAGCATTTGCTAGATTTTATGGCTATAAATATAAACACTCAACATCCATAGCGAGCATTCCTGAAGTTCTTCCAAACACCAGCTGAGCAGACTGCAACCGATATGTTTGGTGTCAGAGGTCGAAGGTGAAGTCCTGCGGTGAAAAATTAAGGCCATTTTTGGAGAGACTGTAATTGGCAACACATACCGGTGAGCACAGCATATGTTCAAACAGGAAACGCACTGAAGAGAAAAATAAAGAGGCCATCTCTGTCACAAATGATTACTTCGGACAGATTGAGGTCTGTAATGTTGAGAATGCAGAAAGTTAAACAATTTCGAGCTTAAAGCAGAAAACACAAAGATCTCATGCCACTGAAGCACTGTCAGACTCTCCAGAAGTCAAGAGGCCCTAAAGCAGACACCTTACATTCTTAGGCATTAACTTTCCAGCTTTCAGAGTGCTAAAAACAGTGAAGGATAAAACCAAAGCCTTTATTTATACTAGTTTTAAAAATGTGATTTTTTCCCCCCCATGTAATAAATATTTTTTTCTTTAAGATATTGATATTGAACCCAGCTCAACAAGAAAAGAAAGTTTTCTTTGGTTAAACCAAGAAAAAGGGACAGTAGATCCCACCTCATCTTTATAAAATATAAAGCAAAGGTTTGGGATCATTAAAATGAAAACTAAATTCACATAGCCCTCATCAGTAACTTGATTCAGGAGAGACATTTCCAGAAGGACCAAACCAGTATTTAGTTTAAACAAATCAAAATGAATAATTATCTGTAGATTTTTATTCCATTTTTAAAAAGATATCTTAATAGGACTTTTGGGAAATAGAGTAAGTATTTTATACATTTTAGGCTTTCAACATCTCTTTCAACGCACGAAGGAAAGTGCAACATAGTATTTTGAGGCTTGGAAGGAAATTGCATCAAATCAATAATTGAATGCATCACAACTCTCAAAAAGTCAGAATATTCAAAAGTGAGCAGATCTAATGGTAAGTACAAGAGAGACAATCACTCAAAATAAACTGAAACTACTGGTGTGGTCCTTTTGAACAGTTAGGGTGCAACCCGTTTCAGAAATGTTTACGTAGACAATGGATGTTCACAAATACACGCTCATCAACCTTTGACGTTTTACCAAAGCTTAATTCGGGAGGAGGGGGGACAAATTTCATATTGAAACAAACTAAAATCTGTTTCCTCATCAATACTAGCTTTTCGTACACTCTAGAAGACATGCATATATGCAAAATACATCGATTAAGATAAATTCTGTGTTATATCCCTATTGCATCTTTATATTTTCATAGTCAGAGTGTATTTACATTACTTTGACACTGTGTACATGTGCAGCCTTTTGAACGCTGCAGAGTAGGTTCCATAACACTGAATGAGAATTTTATTGTGCAACCTGTTCTGAACATCCCACTGCTGCCCAAGAACGGCATCATTCAGTCAGTGAGGTCTGGTAAAAATGGAGGCTTAATGTGACGCTCAGGAAAAGCAAAGCCTGCACACGGTGCTCGGATGAATCATGCTGTGTGACTCAAAGAAGCTGATGAGAGAAAGGACTGCGAGGGTGGATGGATGCTACAACCTCTGCAGCTCCCCGTGTCGAAACACTGCCACTGTTAGGTTTTAGCTCCATCTGACAGGTAAGGTACATTGAAGAAAGGCACCGCAACACTTTTTGTGTTCAAAGACAGACCGGACTGACTGTCGACCCAGGATGGATGGAGCTTTTCAGGAAAGTGAAAACAAAAATGGGCTTGTGTTCAGTCCAATCCTTCCTTTTCATTTGGGATCAGGAGGAGTGTTTTTGCCACAGCAAGACTGCCTCTCTTCTTATTTAAGTAATTTAACAGCCATTTTCGCTATTCTGTTCTTTAAGGATATCCGATGCATCCTGGAGTCCATGATGCCAGTTTTTACAGTATTTACACCTGAAAAAAAAGATTATTAATCCTATAAGGAGTTCTGAAAGCAGGGGAGGAGTTGATATTTAAGCCTCCAAACTTGTAGCTGACAGAAAAAAAACCAAGAGAGAGGACTTGATGGCGACAGATTATAGTTTTCCATCATTTTAATTGTTATTCTAATGGCGGGACTCAAAATTTCAGATTCGATTGACTTTACAACCCATCGCCTCACAAAGTTTGGCGTGTATCAAATTATTTACGCTCTGGGTAAGATCCTATTTTGGTTTTCTGCCCACATGTGCCTTAAAAAGACTCAGGAGTTTGCTGGTTGGTCAGATGCATAGACCATATGACCCTGAGGGACATGTAATCAAAATTGTCCTATAATGGACGGTAAGAGGTCATGCCGTCCCATGCATGTGTGCGTTCATGCCTAGAACGGTGAATAATCTGTGGGGTACATGACAGGGAGCCAGTTCTCACTGAAAGCAGTGCAGTGCGTCCAGCCGAGGAGACGCATGAGCTGTAAAACAAAAGCCAGAACAAGATTTTTGTTTTGTAACAGAAAATGTTTTTTTTGTTTGCTTTTTTAAATGTTGAGCAGTGATTGATTCTTTCATACCTGGATGCAGTTCTTCATGTTCTCCTTGCTGGGCTTCTCCTCCACCATCTTGGAGGCGTACTTTAGGGCTCGGCCGTACATCTTGTTTGCCAGGGCGTGTTTGTATGAAAACATCAAAACCTTTAAAAAAAATATATATATATTTTTTAAAGTGGACATATGTGAAAATGCTTCCTGAACTAGCCTAACGCTTCAGTGCAGCTTACAGAAAAAGCACAATAATTTAGGAACAACTTTCAGAATTTGTGGTCTTTGTTAAAAAACATCAGCACTGACTCACACTTTGCACAATCAGTTTCAGTCTTCCTCATTAAACCTTTCCAGTCTCCAAGTACAGTGACAAGTTCATCACAAAAAGGAGGAGAGGCATCAATTTAAGATCACTAAATGTACCTACCAATCAACATCTTTTTTTGCTAATAGAGCTCTAGATTAAGCTCTCCCAAGGAAAGGATAGCTCTTTAAAGCCACACAGACGAAAACAACTAAATTTAGGACTAGTGCCAAAAATTAATGTTATAAAATGCTATGATTTATGACTCAAATCATGATTTTATTACATGTTTTCAAGAGAAAAAAAAGTTTTCCCAATTGCAAACAAAATACAAGACTCTCATCAGTTACCATCCTGAAGCCTTAAAATTCACATAAAAGCAGAAAATGTGTCTAAAATTTAAATATCTCACTTTGATTGCTGTTTTTTGGAAGAGTAATATTGTACCAGCCTAACATGCTGGATTTAATATTGTTTAATAAAGATTAATCAAACAGTTCATCTTTAAAGCTGGTGAAATTCAGATGTATTCAGTCTCCCTGTATTGTACAGTAGGGAGTGGATTGTTTAAAAAAAAAAAAAGATTTAAAAAAAACATCAGCACTGACTCACACTTTGCACAATCAGTTTCAGTCTTCCTCATTAAACATTTCCAGTCTCCAAGTACAGAAAACAGCACAAAAATAGTTTTGTTCTTATGTTGAGACTTGTCTTAATAAGACTCAACAATTACACAATTAACCTACACACAGATTGCTGCTGCTCGATTCGGCGTAGTACTGAATGGTTTTTTATCTGCTGTTATCCAGTTGATGTTTTATTTGTAGTCTCCTAAATATCCTCAGCATTTTAAATAACTTAAGTTAGTCTTGACATCAAGTAGCTGTATAACTGTTTTTCAACTGGTTGCCATGGAATTTGTTTTGTACTCTAGTCCAAAATGTACATAAAAAAAAAAAAAAAAAAACGAACTTCTCACCTTCGAGTCAGTTAGATCTGCCCACTTCTGCACCTCCCAGAATGCATCCATCAGGGCATTTGAAATGTTCTCAAGGGTGTCGTCTGAACTGCTGGCCACCTGCTCCCTGGCGTCTTCCTCTCCTGCCGCAGCTTCCTCTGTAGCTACGGCACCGTCGGCGCTCTGCAACGTGGATGGCAGCAGGAGCTGGTCGGCCAGAGCGCAGCCTTTTCTACACAGAGCGTCCAGAAGAGAAGACTTCTGTTTCTCCATGTCGCTGAAAAACAGATGCTTGTTTATCAGTCAGCAGTGGTTTGTAGAGTAGGTGGGTTTACATTGCCTCAATCAACCAGCCCTTTTCTGTTCAAGAAACAAAAACCTGTCTTTAAGTGATGCGTACGTTTTGATAGAGGCGGCATCCGGCCGAGGGTCTGTCTTCATGGTGAGATACACGGCGAGCGCAGTTTGGTCGACATGGGACATAACGATGTCTGCTGCCGACACCACCTCTCTGAGGCGTTTTACTCGTTCCTTGACACAAACAGGGAGCGATTCAGTATGAGGAAAGATGGCTGCCCAGTTTAGATTTAGCAGTAGTTTATGAACCCTTCCTCCTATTGTTGTGTACCTTCTCTGAGTCCAGTTGATGCAGTCTTTGTACATGAAGTGGAAGGTAATCAGAGTAGTTTTCGATCAGTTCGTCATAGACGGAGCTCGATTCCAACCTGAAGAGCCAAACGAATATATAAATTGCAGAGAAATAGGGAGGAGACATAGTATGGAACGTTGCTCACTTTGTCATCCACTGAATCTTTAGATCTCTCATGGCTTCTGAAAACTCTTCTTTCACATCCTTCTCTTTGTCACCGTCCTTGTCCTTCTCCTTCCCACCGTTCTTCGACTTGTTTGGAGCAGGAATTAGGTGGTAGATGACTGGAACAATGTCCTGCACGAAGACACACAGAAAAGAAAGTTTGAATAAATAATATTGTCAACTTCGCAAATACTCTACCAATGTCGTGTCTTAAGATATGGTCTTTGTGCCATAGATCACAAAAAAAAAACTTTTTAATTACCCAGTAATTAAGGCTTAAAGTAGTATTAATAGTTTTACAGACCACCAGAAAACCCAGTAACTACTTCATAAAAATAGCTTTTACGCTTTTGTATTTTCCATAACACATTAACATGCTCTGACATGATAGATGAAGATGTTTACAGAAAATAAGTGATTTCCCAAAATAAGGAGAGCAGCAAACGCTCTGTGGTTCAGAGTTTCTAACTCGTCCAGTACCTTTTTAAATTTTCCTTGTCGTTTTGCAGAGGCCTGCCCCTGGTGGTCAAAATAACACACAGTAAGGAACAGATAACACAAACACCAACCAAAAAGGATGTTTTCATTTGTCTTTCATCCTCACCCAGAGAATCAGGGTTTCAGATATAACTTAGAGGAACAAACAGTACAAAGATTTACAATTAAAAGAAAATACACACTTTTTAAGTCCTTGTCTGTTCGGCTGGTAATGTTTAATAAATCGGGTTTGTTTCTTTTATTGTTAGACATGAACATTACAGAATATTGAAAAAAAAAAAAAAAAAAAGTGAGAGTTGGCAGCCCAAAATATCAATATCATCCCCTTCGAACTAAACATGTAGGAAAAAGGATGAAAGATTTATTGTTGTTGCTGATCGAATGTTTTATTTGTGAAAAGCTGCCAATACACCGAAACAGTGCAAACCTCATTTTCCCAACATCTATTTCTAAAACTAAAGTAAAAATGTAAATCAGAGGAATGTGAAACTTTACATGACAATGGGCAATGGAGCTGCACAATATTTCAAATTGCATCAGTCATTGGGTGGGATATTTAGTTGGATTTCATTTATTAAGTGCTATACATTCACTTTGTGAGCCAATAATATATTTGTGTAGTTGACGGTTCAACAAACCTTAATGTACAGCATGTATGTTTTAAGGGATTGAATTAATAAGTTCAGAGAAAATAGCGAAGAAATGATGCAATTATAAAAAAGAAAAGAACAAGGAAAATGTGGGTCAATCAAAATTACCATCGCAAAATTCAGCAATAGTATCACAGTTGCATGTTTCCCTGATATTGTGCAGCCCCAATATTCGCAAACTAAAGCAAACTCAAAAATAAGGTCTTTTTACACTCAGCATTAACTCATGTCCCCACTGGAGTTAAACCAACCAGCCAGATGTGAGCAACAAGCAGGACAACAGTAGTACATATGCAAAGGTTTGTGTATAAAAAAAAAGAAAAAAGGACAGACACCTAAATTATCACTAAAATAAGACCTCAGTATGCTACAGATCTGCCTGAACCTCATCGGCTAGGGTTTTGTTGTAATAAAAACTATTTTTTTCTTCCAGAACATCTCAAAAACACTCCCTAACATTCAACCTGAATCCCTCTCGGTGAAAAACCTTTTCTGTAAAATACATCAACAGCTAAGGTACGGCTGGTGCTCAGTCACCATTACTAGGTTGACTGATTTTTGTTCATGATAAAAAGATTTCCGTCTTGAGGTTTTTGCTGTTTTGTGTCTGCCGCTTTTAAGCCACAACTGAAAAAGGAAATAACTATTGACACCAACTATTCTGTCGAGGCTCTTTGGATGAATTGAAATGTGGCCCAGAATAAACTAATGTTTACAGTGTCCAAAAAAAAATAAAATAAAAAAAAAGTAGCCATATCCAACACAACCCATCTCTAGCAAGGTCTGTTTCCACTGCAGGAACCGGGGCAGTTTTCTGGGGTAGATAAGTTTCCCCTTGCAGGAGTCAGGGCCAAATCAGACCAAAATGAGTAGAAATCGACCCTGAAAAACAGCCCTGTTAGGGACGCACAAGTTTATGGGTAGACTCTGAGCTGAAGACAGAGCTTCTTAGGTCCTTTTCACACCCGATAGTTTATTATTCTTGTTTGGATTGGGGTCCAAAATTCTAACATTGTTACTTTTTTCTTCTTTTTTTTTAGCTGTCGCAGTTCGCATTCACATTGCTTTGTCAAACGAACCAAAGCTCTTGAGCAACATGTTGACCTAGGTTTTTAGGTGGACCCGAGTTCACTTTTCTTGGTCCGCATCAGAGTTAGATTGCGTAGTCACACTTCCCCAAACGAACCAAACTTTCTGGGCAAACAAACTAGAGTTTGATTAAAGAGGACTAAACAGGGCTGGTGTGAATGCACCCTTAGTGGGAGGACGACACTGGATTTCCTCCTCTGCTAGTCAGATCTTCTGTTATCGCTAGTTCTGCAGTTTCTTTTCCCAACCAAAAATTTACACACAGCCACCCTTGATTATTATTACAATGGTTTGCAGGGTTTGCATTCAACTACATTGAAGCGATCAGCCCAGAGTTGTTATAATCATGCACGGGTTTTAAGCTCGAATGGAGCAGAGGTGCTGAAGGGTGCTTTCAGGAAACACATCTCACAATCTTTAATTATTAAACATCTGTAGGCTTTTACAAACTTCTGAGTTGGAAGTAATTTTTCCAGTTTTGGAGCGTAATCGTTATGACAATGTTAGAAATGATTACCTTAGATAGGTGATTTAGATGAGGGGGGTGGGGGGGTGTAGTTAAATTCAGTCTAATTCGTTTAAAATCCAATGTAGCTACACATTTTTCCACAGTCTGAAGTGTGGGCTGTATTGTACTGTTGTGATGGATGGAGCTCTGCTTTCCGAGGATGCGCCTGACATCAGGGGACGTGACCTACATAAACAACCTGGCTTTCAGACCCACAACAGAATGTCACTCAAAAAAATGCTTCGCTAGATTAAAGATTACAGGATGTCATGTTCTGGAGAAAATAATAATAATAAAAAAAAAAATAATATTCCAGGAGCCTTTAATCAAAACATTTCTTTTGACCCATTTGATGGGTTTACAGCTACATAGGCCAAGCAACTTCCCCAACTCCACAGATTAAAATCCATAAATGGCGTCTAGGCATGGGCAAGTATAATTATCAAGGTTTACTGAGGCTCTTTTTATAAAAAAAATTAAAAATAAATACAACTTGTTGAATCCTGCCTACATCTTAAAAGGAACAGGGGGCAGGATTTGTCAATAAAATAAGCATGCATGTCCAGTTTTTTAATGCTGTTGGGTGATGAAGAGTTATAAACCAAAAAGAATGAGCCCACCCACGTATCATTCCATTTTCTTAAACTGGCTGTGTGCTGCAAAGTGTGCTGAAGTTCGGGGCCCAAATTTTCCGCGCTGTCCTACGGGTGTGACGTCAATTGATACTGCTTGCTCGACAGCTTTAAAAGAGGAAGAAAAATGGTCGCAGACCTCCATTGATTCAATTGTGAGAATGGATTCTTCTCTTCTGCAACTGGGAAA
The DNA here is from genome assembly GCA_963556495.2 of Valencia hispanica. NCBI lineage: Eukaryota > Metazoa > Chordata > Actinopteri > Cyprinodontiformes > Valenciidae > Valencia > Valencia hispanica. Next base: position 26,514,672 of record OY747701.1, on the reverse strand, counting down.
CGACCAAGGACGACTCACAACCCACTAAAAAGTGGCACTAAGAAAAGAAGTATGTCACTGTGAGGAGGTTTTTTTTTTTTTGTGAAGCGTTTGTGCGTGCTCCTGTGCGGCTGGCTGCAGTTACTTGCAGCACCGGCCGCGTCGCTCGTGAGTTTTGTTTCTTCATTCTGCCTCATGCTCCTTTAAAGTAATAATCTGTTGCTGTGAACTGCAAGTCAGCTGAAAGATCGAAGGTTGCTACGCCTTCGCCTCGCTTATAAGACTGTCAACTGTTTCGAAGTATTTCTGGCTGTGTGAAACAGTCATAGTGTGTAAACTATAGTGCCACCTATTAGTGCTGTGTTGGGGGGGAATGATTCTAACTCTTGAGAATCTGAATCAATTCCTGAAATTTGAATTGATACCCAGCTCTACCACCTATCAGTCCTAATAAAGTCAGGATGTTTTAAAACTACAGCTGTCGTTCTGGAGTGTTCAGGCCTACAAAAATAGACAACCAGACTAACCAGCTATTATTATTATATTATTATTACTACTACACAAGCAATTGGTAAATAAACACCTGAAAATTTTTTTGGGAGGGATTTCTTGTATATTTTGGCATTGGTCTGTGTATAAAAATAAGCAAACAATAATATAACCACAATAATTTGTGGTGAGAATAATGATACCTTATTATTTCAATAGAGAACTCTAAATCTTTTTAATACTATGATACTGTGGCATTTTTATTCAAGGTTATAATACTGTGAGAATCTGGGCTGGGCTGTGCTAAACAAGGGGAGAGAGTCAGAAACTTGATGACCCATGGAAGACCCAAAGAAACCAAAAAATAATTTGATCCAGAAGCAAGAACAAAGAGTGCATGAGTGAGAAAGAAAAAGAACCTCATGATGACAGTGTTGGTCAGTCCGGTTCTGCGGGACACTTCAAAAGGCAGCAGAGTGCTGGTCTGTTCTGGAGTCACTAATAGTAACACATACTTCCTGACGCAATTTCAAATATTCACAGATGGATTAAAAAGAGCATCCTCTATCAAGTAGTTTGTTTTGCTTAAACCTGTCAATGTCTCATATTTCCTCATGAGGAAAAAACTGAAACCTAGCGTGGTTGTTGGTCCTGAAGAGCACAATTGAACATTTTAAACAAAAAGATTAAAAACAGAGGCACTCACTGCTTTCTTGCCATACTCGCTCTTGGGCACAACGAGAGAGCCTGAAAGGTAACATCCTGGACTTGTGCCCTTAGGGATCCTGAAAAGTGAAGGGAAACAAACGGCAAGGGAAATAAAAAAAAATGCAACTGCGGTCATTAATGTGGAAAAAAAATATTGAATAATTCTTTTTAGGATGAACAAAAATTAAGCTTCACATGAATATTGTTTTAATTTAAAATAAAGATGAAACTCTCTTCAACAAGAAGAATCATCCTCCTTTTCTGAAAGCCAGCTTCAGTTATAATTTTCAAAAGAAAGCCTCATGGAGGTCTGACTCACTTGTCGTCTGGCAGGGTTGTGACATAGAAAGGCTGCGTAGCACCTGGATACAAAGTTACAGAGTTCGCCTTCTTCTTTGCCATAAGGGCGGCACGGTGTGACTCATACACATCCAGGTTGAGAGTGTTGGACAGACGATGAGAAACCACAAACGGCAAGTCTTTCAAGCGTTCCAGCTCACTGGACTGCTCGTGTCGAACCTGCAGACGTACCGTGTAATCCCCCTTTTCTAGCTTTAGGGAATACTGGAGGGGGTTGGGGAGGAATGCAATTAATCACTGAAACAGTTCCAGTGCATATTCAGAGTTTTTATAACCAGAGGCTAATTCTACATATGCCCTACCTGGTGCGGGTAGGCGTCCCCTGAGCCCAGCAGTCTTTTGTTCTGGTCAAACAGCATCCACAGCTGACTGTCAAACTCAGACTCATACAGAAGCTCACACAGTGTCGGGCAACTGGGTGTAACCTCTCCACTCTTAGGCTGGGGGCGGAGAAATACAAGGTCATACATCCACACACAAACACATTTCTCAGCTCTGATTAGCAGAAAGTTAGCCAATACCTGGTGAAAGCTGTAGGTGAGGACAATTTCATAAAGTTGCCTGTTATTAGGCAGAACATCCCGAATTCCCAAAGCTTTTATTTTGGAATTTAGAGGCCTAAAATAAGAACAAAAGCATGAAAAAAAACTTTTTTTTAAAAAATAAAACAGCATTTTAATACAAAGACAAGCTGTGTGTGCGCCAGTGAACTCACCGCAGAGGTTGAACCCATGACTTGAGGGTGACAGTAGGGGATACCTCCTCATATCTCATGGGGGACGACACGTCAAAACTCGTCACGCCCTCTGAGGCGTGCTGCACAGAGACAAACCAGAGTCAGAGACAAAACAGAACCCATTGTGTTGTGAAGGTACCGGTATGAAAGTGAATTGCTCTCACAATGTGCAGAGGAGAAGGAGAAATGCTGAGGCCATGGAAGGAGATGCTGTAGTCCACCGTCACGTCCCCCAGGCTCGCCCACCAGCGTGCTATGCAAAGCTCAACTACCCTACCTGACTGAAGAGGAGGCAGGAACACAGCAAACGTCAAACACTGAGCTTTTCTGTTGATTCCGGAGTGTCTTCAGCTGAATGGAATGTACACATACCAGCACTGGGAAAGCCTCGGTTAGAGAACCCCTTTCTAATAATGAGGAGAACTTGTAGAACTCATTAGCTCTGTAGGCTCTCTGTTTGACCAGGTGCACCGCATGAAGAACAAACTTTGATGACACGTCTCCTGAATGGGAAGTCAGAGTGATCTCTGTGGGGAAACCATGGGGGGGGGGGGGGGGGGGGGGAAGGATGATGCAGAGAATCAGGAAAATGTTAAACACTCCAGTGTGTTTCTGTTCTCCAAACTTTTACTTATAAAGAAGGACGATGCAACACCTTCCATCTCTTTACGACATCGTAGTAAAGAGCTGGAAGGTAAATGAGGTGGAAAGTGCCAATTCAGTTTTTTGCTATATAGACCAAATATCATGAGCTCTATTACAAATCACAGCTATGGATTAGAACAAATATTTGAGTTAAAACTCATTTTAAGTCCGTTTTAGTTTAACTGCAATGAAACTGTTATGAGTTATAAATGATCTTTTTCTCCCAGAGTCAGAATTGGCGCAGTTTATTTAAAAACCATTCTGACAACATATTCCCACAGTTTGGAGTTATACTACATGGCTTTAAAACCATAATCAGCATTAAACAATTGGAGATTAATGAAGTATGAGTCTGACTTATAATGGGATTCTGGGCTCTGCTTATGGAGAGCCAGGTTCCCATGTCGCTGCACACACTCGTGTAAGAGGAGGAGCCACTCGGCGTCAGGGAACGTAATCTACATCTACAGCCTGGTTGTGGAATCCACAGAGGAAATCAACAGAAGACGTGGCCTACTTTGATAAAATGGTTCCCTGAAATTACTGTCCATTAAAGAACGCTCAGGAACCCATAGCGGAAACCTTTTCTGGTGTGGGATTCATTTGCTTGGAACGGACTTATACAGCTTAACTGACTCACTCCACATAGTAACAGGAACCGGATAGTTTGAGTAAAAACCGGCATCAAATTCAACACCAGTCTGGTGTGAAATTGTAGACCGTTAATATCTACAAACAGTGTTCTATCCTGCTGACATGAACATTTTCAGTTTTAGTCGTTTTAACTTACTAAAGTCTGCTAAAACAGAACCTTACATCAACTAATCTACAAGACTAGATTATTTGACTTTTTAAGTTTTAAAACCTTGAACAAAAATCCTGGATCACAAAAATCTGCTTTTTCTTTCATTAAAAAAAAAAAAACCCATTTGATTCATCTTGAGCAAACCGCCATGGAGAACTTCAGAAATAATGACCAACAGCTTGTGTGACAGCCGTCAGACACATCATCAGCTTTCATCACAGAATGACTGACCTGCCCAAGAGGCTCCCTGAGGAACAGTGATGAAGTGGCGTCTGATCTGTCCAGGTCTGAAGTGGACGTCTGAGAATCGCACCTCCTGATTACGGCTATCAGTCACCCTGTTGGTGCAAAGAGAGAGAAACATAAGAACCAAAACCACATCAGAAAAATAGTCTGAAGTCCACAAATTGAGAGAACTTACTTGGCAGGGATGATAACCGTTATAGGAACTCTGAATAGTGGGCCACAGCTGGGTGCTGATGTGTCATAACCACAAACCTGAAAAACAAAAACAAGGTGAACATTTAGACAAAAAACACATTTTCAACTTCACTTCCGTTTTGCCCTCTCAGTCTTCTCCGCACCTCGGTGTAGTGGACTCCCTCTCTCAGTCCCACAGGATCGATCCGGACGTTGACGTGCCGACACTGGTTCATCAGCTCGAGATGGGAGGGGCACTGGACCCACGGGGCGCCACATGTGAGGGCCAGGTGTAGCTGCAAGGAGATGCGCTCAGAGTTTTCTGTAAAGAAAAACAAATGAGACAGCAGATTATATTTAAAACAAATGGAAACTATAAATCCAAAATGTAAAACTAAACCCAACTATTTTACTGCGCTACCTGTGTTCTCTGGAAAAATGGGCTCAATTCCGACCCCGTGATCAGAAGGTGTGAGAACCTGGGCTGGTTCCCTGAGGTAGATGCCTCTCTGTGACCCCACACTGACTGAAAAGCCGAGGTGGCTTGTGGGCAAAGAGGCGTATTGAGTGAGGTAGTCTAAAGCCTTGTCCACCTGAGAGAAACAAAGCAAGCAACTACAAAAATACTTGCGTTTAAAACAATTTGATGAAACAATTTTTTTAAAGAGTGAAAGAAATACCTGAATTATTCCATGACCCTGCGCAAACACTTCGATGTCATCAACCTTATGAGCTGTGTTTTCCAGCGCTCTCCTCACACCAGGAACAGAGGGAGAGATCCCGCTCTGCTTCAGGCCTTTTTTGTGAAACAAATGACAGAACCGTCAGCTCTGGCATCACTCTCACTTCTAACGATGTATCGTATTCTCACGCCCACTATAAGCCAGAACACACCTGACAGTACGAGTGCGATGCCTCCGCAGGCGTTAGGCGAGGACATCGATGTGCCGTTCATCAGCTGGGTGCCACGGAGGGTCCAGTTGGGTACGGATGCGATGGCCCCACCTGGAGCGCTGATGCTGACCCCGAGGGCCCCGTCTGTGCTGGGACCTCGGGAAGACCATGTGTACTGGTTGGGGGGCAGCTTTTCCCTCAGGGAATACTCGGCCACCATCATGTCTGGAGTCACGTACGCTCCAACTCCTACAGGGAGGACAGCAGAAACTTGAGCAGCAAGAAAAAAAAAGTAAATAAATAAAGAAGAGTTCTCAGGGTGCTTAAGAGTACCTATAACGCTGCTGGTGGTTCCTCCTGGGCAGCCGACTGTGGAAAGGCAGGGGCCGTTATTTCCTGCACTCGACACAAAAATCACATTGTGCTTCTGCACAGCCTCTGTGATCACTTCACAAATCCTCCTGAAAGGCAAGTGGCCAATGACACTTAGCAACAGCATGCTAAAACAAAATACGTGCCAGGAAAATTAGAGACCCTCTTTGCTATTCTTACCCTGAATTAGGCCAGTGAGTGGCTTCCCCGTAGCTATAGTTAACCAGGTCACACTTGTAGTTGATTACTTCAATCATCTGTCAGACACAAAGATAAAGAAACCAGAAATAAACTAGGGCAAAAAGTCAGTTATTATATACACTATGTAGGTCTGCACAATATTAGGAAAACAGGTAACTGCTATATAATAATAAAGATATTGGTTGCAATTTTCTTTTCCACCATCATGATGTTCCAATCACTCTCTGGGAGCTTCATTATCATCTCAGTGACTAAACTCCAAATCATCAAGGGCAACAGGAGCCCATTAAACACACCAGATATACAGTTGGCATGAAGATCAAATTATACAACCAATAATTGCATCAGGTAAGTATTTTGTGAGGAATCATGCAGCTCCAATATTCTGGTATATTTTGAAGGAATACCGCTCTGATGAGTCCGGTGCCAGTTTCCATGGTGCTGAGTCGAGTGTCTCCAATCTTCAGAGCCAGAATTTGGGCACCGGGAGCCACGCCGTTTCTTTCTGGTTCCTCTGGGAAGTAACCCGCTGCAATGCTCGCCACATGTGTCCCATGAGCCCCTTTGAGCACACCAGAGAGTTAGATTGGAGACAAATTTGGGGTTATAAACATGTTACTCTGAATTGCTTATATCTAGAGAGAAATTTGCTGATTTTCATCTTCCCGTACGTTGACGCGTGACAAGCACGACAGAACCTCAAAAATCAACTCATTTCTCAATCACTTAATGCACCATGCTAAAGCGCTACTAGGTGGCGCTGAACATGACACTATTTGGTGTGGACGTGGTCACTACAGGACAAAAACTCAGTGTGTTACTTTTAGTATTAGTGAGGTGTTAAAAATGAAGTCCAGCTAAAAAAAAACAACACGAGAAGCTCTTAAAGGGCAACTTCTGTTTATCGTGGCGTGTCGGCGGTAACAGATTGGTTGACTTTAGCAGATGCTGGCCATTTTTTCCCCTACTTAACCATTTTGTACTTTTGCAAGTTCATTTTGTCACACCTGATTTTTCCAGGTACCAAAAGGAGCCACCCTTTTTTATGGAGTGGCTTCCTGGGGCAGTAGCATCTCAACTGCGGACAGGAAACGACTAAACAAGCTGGTGAGGACGGCTAGCTCTGTGCTGGGGGGCTCCTTAGATGCAGTGGAGGTGGTGAGCAAGAAGAGATTGATGGCCAAGTTATCATCTATGATGGACAAAGCTCTTCACCCTATGCATGCCACAGTAATATCACTGAACAGTTCCTTCAGCAACAGACTCCTCCATCCACGGTGTCTGAAGGAGAGACACCACAGGTCGTTCCTTCCTGCTGCTGTCAGACTCTATAATCAGCTCTGTTACCAGTAGTTCACCCTGTAACATCAACTTCTGTCTGTTAATTTATCAGGTAGTTAATTTATTTCCATGCCATTACTGTTATTATCCATATTGATGTTTATGTGTATATGCTGTACAGCATATACAGCATTATTATTATTTTTAAATCTTTGACTTTTTACTGCTGCTGTAACAGCTGGAATTTCCCCCAGATGTGGGACAAATAAAGGACCATCTTATCTGCCTTGGGGACACTGACATATTAGCTAAGGACCTGAATTGAGTATATACCAGCTAAACTTAAGATTTCAACCTCTGTTATGGAACAAGCTGAATTTGAAAATGCTGGAAGCCTTTTGGAACTCAGAGATAAGTTAGGGGTCTGCATTCTCTGGAAAAGAAACAAAATCTAATTCAAAAATGTTCAAGACTGCATAGAAACCCTGGGAAAACGGCCTCAAAATTTAGATCGAGGACACTTCTCAAGGAATAACTATTTTTATTAAGCATTTAAACTGACTGAAAGGTACAAAGACTTCGAATTTTCTGCTTTGGGGTAACTCACCTCCACTGGTAACGATGCAGAGGGTGTTCCCCTCGTCATATATATTAACAGAGTAGTTAAGCATCTCAGCATTTCCTAAAGTGGCATACTCTTGTTTTTCTCTGTAGGAGCTCAGGACAGTGCACTGGGACAGTTCTCCACACTCGGATGTGTCCACTACTGCCCTGAAAAGAACAAAAACATTTATTTACAATGGAAAGGATAAATATACCATTAGCGCACACTAGTAAATAATTAGAAGGAACAGTAAGAAGCGACTTACTTCCATGTGACTCCATCATGCCAGAGCACGCAGTCATACACCGGACCGGGATCACTGTACTTCTTTTCTAGAGATGTGAGCAGCTCTGACTGACACTGCAGGTCTTCCTTCTGCAGCTTCTCCATCTGAGGAGAGAAGATGAAGGACGCGTTAGAGGCAGATATGAGACACATCACTGCAAGCAGGACAAATACATTTACAGCTTGTATTGTGGCTCTGACCTGTGAGGGTGTGGGATGAGCGAGGTCAAACTCCTCCGTTTTGCGACAGACTTCAGCGAGGGCCGCTCTGTGTGCTGGGTCCCATGTCTTCTCTTTTCGCTCTTTCTACCAGGGGGAAAAGTGTAAAAACATCAGATTTAGTAAGAAGATTAAGCTGGCCTGTTTGGACAGAACCTACATTGATAAGATTTAGCAAAATGTAGAACTAATCTAAAGTCAAATCTTGAAAACTCCTTCCTATGCACAGCCTTTTGTAACCAGCTAATATGACCGCAATGTTAGTGTCTGGGCTACAACTCTCTGTGCGCTTAAAGTTTTGTGCACATCAAAAGTAAGAAAACATATCTTTGACAGAACTAGAGCACCAATCATCGTCACGTCTTCCTACCTGTATTCTTTCCTTAAGAGCCTTGGGGAAGAACTCGTAGCCATTTTTAACTCCGATGCGATACTTCCCTGATGGGTTGACCCAGGTGGGAGGGATCTGAAAGACAGAAAAAGACACAGCAAGAGACACGAGATCACCGAAAAGTGAACTTAGATGTGGGACACTATGTGAGACAGAAACTTTCAAAGTTGAAAGTGGTCATGCATTTATCTAATAAAAAAAATGTAGACATCAAAAAGGCGTTTCCCCAACCTTGAGCGTTCTTCCAGAGAGGCCAGTGATTGCTCCATCTTTAGGCTCCACTGCTGTGGTCATGCTCACGTCACCACTGCCTGTCGTATCAATGATGTCAACGATCTTTGGCTTCCCTTCGGTTGTGACCTAAACACGCAGTTAGAAAGACAAACAGTGATGGATTGACAAATTTAGACTCATAGATGCAAACCACATGTTTATTAAGAGACTAGTGCAGTCAGAGCAAACTAAAAATATCATAAGCTCACACCATACGAATCATGCACAAACCATCCTGAAACACTGAAAAGCTTCCAATGTTTTACAGAAGGTTTGTTTAATTATTTTAAAAAAATTTTTTTAAGTGTAACATGACCTAAACAACGCAACAAGAAACATTAATAATCAACTTTTGGGGAATATTTCAGATAAAGCTGTGAGCTGACTTGTAGCTACAGCTCAACAACTTCCTGACATATCTTACATTTCTAGAATACCTTTATAATGATCTTTTCTTTTTTATTATGTTATGCACATTTTACCTAATATACCAGGAATGAACCTAAACCAAGTAAAGTTTTCACAAATGATGCTCACATTGCTCCAGTTAACCATTCAAAGACCAGTTACGATTTTATGTCTTACTGGTACTTGATCATATTACTTACAGTGACTATAATTTCCATTGATCCAATTATTAATTCAGTATTTTTTTATTTGCTGGTTTTAATGTACATAAAAAAACTAAGGAAAAGGGGTACATCATTAAGATATGTTACTTCTGCTTCTAATATTGATAATAAAAAGCCAAACAATGAGAAGGTCAAAATGATACAGAAGCGACAGAACTGCAGCGTTCCCACTAATTTATTCCTATTTCACTGGTTTATCCTAACAAGTTTTGGCACAATCTTATACTAAACTGACAAGTAGTCATAATTGTTATTCCATTCAGTCGCAGTCTCCTTCTGCTCATTTTGGTACATGAATAACCTTGCTTTGAATGTAACTTGGCAGTTCTAATTTTCCCCAATCAACCCGTGTATTACTGCTCAGTTGGTCTACTCAGGCGGGTGAACTTAAAAAAACTTAATAGATGAAATCTAGAGTTGCCATCTGATTTGTAGTTCAAGTAAAGGGATATTCCACAGTTTTTTGGGGGAACCTATAATGCATTTCACCAATTTTATTTTAAAATCTAAAATACTTCTGTCATCACTGTGGGGCAGCTGTGATTTTAATAATTTGCGAAAAACAAACAATGGTGTTTTGGCATATTGAACACATTAAAACAGGTCCACCAAGAGAACGGCCTACACAAATCTGGGTGATTTTGTAGTCATCAATATACATACACATTTTAAGCGGTTTCCGGTCAGTTCTTGTCTTCACTCAAGACAGCCATCAGGTCAAACATAAAGACCACAATGACTAAAACAGACCTGATCTAATGTAGGCTAAATGGCATTGAAAGTGCCTTTTGGGTCGTCATCATAACCCAAAAGTAAAGTACCGAAATTGCCATTTTATCACGGCTATGTCATTTCCAGTATCAGTAATCAGTGCCGACTAACTGAGCACACGTTTGATTTTTTCAAAATGTAGCCGTTTTGATTTTGAACCCAATTTGAGGTTGCTTAAATGAAATTACACACAGAAATACCTCCTGTTTAGTGTCCTCACGACTACATTACAAGTTTGGCAGATCCCAAATTGTACATTTATACTTATTTTATGTTAAACAATCCAGGTCAGGTTTGAAAAGTCCGGAGCTGATTTAAGGTGCTCCAGATTTTTTTCCGAAATCATTAAAATCAAACAAAAGCCCTAAAGGGAAATTGAAGTCCTGATTTTGACACCAACTTCAACTTCTTGCGAACGAACGTTGCTGCTAGCTACCCGGTTAGCATTCATGCTAAGTTGATAAATGTAAAGACAGTTTAAAGCCCGCGTTTCTAGCCCTGAAATATAGTCTGACAGCACGAGAAAACAATATCTATAAACCACTTTATATGCGCATGGCTGTCATAAAAGATATTTGCTAGTTGCTATAATAATACTATCCGGCAACGTCGGCCTTTAGCATTGCTAGCTTCGACCATCTCGGTCTCCGCCAGCACGAGGCGGCCGGGCAGATTCACCTGCATGCCGGGGGCCCCGGGGTCCACGCCGGTGTCGAGGATAGCGATGAGCACCCCTCGCCCGTCATACTCGGGGAACCTGGTGAGGTAAGAGGCAGCGCCGGTTTCTTTCTTGGGGAGAAGCCCGTGGAAAGGGAACGGTTCGTCGGTAGAATGAGCAGCCATGATCCAAATAAAAAGGAGCGGACAATGAAAACAAAGCAGCGAAACGGGAAAGAGACAAGAGAGCAACACGGCGGGTGAGGAGAGCTGATTAAAGGCGCAGTATCTGCCGTGTTCTGCTCACACTGCTCATGAGGACCTAAAGGTTTTTTTAGGTCACGTTTGAGCCAATCATAAATTACCTCATATTATTTTTGAGCATATTTGTTTAATGTGCCTGATATTAGTATCTGTTACACATAGGCTAATAATATGTGGATCTTTTGTAACACTGTACACAAATAAACTTAGTTTGATCAAAAGGGATGATATTATTGTTATAACTCCTACAAGGGCCACTGTGATTATTATCTTTCAACAGGAAAGTCTAATTGGCAGTCTTAAAAATTACAACCAGATGTTTAATTTGTTGGGATCAGGAACTACACATTATCAGAGCTATAATCTTGATTTTGCCTACCTCATTAACATGAGGAAGCACACACAGGTGATCTGACTAAAATATGGGACTAATCTTAATGCACATTTTGACTGCAGGAACCTTTTCAGGGACAACTATTTACCACTCCTTGTTTGCACTCCATCTAGCAGTTTAGAAAAGATTATACTTGGTAGACATTTACCCCACAAAAGGGCCCTGGTTGGAGAGGTAGTACTTCTAGAATGACCCTGAATTACTGGGTGGAGTTTTGTGGAGGCAGATCTTATAAGTATTCTGCACTCGAATTTTCTCAACTTTATAATTCAGTCATCTTAATTCAAACTCCTTAAGACCTCTTGCTTTCTTTTAACATCATCTGTAAAAAAATAATAACTGCAGCTGCCACTGCGGGTGTATCTGGTGAATACTATATTCGGCCATGTAGCACATGCGTAAATTCTTAAAATATTTCAGTGTTACAAAATTCCTTTGACACTGCAGTGACTTTTATTCTGTTTCACAGTGTAGCAGCTGTTAAATAATTACAAATGATGCCTCTAGAACATCTTGTTGTAGTGCCAGCTGTCTCTCTTTCCTTTCCACTTCTCTCATTTACTTCCAAAGTAAGTAAACAGAAGATCTGCTGTACCCCCTCCCTCGCCTTTTTCATTTGCAGGAACCAGGATCAAAACAGACAACCAAGGTAGAAATTTACTCCACTGTCTTGGAGGAGGGGGGGAGGGACTATACAAAGAGTTTTGTGGTGAAAGGCTTCTAAACATTTCTTACTTACTGTGTGAATAATCCAAGTTTTTTATCCCCCTGAGTTTCAATTCCTCTTTACTGTTCATATTTCCTGTTAACTTTAAAATGTATGGGAAACAACATGTTGGATCACATAGTTAAAACATAGCTTTATAAATCGCCTCCTTTGCTGTTTTTCTTCTCCTGTTTATGGCAAATAGCAGTTCTCAGATTCAGAATCTCAGTCTTAGTTTATTGCCTCTGCTATGAAAAAAAAGCTTGACTCTGGCAGCCTTTTTCCTTATTAGGTGTTTTCTGTAAGTCTTTAAGATTGCTGTTCAACCAAAGCAAAATAGACTGGAGAATATTTCAGCCTCTTGGGCATATGCACTTGGAAGCTGATATGAATCGACAACATGTGGTCAGAGGAGATTTTTGTTCTTAAACCTATAAAGGATATTTTCACAGTGTAAACACATAACAAATTGGATCAAATCAAATGGAGACATTGAGCGTTTTCTGAAATAATAAAACAAAGCAGCTATTTTTACAATATAGTAAGACTTAATTACAGAAAGAATATAATAGATCATAGCTTCTAAAAAACATCCTTCAGTGGTAAAACAAGTTATTCATATGTCTGCACAATCTAAATGGCACATTTTAATAGGGATACACCACGTGAGCATAGCTGAACAATTAACTGCCAAAAATTGAACAAAACATAATTTAACATTTTATTTTTCAAGCTTTATCTAAATCTAATTATATCTGAGTACTTGAATTATGAAGCTTGGTGAAGACAAATCCACATTCCAAAAAACAAAAAATTAACTGAAGTTAGCTGCAATACATGACTGCTGATGCATGAGGAAGAAATAGGAATGTACACCTATTTTTCTTTCTTTTAAAGACGAGATATTTTAATGATAACCTTTCACGTAACCTCTGAGTTCCCAGCAAAATAATCTTCTTATAACAATGCTGTCGCTCCAGACATTTATCAATCAATTAAACTTTTTAAAGAGGTCTTTTAATCACCTGTTCCATAAGCTGCTTTCCAGATGTTAGAGCAGAACAAACATAAAACTATTAGAGACAAACAATAAAAAATAATGAACTAATTAGACTATCACAAATCTTAAATTATCATATTATCCAGACATATTTAGCCCTTCCTGTGCGTGCACACTGGGTGGTGCTGTAACACTGCCACACAGGTGCAGTGGTTGAACACTTTTGCTGTTGCTGTATGGTTCAAAACAGTCCTCCTGCCATGGTCTACACACGCACACACACAAACATATATATATATATACACATTTGTTTAAAAATCATACAATGTCATTTCCTGGATTTTTTTCCCCACATTCTTTTCCTCACATTTAGAGTGTAACTATGATGAAAGTTACAGACCTCTCTCATCTTTTCAAGTGGGACAACTTGCACAATTGGTGGCTGCCAAATACTATATGTATATATATATATATATATATATATATATATATATATATATATATATATATATATATATATATACACACACAACAGGGAGAATAAACATTTTTATCAGTAAGGGTTTTTCTAAGTGGGCTATTGACACAACATTTCCACCAGATGTTGCCATTAAGCCAAACATTGAATTCACACAAAGACATTAAAACATTTAAGTATACACTATGCGTCATAATAAATACAGTGAAATGACACAGGGAATAAGTTTTGAACACATTTTATTCAATACTTTGTAGAAAAGCCTTTGTTGGTGATTACAGCTTCTAGACGCCTCTTTATGGAGAGACGCGTCGTCTGCATTGCTCAGGAGTGATTCTGGCCCAGTTTTCCATACAAACGGTCTTTAAATCTTGAAGGTTCCTTGGGCCTCTTTTAGGAACTTTGAACTTCAGTTCGCTCCATAGATTTTCAATGGGATTTAGGTCAGATGATTGACTTGGCCATTCAAACCTGATTTTCTTTCTTTGAAACCAATTCATTGTTTTCTTGGCCTTGTGTTTGGGATCATTGTCTCGCTGAAATGTCCACTCTCTTTTAATTCTTAGCTATCTGGTTGATGGTACCAGATATTTATACAGAATGTCCTGGTACATTTCTCCATTCATCCTGCCTTCAATACTATGAAGTCTGCCAGTACCCTTTGCTGAAAAGCAGCCCCACACCATGATGCTTCCACCCCCAAACTTAACTGTTGGTATGGTGTTCTTGGGGTGGTGGGCAGTGCAATTTCTTCTCCAAACATGGTGTGTAGAATGACAGCCAAAATGTTTAATGTTGGTTTCATCTGACTATACTATAGTCCCAGTAATCAACAGGCTTCTCCAAATGCTGTTTTGCAAACTTCAACCAAGCCTCAACATGCTTTTTGTTTAGCAATGGATACTTGCATGGTGAGCGTGCATGGATGCCATGGTGGTTCAGAGCATTGCTTATAGTTTTCTTTGAAACAACAGTGCCTCCTGATGCAAAGTCTTCCTGAAGTTCTGCCCGAGTGGTTCTTAGCTCTTGGAGAACTCTCCTGATTATTCTTTGGACTGCTCGATCAGAAATCTTACATGGAGCACCTGATCCTGGCCGGGTTATGGTGAACTGATTCTCTTTCCATGTCCAGATAATGGCCCCCCACAGTGCTCACAGGAACATTCTGCCTTTTTGAAATGCACCTATAACCCTTTTCATCAGAAAGCTTTTCAACAATAAGATTACAAAGATCTTGAAAAAGTTTTATTTGCTTTTACCCATCATTAAGTCTTTCCTGTGTGCCTCCTGAGTAATGAGAAGCCTTTATAGACCATCAATTAGGACTAAAGCAGCTGATATCAATTGGTACTGATAGGGGGCAGGGATTCTCTGTCAATACTGACAGATTTCGGGTGATCTCCTGGCTTTCTATGCCATTTTGGCCCTTGTTATCTTCATGTGTTTAATACTTTTCCCTGTGTCTTTTCACTTTATTACACATAACTAAATTTATGGGTTTAAATGTTTAGATGTCTGTGCACTTGAGTTGATATTGACATGTGGTGGAAATTCTATGTCAATAGCTCACTTAGAAATACCCCTAATGATAAAGATGCAGATATATTGGAGCAATCCAATCTATCCAAGAACTACTCATTGACATTTTCCAACTTAGTAGATGATAGTCACAAAAATGTCATATTGTTACATTACAGGATGGCAATGAATTCTGTGTGCACACAGTTGGGGAGTCAGGGAGGGTGCTGTGCTGTGGCAATCCTGTGGAGGGGGGATGCCGAAAAGACAGTCCCAAGTCGGAAACAAAATTATTCCAAACATTTAAATCTGATCAGCATGGACAATTTATGTTTGTTTGTGCCGTTGGGTTGCACTAGTGCAACAGTATATCCGTACTAGATTAAAATTCTTCCGGACCTCAACTCACAAGCCAAATTACATACAATCTGATTTGATTCATACATTCATTAAGCTTTTGTTTCCTCAGTAATGCCAAGATTATATTTGCCCATTTCTGTCGCCATCTGTTCAACCCTGTGTTCTCCCCCTACTACACGCACACGGACACACACAAACACTCATGTATATATAGTATAGTTTACAGTAGGTGACTGTACAGTGAAAAACGCTGAGGCAACAGTGGGGAGGGTTAGTGGTACATTTACAGTTATTTTATGAGGGCCAACGCCCTCAAACCCAGTTCCAATGACTTTTTGTTGCAAAATAAAACAACACTGAGCATCCTTTCACTAATCTGCTCATAATCAGCTTCTGCCCCCTGTTCCTATTTCGGTCACCAGCACTCCTTCATCACACACTTATGCAAACTCTCTTAAAATTATTGTTTGCAGTAATGTAGTTGATCTTTTGTTTCAGTATCAGAGCTGACTGTATTTAATTGTGTATTCCAACAAACACGTGCATGAAGTGACAGTGGTACAGTTGTGGTTTACCACAGGGTGTTGTCTCTTTAGTATAACAGAAGCTACAGCATGTCTTAGGCACCTTTTTAAAGCTTTATTTTCCTATGTGATGCCGTGCGTGCAGCTTCACAGAACTGCCCTTTTCACCTCTGCTGCTGCTTTGGCTAGTATGTCGTGATAGTGGCATATCTAACTTCTCCACTGTAATCTAATGTGTTGATTTGACTGCTGTTACATTTTGTAAGAGAAGATTCATGAAAGGCCATTTTCAATTTGTGTTTTCTTTCTGAATAGAATATAGATTTATAAGTGGGTCAGAGTTTTTTGTTACAAGCTGCATAAACAAACAGCTAACAGGATGTGGCCTCTGTAGATGAGCTGTAATTGATTATTTTCTTTCCTCTCATGTCAACATGTTAAACTTCCTTCAGTATCAACATACCTCACGTGGTTATGGTACTTACACAACATTGGTAATACCATGGTTATTATCTATGAAAAGAGCCACAGGGTTTTAGAGCTGATAATCAAAGACACACAGGCCCTGTTGGCATTGTAATTAAGTCAGTGGCATGAACCCACAAAGGGGGCGAACGCTGTTTTATACTGAATGCACTTTCAGTAGTTAGAGAAAAAGTTGAACTTTCTAGTAAAGGTTTATGGCAGTTATAATTTATATGTTTAAGAGTAAATTCCACAATATTTCTAAGCACCTTTTTGCAACTGCAGCTCATAAAAGTAGCAATGTACAAATGATTGGTTTGTTTTACCATAACATATTGATAACTAATACTAACCCAGGCTGTTTTGATGAGATAATTTAACAATTTAAAGAAATTGATTTTATTTTGAAAGCTGTATGTTTAAAGTATAAAGGGTCCTTATTTGCTGTGATGGACATGCAACCTTTCCAGGGTGTGCCCCGCCTCTCGCCCGATGAATGCTGGAGATAGGCACCAGCCCCCCGCAACCCTGCAGAAGATAGACGGGTATAGACAATGGATGGATGGATGGATGGATGGATGGATACTTACTGTTTTTAGACAAGAGATGCACTGAACAGAACGATTTTCATCCTACAAACTATGACACATTCTCATACATGTAAATTTAGTTTTAATTCAATGATTAAATGTAACAAACATTGATGTAGTCATTTTAAATAGAGCAGAAAATGAATGGATGGACAACATTTTGTTGATTCATTTAAAGACATACAAAGGTGGGAATGTTAATATTTGATGCATTCAGTGAGCAAAGAAAATAGGTGGATTTATAGAGTTTAAACTAGCTGTTAAAAAATTGGCCCCTTAATTGTTAAATCAGTAATTAATATCCATATAGACGTTATTGGTTTGTTATAATGAACACATTTTTTGTCAGTAGAGAATGTAAATGTAATTTTCATGTTTATATTCTGTGTGAAGTCAAAGATCATCTGACAAATTACAGAGAATTCATTTATTCATTTAAATAATTTTATATACCAGGTACCCTCTGCACCATCACACATATACACTTATACACTATCTACTTTTAAGTGTCTAACAGTTTTGCACAAGTCTTAGTTTACCTTTACCAACACTGCAGAAATCACAATACTCTAAGCTTTTTGCACAATGGGTTTTGACTGTATCAAACCTGTGCTCCGAATATATATTGAAGTATAATGGTCCATAACAGAATTACTTCTTTGTGAGGGAGTGTGCTTTCTCTTTCTGACCAGGGCACAGAGAAGGATGATGAGACATATAGCCTAATTAGATTTAGAGCTGTTCTAAAAGAGTCCCAGCTAATCCCAGCACATTGGCCAGCAGCGGAGTTACCGCGGTTAAACATCGTAGCTGGTGAAGAGATGGCTGAACTGCACCCCCCAAGCCATACATCTCTTATGGGTTGGGCTCAGCTAGAGGGTTTATAGGAGAGTTCCAGACCCAAGTCTGGCTATTCTTAGCAATGTGGTCATAGTGACCTCAGAGGTGTGGTCGAATGAGTTCTAGTGTGGGCTGATGATGCTCTGATGATGCAACATTCACCTGAATGGATCTCAAAGCCTGTCCAGATATTCCTCACTGTGTGGGACAGCGCTAGTCCATATTTTACTTCTTGTGCTTTGCTGTTAACCGGAATTTAATGACCACTTACTCCTTTCAGACCACTGGGCCTCCTGTGAGTCTTAGCTCTGCAATGGAAACCTGATTCTAGGACTAATGATTCACCTTTTAAGTTTATAGAAATTTGAACCACCTGTAGAATTCTCTTGAACAATTTATTTATTTTAAAGAAGACAATGATTGCAAAAAAAAATATATATTTTGCTTTACAATGTACACCAACATTGATTAGATTATTGCTGATTAAAGCAACAATGAACACTTAAAAAGTTCCCTTTTAAAGGCCACCATAATTGGCAGGTTAGTGTCTTTGTGTACTTTTATTCAGAAATATTCTTAGTAAAAGTTCCCATTCACAGGCATAAACTGTTATCCATTCAATGGGATGTCAGTCGATTTGACTTGCAAAAAGCTAAACTTAAAATCTATGTCGCACAGGACACTGTAAAATTGTACACTTGACCTGAGTTTTAGATACGACTCAAAGTAACGACACAGTTATAAAAACAGTGACTTGTATTCTAAAACATTCCGAAATGCAGTTACTTTGCTTCAAGTAGATATCTACACATGTGGTGGAAATGGGAAAACCGCTGTCTTTTATTTAGAAAATGGGTACACTATCACTGCGCACTAATTCCTTGTTTAGACCATATGTAACCCCCCCCCTATTTTTTTTGCATATTCAGTCTATTTTAGGTAGGAAATGTTGAGATATGATCAGGAAGAGAAAGCACATGCTTCATGTGAGGAGTAATGCTTTCAAAGAAGATTGGAAACTGACATCACCTGTAAGTAAAGAGAATAGTTTCACATAAAATTATAATAAAATGTAGTGTAGGTAGGTTCTTTGAAATTTACAGTGTAGTAATTTCTATGACAATGCGACAGTAGTGTCAAGACTGTTTACTAATGAAAAACAGAAAAAGTAGAAGTAGCTGTCAGAGCTGCAAACATGGTTTTTATATGCTAAACATCAAATAACATTTTATTTATAAAGTGCTTTTCATATAAACATTGCATGTAAACAACTCAAAGTGCTTTAGAGATTAAAATGACCCCACATAAACCAAAGACCAACAGATTTAAAAGCATGATCACAATTATACTCCCCTCCCCCCAAACCAACCCCCATGCGCGCACACACTCAAGCAACAATAAAAATTACATTGGACTGGGTTCAGATGAGCTAGGTAAGGTAAGGAAACGCCATCAAAGGAGCCATCTGCACTGGCAGCAGCACATCAACAGTAGCAGCTAAGGCACTGACACAGGGCGCCCAGTGGAGGCAAGGCAGAGATCCCCACCTCCACCCAAGTGCTTCCTGGAGAGCACTCAGGCAGCCACAGCCGACCACCGCTCTCGAGCCTTCTGCCTCAGGAGTGGTCTAAAGGAACAAAATTGGAATAAAAAAATTTCCACTCAGACATGTAATGCTTCCTACTTGTACTGAATTGTGATTTTCCGAGTTTCCAGTTGGGAATGGAAACACCACCCGGCAGGAATTCCACCCGGAAAAGGCATAGGTTGCCAGGCAGCCATGATTTCAGTATTCGATTTGGCTGTCATGCATGTTCATTAAAACACTAGTTAGAGGTATAAACTATTTATTAGCACTTCTGATTTTATCTCTAAACCAGTGGGTGCACCCAGCATTGTACGCATATTTGTGAATATGTAACTTCAGTCTATGAACTTGTAAAATAGATTAAAAAGGAAGTTAAGAACTGTCAAATTCCACTGGGTTTTTTGAGTTGCAACTAGAAGATGCTAAACTTGGGTATGTCATTCCCAGATCCGAGTTTCAAGGTCTGAACCAAATCAAATGCCTCATTAATACCAATCATCCTGTAGCCATTTCACTCTAAACACAAAATGTCACCTATTTTAGAGTAACCTATTAGGATTCTACGATATGATTTGAAACAAAAGCAAACAAATTTAGATGGTGACAGATGTCTTTGATAAACTTTGTTTCATAGAATCACATATACCACAGGAAAAAAGTCATGAGAAAATGGCTTGTTGAGGTTAGAGGAGAAAAGCCAGAATGTTTCAGATGACAGAAAGTTCCCCTTAATTAATCAGATTACAACGCAGTTATGCGAGGTTATACAATCCCTGAAAGGGTTGAACCCTAATGTAGGCGGACGTACAGCAGCAGAAAACCACACCAGATGCCATCGCTGTTAGCCAAAAACAGGGAATGATACAAACATTGGTACAGGGTCACCAAAAGTGAACTGATCATTCAACATAGGAAATATTATGCCAGGTCCAGTTGGCCTCAACTTCAGCTCTGGCATTCAGATGGGGTCAGAATTCTAACAGCATGAAAGCATCCATTCCACCTTGTGTTATCGTTTCAAGATGGTGGTGTAATGGTGTGGGCCAGGGGGATGTTTCCTTGGATAGTGGATGTGCAGTCGGAACATTTGGAGTATCACACGGAGGAATGTTTCCGACACCTTTTCAACCTATGCCTTGAAGAGTTAAGGTGGCCCTGATGTGGCTACCTTTTGAAGCAGCTGATTAGCACATATTAAGTCGGCATTTCTTCCCTTCTTTCCTTCCTTACTTTGTCTTGTTCAAGGCAGATGGAAATCTGTGCAGTCCCAGTTCAACAGGACATGCAGGCCCACTTTGTTCGAAACTCACCAATAAAGATGTCTCTACAGAACGAAAGATTCTTTAAAGCTACATTGTGTAAGATCTTCTCCCATCTAGCGGTGAAATTCAATATGACAACCAACTGAATATTAGGTTCTAGCCCCACCTACCCCCCCCCCCCCCCCATTCCGAGTGCGTTTTAACTCCTACGGTGGCCGTTTCATGCCAAGGTTAGCATGGCTTCCAGTACTACGACTTCGTCCAGTGTTCCTTCCAGTGATGATGTTACTTTAGAAAACTACATTGCATTTAGTTATATAGCCAGACGTCTGCCGCGTCGCGAGTAGACAATCTGCCTCTGGCATTCATCACGGTGCAACTGAGTGTGGCCAAAGCGCGAAAGGCGGAGCTAGAATTCCGGGGATGTCCCTCGTTGGCGAATGTATTTCAAAGATGGAGGCTCAACATGGATTCACCCATTCGAGCGACTCGCTCGTATGTATTCTGAATAGCAGATTCTACACTTACAAGAATACTTTCATTAGTAGGTGGAAGTAATTACACATCTATGAGTACATATTTTTGAAAGAACAAAGGGTTTTTTGCCAAGAATTAACAAAAAAAATACATAATGTAGCTTTAACTACAATCAAATGATGTATTTGTTTCTACACCTTGCCTCTCTCTGAGAAGTAGTAGCCTAGCTACTTGAAATCAGCGTCACTTCCGATTCAGAGACTGCATTTCCTCTGCGCCGCCCCTGCCGGGCAAGGATTAGACTCCTCATACTCATTTGTGGGCGGTGTTTGTTTGGGGCCACTCCTTCGATGTCGGCGCTGGCACCGCTGCTGCTGCGGGGCTGGAGCTCAATCCGCTCACTAGATCCCCAGCAGCAGGAGCAGGAGCAGCGGTCCGACCCGGAGAATGATCGCTGTCCGGAGAACATAGATGTGCAAAGCCCCCTGGAATACCCGAGCGCTGGAGAGGCCAGGAACAACAGCCGTGGAGGACAGTCTTCATTTAAGCTTTAAGAGGGAGAGACATACGGTGAAGCCATGGCGGTAGAAGAAGAAGGTCTTCGGGTTTTTCAGAGCGTTAAAATAAAAATAGGTAAGAAGGAGGAGGAGGAGGAGGAGGAGCGGGATGGGGGGGAATCCCTACCCCCAGTCTGAGCGCCTCAATGGATGGCTCCCTATTTACAGGGAGAGCAGGGAAAGCTGTGAGGGCTGGAGACTGGACGGGTTCAGATCTGTGTTGTTCTGCCTGTTGTTGTAATTCAGATCACACGGAATCTCCTCGACACAACGACAAGGACAGCAAATAATAAATAAATAAAAAAAAAACCTCCAGAGAAAGTAAACAGAAACTGCAAGATTCAAAGGCGTGTGGGAGAATGTGGGGATCTGGCAGCTGGCGTTTGGATCCAGATAATGTGTGTTAAACTTGAACCGATGTGAGCAGACTGTAACAGACATAAAGGGTCCACAGCTGCACGTTTCTAGATGCTTTTCTGCACATTCTTAGGACCGTAGATACCGCTTTTACCTCTTAATTATAAGCATCCAGTCTTTTTATTGCATACCTTTCTTTTTCTCTGCTTCATCCAAAAACATGCATGGCTGTCTGATTGTTCACCCACCTTTCAATGTTTCAACATAGCTGCTTTCCAATTGGGGTACATCATATTTGTAGCCTATTGCATGTTTAAGTACTGAATGTAGCAATGAGGACGGCAAGTTACTATAGGCTAGAGCATGGTATAGGAGATCACAGCTGTTAAAGGAAGTTTTGACTGTACTGTTTAAAACGGCAAAATTGACTTTTGCACCAGTAATGACTATTAAGTCTTAATAAACACATTTTAATTATGTGATAAGATGTGCCTACTATTAAGTAATTAGCATTGAGTCAATCAGATCAGTACCACAGTCGTAACAAGTTACTAACATTTATCTAAAAACAATTATAGATAATATTTTGGTATCTTTTCCTTTTTTAATGTCATTTTATTAGAAGCAGACAGTAATTTCCTGTGCTTGCTGTAAAGGTCATCTTAGGTCAGTGTAGGACAGACTGATATCTGGCACCCAATCCATCCTGTCCAGTTTGGAGTCCAAACATGCAACCGAAGGGATGGGCTCTGACCGAAAAAAAGACAACAAACACCCTTGCAAGCTGTGAGGCTTCATGGCGCTGCCAACCAATATTGGGCAGTGAACAACACATAGTACCTACACCTAAGGAGATTGTTTATCCAGAGAAGCTGTAATGTGGAAACCCCAATTGTCTTGAGAATTTGTTGCTTCTTTGTGCTCCTGTGAATGAAAACCGAACAACCCGAGGACATTTGTGCTGCCTTAGATACACATCTGTTTTCGGATCCAAACAAATGCTCTAAATTAATGTTTAAAAGGCAGTGTAGACAAATGATCCATGTGCTTACTTCCTAGTTTGTTGTGATCATTATGCTGTGATGTTATTGAATTGCAGAATTGCTGTGCCGGATTATTTTATGATGTAAGAGGTATATTGGGAACAATCGTTTGATTGACAGTAAACTAATCCACTGCTCTTTTTATGCTGTACATTCATTTTGTAAAGTTGTTTTTTTTTCTCCAAGAAACCGTATCAACAAAAGGGCCACATGTAGTGATTGGAGATTAGTAATGTTTGTCTCAAGATGGTCTCTGCTCTGATCTAGGGTGTGCAGGCATTTTTTTGTGCTGAGTTTGCACGTTCGCATCTTTGTGGATGCATTGATTTTCTCCTGGTACTCTGGTTTCCCACTGTCCAAAACTGTGCATGTTAGGATAACATGTTATTCTTAGATCGTCTTAGGTGGAGATGTTTGTGCATGCATGATTGTTTATCTTCTATATGTTCATTGTTGCCTCTGTGATGCGTGGAAGATTTTTTCCATCTCAAATTTGAAAGATTTCTTGCCATTCCAAAGTTAGGACTCTCTCAAGCCACAGCAGGAAAATCAATCAGTCTAACTACCAAATAAAGCACCTTTAAAATGAGAAAGAATTAAAAGAATCTAATGTGCTATATTGCTAAAACAATATGTTAAACAAGTTGCTGAGTTATTGTGTAAAGATTTCGGGTTTTTGCTTTTTTTTCCCTAAGAGAATCTAAATTATGTTACGAGTACCATGATTGTGACATTTTTACTTTCTGTTGTATCAGAAAAAGGAACAAAACATTATTATCCTTTGACGCTGGTTCCAGTTTAATTATGGGCTTCATTCTTACTCTGAAGCTAAAATTTCCATATTTGTGGGTGGAACATTTTACAGTAAATAGTAAATTCTGTTTAACAATGTCCTATTGTACGTCCTTTAACCTTTACCACACGCAGTGTTTGAACGTTTGAAAATGCTGAGAAATGTATAGTTATAAGCCTGTATTGCTAATAGTATTTTGCTTGGTTTCTGAGACTGTTAGCTTGCCAATCCCACTCCCTATTTACTAATAATGGCTTGCATTTATATAGCGCTTTTTCGAGACCCTCAAAGCACTTTACAACTCCATTATTCATTCACTCTCACATTCATACACTGGTGGAAGCGAGCTATGATTATCGCGCCATCGGTCCCTCTGTCCAACACCAGTAGGTGAAGTGTCTTGCCAAAGGACAAAACAACATGTAGCAGGTGGAAGCTGGAATCGAACCCATAATTTCTGGGTCGCAGGCTGACAACTCTACAGGCTGACAACTCAACCACTGAGCTACAGCCACCCTTTAAACTGGATCCCCTGCAGGTTTGGGTAGGATTTAATGTAATTCTCTTTTGATTTTGAAAAGAAGTGGAAGACTAACTGGTCCATTCCAGTTGATACTAGGAGTTATGGGAATTGTCTCTACTCCACTTGTCTTTCGATCAGTTAGATTAAGCAACTTATATGTTTTTTTGGCTGTAGGTGCTCATATGCTCTACCCTATTGTTTTAATTTGGGGGCATTATTTGCAAACAAGCAAAGGTGCTGGATACTGGTGAATCAATGTTTTTAAAAGCTATGATTTTCAAACAACAAAGCCATTCCATTATTCTGTTGCCATGACTTAAAGTCCTTTTAATGAGATATCGGAAAAAGTGCAAGAGTAAAAAAGTCCCGCCCTTCTTTCAGCTGTTGCTGCGTACTGCTGGTTAACTGGCTAAAAGAAGACTACTACATTTTCCTCACTTAAAAGGTTTTAATTTGGCTGTTTGGATATATTTCTGGGTGTGAAAAACAGGGACAGTCGAGGTGTGGAAACCAACCAGTCTAAATTAGCTCTTTAAAATCATGGTATTTTTACTCATGGTTCTCATACTGTGAAAATCATGTTACAAACATGCCTGTTTGTGACAGTTTAATGCTAGAATTACCAGCAAAGGCAACGCATAGTCATTAATTAGAGTAGAGGAAAAAGCAGTACTAGTTGCTCTACTGCTGACTGAAATTTGTCAGTGACTGAGTTACATTCATGTAAATAATATTACATTTCCCAGATTAAACGCTACTGACGTTAATAAGTGACCGTTCTGTTGTTGTCACCTTCATGGCCTCAGTTGGAGTTCTTCATAAAGTCATTCAGTGACGACAGCAGAGTTTACACTATTCTGTTACCCACATGGTTACCCAGCATTAGACATACTTGCTGTCAGTCTGATCCCTGCAGCTCTCAGCTCCCAGTGATGTCTATGAAACCCTTGCATCACATAGTTATTTTTTTTAATCAGAGCCTCGTCCTTTGGTATGAGGCTGTGGTTGGTCGATGACTCAGAGCTGAAAACTCGCCACACACTATGAGAAACAGTGCTTATTATTACGGGCTGCCAGGTGATGTCAGACGAATATCGGAAACTGAACGGGTCTACTGGACCTGGGCCTGTACCGTCTGGGGGGAGACACAGGAAGCAGGAAACTACCCCCAATTCCCTTCCTGATTGGCTGGAATAGACTACAAAAGAATTGTTTTTTCCTGCATGGCAACGGGCTAATACAAAGCAGATGTAGCGAGATGCAGATCTGGGTGGTAGTGGGGAGGGGGTGTTACAGAGGTGGTGTCTCACATTCGGGGGCAGACTGTGCTTCATCTGTCAGCGACTCACTGCTTGGGGAGATGAAAATTCTCAGTAGCACAGCTGGAGTCGGGACTAATTAACAGCAACACGTGCGTTTGGCCTCTCCGTCGCAGCGAGAAACATTGTTTGACAAACAATCTGACACACATGAAACATCATAATGATGCACATTACCGAGCATCTTCTTTTACAGATGTGTCGAGTGTGTTAAAATCTCGAAATTGGCTTCTGACCGGTGAGTCACAGAGGACCCTGTGGAGACTTACTTACCAATATTAGCACAATCTTTTAAAAGTAGCCATGCGGTTCTGTTTCACTGCATATATAATCTCTGCATGGTATACAAAAACTAAACAAGTCCATTAATCCTGTTTATATAATTAAAGCCTAGTTCAGTCCAATTGTAGTCCATTTTATTGCAATCAGATTCTGAAAAATAGTAATTTGTGTAAGGCAAGTTTGTTTAAATTGACTAATAAAGGAAGCCAACAGATTCCATCAAGTCTTATTGCATAAAGACTCACAAAAACACATACAAAGATGTGGTCAGAAGCTGCATTAAAACCAAAAACCACAAAAATTTTTTTACCAACAGATGCAACGAAGGGGGAAATGTATTGCTAACATATATGAAAGTGAATTATACCACAGGAGAAATGTGTAAATGCTAAATGAGGACAGGCACTGACATTTAATGAGTGTTAACTGACTAGCTATCCAAAAATCATTGGTAGAGCCTAGGGGTCCTGTAAACATCGTTTGGATCAGCGTATGAATGTTTAAAAAAGCTGTGCATATCGTAAATTGCCTTTAGAACACGTCCTGTGTGCTGTTAGTATTGTTGGTCGTTTCCACCATGCAAAAGAGTTCAGTAGTTAAGCAAAACATTCACGGCACTTCAATCTGAAATATGCAGCCTTAACTGGTCAGTTCTGGACAATTTTCTGAGAGTACAGACAGATTTTCCGCATCTTTTAGCCTTCTCCCCAGAAACTCTGCACTCTGAACCCTCTGCACCTTCTAAAACCTCCCTGCATTCTGATTCTCGACTCAACGCACTCTCCTTTCGAGCCCTAGTTCGTGCCCTTGTAACACACAAGCTATTTGATAGGAGACAGAAGTTCTCCTAGCAATGTCTCCTAACAACTTCAAGAATTCACTTTATCAGCTAGATATTATTAAGCTT
Organism: Valencia hispanica; assembly: GCA_963556495.2. Classification (NCBI taxonomy): domain Eukaryota; kingdom Metazoa; phylum Chordata; class Actinopteri; order Cyprinodontiformes; family Valenciidae; genus Valencia; species Valencia hispanica. The sequence goes on along the minus strand of OY747701.1, from coordinate 26,487,703 downwards.
CAACCAGCCTTTCTGACTTCAGACCCTGATTACTGTAGACATAACATCACTAGATTTCTAGAGAAACATTTTACAGTCTGAGCAAACAAGGAGATCACTATTTGGCTACTGTGACAAAAAGCATGTTTTGGGGAGTCAAGGTGAGGATTTGAAACCTAGAGGTGGTGGTGGTAGCATCATGCTGAGGGTCTGTGTCACTTTTTTACCCCTGCTGGGTAAAGAGGAGGAGGCTTCTCGGATGAAAGGGGAGACATTTCACTAACTTTTTTCACATCACAGATATTTACATTCCAGGTGGTGTACCGTACTATTTAGTGTTTGGAGTGTTCGCTGCTAGTAGCAACCATGGCTTTCATATATAGTAGGTTAAGTAATGAGCCTGGAGGTCTTCCTTCAAATTAATCCAATTTGAAAGCTGACCACAATTTGCTGTTTAAACACTACAATTATCCTAAACACACATAAAAACTGATTGTTGAATGGATAAGGGAGATTAGTATTATCCTCTGGAAGAGCTCTGACCTCCTCCCAATGAAAAACTTGAGATCTATGCTTAAAACCCAGGTATGTCGCAGGAAACCAACCAACTTAAATGAGCTCTACTGTTTCTGACAATGATATTTGAACAATGTTCAAATATCAAGGCGTTTAAGGCAAGGCAATTTTTTTTGTATAGCACACTTTCAACAACAAGGTAATTCAAGGTGCTTACATGCCAGGGTCTTGTTGCTGGCTTAGAAAAAGTTTTGGTTTTCTTTGCGACTTGCTAGGAGTCATTGATTTACACTATTTATCTATTCCCCAGAAATGTTTAGCATGATATACAATCACTTTTTTGCAATTGTTATGCTCTGATCGAAATTGCAAAAATATAAAACAGATAGAAACAAAGAAGCAACAGAAAAGCTTCCCACGTCCCATTTTGCTCACCAACTGTTCATTGCTTTGCACATATGGTGTTTCATTTCAGATATATGTGACAAACAGTTTTTTTTTTCTTACTAAAAACAACCAGAATATCCTGATGTGAGCACTGAGACTGAACCAAGACAGAAAATATGTGGGTCGTTAGTTGCAATGCACTGAAAGTCACTGTCGATCTGTGGAGTTGTTATGCGTGATTCAATATTTTTACATGAACGAATGTATAAAAGCTACTTTAAAGTCGCTTATATTCATCGTTCATGTAAAAATATTTATTGCAGAAGCTGTTAAAGAGACCAGCTATAGAATAATTAGGAAAATGTTAAAGCTCAGTGGTCAAAGACAGCATGTTTTGTGTTCTAGATGGCATACCAGATACAACAGTGGAAAAAAGATTACATAACCAAATTGGTTGTCAGTTATGCATTTCCAAACATTTCATTTTGGCTGCTGTGAGTTTTGTCCTTTTATTTGTACTTAATATAAAACTAAAATGTGAAAGGTTAGACTCTTTCACGCTGTAGTCAGTTGTCTGAGTCTTGGCAAGATAATCATGGATAAATCATTTGTGCTCTTTATTAACTCCCTAACATTAACTATATTTATTGGCTTTACGGTGTTGGCACAGCACAAGGTTGTTACTATTTAATGATGTTGTTACATTACAATGTTACATGTAATTTTGGATGAAGTGAACATAAGCGAGTGGAACACAGTGGAAGGAATACTAGATTACTCATTGTTTGTAGAGGATCTCAAGTGCTTGAGGTTCAGGAAATAAGAGTGTAAGGTGAAAAGGCGGATCAGGCTGAAAGGGAAAAAATTTGGTTGCGGTGACTGAGGCCTTCGTCCTTCACTTGGCAGCTGGCCAGTGGATGTTTCCACACTTCTTCCCATCAACAGCGTACGGGAGCCACGTGTTGTCGTCCCGTCCCTGTTTGAGAGGAGGGTGGCTCGAAATTCTGGTTTGCATGTCAATTTATAGAAATTGCAAGTGTATGCCAAGTTCCCCATTTTGTCCTAGAAGGCGAGGCTGTCCCTGGAGGTTTCTCATAAACATGCGTGTTGACTGTTGAGACGCAGTTTGAGGCTGGTGGAATAATCCGGGTTGTTCTCCTTGTGTCACTAATGTGTCCTCCACGAGAACGCAGTACCCGGAATACTGGGAAGTCTCGCCGTAGGCCCAGCATGCAGGGTCAGCGGAGGTAAATAAAGGGCCGGAGGGCTCGCCCACAGTGCTGCTCCTTCCTCGCGTCCTTCACATGCCCTGTGGGACGACCTCTACCTGCTAGTAATGACACATGAAGAAAACATTGGAACACACCTTGCAATAAAAAAAAAAGAAGCTTGAGAAGTTGAAACATTTTGCCGTTTGTGAAAACTAAGTTTAGTTAATGGTTAGGAAATGGTTAAATAGACTGGTTAAATAAGGTTTTGCAACAGTGTTCCCATACCCAGGCAAAACCAGCAATGCCAGCTTGCCACATACAAGAATTTACACCCAGCACATGCTCTCTTTCCTGTGCTTGAAAAAGCTAACACAACATCTCAGCTGTGTCTGCAAAGCTTGTCTTAGAGGATATGAAGCAGAGAGGAATAAGAGGGTTGACCTCTCATTTTTGTATGTCTTTAATTGTACGTTTTCTAGAAGGCAGAAAACAAGCACAAAGTCTTCTGAGAATTATGTAAATGCGTATGAAGCCCGGAGGCGGTGTCGGGGTTAAACTGCATCATGACCAGAATGCGGAGCTCAGCCTCTCTCCTGCTAACTGCGCCGATGACACCTTGCTGGTTTAAAAGGTCACCGTCCTGCATAAACACACCATGGTTTTAAACCTCAATCAGACATTTTCGACATGTTTTTTTTTTGCTCCTCCTGCAGATTTATATTGCACGTAAAGACATACGTATGAGTGTTGGTTATTTCTGTTTTACTCAAGCACTCAAGTTTTCCATTGAGACCAGCGAAGTTGTGTGAACATTAGCTCCAGGCGACTCTTAAACAAAGAGGGAGTTTGATCAGTAACTGTATACTGGTTTATCCCACAGATGGTGAAGTGCAGTCTTTAACCAGAGCCACCCTCCTTTCCGAATCTGATTCTCCACATGCTGCTTCTACAACAGCTGGGGTTGTGTAAAAACGTAGACTGCGAAAATCTGCGAAAACTATTTCTTCTTCATCATGATGGACAGTTTGCACCAAAAAAGAAATGCATGCTCATGTTGCTGCTGTCACTATGAGGAGAAATCAGCTCTTAGATCTGAGAAAATTAAAATTATCTTTTTTTTCTTCAGCTGGGAGAATCAGATAGCGCTAAATGCTTTTTACTCTCATGGATAATTCATTTTATAAATAATTTCGCTGACTCACTTAGAAAAAAGAGTATTAAAATGGATTTTACTCACAGTCCTAAACTCTCCATGGATGCATAATATATCAAGCTATGAGATTTGTCTGTACATCCATCAAAATCTAGCTTGTTAGGCTTAAATGATTTACCCAATATATTGTATAAGTTCAGTACAGTGAGAAATTTACATAATCGGCTTTGTATGGCTGAAAATCATCCGCCAGAGTCTTATTCTCCTGGATAACCTGGAATGCTTCCTAATGAGTAATCAGCCAGACAGTTACAGGAAATGGCCTACCAAATTTGGGAGGAGGGATGGGGACATAAAGAGACAAAACCTTTTTATTATGGATAAAAGAGAGAGACAAGAAGTGTGAAAATAGGTATGTAAAAAAAAAACATTACAACTACATTATGTAGAGTTTTTAGATCATGTATAAAGTTTACAAAGTGAAAGACTGTAGATTAAAGTACAGGAAGCCAAAGCAATGAATGTAGCTTCTCGTTGGACTTGGATTATTAAAAAAAAAAATATCTGGTGGTTATCATGTCTCTCCGCTGGGTGTTCATGTGAGAGCTCACCTTTGATTTGAATGAATGCATTTTTGCTGTTCAATTTTAATTTAATGATTTTGTAATTTTCTACAAAAAGATCAGATTACCTGTGAGTAGCAGAAGGGGTGGTTAATCTCTTTTATTTGAACTCCGGTCATAGTAGGGACATTGTGGACACTTGTTCATTTAAATGATTGTCAAATAAAAGTGCAAACATAGTCTGGAATCAGAAGGGTTAGGAAGGTGTTGAATTTTCTCGGAGGAAATTTGCTTCAAATACTGTTAGTATAGTAGGACGTTATGAATGTAATTTGCTGCCTTATTTCCAGCGACAAAGGAAGCAGTCCTGCTGGATTGAAGCCTCAGCTCTGGCTATCCGTACGGAGGGCCCTTGCGTGTTGTGTGTGGGTGAATGTTTTTATGTTTAATCATATTCAGAACGGCAGTAATGACTTCCAGTTCGGTTTCAGTTCTTGTTATAAGTCTACCTACAAACATCAAAGAGACAAGCAGCACCAGTGGGACAATATAAGCCAGTTTCACTCCTTGTTTCCATGCTCACGGTGTCTCTCACCATGGTTCCCCCTGCATTCACACACTCTCAGGGGTGATTGGGTTGTTGTAGCTGCTTTTAAATTTCGCCTTGGAACCAGCTGAAATTCCTTTCTCCTCATCTCATTTCCTGTTGTAGATTCTCCAAAGTGAAATGCTCTCTAGTTTTCTATCTAGCTGACTTTTCTCTCTTTCTGCGGTCTTCCTCCTTGATTACACTCGATTAAGCACACTGCTTGTAATTCTTTGTGTGTGTGTGTGTGTGAGACAACCTTGCCTCCCCCTCTTCCTCTTTCTTATAGTCCATGCTCCCCAGGCCTGCTAGTTTAGTTGAAAGCATTCACGCCTGTGTATCCTCGAATGTGTTCATGTCAGACAAGATTAGAGTAACGAGCTGAACAGCACTTCTGTAACTGTACACACGAGCGCTGCGACTGGAATTGGTCAACAGGGGGGAGGAACAAAGCTACACATTCACTGAATCTATTACGTCCGTTCAGTCACTCGCATTTCCACGTTTCTTTTCTTCTCTGTGGTTTTTCATCGACTGTGCTGACGAGGGGAGTCAACCATGTCAATTCGCCCTGCCCCTGTCATCGTTGCTTTTCTGCATTTCTGCTCTAGGCCCTCATGTTTGTTATGTGTGCACACACAGTCGTGCCAAGTGTGTGTCTTGGCCTGTTTTGCTCAGACACCGTGGTAAGATATTCTCCAGGGACAGCTGCATTGGTGGTTGATGAAAAACAAAAAGCTGCCGTTCTTGTTCTCGTGTCAATTTGGGTGCATATTGTAGAAAGAGACGAAAAAAGGGAAGTATCAGAAAATACAAGAAAGTGAAATCAAGCTTTTTTGGTAATAGCAAATGAAAGCAGCAACAGAAGAGATTTTCTGCAAAGATATGAGCTTCAGGCAAAAAAAAAAGGATGGGAGAAGGGGAATTGCTAAGTAATAAACTATTCATTTCAATGTGTTAAACGTTTTTAACAGACTCATGTACCTTCACGCTTGAGCAGACACAGGTAAACAAAGCTAAAACTTGAACCATCCGCCCTCAGGAATTCAGAAACACGACTATCTGGGCCATTTTTTCATTATATTAATTTGCAACATGTCTCTGTACAAAGGTAAAGACTGACAGTTTTCTATCTTCAGCTCACATTACATATTTTAAATATCTCTACTGTTTAGATTGTAATTATTTCTGACAGACAGGCTGGGTTATTTGTTTCTGGTAATCAGACACAGTTTAAGGTAAAAAAAGAAAGAAATATGTTTAAACCCTAAAAGAAACATTTGCAACTAAAGATGTCATTACCACTCTAATGTACAGTATGTGTTATCAATTTAGTAACAGTCAAAATCAGATAATGACACTAGATAATTATCAAATGCATTATTTATTGTTATGTGTCATATAGCATTTTTGGATTCACAGACTCCAAGGTCTATTATTTCCGGCATATAAAGATAGTGAATGTAAGTGCACGTGTTAATTGCTTTCAATGTTTTATTTTTCATTTTATGAGGTCACATTAAGGAAATCTACTCGTCTTTTGTCCATTTTAACCCAAAGTTCTCTTAGTTTGGGACTAGTCTGCTTCTCAGTAGCATATTGTTATGAAATCCAGTGACTAAAGTTTCTTTAGGCATAGTAAAAGTTAAATTTAAATCTAACATAAAAAACACAGAACAATATTATTTAGCTACCACAATAATATTTTGTCCCTTTTTCCTCATAATTTGGATCTTGAAATAGCGTCACACACAGCTTAGCCATGTTCCAGTTACAAATTGGGAATCCAGAGGGATTTACAACTTGTAGTGCCTACTTACCAGCATGCTACTGCTAACATTAAAAATAATTTCTTTTAGTATTTTATGCATTCAAATATTAAAGCCATGTGTTCACAAACAGATAATAAAAGTCATATTGGATTTTAAGGTCAAGATTGAGGCCTCTGTCAAAGCTTGAAATTCAACTTCAGGTTGCAGTCACGTTGGTTTTTGCACTTTGAACTTTCAAATTTAGAATCCTAAGTTTAAAGGGAACCCGCCATAGCTCACCTAAACTAAAATTGCTTTAAACAGTATACGCTAAATAAAAATCCCAAATATAACAAACAGACAAATCTGAAATTAAATACTAAACGCCAAACTTCTAAATATAAAACGTAACTGTGTTCCAGTTAAAAGTAAAAAGAAATACAGTGCTGGTCATTTGCTATTTGTCATGCTAAGTGCTAACTACTATTAGCAATACAACCCAATAACAATGTATGCCTCTATATTTCATGCTTTCAAACACTAAAGGATCTTTCCTTAGACAAACAAAATAAGCAAAACATTTGGCAAATGCAAATAGATCTCTGCATTAATTAATTAAATGAAAACCATCCCAAAAAATCAGCTCAATAAATTTTGTAAAGTAAATAAGGCAGAAAAGTTATTGCTTCAGTAAAAGATGGATTTAATTTCCTAAAACATTTTGGAATGTGGGACATGTGAATACTTTTAAAGATGAACATTTTGAAAAATTTGGTTTTCTTGTCCTTATTTTCTGCTCTTCATGCCCCCTCAGTTTTGTTTTTACACTGTAAGCTGAGTCATTAAAACCACACAGAGCAGAGAAAGTGGTGGTAATCCCATGACATTTTGGATGACCCGGATGGTTGCAATCCAATCAAGGCATCTCACAGATCATGAATGAGCGTTGGTGGGGAGGAAAGAAAAAACTAGATTAAACGGAATTTGGGAGCATGGCTTGAATGAGAGGGATTACTGGACGGAGATGAAATAAAAATTGGAGAGATGGCGAGGATCTAATAACAGAGGTAACTGAAGAGGTAAAGGCAGAGATAAGAGAGAGTAACGTCATTTCCAACGTAAGAGCTGCAGTCTGCAAGTTGAAGCAATGAAGTGTGTGACGTTGCACAGCTTAGGTGTCTGCTTCATTTGTGAATGAATGTTGTTATCATGAGGTGTTGTGTAATAATTCACCGAGGGCATGAGTCAGCCTCCAGAGAAGCCATCATAATGCTGCTGTATTAGAAACCCCACAGAGTGAAGTTTATTTCCTCCGTTTGTCTCACCAGGGTTTTATGTTTATCTTCTGTGCTTCATCCTGAAACACTATATGAAGCAGTGTTGTTGCTCTGGTTACAGTATTTGTCTCAAAAACTTGGTCTGTCACAATATAAAGTGTGAAACTAACAATAGAAATACAATTTCAACTTGTTTAAGGACGTTACGGGCAGGTATTGTGTCAGTCTAGAACTATTATTTAAATGAACCCAGGGTTTTATCCAAAGTGTTAAAATTACATGTTGTGTTTCCACAATGCTTACTCACCTCCTCACTCTGACATCTTTCACCTCATCTCTCCGAAGGAGTCAACTGGTGCTGTGATAATATGCAAGGTGCTAGAAGTCCTGAACAAAACTATCATAGCACCATAAATGAGCTGCGGTATTTGTCGTTTTGTAATTTAAAAAAGAAGGGAGGAAGGATGTTCAATTGGCTTCTATGAGTTTGGAAGGCCAAGCGATTGAAAAGGCCTGTGGGTCTGCTAAATCAATAGGTGCGTTTAACTAGGGATGTAAGAAAATATCGATATATTGCGATATTTTATGTCATGATATTGCATCGTTATTCAAAAGCAATGTATCGATTTTTCTTTTTCTTTTCTTTTTAGAATTTGAATGGCACCATTAATGATAACAGCAATTTTTGTAGTTAGATTAAAAGTATGATCGCTAGTTGGTGGCTGTTTTCATCTTCTTCGTTCCAGTGGATCAACTAGATCGAGTAATAAAACTGGATGTGTTAAAATATGAAACAGGTTGGAGCGTTTAGAATGCTGTGACTGTTTTTCTACAGTTAAATTAAGTTTTAAGAATCACAGTATATAGTCATACTCATAGTATCGGAATATATCGTATAATCGCCCCTGTATTGTGATACATATCGTATCACCAGATTCTTGCCAATACACATCCCTAGTTTCCACTATCGGAACTTCAAGATAATTTAACCAGGTATTTTTCTGACGGGCTAATCTGTCGGCCCGCCCCTCTCAGCTGCTGCGTCTCCATACACAATTGGCCCTTTAAGGAATCATCTATAGACATCTACATATCACACTGTTTCAGCAGCGAGTGGCGTCACTGATCAGCACAAAAAGGCGCCCAGATAACAAGAAATTGACATGGAAGAATCAGGGCTTGTTGCTGCTTTTCCGTTTGCTATGTTGTTATAAACTGCTTCACAAGCAACTCTTCTTATTTTTACAAAGCCAGTTGTTTGGCGACTTCTGCTCATTTAACTCTGAATTAAAACCAATGAGCGTTAACCACAGCTCCTGCTGAGCGACTCGATCAGGCTCTCCCAAGTATAACACCCATACAGGTACTCCGTTGGTTCCTGAAATGGCCCCGGAAACGCCCCTGTGGTCCAGGCCCAATGCAGTGGAGACACGCGCATATTGGGAAGGTCTGGTCAAATTACCCTGAAGTTACGATAGTGGAAACGCGCCTATTGTGCAGGACTACAGGCAGGACGAATGGTTTCTGTAATCCACGAGCAGATTTTCTGTTTTTTTTGTATCACAGCAGGCTATCCAGTGTCAAATGTCAACTTTTCCCCCTTTCCACTTTTGTTTCAGCTGCAGAGGGCTGTAACTGAGCATATGTCCACTGTTTTCCTCCTGTAGCATCCAAAATGTTTTTCTTAACAAACCGGTTTAGACATAGAATAGGGGAACAGAGGTTTATCTGTGGCAGTTGTTATCAAAATAGGATCAACTAAGTATGTGCCTGTTGCTGGTGTCAAGGTATAGGGTTTAAAAAAAACACGGTTTCAAAAAGCAAAAATATTCTGTCATACAGGTTATACAGTTTAAAGTCCTTTTAATGAGATACCAGGGAAGGTGCTGGAGTGAAGGAAGTTTTGTCTTGTATGGCTACCTTCCCCATATTTGCTGCACACTGCTGGCTAGCTGGCTGAAACAACGCTGCTGCAATTTTCCCCTGCGCAATTACACTTATTACACTTATGTTGTTCTGTAATAAAGTATACTATTCTGCACAATAAGAACACTTAAATACTAAAATCAACCTGTATATATTCTTACATTTTTTTTCCTCAAGTCTGTGTATCAAATTAAAAAATAAATATATGGCATTGAAAGTAATTGTTTTTGCAGCAGTATGAACAATTGTTTATTTTCTGTTTCCAATAAAGGTAATTCAATTAGGTTACATACATTTTTGTTTAAAATCTTTGTGTTTATACAGTGAAACTGTGTTATTTTTGCTCAAGCCTATGATCATGATGAACTCATACCAAATTCAACTGAATTAAAATGATAAAGTTGCCAAATGATGTTCACAATGTTTTTTTTCCACATAAAATAGCATTTTTGTCATCTGATAGGTCTCTGTAGCTTTTGGGCAGCTGCTATTTTCATTTTTCAAGACTCTTTGTGAGTTAGCTATAGCCCTAACAAGTTGAAGAATGTATGATTAAAAGCAAGTAGTTATTGAAATATCAGAATCTTTTGGGAGCGTTTTGAATCCTTGTTGTCTCTGTTGTTCTTAAATGGGTTAGTCTTCTATCTAAAAAAAGTAATATAGCAAGACAAAGCTGCATCCTGTACAGATCTTGTACAGATGGTGCATTATTGGAGCAAACACTGACATGGTTAGTTAACACATGTGTAACTAAATGCTGTGGGTCCCCAGGGTGAAGAGAAACACAATAAGGAGCAGAGCACTGGGTCCACAGCTTTCTGAAGCAGAATATATTGCTCCTGCAGGACTCCAGCGGCACCTTTGAGTCGTGTGTCTCTGCGTATGTGTGTGTGTGAGCGTCTCAGTGGGTGGCAGGACAACATTCTTGTGAAAGGGAGTGCTGTCTGTCACACATGTCTGATGAACAGATTGAGACTTGGAAGATATCAGGAAATGTACCACGCAGATTCTTTCATTCACAGATCTGAGCAGCACAGCGGAAACACGCGCCTGTTCACATGTCCTTCTGTTAACCGTGTCTCTGGGAGAGCTTGATATATGTGTGTGAGATGTAAAAGTAGCCACCTTGGCAGAGGTAACCTCATTTATTCTGCCGCCAGATTTGGTGGTGGTACATAAAAAAGACATTCTCATAGCTTGAACAGGTGTGAACTTACATAATGTGGTTTCTTTTTTATGCTTTGTGTGCTTTTAGTGTTCTGAAAATAAGTTATCACTGGAAGCCTGAATGAACACATTGATAAAGTACGCTCACTCAATCTCTTTGTTTGTTTGTACAGGGGAAGCAAAAAACATCCCTCCATATCCGGGGCCAAACAGGATGAGGGACTGTTACTGCACCGTCAACCTGGACCAAGAAGAGGTCTTCAGGACCAAGATTGTGGAAAAGTCACTTTGGTGCGTTTAAAAGCCCCATTTTTTTTCCTTGTCTAGCCTTCATATGCATAATTCAAGCATAAGAAGAAAAAGAAAAGACTTTCATTTAACTATAAGCAAATAATTGTATAACAGAAGTGTATCCATTTTCTCAGATCAGTTACATTGCATACCAGTCCCTTAAAGCGTGAAATGTTGTCTTTCTAATATATTTGAACCATATTTTCTTTGATTAAAGATGCACTCAAACAAATGTTTACAGCCTGTCCGTCACAAGGCCTGTCCGTCACTCACGAAAGGACGCATTGAGAGCCAAATTTTATAACTATCCGGCAAATGCAACGGAGAGCGCATGTCTGTGATTGGTCAGCCCAACATCAGCCCCAGATCATTTCACCAGAACAGTGCTCTATAGTCGATGTAATTTGTAGTCACTGCAGCTTTTGGGCACTAGAAGCTTTATATTGCAAGGCCAGTTTATCTAATATGGTCTTTTGGTGATTTTGAACACCAGGATGTGTAGAGAACAACAAAACAGACAGCTGTGTTTGTTTGTTTAAATGCGTTTTTAGCTTATTCAATGAGCTGCACTTCTAGTAAAAAGCTTTCCAGCTCAAAACTCGCTCTCTGTCGGCCATTGCTTCCTGAGTGGATGTGCATTTACAAGCTGACGTAAATAAACTTTCTTTGACCAGAAATGGTAGATAGACACGCCAGAAAAAGTCTGCTCCCCCTGTTGTCCTGGCGGAGAATTGCTTTGCAACACTGACACACCAACGGAGAAGTATAAGAGGAAAACATCTCCATCAATACGTGTGCGTGTTGGTGCAAAGTTGCCAATGGACAAGCATAAACTAGGCTTAAAGGTTATTTTGTCAGAAATCTGCCTACCAGCATATTGGCCTTATCAACTCAGAGCAGGAGATGCAAGAAGCAGCCAGCTTTTCAGCTGAAGAGCTGATGGAAATGTGTGCTGTAGCAGCACAGAAATGAAATCAGGTGTTGTTAGATCGCCATCATCTTCATGGATCACACACTTTCTACAATATCCAGTCAGCTCTGAATCCGCTCACTCTTTCATTGCGTGTCCTGCTGCATCTGCTGCGTGGTTTCGTTGTGTAGTGAATTGCTTCCTTCTCCTCTAAAGCCAGATGGAGGATACAGTATTTTGGACGGTTTTGAGAGTAATAAAAGCACCAGCCTGGTTTTGGTTTCACAAAGATTGTGCTTTAACTAGAGATGAGCAGAGCATGAGATTATCACTGTATAACAATAACAATATCATAATCATCATGGCATAAAAACCCAATAAATGTATTGGTATTTTTAAGTGCTTATCGTGAAGAATAGTAGGTCTTTTTGCTGTTCTGCTCATTATACACTAATGAAATGAGTTGATTTTTGCTGGGTCGGGCTATCTGTTCAGGTAGCCAGCCTCCAGTCAGTTGCTTAACAGACATAGCATTTGTAGCTTCGCAACTGTAGTTTAAAAATAAATATATCTATAGTAACGGTTTGAAAGAAAATGTAAGCAGTTTTAATACTCCCAACTTATCAAAGCCTGTAACCTGGAAGGCTATCCATGTCTAGTCTTAGCAGAAAGTCTTAGTCGTTTTATCAGGTATTGGTAGAAGGAGCATCTATGGAGGGCCGTCCCTGCCAAAATTGTCAATAAATAAATAAATGTGGAAATAAATAATTAAGTTAAATAAGCAAGTTCTGGCATCAGCACGGTTCATTTGCAATTTATATCTGTGCACTGTGAGCGCTGCAGTCGCTCTTGTAAACAGAAGGTGTTACTACAGTGAAAATAGAACCACACACAGCAGGGAAAGCAGCAGAAGAAGAGTTGTTCAGGAAGTACAGACTTTATACATATATGTAACAAGATATCAAATTATTCAATTACTTTTTAGCAATTGTTTTGTAATATTGTAACTACAGAAATGTGTGTAAATGATAGAACTATATTAGTTCCCTTAGTACATTAGCATTATTTATGCTAGTTATAAACTGTTTTAATGACCATTCGGAAACAGTAACAATATCAGCCTGATTTAAAATGATAGCAAAATGCCCCTTTTAGTCTTTTGTTGCAAATTGTTTTGTGTGACGGATACAACCAAAGAAAGGAACAGTATAGCAGAAAAACTTTATCTAACTGGAATGGGTTTATAACGTGATACTGTTGTAAAATAAACAGGTCTTTGATAAAAGGGAAAACAGCAAACAGTCAAAACGAATGATGAACACAAAGTTTCCCAGGTAGCTCCTCAGCTCTCAGAGTAAGTTAAACATAATGGCTAAATAACAGGGTTCAAATGCATTTATTTGCTAGATCATTTATAAGTGTAGTCATGCTCCTTCCCATTCATCCATCTGCTCCTCTGTCTGTCTTCATGTCCGCCACGCAGCGGAAGACGTTGATAATTAGCAACAGCAGCAGCCCCGAGGGCTTGGCTCACGAGATTCTTATTGCTGTGATTTCTGTGGTTGTCATTTAGGTGAGGCGGACTGTGGGAGCTGCTGTGCCTTGCAGCCAGCGGTCACAAACAGGCCTTTTTGTTGAAGACAAAGCAAGCTGCAAATTCCGTTTTCTTCCAACTGATTCATGGAAAGACATACCTGCAGGCTTTATTTTCCATGTGGGATTAGAGATTAATTGAGCGACTCAATCATCTCTGGATGTGGACAAGGATGTGGTGGAGGTGTTTACACGAAGGTGAAAGTACACCTAGAGTCTGGCTGCTGGTTGAGGACACTCCCAGTCAACAAGATGGGAAGAAAATGTTAGAGACGCAGAAATAGTTTACAGATTAACCAGCTAATCCATCAGTTGGACTGTAAATGATGACACTCTGCCACTAAGGCGTGTTTCCGCTTTAGGAACCTTCTCAGGGACAAGGGTAGTTTTCTTGGGTTGTTTTTCTACCTCTTTCATTACCTGGAACAAATCAGAAAGAAATGTACCCCATAAACAACCTAGGACTGTAGGATGAAATACAGGTGGACCTACATAGTGGGAGGAAGCCACATATGTATTTCTCATTGACTCATTAATATATAGTCACTATAATTATATATACATATTTTCCATTCATTTTAAATTACATGGCCAGAGTTCTGCCTTTTTTTTCCTTTTGCAAAACAAATATTTAAATCCAGCAATCCATACTGAATGTCACAGTGTTTTGGAAGCATATTTTGATCGAATTTGTTAACCTTGATTGAAATATTTAATTAAAGGAAGCACAGAGCTGTAAATTGAAAATATTTTGCAATCCGAGATACAGATTAAGGCTATAACATCTGCAGAGGATTGTTCATCATCAATTTTCTTCCACAGTCGCTATGAAACAATCTAAGAATAATGCTGTATTCTGATTTGACTGTTTTTATTGCAACATGGACTCCGCTGTGTTGGTGAGTTGCTGAGCAGTGTTAGCAGACCTGAGCAGCACTTCAGCCAGAGAAAGACCTGTTCTGAGTCAGAGACCATAATCTGCATAGAAGCCCCAGCTTTTGGACACCACAATGATTACACCACAGTATTTAGCAGTCTCATGAATAAAATCAATCAGTTCCCTTACCTGAAGAATGAATTATAATATTTCTTTTCAGGAATCTTAGCATATATCTTTAAGGAGGAAGAAATTAAGTTTTGTATGTATATCCAGAGTTAACACAGTAAACCGTTGAAGAACAAGTTTAACACATTAATTACTCTTTGATGGTTCTAATCATGAATTAATGATGGGTAATTTCACGCAACACATCGTGTTCATACAACCATTTGAAAATCTTAGGAACGTCATTCATGGGCTAAGACTATTTTAATCAATCTAAAGTCTTGAGTGTTGTAGTCACACCACTTTTGTTTGACTTTCATCTGTCTTATCTTCTTTCAACAAGCTTCTTGCGCTCAACTGTCAGTGTTTGTTGCAAAACATGTTCCATGAGATGAGTTTGTGAACCCAGTTTGTCTCTCTCCTGCAGTCCTTTCTACGGGGAGGATTTCTACTGTGAGATCCCACGCAGCTTCCGACATCTCTCCTTCTACATTTTCGACAGGGACGTATTCAGAAGGGACTCCAGCATCGGTGAGTTAGGAGCTCCTCTTTCTGTTTATTGCTTCCCTTTTTCACCCCTAGCTTGTCATGCACAGCTGTGTTTTTTAGCAGCTAACGTCACAAACCAGGCTTTTCTATTAGGACACTATAGAGACTGTAGAGACAGGAAACGATAACTGATGTAAAGCAATGGAAATGTTTAAACTCAAGTTAGCCCCCGTCTTATTTGATTCTTATTTTAGAATATCGTATTGTTGAATCTTTATTGACTCATCAGTTGCGATCATCCCCAGCCATGAGAACAATCACCAGCAATAATTACACACCGTCTGTCCTTCTCTTCTTCAGTTCTGATTGGCTGTCAACAGTGGTTTACACACTGACAGGATCTAATTGGATGCCAGTCTCTGTTCTCACAGCAGCATGCTGAGTCAGAGATGTTTTATTGCTGGAATGGGGCTAAAAATAAAAGACGTCTGGACGATTAACAGTCTCATCACTCAGAGGTTCCTGCAGTCTCCCAGGTTCCTCTTTGTTTAGGATCCAACTGATGTCAGGGCACCAGAGGCAATATGCCCTCAGCAGCTCCTACCAGTGCTAACAAGCTCAAGCTTTTACACCTTTAGTCTCACAGTGTCTCTCCGTTTACATGCAGAAAAACTGACTCAGGAGGCTGGCTGCAAGCACAGCTGTGAGCTTCGGGTTTCTCTCCAGCAAACCATGTGCCGACATGAGATGGCGGGGTTTCCAAAATAAAAATAAAAATCCTCCTAGTAAGCAGGAAGAAAATGAATGATTTAAAAGAGAGGTTATTAGTTTTCTAGTTTTTAAGGTGATCAGAGTGTCTGGGAATTTTGAAATACTAAAACTCACAGTTCCCTTTAGGTATGAATATGGTGTGCCACTTTTCAAAATGGGTGAAAACATGAAAAACATCCATACAAATCAATTAAGGCAAAGTTGTCTTGAACTTCAGGAAACAGCTAGAAGAAAACAGTAACTACTCAGCTATACTATGTCATAAGGATTTTACAGCAGTTAAAACAACTGGAACTGGAACAAAACAAAGCTGGATAGGCTCAAGGCCCAAAATAATTGTACCACCACAGAAAACTGCTGGAAAATGTTCAGTGTTTAGATCTGCTACTGCAATACAAGATGACTGTTGAAGGCTTTTTACCCAACTTTACCATTTGGTGATTATATCTATGTCTACATGACCTTTCATTGCTCTTTTACAAAAATATTTCCTGTATGTTTGTGATTAATGGATGCTAGTCTGTGGTGTTGGGTGTGCCAGTCTGAATCTAGGTGGGTTTGATCACTTCACCACAAACTGAAAAATCTTCACAGCTCCTCCCTGTTTGTATGCGTGAATGACTGCAGGTGGTATGATGAACTTCCAGAGGTTATCTCCAGGCCACCAAAGTGCATGTTGTGTGTATTTCTTCCCCAGGTGCCTGTTTGGGTTAAGCAGAGATGGATGGATGGATGTGTGAGGATTTACAGTGCATGAACAGACATGTGAGCGTTGTGCGTGGGCTTTTGTTAAGCTTTGGCTGTAGATTCAATCGGAACATGTAGGCCTTTTTTTGTTGAAAAACATAAAGTGAGCTGCGTTTTGAGCTCATTTGTCTTTGTTTGCTGATGTGTGTGTAGGCAAGGTTGCTGTGAAGAAAGAGGACTTGCAGAAATATCATGGGAAAGACACCTGGTTCCAGCTGCAGCCTGTCAGTGCTGACTCAGAAGTGCAGGTCAGTACAGAGAGAAAACAGACTCAAGCTTTCTGAACACCAAGCTGCTTTTTCTCTTTGTTTTTTCATGATAAAGAATCTCTAGTTGTTTGGTTTTATACTTGGATGGGAAATTATGATATGTGGAATACTCATCAATCCTAAGTTCTCTCCTAAGCTTTTTGACCAACTTTCTTTAGTGAGCATCATGTGCATGGAATAAATAAGGCAAATATGATATCAGAATTGGAAACCTGTCTTTTCTTTAATTATTCGTGTATAATAGCTCTGAGACTGTAATTTCCTATTATTTTACCCCCAATCTGCCAAACCGTCCTGCACTTATGGGCTGTTGATCATGTTATATGGATCCCAAGGAAGTTTTTTTGTATTCTGTCAGATTTTTCTGTCCTGTACCCGACAATTTTCAAAATTTCCATCCCTTTTTTGCCATGTAACGCTGACATAAATAGTCATTCTGGCATAAAAACCCTCCCAAAGACAGGATTGAACCCTGTGCTGTTTATCTTAGCAAAGAACCAATTTCAAATGGGATCTTTGGGTACTTTGTGACCAGCAGCCTCTGATCCTCCGAAAGTATTTGATTTATTTTATGGAATCAATAAAAAAAAAAATAATAATTTTAGTGTCAATGAGGTGAAAACTAAAAACTTTATTTTGAGTAAATGATTAACAGACAGATGACACTTAAGTCCTGTTTCAGGTCTTCAGGTACTCAAAAGTACTTAGAAATGAATAAAGTTTTAAGAAATAAAAAGTAAAAATTTTAAGAAGTGACCATCTACTTTATTTCTTTTAGGTCCAAATTGACTTTTGTTCCAAAACATTCAGCTAAAAAGAGTGGATGAAATTTTTGCCATTTAAAATCTAGTTTTATTCTACTTGAATTACTTCACAAGCAAAATAAATACCTTATAATAGTTATAGGAAAATTATTTGTCGCCTAACAACAAATTATTTGTCGCCTAACAACATTTTTTTATTCCCCTATGACTTTATATTTTAGTTGAATAAAATGTAGTAAGATTTAACCTACTAGAACTAAAATAAGTACCAACTACTAAACGGTGATAAAGCCTAAATGTGGTGTCAAAATTAACAGTCTGGCAAATTACACTGGATTTCTGGTTTGTCACTTCAGCTGTCCCTTCACTTGCCACATAAGAATGACCTCTGAGGATCATTGCATTGTTTTTAAGACACGGTTAGTGTGGGTCAGTAACTTTTTCTTTTTGAACAGTTCTCTTTCTACCGTTGGTTTCATGAGATTAAAAGTGCTGCACTGTTTTGCAGTACAGTTGCACTATTAAAGTACAAGGTTTTAAAAAATATCCTTTTTGATAACGTGTACGTTTTAGCTTTATACATAGACTGTATATAAAGATGGATGGAGCCTCTGTGACGTCACCCGTAGGTTTCTGAAGAGCTGAATTGAAGCCAACTGGGTATTGGCTGCATCCTGCATCTTGTCACACCTGGAAAATACAGAAAAATCGTCAAAGAGCTAGAGCTGAGAGCGGGGCTGTGAGGGTGGGGCCGGATGACTGGCACTCTGAGCCTATGTAGCTACGAGTTAAATGAGCTAACCCGGAGCTGACCGAAGCTAACAGAGGTTACCAGGTGCTTTTAGCCAGAAAACCATGGTTGAGCAACTCTGCTACCCCTCTGCCTTCTAGGCGGATTCCATATTTTTGTCAAATAAAAGCATAAGGCCTTGTTGGTCCATAACTTTCACTAAATCTATGTGAAAGTACTGACGGCTCAATATATATAACCAGGCCTCTGGGGTTGTCAGTCCTTCGCTGTGGAGAAATCTGTCGGTTCTGATCCTCTTCACGAATATTATCTCATATTTTTAACTTGGCTATGTACTTATAGCATTTTTATGAAGCACACTTTTAAGATAACCTCACCTCAGGCCAGGGCATTTTAATGGCTGTGTAACTGATATCAGAAAAGTATCACCAAGTCACTTTAACATGAGCTTGAAGATTTATTAACAACAACAAAAAACGCTCAAATATTCCACAGCACTCAAACAATTTATTCGGACTTACCCATCTCAAAGCAGGAATCACCCAGAACCTCACCCTGCATGCAAGATATACATGCATGTATTTGATACTGTGTCTGTGTGTTAATGGTGTGAGTCAGGGCAGAACCCAAACAAACACAGCCTGTGTGCACCTGAAACATTCAAGCCTGCAGGGTCAAAGTCACCTGGATCTCTCTGTTTTATGTGGAAATAATAATTTAAAGAAAAACATTCACTCACCTTTGTCACTGTCAGTGTGTGAGCAGAAGGGGAAACAGCTGCAAAACCTTCAGGATCATCTTAAAAGAGGCCAGGTTTATGTCATTTTCTATTCAGTATGATCTGATTGCAACCAAAGTGGGGATCTGAATTAAATATTCAAACCAGTCTCCTTGAAATGTATATTTAACCAGTGGTAGCCTTTGTTGTCCAGCGGAACACAAAAATATCTCAGCCTTTGGTTAGGAAACATCAGAGGGAAGAACTTCCAGTATTTCTGCAGCTTCCCCCAATCGTATCCTGCTTCTTTAACTCAATAATGTAAAAAATAAGATTCTATTGTGGTTGGCAGGATTTAGAACTTGATTTAATATCTTATGTTCCAGTTTATTTGTGTGTTTTGCATTTGTGGTTTACTAGTATTTCTCCAGTCCTTAAGTTCCTCACCATCCTGCTATCCTTCACAGCTGTTCTTTACTTGTGTAGCAGTCAGTAATCAAACCCCCCAGCATAAATCCTAATTAAAGTAAATGAAATCTATCTTCTACTTTTTATTTAAATATGTAAATGGGTACCATTTTAGAATACAAAAAAAAAAAAATCCACCTTAGTTTTGTCCTATAGCTGGGAAACTGCAAGGCTGTAGCTGCAGATTTAATGGGTAAAACAAGCAAAGAAAACCAACAAAAAAAACATCAAAGTAGGTCACAATAGAAGTAACCATATGAATATCAGTGTGCAGGAATGTTACGGCTGGGTGGGTGAATTGATGGGTGGATGGGCAAACACATTATTAACACGCTATTAAATGTAATTGTACAATTCCAGCCTTTAGGGTATTGCGCCTAAATCTGTAGCTATGGTTTTGTACAACTAAGTATGCAATCTAAAAAATATTGTCCAGTTGTAGGATATGTGCAGAAAAGTTACCAAAACAAGTAATGCACCTGAGTAGGGGGTGACGTTGTAATTTTACGTTATGTTTTGGTCCATTGGGAGCAATGCTGGTTGAAGAATCCGACTGTTGCAGGGATGCGGGACTTTCAGCCAAACAGTAGACTTAAATACATATTTTTCTTTATAATTCTTTTTCCAAACATGCAGCTTAATCAGCTGGGGTTAAACTGTCTGAGTGCTAAAACTATAATGCACCTCCAGGCATTGGTTTTAAACATTAAAATCAGCTGAAACACCATATTTGCTTACAGTAACGTCTTTGATTGACCCAAGTCTCCAAAAATCTTCCCGTTATTAAGTGTTGAGTGCCTTTTTACCACTTTCATTCATCCTGCTTTGTTTGTTGCATATGCAACATTTTCTGCCATTCACTACTCAGCACTGTCAGTCACCCTCACTCACAGACACACAGAGTGAACAGTTAGCAGTAACATCTGCAGACAGATGGGTGTGTGTAGCCCCGGAGCAGCGATCTGAAACAGAGACACATTCATCCGCGGAGCTGGGGAGAGGAAGGATGTGTGAGAGACACACAGCTCCGACAGAAAAGCGAAGGAGATGGATCAAATGAAGTAGGAAGATAGAGTGTCTCTCTTCTCTGTTCAATAGAGGATACATTGTTTGGCCTGTGCACACATGCATGCATGCATGTGTGCATGCGAGCGTGTGTGTGTGTGTGTGTGTGTGTGTGTGTGTGTATTCCCTCCCCTCGAATCGCCCAGAAAGAGCGACGACTGTGAGTTTGCATACTGATGCTGCTAATTAATGGAGCTTTTTTAGACAGCTGCACCACTACGCTGTCATTATGTCATTAATCCAATCACTTCAGAAGGAAAATATCTTCAGCATGACATCCAGCCACAGTTATTCTATTCCACTGTCAGGGGAAGATTACCACTTGTTTACAGCTGCGTAGTTTTGATAAATAAAAAAACAAACAGAAATACACACATCTCGAAAGAAGAATTATCGTCTATCAGCGTGTTCGAATTTTTCTTCATCAGTATGAGCGCATGCCTCTGCTGTGGTTTATGACATCTTAAAATTGTGTTTAACTGAATGTCTCACAGCATTAAACAAGTTTGTAGATTAGAATATGCTGTGTGATGTTATCAGATGCAGTAATATAGAGCAAGCGCAGTGCCACACTGATTGGCATGCTTTGTAGAGGCGTGTAAAACCTCAAAAAATTAATCAGCATTTTCTGAGTTCCAACCTTGCAAAATGTTAAGAAGACTTCAGTGATGTGCAGTTTGCAATTGGGTAATGTACAAAGTACCGATAGTAAAGGTGGCAATATGTGTGTTAGAGGTGACTAAGCGTTAACAAGTGTCCATCTCTGCCTCATAGATCTCATACATGAAAAAAATTATATGTTGGATCTTGTTTGGGTGTCCTGCAGGGAAAGGTACACCTAGAGCTTCGCCTGAGTGAAGTTATCACTGACAGCGGCGTGATCAGCCACAAACTGGCCACACGGTGAGTCCACACACACTCACACACACTATCTCAAACATTCTTATTCTTGTGATAGTTAAAAAGTTTACATGGTAAAAAACAAGGCTTTCTGCATTTTTTAGGACAATCTTTCTCCTCTCAATTGTTATTGTTATTGGTTCGTTCCCACTGTTTCCCTGCTGCTTAATGGAAATCAGCGGGATTAATTTGAATGTGTAGTGCATGCTCAAATGCTTTTGGGCTCCTGTCCTCTTGTACCAAACAAGGACTCTGTCCTTTAAAAAACAGGCATAAAATATTCTGCCGGTTACTAAAAGCTGAGTGCAAAGCATTGAGTGGTCTTCCAGCTCCTGATGTTACTGTACAGCAGTGATTTATGCTTGCTGTGCTGCATATATCATGCTTTAAAACAGCAAGCGTTGCAGTATTTGGTACTGTTGTGGCTTTGCTGCTGAACGCTTTTTTCTGCTTTTGCATTAAATGACTTTATGACTTGTTTTAATGTTTTTTTCTTTTAGTTAAAAGTCATGCACTTTTTGAAATGTGTTAGTTAGAAATCATAAGTGTGCTCTGTGTGTGAGTAAAGTGTGATTGATATTTTTTGTATGTTTCAGAGGAATTTGTACCAGGATGAATGGCACATCCATCGATAGGTTATTGTGTGTTAGTGTGTGCTTCTGCAACAAGCAGTAATGAGGTTTGATGATGAGCCAATGTGGCTCTGTTCCCAGATCACACATTGGTAAGGAGCTTAGAGTGAAGAACAGGAGCATCTCGTCAGATTTCTCTAGAAAGACACGTGTGAGAGCGAGGCAAATGGAGCTGCTGCGTGGATTCAGCTCCACAAAGCAAAGAATTCATTCATACATGCAGACTCATTCAGAAGATGTGTAAACAAAACTGAGTTAACCACAGAATTTAAAATATCTTCAACATTTGATCATTAAATTTGCATATTTAGATGAGTTTCTTCTTCATGAAAATAATAATTTGACATCTTAAAACCGCATCAAAGGATTATTTTAGAATATGCAAATTACCACCTCTTAGAATATGTCCCAATGCCTGCCAGTTGCTGATGCTCAACTTCAACTCTGGGGATTATGATTATACTTCAAGAAACTTTGTCCCAAACATCTGATCTGACTAGTCCCTAGTTTGTTTTATCTATAATCCTGGCCGTTAAGAGTTCATCTTTTTAAAACTGACACTGATCTGCAGAAATGTTTAGGCATGGTGTTTAATTCTAGACTCTTTGTTGTATTACAGAGGATAAGAAAAGAGCAAAATTGATGTTCATGAAGCTTTACAATTGGACTTTTTATGGTCCTAATGACTAGATAAAAGGCCAAACAGAGATCATCAAAGTGAAAATACTCCTTTATTATAATGCATTCATGCTCATTATTGACCTTAATGAGCCCAGTACTTGGCAATAAAACTTAGCCTGGACTTTTGAAATGTAACATTTTGACCTGGTCCTCTCCTCAAAGACCTACCCTCCATTGGCAACCCAGTGTCAATGGGAGGACATTTCTCTTAACACAGCCACCTTTCTCAACATGTCAGACAAAAAAAATATTGGCGTTGATGTCTTTGTTTTCATTCAAAACGTCTTCATAATTTAAAAATATTGCAATATTACTAACTAAGTACAAGTCACTGCTTTGGGTTTGTGATGTTTGCAGCCACAAAGGCATGCAAATCAAACAAAGTAAACCCTTTAAGAAAGACCACAGCAACAGCAGCAGTGGTTGTTTCTCGATTTAAAGCTTGCATGTAAAGCTTTGATATTCTAACACAATATTAGAGCTGCACAATAAATCAAATCGCAATCATCATCACAATATCAGTGTGTGCAATATTCTAATCACAACAGACAGGTTTGGTAAAGTTAGTATTTTTCATATTTAGTCAATTGGATGGACTGTTAATTCCTCCAATGCATCCACACACCTGATATAGATCTACTCACGAAGATCTTTGAATGCAGGAAGAGGGATGGGGGCATTGTGATATTAGAAGAAATCAAGATGTTGTGAGGAAAATTTGGGATAAATGAGATTGATTTATAGTAATATAAGACAGTAATATCTCAGCTGCATGTATTCTTAAAGAGCAACTTACCCCCAAATCAACTTTGTTTTTACTGATAAACTGTATAAATGAGTGTCTAATAGTGCCTAAAACCGTAATTGTGGTGCCCGCTTCAGTTTAAAACTCTATACTGCACTTGAATTGGAATCGGACATCGCTATTCGCCCTGTGCTGAGGGCTGACGTCAGTTAGCCACCCCGTCACTGTGGGCTAAGAAAGAAGCCTAGTCTCCACCCACGCCTCCTTCACAGAACCTCCCTCCCTTTTTTCTCTTTCCTCTGGTGAAGGAGATAGAGAGAAATCTTCCACCTCAAAAGTTTGCTCTGAGGCAAAGGAGCTCCATTGCTCTCCATCTTTCTCGCTGTCTGTGTCTCTGCCACTGCAGCAGTGCCACTGTCAACATGTCAATCACAGCGCAGACTACGGCCATCCCTCTCCCCTAGCACTTTCGCTGGTCTGCCAGGCAACACCTCCTTTTGTCGCATTTTTAAAACAGAAAATGTGGGTGGAGTTAGACTCTGGTAGTGGGGTGAGTTGCTCCTTAAATTAGTTTTGACGCTATATGTTTGATTTTCTGCCAATCTTTAAACTTTTACTTTAATTTTACCTTACCAAAAATTGTACTTTCCTTATTAGCGGAGTAATAAGCAGAAAAATCTAGATATGTACGAGTAAATTCATCGTGAATGATACCTTATGATACAGTTAAACTGTGTTTTGGTGGTTTTTTTTCCAGAATTAAATGTTTTTCTTTTCTATTCTTTTTTGTGCTTTGGGTGTTTTAGGCACTGAGAAATTTTATTCAACACAAACCGTCTTTTGGTCTGCTTTGGGTAGAGTTTTTGTAGAGGTTTTGCTTCTTTAGCTGAGGTTGTCTGTTCAAGCCAATGGCACTGTAAATTGATAGTGAAAAAAGGGCATTCTACAGGACTGTTCATCAGCAGATTAAATGTGTAAACCTTAAAAAGTTAAAAACAGAGCTAAGATGTCACAAAAAAAAACACCCTATATGAGACTGTGCAGCTCAACAATTCCGCCCCTTTCAAAGAGAATATCTTTTTTCCTTTGCCATTAGTATAAAGTCCTACGTTCTGCATTTTAAAGCTGTATTTTAAGCAGTAGATAAAGATAATAATCTTCCGGTATATAAAATGTATATCAGTCAGAATGTCTCGTCTTTCTCCTTTCCTGACAAGTTACAGTACGGGACTGATTGTTCAGGTTGCCTCGTCATAGTTTGGGTCTTACTGTCTTTTAAGTTTCATTTACTGTACGTGGGAGCTTCTTTAGATGAAAAGCAAACCTTTCAGATTTCATTTTCGTTTTCCAACTTCCACCCACAAATGTCAATGACTCAAATTTCTTTCCCCCCTGAGGTTTTGTTTCAGAGTCTTCCTCGATGCCCCCTTCCACACCCACCCAAACATGCACTTCTTGTGCTTCGTTGTTAAAAACCGTCTCTGATATTTGAAGACAAGAAACATCTTTGTTCTAAAGGTTGATGTTGTCATGTATGTGACATGACAGTGACCCATAATCAAGTGCACTTTATTACTGCAGGTTTGTCCGAGGGAGCAAGGAGGCTGTGAAGTATTCCTTCCCCCCTTATGTCCTTGAGTGTAATTGCCTCTGACAGGAAATGTGGGTGCAGAAGCACATTAACCCAATATGAGTAATGTCAACCAAAACAAAAAGTCTGTTTCGCCACTGCTGTCTGGCCTGTCAGAGCTTTCAGCCGTGATGACAGAAAGAGGGGGGCGGATGTATTGTAGGCCAAGCAGTGGTTATATAAACCAGCCTATTGGACAGGAAGTGCTCCGGCATTAGCCGTGCTTAACCAGGTCCACACCTTACTCCTTATTACAGACCTGTGTGTGTGTGTGTGCGTGTGTGTGCGTGTGTCCATGCTTGTGCGTTGGTGTTTGTGAGCATCAGGAGGATTTTGCAAGCCGCTCATGTGTGTCAGTTCGGCTGTGGGAACCGCTGTGATTTGCTGTTTAATTTGTCCTGTTGTGTGACTCGTAATGCCTCACAGTGACACACAGGAAGTGATTCGTCCTGCAGGGTGCTCTGTTTGGGTGCTAATCCCCTTACAGCATGATGTCATGGGCCAGCAGGTCAGCCTCTACAGACAGGACTCAAAGTATCTGTAACACATACATACAGGTCAAATATCGGTATTATTAAGGGCTTTCGAACAAATGGGGCTGAATTGCATTCAATAAAAAAAGGCCATTTATTTGCTGCTGTGTAAAAAAATTTTTTTTTTTTTATCAGGACATATAACATGCTTGACTTATGACTAATGCAGGAATATAATATTCTGTCAAACCCTCCAGGATTTGTTTGTTGTTGTATTAATTGAGGAAGGAAGCTGTTGGGTTTTTTTCCGCAACAGACAGAGAGTGACGTTGTTAATCACTGTTTGCCTGTTTAGCCTTGTCTTTGGGGAACTTGGACTACAGGACAACACAAATTTGTAGATAAGATCCTCTTTTCTATAACTGTGGGTAGATGATGCTCTCTCTTCAAATGCTCTTGAATTTTGTTGCCATTGTGAGTGCCTGTGGGATTTATCTGGACTCATTTTTATCATTATTTTACATAATAAAGCTGAGTTAAGCCATTTTTAGCACATTGAGTCACCACAGCTGCAGTGTTATCTATTAATAAAGTGATTATACACCCGTCTTCAGAGCAGACACTGTAAGATTGGAAGCCCACAGCTCTAATCTGTCATCTCTTTGCTGCCAGATAGCAGGGACTCTGCTATCGTCTTGTTTCCTGACACGATATTCTGTCTTCTGCTGCAAAGGAGGGTTGATAGAAATACAAACATCGTGTGTGGGAACCGGTGAGCCGGAAAACTTTGCAGAAGGCCACGATTTGAAGCTGATTGTCAGTAGAAACTACTCTGCCTGTTACTGTGTCTCATCATTGCTTTAATTTTGTAATAATGTAGAAACAAATGTTGATTTAAGGGTCCCCTGAGGGAATGCTCCTAATTTGCTATGAAGCTCTCAGAGATTATGTTCTACTCTCTTGAATCATTTAACCCACTGAGATCTGATGCAGACTCTTGCCCAGTATTTTGTGCTGATGCATTAATATCTATTTTTAACAGAGTGTTGGAGTGCCAAGGCCTTCCAATCGTCAATGGACAGTGTGATCCCTACGCTGCTGTTTCCTTACTCGGTCCTTCGAGGTGAGTCTGGCTCTGGTTTTATATTCATTACTGGTTTGAATTGGGATAACGATATGAGTTTTTCTGCATTTGTTTTGTCCCTCAGGTCAGAGGCAAAGAAGACCAAGGTTAAGAGGAAAACCAACAATCCCCAGTTTGAGGAAACTTTTTACTTTGAGGTAGTATAAGACAAATTTCCTCTTTAAATATGTATTTTTATGTTGGATGCCTGTTAAAGTCTGTTAAGGGTATAAGAAATGGCCAATATGAGATTATCACAGTATAATAATCCCGAGTAAAAATAACACAGTTTAATGGTATTAACACAAGAATTTAAAACAAAAATGTTAAGCATCTAAAACTGCTGCTAAAATGATAAAACATATTGATTATTAGTTATAATAATGGGATCTATAAAATTAATACATTGTTACATTGAGATAGATAGATAGATAGATAGATAGATAGATAGATAGATAGATAGATAGATAGATAGATAGATAGATAGATAGATAGATAGATAGATAGATAGATAGATAGATAGATAGATAGATAGATAGATAGATAGATAAAACAAGCTACATGTTGAACAAACAGTTCAAGTGCTTTTTATAGAGTAACACAAGCATTAGCTGTTGAATTATGCCTAATTTCCACTGAAGTATGCTAATTTGTCTGTTTCCATTGTTAAAGCGGCCCATACAGCTGACCCATTCCAGGGTCCCATTCAATTGTAGGTGATGATGCGTTATGGTTAGGGCGGAGCTATGGGCATCACGCAGCACAGTCGGGTCATTGGTTGGGGGACAGAAAATGTCACTGCTTTAGACAACCCCAAAACATATAGGTGTGTCACGTTTGTCGTCACACTAGTATGCTGCAACATTAGCTACTGTAATCAGTGTGATTGATAGGGCTCCTTTAGTTTCCAAACAATTGCTGTCTGTGTTTTTTTTGTTTTTGTTTTTTTTGTTTTTTTTACCAGAAACATTTCCAAGGTTTAGTAGCTTTCTTACAACCAGCACAGAACATTAATGGGTAGGGGAGGGACAGCAGTGCATTTCTGTAAGCTTAATTCACCCTGAGAAAAGTAATTTCTTTTTGAGGGTTTTGAAATTGTACTTTTTTTCAACCTTGATACTAGAAGGTAACCTATAGTGGTCTAAATGTAATTACCAGTGCAGTAAATTCTACAGCTTGATATGGGTTCAGTAGTAAACAAAACCCATATAAAATGTTTCAATTGTTTTAAACAGAAAATAATTGGCCTAAAGACAGACATGGGAAGATGCTCAAAGTTAACGATCAGCCTCGGGAAAGGATTGATTTTTCTCATATTATGAAAACAGAGCAAAATAAAAATGTTTCAGTTCAATGTGTCTCTAATGTCTCACAAAAAGGCACTGCTGACCTGAATAACTTCTAACAATGTGAAAATATAATGAATTAGTTTAAACCCTCCATTTACTTGACTATATACAATTTCAATGACAGGTGGTGCTCATTAGGAGCCTGATTGTGTTTATTTACCATCTTGTGTATCTCATTAAAGACCGTGTGCAGTCATGTAAAGTTGTACGGTTTCTTATGTACCAAGACTCAGATTTTCCCAGATTTTTCCCCTTACCTTTTAACTCTGTTTTAAAAATTTTAATATTCTGGAATCAGCTGTGCTTTGTTTTGTACACTTCAGGATAAAGGTAAATAATTTTAGAAACATGGTGAACCAGATCATTTACATCAGCGACTATGTATTACCTCTCCCTATTCACTGTAGAAGATTTAAGAGTTTTTAATAGACCTCAACCCAGTCTTTGCACAACACATACATATAAATGACCATATGGTTCTCCCTACACTGGCCTCATGCTTCAGTGCTGCTGCAGATCACAGGGAATCTAAAACCTTTCACACTACTGAATAAACAGGAGCAGTTAGGTGTTTAAGTTCATGCCATCATTACCAGCCAATCTTGGATTGCTTTGGTGTAGAGTGGTTTAGACTGCATCTCTTATTTTCTGTTGTGGAACCTAAAAAAAAGCAAAAAAGCTGATTAGTGATCACAAATAAATAAAATATTCTTCATCTGGTGGTATACTCTGGACTGTAACGTCCAGTACAAAGGCGTACCTTTATGCCTCTTTGATGTACAATATAGGATTCGGATATGGTGATACCAAAATAAATGAATGAATGAAATAAATCTAAATGCTCAGTGTTTCTTAAATGCTTCTTGTTGTAGCAACTATGACAACCATATGACTAGACATGAAACTTAAATTATTAAGTCATTAATGTAGAAAACATTCAGTTAATGGGATTTGAAATTAAAGTCTGAAAAATGATTTTTTTTAAAGTAATCCTAAAGTTATATTTATTTTCACATTTCCATGTAGATCATACTGCAAATATTTTTTACCCTTACTCTCTCTCTGGCCCTGCTAACCTTCGTTTGCTGCAGTGCTGCTCTGACATTTCTCTCCTGCTCCACCCTCTGGCCTCCACGCTGCAGCTGCAGTTGGACAAGAGTATGATTGATTCAGACAAACCAAACAATCTGGCCCATTGATTTCTGACAGACTGGACTGTCTTATTTCTTTCTAATTGCCACATGAACAGATCTACAGATACTCTGGGGTGTTTTCCGACCCAATCCTCTCCTCTGTGTCTCACTGAGGTAGAAATGCAGCCCATCTATCATCTTTTTAATTGCTGTGGATTATCACCAAACTCTTAGCTGGCTTGTTAAGTCTTACGTAATCTTTAAAAAAAATAATAGTTGATCTTTGACTCTTGATGCATATTTACAGGTTACGCGGCCGCTGAGCTACACGAAGCGGCAGTTTGATGTTGAAGAGGAGGACGTTGACAAACTGGCACTGAGGTTAGCCGTTTGCTTTCTGACGGACGTAAAACAATGCTTCCCTTTGAGCTTCTGTTGGGTTCAAGTGACAACATATTGTTTGTATTCAGGGTGGATCTGTGGAATGCTAGTAACCTGAAGTTCGGGGACGAGTTCCTGGGTGGGGTGCGAGTACCTCTGCGGGTCTTGGGACAAGCTGGAGTGCACGATGCCTGGTGAGAACGACACAATCCTTCTCCTTGACCCTGTCATCCCTCACATTTTACACAGATATTTGAGGAAACAAGCTTTGATCAGTGTTGAGCTTAAACTGAAAAACTAAACCCTTCTAATGAACACTTCTAAAGAATTTCGCCTTCATTCAAACGCTCCCCAGTCATAATCAAACATGTCAATTAAGGCAAGGAAAGCCAAGATACGCCATGTTTTGGTGTGAAGGTACCAAGAATTCACCATACTAGTGTAAAATACTAATAAATGTCTGTCAAACTGTGCTATTTTTATCAAGACACAACAAAATAAACAAAAGCAAATTGTCTTTGGAACAGGCCCCTTATAATATTTCCCCTAAAATCCAGTGTAGAAATATTAAAAAATACTTATTTATTTTTGGGTTTGATCCACTCTTCAGATTCAGAGTAAGTGCCCTAAAAAAACTGTCCTCAGGCAAAAGGACTGCAAAGGCCTTCAGAAAGCTGATGCTTTAAACATGTTTATTTTGTTTTTTTACTACTTTAAGATTAATCAATGTGGTTTTCATGCCATGACATGAATTTAATTTGAATTCCTGCATTTCTTAAGGTACTTTCTGCAACCCCGGGAGAACGGAGGGAAGTCCGTTAAGGTGGAAGACCTCGGCTCTCTGCGTCTAAACATTGTTTACACCGAGGATCACGTCTTCCCCTCCGAACACTACACTCCCCTCAGAGATCTGCTGCTCCAGTCTGCTAACGTGGAGGTACATAAACAACGGCGCCCGCCCCCCTGTGCTCTGTCATTCTGTGTTTTAGCCCCAGTGTCTCATTTGTTTAACCTCTCCGATGCGTCTCTGTCCAGCCTGTGTCGGCCTCCACCGCACACATTTTGGGGGAGGTGTGTCGAGAGAAGCAGGAAGCCGCCATCCCGCTCGTCCGTCTCTTTCTTCATTACGGCAAAATAGTGCCTTTCATCAGCGCCATTGCTCATGCAGAAATCAACCGCACACAGTGAGTGATTTAAATACAGGCAGCAGGAACTTAATAGCACTAATCCATCTAACTTTATGATTTTTTTTTGCAAAAGGGGTTTCCCAAGGTTATATATTGAGGATTTGCAATTGGTTTTGAGTGAACACATTTTTAATTACAGAGGTGCTAGAAATACAGCTATATGGAAATTATTTTTACTGCCAAAATGGTGCCACTGTAATAAGTTTTACCTCGGATATTAAATTACTACATTGTTTATTTCTCCTAGTAGTTCCTGGTATTTTGAAAATGGATCAGCTTGGATTTGTACTTGAAACAAACTGTTACTCCTTTTTTTTTTTAGGGATCCAAACACCATATTCCGGGGAAACTCGTTAACTTCAAAGTGTATTGATGAGACCATGAAGCTGGCTGGGATGCACTATCTGCAAGTTACGCTTAAACCGATCATAGACGAGGTAATAAAATGCACCAAACCCACACCTTTTTGCTTTGCTCATGGGTTCCCAGTCCCTTTGAAAAGTATTTTAAAAGGAACGGTAAACTGAAAGTCTTTTAAATTTCTTCACGTTACAAGTTAAATCTTGAATCTTTTTAATCTGGATTTTATGTATTAGTCCAACATAATTGAGCATAATTGTCACAAGAAAAGAAAAGCATGGTGGTCAGAATGTATTTGTATGCAGCTCCCTTTACTCTGATATCCCTAAATAAAATCTAGTGAAACAAATTGCCTACAGGAATCACCTTAAAAGTAACTTAGGAGTCCACCTGTGTGTAAAAATTGCTGTTCCGTGGAGGCCACAGAGGTTTGTTAGAGAAAATCAGTGAACAAAGAGCATCGTGAAGACCAAATAGCACAGCAGACAGATCAGGAATCAAGTTGTGGTGAAGTATAAAATAGAGTGAGGTTACAAAGCAATATCCAAATGTTTGAATGTCTAATGAAGCACTGTCCATCTATTATCCACAAATGGAGCAAGTATGGTGCAAGTACAAACCTACCAAGACATGGTCGGGCAAGTAAAGCATAAAACCAGACAATCATCAAAGAGAATCATTGTAGCTCAGGAGGAGCTGGAGAGATCCATGGCTCGGATGAAATCTGGTAGGACAACTATTTTTCTTCGACTCCACAAATCTAACTCCTAATAAAGAGTGTCAATAAGGAAACAAGTGTTGAAAGAAAACAATTAGGCTCGTTTGCCGACATGTGGAAGAAGGTGCTCTGGTTTGATGAGAACAAAATGTAACTTTTTGGCCTGAATCATGGTAGGAGGGGATTCTTTCTGTAAGCACAGACAGGAAAGCTGGTCAGAGGTGTTAGGAATGTGGATGAAGCAAAAATAAATACAGCATAATCCTGGAAGAAAATCTCCTAGAGGCTTCGAGAGACAATAGGCAGAACAAAAACTCTAAACATTAGAGCCAGATTGGTTTATACTGGTGGTGACCAATGTCAGTCCTTCAGGATTGGTGTCCTGCATGTTTTAGATGTTTCACTGGTACGGCACACCTGTATTACATAACTGGGCAATTAGCATATTCATGCAGAACTTGATTACATACTGTGGAGCTAAATAAGCTATTAATATAGCTGTGTTGGAGCAGCAACACATTTAAAACAATGGGGTTCTCACTTTTCACAATTATGCAGTACTCCAGGGCTCATGCATCATATAAACTTACAGAGAAATGTATTGGCATTCATCTTTGTAATGTGAAAAATTAGTTTGCTGTTCAAGGTATGAATATGTTTGTGTCAGATCTCCCCCATTTTTCTTTCTAAGGTTTATGTGTTTGAATATTAGTCTTAATGCTATATTAATAACTGGCTTTATTTTCCCGCAGATCTGCACAGAACACAAATCTTGTGAAATCGACCCTGTCAAGCTCAAGGAGTCCGAGAACTTGGAGACAAACAGAGTAGGAACTCGAGTTTAAAGCAGTCTTTCTGTGTGCACTCAATTCCATGTGTTACCCGGCAACTCTGATCCGCCGTTCCCTCCTCAGGAAAACCTTCGCCTGTATGTTGACCGCATCTTCAACGTCATCACCACCTCCGGCGTCCGCTGTCCCACCGTCATGTGCGACATCTTCTTCTCTCTGAGGGAGTCTGCTGCCATTAGATTTCAAGGTAAACTCTCTTCCATAATGACTTCTGAGAGATGCCGGCACACTGGGAATAAGCTACAAGCAGTGGAGGGTTGTAAATAACAGAAGGTGTAAGATTTACAAGGACACTACATCTACTTGCAGTCGATCACAAGAAGGACTTTTATGTTTGCTCTCTGTCCCAAACCCACTTAGGCGTTAAACACGAATCATAGAATAATTTTATCAGACTCTGGAGCCCCCTGTTGACCATCGTCAGGCACTGCAGTCAAAGGAGGAACAGCTTCTTCTGTCTCGCAACTATAGTTTGTGCTTCATAAATATTTTTAAATTTAGGAAATTAGGAGCTCTCAAAGAAACATGACACAATTCATGTTAACTTTTTATAAGCAAAACCTGCTAAATTAAATGTTTTCTGTTTAACCAGTTAACGCCATATTCACTAGAAACACCTTCTGTTTCCAGTAAACAAAGCATCACACGGTTCACAGCACGTTGCTTCCCACGAGACTGAAAGAAACGTGTGTAAAACGTCCTTGTTTTTGTTTCCTTTTCTGTCCAGTTGACCAAGATGTCCGATACACAGCAGTAAGCAGCTTCATCTTCCTGCGTTTCTTTGCGCCCGCCATCCTCTCGCCAAACTTGTTTCAACTACGGCCCCATCACCCTGTGAGTTGGATATTTACTGTTAACACGCGCTCTGTTTACACTCACATCTGAAAACGGGCCGTGGTGAAAGTGCTTGGTGAAAAAACACCCAAAAGATCTGACTTATGTTTTTTATGTTGCAGAACCAGGTCTCTGTTGAGGAGACGCCTAATGTTAAAGTGAAACGCATGGAAGGATGCGGGTAGGATGAGTAATCATCTGTTTTTGTGTCCGTAGGATCCTGCCACTTCACGAACCCTCACCCTCATCTCCAAGACAATACAGACTCTTGGAAGTCTGGCCAAGTCTAAATCTGTGAGTTGCTCTGCTCATACAGCATCGACCTGGTTCTGTCTAACACTCTTAACTGTTCAATTCAAACACAGATACCAACTTCCCATTTCCCTTCTCATTTTTATCTTCTTTTTCTTTTCAAGGCCAATTTCAAA
Organism: Valencia hispanica; assembly: GCA_963556495.2. Lineage (NCBI taxonomy): Eukaryota > Metazoa > Chordata > Actinopteri > Cyprinodontiformes > Valenciidae > Valencia > Valencia hispanica. The sequence goes on along the minus strand of OY747701.1, from coordinate 26,453,881 downwards.
GAGTCCTACATGGCTGCATTTTACGACTACTTCAATGAGCAGAAATATGCAGATGCTGTGAAGAATGTGAGTGTCTGCGTTTTCTCACAGGCGGTTTGCAGGCTGTTCAGTGACACTGGTTTTTATGGTGGATGAGTAAGCAGAGAAACAGTTAAATGATCTGCCTTTTTAGAAACATGTGGATATGAAGGAATAGCAGGGTTTCCAGGTGGAAAAGTAATACATTTCTAGAGTTAATTACACATATTGTCCAAAAGATCCATCCATCCATCCATCCCCCTCAAGGTGGAGCTATATCTCCAATTAATTACACAGTTACGTTTTCTATTTGTACTTTAAAGGTTGACTAAAATTGTTGAGAACTGTGGACATTTAAGTCTGGAAGAGTATGGAAGCTTGACATGAAATATGTGAAAAGAATGCTGGAAAATTCTGGATGTACTTTGATCAAAGGCATCTTTAACTTGTCTTCACAGTTTCTTGACCTGATCTCCACTTCTGGCAAATGGGATCAGAAAAGCATCGAAACACCGATCATGCTCAAGGAGGGGTAAGGAGACGCCTTAATGTTGTTGTTGTTAATGTGATTTCCATGAAAAAACAACATACAAATCTAAACAGATACAACTAGCTTTGCATGCGATGTCATAAGAGCATAAGAGATGAGATTGCATTTTTTTAAATGTTTCAACGGTTTGCGTCTGTTGTCTAAATGTAAAAAACAAAATCACTTTTTTAGTAGAAATGATTTTAGCTCTAGAAACATAACCCTTAATTTTGGAGATAAAAAAAGCCATCTGAGAGCAGGAAAGCAATCCTTTTCCATCAACACTCTGGCTGTTGATTTGTAATTACTAATAAGGCCAGAACCTGACTCATCAACAACCCCACCCTCTTGTTTTTCTGCTCCCGGCCGTAGGAGTGTAAAAGTCACAATAAAGAGGGTTGATGGGAAGGGGTCTATAGCCCCAAAGGGCAGGTAAGAGCTTCTGCATATAAAAAGGCTTAGCCTTTGTGACCCCACCCCCACCTCTTGTATGTACGCTGTGACTTCCCCCAAAATGATTTGTCTCCCACCATCATTATGTGCAAATTGTCCTGATGCTGTGATAGTTTCTGCATTCAGAGTGTGATTTGGTAACTACACTGTGCTTGTGTAACGTAAAGTGTCAGCCTTTAGACCCGCTTACTTTGGAGGTGTTAATGGTGCAGGTGGCCCATCCCATTCCTCCTGACACGCTTGGTGTGATGATCACATCAGGGCTTGGTTACTTCACAAACATTTCCACGATCTCACATCTGCCCTCATCCAGACTCCTCACTCTCTTTATCCAGAGCGTGACCGTGTGGCTGCCTAACACAGAGGAGTCAAATCTGATCCAGGATCTGTGAGAGAGTTAGATATGCAGGGGTTTAGATTCCCGCAGATTTGTGTTCCTTGTATTCCCTTAGAAAATCATCCTGCTCTTTACTCTCTTTTATGGTATTATGCCAGTGGTTTTACATTTTTGCCAACAAGAAGCACACTGTCAAGCTAGAAACATTTATGGATATTCATCAAAAGCTCCTCTAGTGCCCTCAACCATTAGTTCAACTTATTACAACCAGACTATCTCCAGCTGACATGGGGCGAGATAAATTTTTTGGTTGATGCTATTTGCCATTCGAGGACTTTACCTTTTTTGTGCTTTCAGTTGTAAAGTGCTGTTTTCAATATATATTTCAGAAATACCAGAAAAATGTCACCGATCAGGATTGTTGTTGCTGATACCAATTTCCTATTTTCTTAAAGGTCTGTGGCCTAATCTAATTGGCTTTTTAAGGGGTTTAACATACCAAGTCATTTCTCTGCAAGTCCATTTTCATTCAAATACTAAGTAAATAAAACTAAAGTCATTTGGAAAGAAGTCATCAAGGCAAATATATAATTCATGCCCTCTTAAATGATTCGGGAGTAAAATGTGGAAAACCACTGATAGATTTTGATCAGCTGACATATCTGCTTTGTCTGACTTAAATACTCATTTTTTTTAAAACAATATTTTTCTGATTCAGCTGTTAATATTTTACTGTGTGTATAGAATGGGAAACACTGTGTACTGGCAACACATGAATCTCACAAATGCAGTCAAATCTCTTCTTTAGAGTTTGTCGACATAAAGATAAAGCTATCTTTAAGCCCTACAGACAAAACTTTTACGTGCATTTTGTTTAGGAAACCGCTCCGTTTAACTCATGAGCTTAATTGTTGTGCTTTTTTTTCTTCTCCACTCTACTTTTTCTGCAGATTTATGATAAAGAGAGCTCAGGGCAGAAACAGGTTTGGAATGAAGAACTTCAAGAAAAGATGGTTCCGTCTCACCAACCACGAATTCACCTATCATAAAACAAAAGGTAGGGTCAACCAGTTCAGAAAGATCTCACCCCTCTTCCTTTTCCGTTTACGTCTTGGTGTGCGCTTGTGTTTGACTCAGCAGAAGAGGGTGAGGGAATGTGCAGAGGGTGCACACTCATCACCCTGCACATGTGGTGGAGATTTAGCTTACTCATTAGGCAATCTGTTTGTGCACCCTGACTGCTGAAGCACACATTGGCTAATCGATAATTCTTTATTTAAGGATATGCTTTTACTCAGTGCATGCACATGTTGCTGATAACATTCTAAAACCTAATGATACTGAAAACCCTACTTGCAAAAGTTTGGGAAAATACAAAAAAACAATAACAGTATAAACGTGATTAGATTTAAAAATGTCTGAGAATTGCACATTTTTACCTCAATTGTAACTTGCAATTAGAAAACAGTCTTAAACTTCTTCATTATACTGTTTGATTGGCTCATTACCATCCTTCATCTTCTTAGTGAGCATGTGCCACTGTTTTTAGTAGATCAGAGGGTGAAAGATTTGGTAGATTCTGCTACGCATTTTCTTTGTCTGATTGTGTTACCTGTTCCCTCCAGGAGAGGGAGCTCTGTGCAGCATTCCTATAGAGAACATCTTGGCTGTGGAGAGGCTAGAGGAGGAGTCTTTCAAGATGAAAAATGTAAGGGCTGCTCCTCCCGAGATAATGGTCCAAAGAACTTTCTGCACGTGTTTAGGTTTTCTGCTTACTTGCCATTTCTGCCCCTTCTTCCAGATGTTCCAGGTTATTCAGCCAGAGCGAGCGCTTTACATCCAGGCCAACAACTGTGTGGAGGCCCGAGACTGGATCGACATCCTGACCAAAGTGAGCCAATGCAACCGCAAACGTCTGAGCACCTACCATCCTTCAGCCTACCTCAATGGCCACTGGCTCTGCTGCAAGCTTTCTGCAGACACAGCCCCGGGGTGTACGCCCTGCACTGGGTACAGAAAGCTTTGAAAACACACCTAGAATCGGATTCCTCTCATTTGTTTTCCATCTCTTCCTCTCACTGTATGCATGTATTCACCTAATTGCAGTGGCCTACCTGCGAACATCCAGCTTGATGTAGACGGAGACAGAGAGACGGAGAGGATTTATTCTCTCTTCAGCACATACATGACCAAATTGACCAAAATGCAAGGTCAGACACTGATGGCTCTGCCTCACTACCTGTTTTCTACATCAGCATGTTAGCATATTTTCACCTTATCTCCTATTGCTTTTGTAACTCACCCATGTAGAGGCCTGTGGCAGTAGGTCCGTGTATGATGGGCCTGAACAGGAGGAATATTCTACCTTTGTCATTGACGATCCCCAGGAGACGTACAAAACCCTGAAGCAGATCATTTCAGCTGTACAGACGTTGGAGCAGCAGCACACCAAGTACAAACGGGACAAGTTCAAGAAGACAAAGATAGGCAGCCAGTATGTTCTTTCGATATTATACGTTTATGATGTGAACATAAGTTAAATGTGCAGCGAGCTTCACACTATTTGCCACTTCCGGTAAAGCTGTGTAAAAGTCTTTCAAACAAATGGTCATCTAGCAGAATATTCTGACAGTGAATAAACCCCCAGAAAAATACAACCTTTAATTCCAGAATATTTATTCAGTGTGATATAACATACTACATTTGAATAAGTAGTCCTATAATATATTTGTAACCAAAGCATTTTGTTAATTTATACTTTACTTGTTAGAGTTGATCAGAGAGTCTATGATCTATTACATTGTACTCCTCCATGATTTCCTGTGGCTCTTGGGCATTAAAAATGAACCCTCAATTCAATTCAGTTTATTTGTAGTGCGCTAATTTACAAGAGATATCATCTCAAACCACTTTACAAAAAACAAACAGAAATATTTTTTTTTTATATTAAGAAATACATATACAATCTGATTTATCCAGTCATAGTGACAGATTCAAAGTCATGAAGTGGCTACTGGATTTTTTAGAGTCCAAGCAATGATTTAAAACAACTAAAACTCTTGAGGACCCAAGTTTATCTTCCCACCATGTACAAAAAGCAGGATGGCAAAGGAGGTAAAAATCATAAAATGTATTGTTAGAGAACTCTATCAAAGAGTGGCACCAGGTTTCCGTCACAAATGTTACACACAGCCTGTGTGCCTGCTGTTTTTCTGAAAGCCCTTTCTGTTCTAGAAAGCTTGGATTTAGCTTTTAGGCAACATACACTCCAAGTGGATCTGACTTAAAACAAAGATTTATGATGTGAATAAGCACCTTAAGAGCACTTTAAAGTACGATGGAGGATCTGTTATTCTGTTTCTCTATTAAATGCCCTGACAACCTTGTTAAAGTGAATTGCATTATGGATTCTTTGAAAAGTAGGAGATTTTAAATAAACAGTTTAGTGGGTTGTGTTTACAGCAGGGTTTTATTTTCTCTATTTATTTTTCATTTTTAATGTATGACTATGCTGCTGTGGTAAAAGAACCATTTGTTTTGAGGCTTTTTACACAACTTTACCAGGAATGTAAAAAAAAAGAACAACAACAAAAACGTGGAAGGCTTTCTATGATGTAGGGCTTCGTGTCATTAGAGAGTAACTACCATTGTCAGCCAGCAGGTGGTACACTTGCACGAGTTTCTGCAATCTCTTTAACGAATTCTTTGTGAATTCTTTTCAGATATTGAGTCACATCAGCAGTTGATTTCAGATATTTGTGGATGTTTTGACCTCTGACATCTCCACCTAAAATTCTACGCCATCTTTTTTTTCTTTTTTCTTTCAGGGAGCATCCGATCGGAGACAAGAGCTTTCAGTGCTACATTCACCAGCAGTCTGAGAACACCACCTACTCTATCTAGCAGCAGCGCTGCATATTTTTCCTCTGTTCTGCCCAGAACCAGCATATTACTTTCTTTACTGCAAGAAAACTCGACTCTAAAGCAGCCCAGTGTCTTGTGTTGAGCCGTAAATCTGTCTTTTTTTTCTAAATAAGACAAAAAAGAACAGGCTCATCCAAGCCAAATAACTTTTCAAAGACAACTTATAAGCTGGTTTGGCAACGGGGATCCCCTGATTTACTGATCTGTTCAGTTTTTAAGGGAACCCGATCCCAGACTCCAAGAGCTCTGTTGTGTAGATTGGATATTCTTCTCGCGGTGTCTCTGAACATATTCCTTAAGATTTTGAGAAACAAACGCCAGATCAGTGGGAGGAAGGAAGGGATGAAAGAGCTGAGATATTCACACCCCACTCTAATTAGCCCTGATGTGGGTTGTGTGATGCGATGAGAGAATAAACGAAACATTTTCACTGGACACTTTTGATGGTGACCAACATGCACTTTAATTGCCTCCAGATCCTTGGATGAACACACTCGCGGCACACTTTGAAAATCCTCTTTTTTTTCCTCTTTTTTTCCTTAATGGTTGTTGAAATATTTCCCTGCATTTCACTTCCAACAGACCAAACTTAAGAAGCAAGAAATGACTGAATATTTTTTCTTGTTTGGATAATTTTGTCCCAATGCACTTGTGTGTTTGTGTGTGTATTTTTTGTTTTTGTTAATGTTCTGTTTTGTCCCAGCTACCCTCTGTAAGGCTGCGAGTGTCAAGGGGACAAAAAAAGCTGATCACTGGGACCAAGAAAATCTGAAAGCAGCTTGACGTTAGCTGTAAATTCTCACTCCACGCACAGTTTTATTGCTCTTTTTAATCTTTATCCCCACCACGGTAAGCTTGGTTCAGTTCAGATGGGTTGTCACATACATATGTGACCTGTATAGAGGGTAGCAGAGAAGATTGCAGCTGTCTTTAGCTGCTTACACAGAGTCTGTGTGTTCTCTTAATTGATTTGACTGCATCCACCCTTAAAATTGTTTAAGTTCTTGGGCATTCTAACTCAAAGTAGATTGTTTTGGAGGCTAGAATGTTATCTGAATTGGCTATAATTGGTGGCAATTTGCATAACAAACCATTTTATTGTGCTGCGGCATGGAACTTGGCTCTCTTGTCAAAATGGACTCAGGAAGTTTTGATTAAATACATTTAAACAATACAACTTGTTGCCACATCAGAGCCCATATCAGGAGAGTTCTGGTAATTTTACCACTTTGTACTTTTGCAGTTTTAGTCATTTTGTTTGCATTTACTTCGGACAGATAAAGGAGCCACTCTTCTTACCTGCCTTCTGATGATTTTGTACCTTTGATACAAAGTCATTTTTTATAGTCCAGTCATAACCTGCTGTAAAGAAATGCGGTTATCTACTAGCTGAGTCATTTTGGTTCAATTAGGGGCTGTTATCTCATATGTTAATTGGCCCAAAGAACCAGAAACAAGGGAAAAAAGTGTCATATAAAGTCATAGGAGTGTTTGCTTTTATGCTCAGACGTAGCTGTATACGGCAAACATTTTGAAAAATATCTCAACATAATGCCACATACTGTAAAAGAAATGATGGCTCAGAGCTAAATAGCTAAATAAGTCTCTGGAAGCTTTAAGCACCTGTTGATCCGGAGCCCATTTTATAGGCACATAAACACATTTATTTATTACTGAAATTACGCTTTCACACTAATGTGACTGTTATATATCAAACAAACTCAGACATTCATGTTGTTGAATTAGCCTCTGTAAAAGATGTCCGATTAGCATATATAGTCATGTTCTTGCAAACTGCATTAGAAACGCTAGAGGGAACCAATAAACTAGGTTTGGATCTAGGTTAATGGATAACTTTTTTGTGTATTACTAGTAGTGTAGGGTCACAGTTCAGCAAATGAGTACTTGGGGTTACTTCACACCTAGAAATCCACCTTTAGGCTAATCTCACATGTTGCTTTGGCTTAAAAGTTTTCTCACTCTGTGTAGGTAGCTAAAGCCACTTGACTCATTTCGCTGTGACATGCAGTGTTATAAAAAAAATCATTACAAAGATTTATTTTCCTTCGTATTATTCCATATACTAACATTTTATCCAGTTTTACACAACCTGTATTTTTGACATGGTTCATGTGGAGCTTATTTGTGTTGCCATATATAGGTGGAGTCTTTGTGTTCGGTGGGTCCTCTTGGAGAACTCGCTTCCTCCTCCTCCCCTTGTGTTCTGAAGTATATTTTTGTGCATTCTATCTGAGAAGCTGTCTCCTGTGAATTTTACCGGACATCAGTTCAGAATCCGTTGAAGGTACAGGGTTTATTGTTCTTGCATGGTTCTTTTTGTCCCTCCACGCGTTCCAAAGGCAGCCACTCTTACTTAAGCTCTCATTCTTGCCAAACCAGTGCATATGAAGTGTACCTGTAGCCCTGATGAACTCTTTGGGGGGAAGACAAAAAAAGATGAAGCAAATTTTGTATTTTCTAAAACCTAGTTCATGTATATTTAGTGAATACAGGATCCCAACCAGTGCCAGTCATGATTTTTTCTAAAATCAACTTTTTAAAAAAAACAATCAAAAAATATTATTTAGATATGTATTTTTTTTTTTGTCTTACTCAGCCTAAGCTGTTTTAAAAACAGTTGAATGCTTTCAAACAACACTCTTCTTCTCTTTGATGGATATGGTGAATTTTAAGGAAGCTTCTTGTTTTCTATCTTGTCATACACAAACCTTGAACTGAATGACTGGAGAGAGAGAGAGCGAGAGTGTGTGTGTATTTTTGTGGTGTTTTTATGATGGATTTTATTGCCAGTTAATTTAAACTTTGTGTTACAGGTCATTTAATAAAAACAACCACTGCCCGCTGTCATACTGAAGACACTGTTACCCCACTCTGGCCTGATTTAGTGCTCCTCTTATATAGAGCCTTCATTCTTCTCCTCTAAAAAAAAGAAAGAACAAAATCCCTTGCAGATAAATTACCCTGTGTGAAATATTAAGAGAACAGTGTTGCTTTAACTTCTGAACTGTATTTTCCCTTCAGTTGCTAGTTTTCCTCAGGTGTATTAGACTGATATTTATTATAATTTTCCAGTAAAAAAATCTGCTGAGGTGGTAAAGCGATGGCAGTTACGGTAAGAGCACCTCCTCCATCCCAAAAGCCCCCAAATAAAGGAGGACTGAATTATGCAATAAAGATGATATGCAATAATACCACAAATCAACAGTTCACGTATGCTGACCTTTTGCAGGAAAATGCCTCTAATAACAAAGAGATGGTATAAAGGGAGAACAGTGTATTTTGTACAAATATTTTAAAAGTATTAAAATAAGTGTGTTAAATGTGTACATACAACAGCTGAATGAATGGTGCAAATGTGATGTGTTTTTTTCCCCTCTGAATAACTAAATGAATACAATATTAATGTAAATCTGGTGCCTGTGTCGTTTATTCTTTACGCCCATGTCAGGAGCTGTACTTTGTTGGAATTAAAGTTGAAGAAATATTTAACCCAGTGTTTGTTCTTTAAGATATGAAGGTGTGAAGATAATAGCCACACCACGTTTCACTGATACACCAAAACAAGCCCATATCATGATAATACCACCACCTTGTCCCCCAGATAAATATGCTGAATTATACAGCTTTTTATTTTCCTTCTGTCAATACAAGTTTTATTTTGGTCCACAAAAAACATGTTAGCAGCCTTCTGGCTTGTATGTGTGATTAAAACTAATCGCTGAAAACTAGCAATTGTTATTAGGACAGCTAGATAGCCTATTGTCCGTTCCTTTTGCAATTTATTCTCCAGACTAAACACTAACAGAGAGAGATCGTTTGTTGTTCTTGATATTTTACAGTCGCTGATAAAAAAAAATGTATTTGATACTATTTTAAGATCTGTCTCATTAGTAGGCTATTGTGTTCTTTAGCTACTTATTGAACATTTTAGGAGATTAAAGCCACTAGAGAATATTGAAGGGCGCTTCATTCTTATTCAACGTGGACATAAAGACAAGGCAATTTTATTTGTATAGCCCACTTTCGACAACAAGGTAATTCAAGGTGCTTTACATGATTAAGTGGTAAAATAAAAATAGCAGTAAAACACAGAAAAAGAATTTAAATTAAAAACAGCAGTGAAGCAAGAAGCACACACAGATTCATCCAAGCATTTCAAAGTATATAATGTAAAAACAGCAGTAAAACAAGAAGAATACACAAAACATGACACAACAAAGCATTAATCAAAGGCAACTCTAAACATACATTTTTAGTTGTGATTTAAAAGAACTCAGTGTAAAGGACTAAAATACTATGTAGGCTACTTTATACCAAGAAATGTATATACTAATAAAGGACTTTAAATACTATGAAATATATAAGATTGCATATTGATTGAGTTATCATCTTAATGTCTGCGTTAAAAAAAAAAAAAAAAAAAAAAAGCTGTTTTCCGCCTGGTTTCAGCCACTTAGAGTAAACAAAAGCCAGAGAGCGTCAGTAGCGTGTCAGCAGCGCTCCCTAGCTGCCTCCCCCCCACAAAAACACTTTCGGGAAAAAGAAAGTTTTTTCCCCCCCCTTCCTCTCACCGACCTGCGCTCGGCCAGCCTGCATCCAAAGCCAAACCGTGGCCTGTTGCTGGAAGAACGGCTCGACTATGTGGAGGCAGAAGCGGGCTCTTGGGAAATCCTTGGCTTGTCTCGCGTTACTGGTGACGCTCGCCGATGCTTATCGATGTAAGTACAATCGCTGGCTTTTGCGGTTTACTTGCTGAAACCACCGGGGAGGCTTGTCAGGGCGCATTAACACTCAAACCGGGGCCACAGATCGAGTTACCAGTCTGGATGAAACCAACTGGGAAAGTTGAAGGACTTTTAAGTAAGTAATAATAAAGAAATAAAAAAGATGATCGGGGGGGGGGGGGGGGTCATGATTCTGGACAACATGAGCCGCTTACAACAACTAGGGGGGGTATTTCTGGGAAATAACGGTTTCGCAATGAGCTCTTGTCATTGCCAATTCAAAGAGAAGCAATTAGGTTGGTCCAGAAACACACGGGCCAGCTGTCAAGAGAGAAGAGAGGAGCTGCCTGCATTCCTGCAGGGATCAGTCAGGCTTTGTTGTATTCCTATACTGCATTAATCACAAGTGGTAACCTGCAAATCAGTAAATCTCCAGATTCTTTTTACACAAAGAAGCTGTGGCTGTTTGGAGCTCGTTTTTATTCGGGGTATCTGTGTTAGTCCTGAGCCAGAACACAGCCTCCCAGTTCCTGAGCAGGCACCGGAGGGCCAACTCTCTGTTTGAGGAGAGCAAGAAGGGCAACCTGGAGAGGGAGTGCATCGAGGAGGTGTGCAACAAGGAGGAGGCCAGGGAGATCTTCGAGAACCACCCAGAGACGGTAAGGGCTCTCCCCCAGAGTTAGATGTTGCTGCACTGGCAGGACATCTCAGAATTTAAAACCAGCGTCAGCTGAAAACAAAGGAAATGAGGTTCAGGATGGCAATGAAAAGGAATAGCTGAGCAGGGAAGGGTCACATAAGCAGCAAAGCTGGAAGAAAATGTAAAGTAAAAGGCCTCCAACTATTATTTACCTAGATGTTAAATCCAATAATGTGTGAAAATCTTTCAAAACTAACAGAGAAGCTTAAGTCACCTCTTCAAGTGTACGTTTTTTGGGGATTTTGATGAGCAAAAAGGCTCTCAGCATCTCTGAGTCAACCCCTGGTTGATCAGACCTTATTAGATTTATTGGCACGATTATTTAATGGTGCCCTGGTATTTCAAAGAATCCATGAAACCATGTACACTAACAAAGTTCCGCCGAGCCTTTTGAAGAGAACACAGCATCACAGTCTCTCCACCATACAATAGAGCTCAAATTCCTTTTCTGCCTTGTTTCAAGCCAGAGACATCTGAGGGGTTTGTTGTTGAAAGGTCAGTCTTAGTCTCATCTAACCAGAGAGGAGAGGGCATACTACTTTATGTAAATGTGCCAGATTTAGCCATAGGCTACTTTCCATGTGTAGTCCTCAGACATTTAAGACAACAACAATAAAAAGTACAGACATGGACATAGAACATACACACTATTTGTAGCCAACCCTGCCTACCATATTATGTTTTAAGTCTTAACTATGAATTATCTAACATTTGTCAAACGGTTGTTTTTTTTTGTAGGAATACTTCTACCCCAAATATGTCTGTGAGTTTACTATTTTTGTTATAGTTTTTTTGCTATTTTCAGCATCTTTTGTTGTTCCTGGACCATAATTCATTTCCTTCTCGTTGCAGTGTGTTTGGGTTCCCACCGCGTCGGCATCAACAACCACAACTCCGATTCAAACATCCCAGCAGACCTTCGGACCTGTGTAACGGGTGAGAGGCTGATATTCTAATGAAGGGTCTGTTTTTGCTGTGAAATGCAGCTAGCGTCATCCCCTGTGGGCCTTTGTGTCTTAAATCAGAGATCAGTAACCAGTGCACGCCGTTCCCGTGCTACAAGGAGGGCTCGGAGCGCTGCATCGACGGCCAGGCCTCCTTCAAGTGTGTGTGCAAGCCGGGATGGAAGGGGCTGCGCTGTGAGGATGGTCAGTTCTCATCAGTCATTTTTGAGATATTTTTACTTTGCACAAGCTTTCACTTTATTTGTGACTTTTAAACCTAGGAGGCATATAATTTTGAACCTTTTAGTGACTGAACATTGCTCTGTGATGGGTGTTGATATCTGCAGACATCGACGAGTGCACAGATCCAGAGTTTCCAGCAGGATGCAACCAAAAATGCCACAACATACCAGGTAGTTTTCACTGCTTGTGTGAGGAAGGCTTCTTCATCAATGACAACATTAACTGTGTTGGTAAGCTCTTAATAAGTTGTTTGAGAATCTTATGAGGTCTTGGTTTTTTTATTTCTTCTTACAGGTTTTTGCAACTTTGTGATCAACAAAACAGATTCTTCACAACAGCTGAGCACACAGACAGCTTGTTTTCATTCTGATACTTTTCTTGGTGTTAATCCATGTGGATAGCTGAACTCTTGATGCCTTAAATCACAAACTCTGCTCCCCCAGCTGTTGCCCTTAGGGAGCACATCATTCGTTATTTCTGTTCCGACGGGTCAACTGATGTGCTGGAAACATCAACACTAAGCTATTTGAAACAGAATACAGCTTTTAGACGTCCACTGTCTCATTGTTGTCCATTTGAACGTCTCCTGCGTTGTTTTGTGTGGGCAGCTTACTGTTTATCTTTGAGTGTTGTCCAGGTCAAAGTCTTCACAAACATGGACTTAGTCGTTTTGATGAATTGGCTTTCTCTTTTCATTTGATGGGGTATGGGAAGTGAGTAAGCTGCTGTGCTGTTTCATATTGTGCATGTGAGTTTCATGTTGAGTTACAGATGTTATCCAATGTTAGAACCATTTTATTCACCCCAGCTTCTACTGCATATATTTGGAATTATATTTTTGCATCATTCTGTCAGAAATAATCTTTTTACACTAGGAGCTTTTTTGTGCACAAAAGGTTTGAACACCTTACAAATGGAAAGTTTGCAGACAGTTAATAAATGATACTAAAGCCATTCTTGTGGCGAGCAGCTTCACAAAAGAAGAAAACTTGCATTGCTAGTAAAGACTTATTACACAGTAAAAGGTTTTTTGGCATGTCTGAGCTTGTTAGAAACCTGAGTTCAGGGTGCAGGGTATCATGATGAGGTTAAGGACCCTGCTTAAGGGCCCAGCTGTAGCAGCTTTAACTTGTGACCCCTGAGATACTATTGCTTTTCAGAACAGTTCAATTTTACTCATTCCTAAACCTACATGAAGTACTTAAAATAGAAGCATAAGGTATCCTACGGTGTCTTGCAAAAGTGTTCATATCGTTTAAATCTTTCAGATTGTATCCCATGACAACCTGAAACTTGTATGTATTTATTTAGGATTTTATTTGCCAGACTAACACAAAGTAGTGCATAGCTGTGAAGTGGAAGGAAAATGTGTCAGTAGTTTAAAAAAATATAAATCTTAAAAGTGTGGCATTCATTTCAGTAATAAGTCAACATTAAGTAGAACCAAATCTTGTGGCAAGTAAATTAGGGTATGCCTCTACCAGCTTTGCACGTCTAGTGATTTTTTTTGCTCATTCTTAACAAATGAGCTCAAACTCAGTCAGATTGTTTGGACAGTGTGGACGTTGACTAGCCCATTCTAGCACGTGAGTATGGTATGATGTAAATTAATCCAATGGTAGCTCTGGCTGTATGTTTAGGGTTGTTGACTTGCTGTACGGTGAACTTCTACTCCAAACTCATGTCTTTAAAAGCCTCTAAATGGTAAATGAACAGAATTTATATAGCGCTTTTCCGGTCATACTAATCGCTCAAAGTGCTTTAAACTACAGACACATTCACCTAATCGCACACACAAATGCACACAAATTTATACACATATATGCTGAGTGGTAGGCAACCAGGGGCACATCGACGTGTGACAGGAGAAACCTGGAATTGAACTTACCTTCCTATTGCAAGATGACTATTGTACTTCTGAGGTACAGTCGCCCCATAAAAGCTAACACGATTAGTTCTAGGATTACACTGTATTTAGCTTCATTCATCTTCTCATTGACTCTTAGCAGTTTCCCTGTCTTTGCGAAAGAAAGGAAGCCCCACATAATTGTACTGCCTCCACCGTGTGTCACCACGCAGTACAGTGTTAGTTTTCTTTCACATATAGCCGTCTGCACGCAGGCCAAAATGTTCAGTTTTTGTCTTCTAGTAATCTTCTTTCAACAGAAGACTTCTAATAGCTGTCCTGTCAACAAATTCTCCCATCTAAGCTGTGGGTCTCTGCAGCTCCGGAAGCGTTACTGTGATACCCGGGTCAAAGTAAAAGGGGGCTGAATTTATATGAACGCCACACTTTTCAGATTTCTGTTTGAAGCAAAATTTTAAAAGCATGTATCCTTTTCCTTCCAATTCACAGTTAGTTGCTACTTTGTTTTGGTCACATAAAATCCCAAGTAAAATGTCTTTTGCAAGAGATTGTACATATTTGCTTCCTCTTGTTAACCATTTAAATATTGCTTCAGCAGTTCATATTTTTCATCTCTAACAATAGTCTGTTCTCATATTTCACTCCAGATATCAACGAGTGCCTGTTGTACCCCAGTATTTGTGCACAACCAGCTAAATGTGTTAACACACCAGGCATGTATGAGTGCCAGTGTCCCCTGGGATTTAAATACAACTTCACTTCCAGGACCTGCGATGGTGAGATCTTTATTTGTTGTTACCCTTCTAGGCTCTGCTTACACCTGCAGTGCACATAGTGTCATCTTAGGTGTTGAATACATTAGTCACTCTTAGCACCTATAACCTACTTTACATGCATTTTAGGAACCACTACTAGATGCAGTGCAATTTTCTGCTTTGTTTTGAAACAAACGTGCTCTTATTTTATATTTTGCTTCCAATTAGCAAGACTTTTTTTTCTTTTAAAATTCTCTTTTCTCATTGTTGCAGATGTGGATGAGTGTAAGATGCATACGTGTGATGGGACCTGTCAAAACACGGTGGGCAGCTACTCCTGTCACTGTGACGGCCGTCTGGGTTTACAGCTGGCAGCAGATGAGCGATACTGCGAGAATATCCCTATTTGTTTGGAAATGAAGGATGATAAACACCCAGAGATGCTTTACCTAGGGGAGCAGTTTGCAGGCCTTCCAGTCATCTTCCTTCGCTTTCGCCTCCCTGAGAACACAAAGTAGGTGTTTAACATATCCAAACATTTCTGTACCCGTTCATCCTATACAGGGTTGCGGGGTGGTGGTGGTGGTGCCTATCTCCAGCAGTCACGGGGCGAGAGGCGGGCAACACCCTGGACAGGTCCCCAGTCCATCGCAGGGCAACACAGGGGCATACAGGACAAACAACCCTGCACGCACACACTCATCCCTAAGGGCAACGTAGAGAGACCAATTAACCTAACAGTCAAGTTTTTGGACTGTGGGAGGAAGCCGGAGTACCCGGAGAGAACCCACGCATGCACAGGGAGAACGTGCAAACTCCATGCAGAAAGACCCCAGGCCGGGATTTGAAACCAGGACCTTCTTGCTGCAAGGCAACAGTGCTACCATATCTAAACATGTGCTGATGAATGTTCCTCCAGCTCAATCTTTCCTAATTTTCCTAATTTAGTGAACATCTTTGAGACTTTAGGTATTTTTTCAAACTCAAAAATACTTTATTTATTCCAGAGGGAAATGCTGTCGTTGTTCATATCATTCAAGCATCTTCAAAGAGTCCGTTGATAGTGATGCTGTGGGCAGGAAGGATCTCTGGTAGTAGTCAGTCTTGCAACAAATCTGAAGAGGCCTCTGACTGAAGACTACTTCTGTATGACAGCCTCGTGACTGTCATAAGAAGCTAACAGCTCAATTTCCAGACAGCAGAGACGATATTACACTGTAACATGTCCTGGATGACACCACCAGTTGCTGGAAAGCACTGCTAATCCACTTAATTTGCTTTTCCCACTCCTCTTATATTTCTGTCTGGGCGTGTAGTTAGAAAGTCAGGCAGATAGACGTTGGAGTTGAGAATATGATCCTTGCCCATTTTGATCGATGAAGAGATGGCTTGAAATTCCCCCTTCTCTCTCTGCATCCATGAAGCTTCCTCTTCAACTCCTCTAGGATTTGGGGTTGTTGTACAGGTATCATTTGAGCTTTTGAGATGCTAATCAGCTGCTTCAAGTTGTAAAAACAATACCTTTACAAAAGAAACAAAATGAACCTAAAATCTTGAATTCTATAACCATGATGGAACAGAAGTGCTGTCACCTTTGGGTTTTGAGCTCTTTCTGTGTTCTTTTCTCATCTGTATATCTTGACCTGTTTTCAGATTTAGATTTGCTTTATTGTCATTGCAACAAGTGCAACGAAAGGGAAGGTGCAGACCATACAGTGCAAGAGACATAGAATCTATAAATATACATATAAAAACAACTATGAGTAATAAGTAACACAATTGAAAAAGTACACGTTAGAAGACTCTGTACATAAGGTGCATAATATCAGAACACAATATAAAAACCACGGCATATGAAAGGCTACATACATACATACATACATACATACATACATACATACATACATACATACATACATACATACATACATACATACATACAAACGGTGCAAAAGCTGAGTATGCTATGTGTAGTGCAATATTGCACAGAGATAAATAAATAGGTCTTGCGTGTGTTATAAAAGAGAAGTGGCATTCAAGGCTCTAATACACTGCAAAAAAGGATTTTCAAGGAAGTAAAAAAGCCTTGTTTCTGGATATTTTTTGTCTAAAGAGAAAAAATTTTCTTAACAGGCAAGTTTTGCACAAGAAAATTAAGCTTATTCTAAGATTTCTATGCCAGTTTTAAGAATTCGAGCCAAACAACTTTTGCTCACTCCATTGGCAGATTTTTTTGGGATCAGAACAAGAAGATTTGACCCTTTTTAAGAATATTTGGCTTATTTCAAGCAGTGCTGTTTTTGCAGTGGGATAAAAGCTGTTAGTCTGTTAGTCCTTGTTTGAATTGCCCTGTACCATTTACCTAACGGCACTAGCTCAAACAGGGAGGGGCCACGGTGGTAGGAGTCCTTCAAGATGGAGTTGGCTCTCCTGAGGCAGTAGGAGCCATGAAGGTCCTGCAGAGTGGGCAGAGGGGACCCAATGATCCTCTCGGCCATTTTGATGTCTCTCTGGAACATTTTCCTGTTTGCCACCGTGCAGCTGGTAAACAGGTACAGAGGCAATATGTGAGGATGCTCGCCACGGTGAAGCGATAGAAAGGCACAAGCAGTCTCTGGCTGATGTAGTTTTTCCTGAGGATTCTCAGGAAGTGGAGTCTTTTTTGTGGCTTTTTTACCAGCTGTGTGGTGTTGTGATTTCAGGCCAGCTTCTTCTCAATGTGGACTCTTGGGAAATGAAAATCACTGACCCTTTCTACACATGCCCCACCATTGAGAATGGGTTGAATGACTGTTTTGTTCTTTCTGTGTTCAATGATGAGCTCCTTTGTTTTGGGTGTGTTGAGGTGCAGCTTGTTCTCTCTGCACCACACAGTCAGCTGTTGAAGCTCATCACGCACTGTAAGCGAACTCATCACCACCTGTGATGCAGCGTATCACCGTGGTGTCGTCCGCATACTTAATGAAGATGTTGCTGGTGTGGATGGGGATGCAGTCTGACGTGTAAACGATGTAAAACAGAGGACTCAGCACACAGCCTTGGGGGTGAAGCGGTGCTGGGTGTGAGAGGTGAAGAGATATGGGGGCCAATCCCGACCCTCTGTAGGCGCTCTGACAAAAAGTCTTTAATCCAGAGGCATGTGGAATGAGGTAGACCGAGGTTGAGCAATTTCCCCACTAGACGGTGTGGAAGGATGGTAATAAATGCTGAGCTGTAATCCACAAAGAGAAGACGGACGTAGGTACCTTGTTTCTCCAAGTGGGACAGCGCTGCGTTCACAGCGTCCTCTGTTGATCTGTAGGTCTTGTATGCAAACTGGAAAGGATCCAAGATGGGGGTTAGGAGTCTCATGATGTGACTTCTAACAATCATTTCTAAACACTTCATCACCACTGGTCTAAGCACCACCGGCCGGTAGTCGTTGAGACTAGTTATAGGGGATTTCTTGGGTAGGTAAATGGTAGTGGAGGTCTTCAGGCCAGATGGGACAGCAGACTGTGTCAGTGACCGGTTGAAAGTTCTGGTAAGGATCCCAGCGAGCTGGTCAGCACATTCCATGTGCATTGTTTTAGGGAATCTTGCATTTAATTGCCGTACCTGTTTTGTCTTATAACTTCCACAAGTGTTTGTAGTTTCAGGTCTGCACTTTTTTTTAATCCTACATCATGTCTTCGCCTTTGTTGATTCATACAGGAATGTTTAAATTTGTTTTTTTTTATTCAGTCCTGGATTTTGAAGTTTGTATGGTTTTATAGGAGGAATTGGTTTTGTTTGTGTCAGTATACTTTAAATCTTTGTATTAGCAAAGCCCTACATTTCTTATCTCATCTGAACCTACTAAGTTAATTAAGACCTTTAAAGACCATCTTTATACTATAGCCAATTGACAAGGACAACAAAAATAATCATTTACATATTTGCCCTGTATGGAAGTAAAATTTGGGCTGAAAATTGGAACCCAGATGGGATGGTCTGCAGGTTACATAATGATCCGAAATGAATTGCCTATATAGGTTTAATGGATGAGCCGTGAGGCTTGTAGATATGTGATTTTTGACTGATCTTCTGAATATCTTTGCTTAATGTCGTGAATTGGCACCTACAAGACCTACAAAGGGGGGCCAACTGGTTTTACCGATATGGTCCGCATTTAGTCAACTCAAGTGAGGCCCAAACATGAAGCTCATCCTGAGTACGCATCCAGGCTGAGCAAACTGCTTTTAGGGCACAAATTCAATGTTAAAAAGTAACAACTTATATGACTTTTATGTTAAAAGGCAACTCTAACAGTGCTCTAACAGTGCCATTACTATTTTAGTGCACATAACCATGAATAGTGGTGTATTACCCTCTGTTACCCAAGTACTTCATCCATCTTAAACACTAGAATCAAAGCAGTCTTTTATTCTTTACATTCAGCTTGATCCATGTGTAATTCAATGCTGTTAAATAATTATATATTACATGCAGAAACAGAAGTCCATGTAACATAATACGGGATGCTGAAGCAACTGTTGCCAAATCCATAGTGACAGTCAGGGTTGTCCATAGGATCATTTTATCTTTCTTTGTTTTTGTCCCCATAGATTCGCTGCTGAGTTTGACTTTCGAACTTTTGACCCAGAAGGGGTTGTTCTGTATGCCGAGTCTTCCCCGGACTCGTGGTTTATGTTGGGACTGAGGGCTGGTCGCATTGAAGTCCAGTTTAAAAACCAGCACACCTACAAGGTTACAAGCGGAGGAAAAGCCATCAATGATGGACAGTGGCATGTGGTAAGGAAGTCCTGCAGATCAGTGATTTGCTGCATACAGCTCCTTTCCTTCTAGCTGACAGAGAGGTTGCTGATGTTTAGATCAATAAACTGAACTGATTGAAGATGCTCTGGTCTGAAAGCAAAGTGACAAAGTGTTGCGATATTGTCGGTGTGGTTCGCAGATCTCGGTGGACGAGCTAGAAAGCAGCATCAGTGTGAAGATTAGTAAGGAGGCTGTGATGAGCATCAACAGCCCTGAGAATCTCTTCACTTCAGTCAACGGGAAACTGGAGACCAAAGTCTACATCGCTGGGCTGCCCAACCGCACAGACACCGTCATGAAGCCTGTACGCTGGTCCAGTCACAGCAGAGAAATAACAGTCACAGGGCTAAATGGATGCGTTCGACACATGAAATCCAAACTGCTCTCTGTTCCTTTGTCAGATCAATCCCAGACTCGACGGCTGCATTCGTGGCTGGAACCTAATGAACCAAGGGGCGTCCGGGGTCAAAGAGGTCATTCAGGAGAAGGAGAGCAAACACTGCTTCGTGTATGTGGAAAAGGGATCTTTCTTCTCAGGGGCCGGACTGGCACAATTCAACATAGACTACAGTGAGTAAGTTAAGTCATGCTTTATTAATCCCTGTGGGAAAACCTTGGGTGTGTGCTTGAGTGATCATGGGGCAGAGCAGCCGGACTGAATGTAGATTTTAATACGCTCTTAGTTGTAAGAAATAGACAAAGTTTTACCAAACATGTTTTACACTGGATAAAAAAAAGATGCATGCAGAGGAACCAGCAATAATACATTATAAATAAAAAAATATATTTAAAAAATACTGCTTAGAAAAAGACAAACCTCCGGCTAAAATGTAAACCTTGCACAGACTCAGCTGGAATTTAGTGGTGAACCACAGGTCAAGGTTAATACTTGAGCTCTGCAGATCTCCAATTTTTAAATTGCTCAGTGCTTGGTTCTATGACTCCTGAAAGCATATTTCTAAAAATTTGCTTCATGTTGACAAAGTCCACTGGTTTTATTATAAAACAATTTAGAAGCAAGGTGTGATGACTAACCCCGAGTGGATAAAAGGGCGAAAGGTTTGCATTGCTGAGCCATAATTGAATAGTCTCCATATTTCATATAAAATCCAACAAGCTTCAGGTTCTTTACCACTAATTAAGGATGTGTTATTATTGGAACCTCTAAGTTTAAGTAGATATTAAAGGTAGCTGAATTTTCCTGTTTCATTTTAACAGTAATCCTGTGTCTGTGTTTCCTGTACATAAATAGGTGATTCTAGGAGCTGGAAGGTGGATGTAATAATAAACATCCGTCCGTCAAGCAGCACAGGTGTCCTCCTTGCTCTTGTCTACAACAACACAGTCTCCTTATCGGTTGCTGTGGTAACAAAGGAGGAAGAAGATGCAGTGAGTGCATCAATACTGGATACTATTGGAAATAAACTCATGTTCACGTCTGATCAAACTTTTGTGACTTTATTTGCATTTACACTCCAGAACCTGCAAGTGTTTCTGGACGGCGTCTCTGTGGCCACGCTGGACTCGCTGATGCTGTGTTACCCCGATCGGCTGATGGTGCACCTGAACGTGACTCCGACAGAAATCCAGATCTCAGCAAACTCCTCCACTGTTAGCTACACAAAGTCTGACGCCCTGCAGAAGGCACTGGAGCACCTTAACACCACCATGCAGAACCCCATAAGCACCTACATTGGTGGGATACCAGGTTAGTCAAAGAAGAAATATTAAAACTTCATCTTTAGGTCTAATAAAAGACCAAACCTGAATCTTAACGAGGAAATTTAAAATAGGACTGCTGCGCTCATTAGTGGAGATGTTGAAGCTTACAGATGTTAACCTCAGGGTGGGGCTATAGCACAGCCAGGAGGAGATAGTTACTTTAGTCTTGGCAAGTCTTAATAGAATATTCAACAACAACTCGATCAGTTGTTAAAGTGTCTATCCAGTAGTGCATTTTTTTCACTAACAAATGTTCACTGACTCACAATAAGGCTGGGTAATGAAGCATGGATTCCTACTGCAGGACTTCACAAGCTACTACATTTTTCTAAAGTGCATTGTGGTAAAAAAAAAAAGCCATAATGGGTCAATTACATCACAAAAGACACAGAAACTGAGCTAAACAGCAGACCTTAGTAAACAATATACACAGAATACAAGTGAACAGCTTTGAGCGAAAACTTTGACAACAAATCATGCAAATGAAGAACAAAAAACAAGATATATACAAATGGACAAGTTCACGTACACTATGATTACTATACCTTTAAACAAATGGAGCAAGCCCAGATGATGGACCTTCTCCACTTTTGGATTTGTAAGCATTTGAGTTATAATATAAGCGTACCTATTGATATATTTTTAGGCAACACCAAAAAACACAGTTTCCTTAGGTGACATCATGAGCTATTCAAAAGAAATCAGCAAAGATATCAAGAAGACAACTCTCCACATATCTGTTTGATTCTTGTGTACAATTTCCAGATACCTGAAGGTGACACGTTCATATTGAGGCATAGACGCCATGAGAATGTCAAGCTGTCAACCTGTTCAGGAAGGAGACGTCTTCTGTGTCCCAGAGAAGAATTTGTTTTTGAAATGTGCAAATTAGCCCCAGAACAGAAGCAAAAGATGGAATGGGTGCATCTCCCAACAGTCTATTTTGGAAAACTTGTGGAAAGAAAGCAAAAGTTGTTTGATCCAAGTCATACAGTTTAAAGGTTAAAGACCACTGCTGATGTTTAAGAAAGCAAAAAAGTTCTCAAAAATTTGTCTCTCTCATTATTTTGAAAATGGCAAACAAAAATAATTTGGTTAATTCTAACTAACCTAAAACAGGAAATGTTCAGTCTGATTAAATGTCGGACAGTGAGGGGAAAAAAATGGTTATGTGTCTTTTGTGTATGTGAACTTCTGGTCTTATACCTAAAGAGATTGAAGGATTTTACAAAACAGCTCAATAGCTTTAAAGCCTTCATTTTTAAACTCTTTCTTAAAGTTTGACCTCTCTGTGTTTCAGCGGACGTTCCGTTGCCTGCTACCCCCGTGTCAGCCTTTTACCATGGCTGCATGGATGTCACCATAAACGGCAGACAGCTGGACTTTGATGAAGCTCTGAGTAAACACAATAGCATAAAGTCTCATTCCTGTCCTCCTGTCAGTGACCCAGAATATGCGGATGTACCTTAGTGACCTTAATTAGCAAACCATTTTTAAAAAAGGCCTCAAATTAGCCAACACCCCACATGGGACATGTGGGATATGTCGGGTAGATAATGGGGTTTTAAGTTTTGTCTTTCATCCATGCCTTATAATTTTGTCCACCCTTTTTGTTCAGGGTTTTTCATTTTTTGTTTGGTTTTAGTTTCAGCAAAAGGTGGACATTATGGCTGTAGCAGTTTTTTGCAATAAATGTAAACTTTTCCGAGATATTTTGACAGAAAGAGCTATGCTCTGCAGCAGCAGTTTGTATTGAGCAACATGTGGTCGCTTGTGTAGATAAATAAACAATTGGTCACTGTTGGCCAGGCTCTGATAGTACATGTGTCCCTGTCCTTGCTGCAGTCACGTTCCTATCGGTATCCGACTCAGAGAAAGAGGCAGATGCAGTCTTGTTGCACGTTTCTATGAATCAACAATACTGATCTGGGTCACACAGTTCTCTAAACTTTTGGTCTCCAGTTTGTTTGATAAAACTATGAGTTCACAAATTCACAGTGTATATAAAAGACAAACCATGTAGTTCTTTCTGATGTATTTTTTTTCCAATGTTTGTTTTTAATAAAATGAAATTAAAGCAGTGTTTCTTCATTTCATTGATTCTGCCCTCCTGCCTTGACCAGAAATAAAGCCAAACAGGAAGATGTTCATGGTTTGAAAAGCCACAATAATAACAAAGCTGCAATATCCAATCTTTCAAATATTTCATGTTTGTTTAGTACATTGTTTAAGGTCTAAATGTTCCGTAGCGTTCCCTCTGTAACACAAAGTTATAGTTCATTTAGGTATCATCACCACAGCACCAATATTATTGCTTTCAAACTATCCAAGCTTGATAGCTTGCATGTTGTGCATTTTAGCACACTGGGTTTGTGGTTCTACTGTATATAACACAACGTATATATTTTCTGATTCACTCATTTAGTCTGGCAGTCCTATCCGGTTTACTGAGCTTCAGTCCTGACCCATTAGACTCAGGAAGAAGGGATTGGTTTAACTGGATGTGTGTTCAAGCACACACAGAAAATGGTCAGGCATTGATCGATTAAATTACGTTGCCATGTGCAGATAATGTGACAGATGCAAGCAGCAGAAATGTAAAACTTTAATAGTAAGCTGTTTTTTTTATTATTAACCCTAATAACACCACCAAAGTTTTGAAATCTATTCTGTATGAGATTTAAAACACTCTTAAAGGACTCTTACTGATTCAGAGCCCCTAAGCTGCAGATTAGTTGCATTGCCTTGGGTCGGCTCCATATCCAATGAACAGTTTTTTTCCACATTATGTGCCAAAATAACACCTTAATTCTGTTTATCATTTTGAAATAAAATACACCTCTAAATAAAGTGAATAATGCCCTTCATAGATCCCTTCTCTACTTTTGGTACATATTTAAAAAGTTAAAATTACCAATATGGGTTGGAAAACAGCCTCATGACAGCTTTATTCTAATTTTACAAACATGTGGAGAACCTTTCAGGTTAACGCTTAAAAGATAAGTCTAAATTATTGGTGCAGTTATTTTTGCACCAGTTTAGAACTGATCTTTGTCTATCAAGCCCAAAAAGCTAAAAGTCCTGGGGCCAAAAATGGGAACTAAACGGATGTAACTCAAAAAAGAGGGATAACAATTGTGTACAATACAGGGAATGTGAAAATGAAACAGTTTGCATCGAATTTACAGTAAATGAAAGCGACAAAATAATTACTTAGAAAAAAATCTTTCTAAAAAAAACAACCGTGGGAGGTTTTCTGAGTTATGCAACAGTGTTTCCACTGAATCACCAGAGCAGAAAGGGAAGCATTTATATGAAAGTAAACGTAAAAGTATTAACTTCTCTCTAAATACTTTTCTGTATGTATGCATCCCTAGTGGTAAAAATAAACTGAGTAATTCTGGGCTCACCATACAAATGATCCCAAAATGACCCCAAAAACTCCTGGCAGATTTAGATCTAAAATTAGTTTCATTCAACCAAGAAATTTGTTTCTGATTGGAAATGAGACTGACATCTCTCACAAAATAATAACATGCAGTGGCGGCTGGTGAGATATTTTCTTGGGGGGGCTGCATCAATTCAGTTAAATGACTGTCAATAAAACATTTGTAAAGATTAGTTAATTTTAAAACTATATAAAAACATTTTACATTCAGTTAAAGATTTAACAAATACTTTATTCCATCATAAAATAAAAAAACAAACAGCAGAACATGTTAATCTAGTCACTGAAAGAGGCCAATGTTGTATATTAATAACTTTAAGTATTGTATTTTAATTAATAACAAAATAAACATTAAATATCTTTGGTTATTTTAATTAGGTCATAAAACTTTTCTTACAAATAAATTATGCTTAACAATTAGGTCAAGGGTTACATAAGTGTCTTTTCACAATGAATCACATTGCAAATTTAGAAGACAAATAAAAAAAACTTATTTCAAATATTATCACATTAGCATAAACATTTTGATTTAAAAATATCTTAAGACAGTAAGAATGGGAGTGAAGTGCTTTGGGGAGAATTAAGTAAAAATGAACAAAAGCATACCTTTGTTTCAAAAGTTTAACTACACTAAAACTCCAGGCTTCTGCCAATAATGCTTTCAGAATTCTGGAACCTGTAAACTGTAAAGGGAACTGAATCACTGAACTAAATCTGTACTTTGATTTAACCAAGAACAATTCAAGCAAACACGGCTGAAGGTAACTATGTACGAATGAAGGACTTATAAATCTCTTCTGCTCATTTGTAGATGAACTTTGCTCTTCTTTCGTTCTGCATGGCAAACTTTTCAGTGACTTTTTCATTAAACTCAGGAATGTCTTGCAACAGTTTCTTCACCATGGAGAGCATGGCTAGAACATTGAGGTGATCCTGTGTCATGGAGTCTCTTAGGAAGGTCTTGATCCTCTTCAGAGTGGAGAAGCACCTCTCAGATTCATCTGTTGTCATGGGTGTGGTCATGAGAATCTTGAGAAGGGTGACAGTCTCTGTGAAAGTGCTCTGAAGGTTGTTCTCCATGAAAAACTGGTACAGAGGCACTGCTCCACTGCAAGCTTTGAACTCACTGTTCTCATAAATGAGAGACAGTTCAGTTCTGAGCGTAGCCTTGTCCAGCACTGGATAAGTCTCCACAGTTGTGTCCAGTGCCGTGTCAGGAAACCTCACACTGTGCTGTGGAAGCAGTTCTCCCGCACTGACGAGATGCTGAGTGAATCATCAATGTGCAGAAGGATGGAGTCACATACCTGAAAAACGTGAACAGTTTTTCTTTATAATAAAGTTACAACCATAAGTTTTATTTCAATATCAATCTGTCAAAAACAGCATTATGATAATATTAAAAGTAGGGTTGCACCAATCCGATATTAGGATCAGATATCGGCCGCGATACTGACAAAATAGCTGGATCGGGAATCGGAAAAATGAACAGATCCACTGGCCGATCCAGGATTTTTTGTTTTGTTTTTTCGTCGCTGCAGAACATGTCATTCGTCAGCTTCACGTGTGTCGCATGCTAGAAGCAACATGGAGCGAGCCAGAGGGTCGGCTGGGGAGATACTTCACGCTTGCCACTCCAACTAGTTCGTCGGCTGTTTGCAATGTCTGCAAAGTAAATGTTTCGAGGGGAGATGGTATTACTGCAAAGTACAACACTACCACTTTAATCAAGCACATCCAGAAACACTATGCTAAGGAGCACGCTGAATTCCGGCACCTCAGTCAAAAAGGAAAAAAGAAGTCTTAGTTGTGTTTAGTTAGTGAAGTCTGGTACCTTTAGTCTCTTCAAGTAAGGTATAAGGTGGAGGGTATACAGTTTATTATTAATTCAACAATAGTATCGGCAGGGCCACCTTAACCAGCTGATACGCCCCGGGGCAGAGAGGCTCAGTGGCCCCCTCCACCCACGGCCCTTATATATGTGTGTGTTATATACGGCTCTATCTATCTATCTATCTATCTATCTATCTATCTATCTATCTATCTATCTATCTATCTATCTATCTATCTATCTATCTATCTATCTATCTATCTATCTATCTATCTATCTATCTATCTATCTCTTATTTTTATATTGAACACCATAAAACATATAACAAAGTAATGAATACCACCATCACCTCTGCATAAACATCATATAGTGATGACAGCAGAAACAAAGAACAGCAGCTAACAAGTCAGTGCAAGGACCTTCTCTTTAAAGAAGGCAAGGCAATTTTATTTGTAGAGCACAATTCATCTTACAGGACAATTCAAAGTGCTTTACATAAAACATCAAAAGCATTACAGCAGGGTGCAGAAAAAGCAAAAGTACAGGAATAAAAAGCATGATTGAAAATGAAAAAAAAATCTCTTAAAAGAAGCCGTGCAGATTTATAACTTAGAATAAAAACCTAATAAAAAGCAGCTGAGAACAGGTTGTTGTGCATCATTGCACACACACACACACACACACACACACGCACACACATACACATACACACACACACACACACTCCATTCAGCACCATGGGCAGCAATATGGCCAATGTGTCAGCAAGTGCTTAATGATTTACATTTAACCTCTTCCACCCCACAGCCCCGCCGCCGGGTCACTGTGGGGGAAGGGCGGATAGAATGTCCGAATTTAGTTGACCTGTGATCACTGATTGCTAAATATGTCCTATCATTATAAACCTCAGAATCTCAGCTAAAGACTCAAATAAATCTTTTCTGTGATCTCCAAAACCAGAAAAAATAAAAAGGAATTAAAGGAACAGTTGTGCTATTTTGCGGTTTTTACATGAACACATTCAACCGAATCTGTCGGTCACTCTGCCGAACAGATTATATATATATATATATATATATATATATATATATAGGTGTGTTTTCTTTCTTATTTGTGTTCTTAGATGTTTGGGTAGGATATATAAATTTTTTAAAACTGTGCGTGTATATATATATATATATATATATATATATATATATATATATATATATATATATATATAAATAAAATGGACATTTGTGTAGATGTGTGTACATAGATGCGTCTAAAATATATTTGTGGGTTGTATTTTATATATATATATATATAAATATATATTTATGTATTCTAACTCTTTTTCTGTCATAATATTCTTTTAGTCACCTCGGCATTCATTTCAGGTATGATGTTTTAGAACGATGCAAGAGTAGTGTAACTATTAATGTAACTAAGTTACTTTCCAAAAAAAGTAACTAAGTAATGTAAGGGATTACTTTTATGAGAAGTAATGAGTAATTTGTAATGGATTACTTTTTTTGAGTAACTTCCCCAACACTGGTAAGGTGCCTAAATTATAATGCATGCATGTAAAAACTGTGTAATGTGTAATTTAATATACAATTGCTTTTTTTGTAATTTTGTGTCTAATGTTCAATTTAACATTTAATGTTCAGTTTTTTGTGTTTTGGAAAATTACATCTGAAAATAGCCAAACCAAACAATTATTTAGTTCAATCAATCTTTCTTCACTTGCTTCTGTTGGTCTCCCTTGTCCCTTTCTTTTTCCCATTTGTCTTTGCTTTTTTTCCATCTCTCTCCTTCGACAAGTGAACTATCAAAAAAATGTTTTATTTAGAATTAGATTGCTCACAAACCGTGCACATATTCATTCATACACTATTCACCTATTGGTGTCTTTATCTCCAGCTATTGTCTCTCCTCTTCTCCCTCTCATCATTGGTTCTGTCTTTGTTTGTCTGTTTGGTTCTGTCAGTAATGCCAAAATGGTAAATGAGCAAATAAGGTAAAGCAAAGCTTTACTTATGTCTTTTAATGATGCACTGTTATTGACCCGTTTTGAATTTGCTTCTGTCTATATTTTAATAGGTTTTATGATAGTTGGAATTAAATAACCTTTTCTTATTAACAATCTATAAAACAATGTTAGAATATTTAATTACTGCCAGTTCACATGATGATGCTGGTGTTTCTGCTGGAGCTGCAGCTACAGCTCCTCTCTTTAGCTCATCTCTCCTACCCTCTACAAAATCATGAAATCTGAAATAAGTGGGCAAAGTATGACTATTTTAAACTAATAATACAAAACACAAACTAAATATCCTTATGCAAACAACTGCATAATACATAATACTCCCTAATACACCATAAAATTAATCACAAAACACATCTGCTTAGATGCTTATTCTTAATATAAAGTCCAATATAAATCAAATAAAGTACAACATACAACGAAATATCAATTTAACAATCAAGTACACCTTAAAACATGTAGCCTACCTTGCTCCGCCTTCCAAGGACTGCAATGTGTTCATAGTCCGGTATTATGCTGCTGCTGCTTCGCTGAGAGCTGCATTCGGGCAAATGTGCGCTACAAGCCCTTGATTTTCCGGTTTGAGCTGGAAGCACAGCTTGTCACTGTTTACTGGACAATAATCCTAACTAAACAGGCCTATATTAATAAACAAAAAACAGACATTTACAGTTTGTCTTAGAAATGTTGCTAGTCGTAATATATCTTCTGGTTTGGCGCTATGCAGTTTTCTGCGCATGCGTTTGTACAGAGCGGCCTCGTTAGGAAAAGGGAGGGGCCTTGTGCCCACGGTAGCGACATACTCTATGTCAAGGCGTTAACATGCACCATGGACTTTAATACCTGAATAAAGTTTTAATACACGCCTTATTTTTGGTACTGATGGCTTGCCATAACTGACTGTAACCTGACACCGAGTCAAGTCAGTGGCAGCTGATCAGAGTAGAGCAAAACCGGCCTGTTGTGAGTGATTGAGCGTTGAGCCTGTTGCTGGTGGGTGAAACAACAGACTTAAAAAATCCGGGGCTGACGACGCCACCGCCCCGGTTGGCCCGTGCATTAAGGCGGCCTTGAGTATCATATCGGTATCGGGTATCGACACACACAGCCCAGGCATCGGTATCGGGACTGAAAAAGTGGGATCGGTGCACCCCTAATTAAAAGTACAACAAAAAGAATGAATAAAAAATAGAAATATCAATTGCAGAGTAACACCTACATCATTCATTCAAACTTAAGTAAAAATGTGCACCAAATCTAGCTTTTGTGTTCATTTTATTCTACCAGAAAACAAAAAGAAAGCATTGTTCTTACTTCTAATGCCAACCTCTGTTCTCCTGATCCCAGCGTTCTCTGTCTCTTTGGTGGCAGCTCACCTGTAATATCTCCACAGAGAGAGAGAATGGACATCCTGGTTCAAACAAAAAACAAAAAAATCACCAGTTGACTTGACATGATTAATATCATATTAACCTAACTAGAAACCCTTGCCTGTACTTCATTCCACCTAAACCAATCATAAATCTTTTCTTTTTTTGGCAGTGTATAATGGGTAGGCGTATACACTCCCTGAGAAGGAGAAGGAGAGGGAGGGAGGGATGGAGTAGAGTGTAGAGCTGCATCATTACAAACGCCTCCAAGAAGCAGCACCGTAACCTGCAGCGAGGACTGAGGCACGCAGTCTTTCTCTGCAGACCCACACCCGGCACACAGAGGTCGAAACAGGGAGAGAAAAGTTCACCCGAACCGCAATGGGGACGAGCTGAGCCGCAGGCACGAGACAGGCTCCACTGTTGTTATTGTGTGCGCGTGCTGCCTGCCTGCAGGAGCAACGTTTAGCCCTCGCGGCGACAGAGACGTTGGAAGCAGCTAAGCAGTTACCTGAATACCTGCAGTGTTTCACACCAACGTTAGCTCGGACAGAGACGGGACTCGGAGACCAGCTGACCGGGGACGGGGGAAAGTTTCACAAGCTTAGCGCCACTTTAGCGGCTGAACAATGTGGCTGACCCCGACAAAGTCCGTCTCGTCGTCGGTCGCCCTGCTAATCCTGCTGGTCGTCCGCTGGTCCCACAGCGGTAAGTAAACATGTTACATGCTATGTGTGGCTAGCTAGCTCACTCAGTTCAATTTTACATGAAGCATGTTTATATACAAACGCGTCACAGTCCTCATTAGTGGTTTTGACGGTTAACCGGGGATATTTCGCAACATTTTTTTTTCTCGCCCCCGGTTGGTTAGACATTTCTCTGTTAAGGAGCAAATTTTTTTTTTCTTCCTTTTTTTAGTTTTAGTCTCTCCCCAAGAGGCGAACCAGTTTCTGAGAAGGCACAGGCGAGCCAATCAAGTTTTTGAGGAGACGAAGCAAGGACACTTGGAGAGGGAGTGTGTGGAGGAGAAGTGCTCAAAGGAGGAGGCTAGAGAGGTTTTTGAAAACGACCCAGAGACGGTGAGATTATACACAATTTTATTGGACTCTGCAAGCTTGTTCCTTCTTCCGTCAGTGCCCTTTATGAATAATGTGCATGTATAATATATGCAAGAGGCTTTGTTTACATCACGATCACGTTTACTGCAAACTGATGACTGACTGACACCAGACTAATGATTCATTGTCTGGGCTTTTGGTGTTTTTTTGATCTAATACCTTCTGTGAGCTGCTAGCTGTCACCCCTGTTCTCCTGCCAGGGCCCTGTCATCATGTTGTTGTCTGTGTCCTATTGTCTCTGTGATCAACTTTTAGTCAGCTTGACTAACTTCAGTTCATCATTTCCAGTTTTTGTGACACCAGCTCTGTCCACAGACTTTTATGTGCAGAAACGCAGGCATTCAGCTGTAGGATTTGCATCGGCATCTGCCTGGCTTATGTTTTTTGTCAAATATGAGAAACCCCTGGATGTCCTCTGCACCCCTGTATGGTACACTTGCTCACAAAAGCAAGTCAGAGTTGCAAACTGACCTTTCATTAAAGCGATTAGTAACTGTTTCAACTGCTTCATCCAAGAAATAAACAAGATGTGGGAAACATTTTCACACGTTGCGTCACTAATCTGCAGGCATACCTTCTTTTTGTCTCTTGACATTTAGCCACAAAATAAGAGCTGGTGGTGTGTGCTGATAGATTAGGTTCCTTAATCCTCTTATGTTCTACATGTGATACATATGTAGACAAGCACCAGAGACAAATACATCTAATCTGGAACTATACAGCTGTATTTAGAGTCTTTAAACATCAACCTGTGCGCTGATCGTTTCAGGTGTCCGTATATAAAAGATGCTCTAAGAAATGAACCGTTTTTTTCTTAATTACCTGATTAATAAGTTTGAGATTAATAATTGAAAACAAAGGGAGGGGGGGGGGGTATTTTCCAGCATTAAGATAGTAATCCTTTGGCCTTTAACTAACACTCTTTAGGATTTGACGTAGAGAACTGAGAATGTGTAAATGTGGTAATCTATGACTCACAGATTGATTAGATTAGCAAATCAGGGAGACTTGAAGACGGAAAGGGGGACAAAATAAAGGTGACTTCAACTCAAAAATAAAGCCAATATCAGGTAGGAATTTGAAGCAGCATCATGCATACCCATTACCAGACAGATATGTGTTTGCAGTTTTCTGTTTCGTGATATAAAGCTGCAGTCTCATTCAAAGCTACATTATTCATTCAGAAGGTTCCCATTTCTGACTCTGCATTTTTCCTCTGCTGCAGCTTTTTAGCTCTGCAGCGACACAGTCTGAACAATATCTTCTGTGGCATTATACACAGTCAGACCAAGTTTCCCATCTTCTTTCTTTTCTGTGGCATTTTAGAAAGAACTGGTGGAAGATTAGGGTTACTTTCGAGTAACTAATGATGGGATTAAGTTTAGAAACAGCTTTAAACTTGGCAAGTCATCCACTGCATGAAATATTCTGCCTTTATCTGTAGTAATTCTTCCTGAGTGATGGTTTCTTTAAAAGAAAAAAAAACAGCCTGGCCCTTTTTAATTTGGTGCATTGGCTCTCTCTGCAGCAAGTCTCTGTGCCTCCAGGACCTTTTTGTTAGTTTTCTGAAGATTTCGACCTACTTGTGGCAGAGTACTGCAGCCAGGAGCCATGAAGGAAGCAATGGCCATAAGGAATGCAGAACATTTTCAATAAGTCCCTGAGGAAGAAGTGCACAGATTAGTGCTTTTTCTATTTTGTCTAGATATGAGATGTAAATTGCCTTTCCTTTTTAATGTGTGGGTACAGAAAGCAGCACAGAAGTGAATCCATATCCTAGAAAAGATCATGTAATAAAGATTCCCCTGTTAATGTGAATCTATATTCAGATGTTATGTTGTTTAGATTTTAGTTGTGATGCCTGTGAAGCTGAGTAGCTAACCCTTTTTCTGTCTGATTCAGGACTACTTTTATCCCAAGTATAGAGGTAAGCACCATATCCTCCCTCTCTCCACTTGTTTGGCTGTTTATATTTGAGATCTCTTCATTGTGGTGTCCGTTTCTTGTCTTTGTTCAGCCTGTTTGGATAAATTTGGCGATTCTGAAAAGAAAAAGCAGGATCTGATCACATGCGTGCATAGTAAGTTTTCTTTTTAGATTTGGTCATTTATGACTGATCATTCCCTTCTTCTTTTTTTCCTCAAGCTGTCATTGCTCGCTCCTTTTGCTTTCTTTCTGTTTCACATTTTCACCTTGCATACGATACTACATCCAGAGGAAAGCATCTCTCTGTGCTGTCGGGTTGTGCTGCACTGCAGTAACATCGCTCTGCATCTTTCTTCCTACTGGAGTAGAAGTAATCTGGGCCTAATTTCTTTGTCAAATCCAGCCTGCTCTGTTCTGAAGTTACATATGTGCAAGCCCAGGTATTCGTGAGTAACATTGCAGCACTTTGCTACAGTGATGCTGCACATTGGTTAGTGGTAGACACACCCCTTCAGTCGTCACATACTCACGTCTGCAGTTGCTTCTTCGTGAGCTGAATCAGTGATGGAGTGACGTTAAAAAAGAAAAAAAGAGTCTGACGTGAAATGAGGACAGGATTTGTTTTTTGCTGCATCAGGGGTAGAGGAGACCAACCTGGCTTTCGCGCTATTGGCTGTGGAGTCTCCAGGGTGGCTTCCATGACTCAGCTACATCACATGGGCACTTAAAGATACGACAGTGCTTTCAGCAGCGACTGTCGGCACACAATGTCTTCTGCATTACTTTTTTTCCTTTTACCGTCCAGTTCATCCCATCTCCTCCCTGCACTGCAGAATAATGACTCTTTCTGAAGTGCCTCGGTCTCTCTAGTCTTCACAATTAACTTTGAAGTCCCGTTTTTCACAGCTCAAGGTCAAAGTAATGATGGCTGTTTGTTTCTACAAACTATGGTGGCATTTTACTCCATTAGTTGGTGATTGACATAATTAGCTGAATTCAAACAAATCCTGCTCAGATAATTCTTCCTTTTCGGTTTCGTTTCTGTCTGTGGCAAAGGAAGTGTTTTGGAGCAGACGCCTACAATGTGCTGACAGGAATCTTTACTGTCTCACTCAGGATTTCTGAGTAACTGACCTGAGGTCCCTGCTTGTTTAATAAAAGCATCATCAGTCCTTTTAGAAAAGTAATCAGACTGCATTGTGAATCATATTTGTGAGCATTTATAGAGACCTAGCAGTGAGAATAAGAGTCCTTACAAATATGCTGCTTGAGATAAATGCTGATCTTTAACCTCTTAAATGTTAAGGTGAAGGAAATGGAAACCAAGCCAGAGTCATATAGTGTGAAATCGACATGGCTGTAAAGTTGATTCTTTGTGTTTCATGAACTTGTCTCTGTTTTTCTTCTTCAGACTGTCCTTTTCTGTCACTTACTGAACTTGAGCTGACACGCCCAGACTTGTCAAGCATTCAGACTCCCCTGTTTTGATAACTGTAGCAGAAGAAACAAGTCTGTCTTACGCAAGCTTAGGATGACATAGACGACTTAGGAAGAAGTATTCATTGGAAAAGTAAAGTAAACATATTAAGATGCAGTTGGTATCAATTTGATCTTTTCTTTTCAGAGCTGCAGCTCTTGTACTGTGGGAAAAACTTGAATTGGGCATATCCGGGAGGATAGCTCACCCTGCGTTGGGCTATTTATACTCCACTCCTGATCTGCAGAATATGAGAGTTGTCCTTGCTCGATGTTATCTGCTTCATGGTTGCATACAGTGTATGAATGTCACCCACTTTCTTCTGTATCAGCTTCAAGAAGTAACTAATGACACACTTTACTTTCTGCTTGTCTTCGTTTTTGTTCATTTTTCTAAAGACATTCCAGACCAGTGCTCTCCTTCTCCTTGTAATGCCAGAGGTACGGTGCGCTGTGAGGACAAAAAAGGCGATTTCCACTGTCACTGCTTTACAGGCTGGACAGGCACCAGTTGTGAGAAAGGTACGGTCATCATCACATGGCTCGACATTGTGAGCTGGATCTCAGCAGAGGTTGAGTTTTTGCAGCGTCACCTCCGGTGTCTGTGCAGAGATGCCACCACTCTGACCTTGGTTGTGACAGCTGACGCCCATCCCATCCAAAGACAAAAACAGCTGCCTCAAAACACGTTTCAATTAGGTTTAAAGTTGTATATCTTAGTAAAGTAATTAACTTCTTTATATTTATGACAGGGATATGATTACCCAACTGTTGATGGAGTTATTATTCCTGTGTGGGAGAATAGTTTATATTCCTTTGAATGTCATTAACAGGAACTGGAGGATCTCAGCGTTCAAAACGTTTCTTTCTGCAGAGGTCAGCATCATTTCAAGGGATATTACTGTACAAGCAAGAACTGGAAAACATAGTTAAGTTAAATCCAGACCCAATGGGAGGGAGAGAGAGAGGAACATTTCCACTGTGACTCATCCCACCACCTTACTGAGAGAGGAAACTGTAACAGATTTAATTTGACTTGGGCCAGACCTTTTCCAGAACATGACCACTTTGCTCCTTAAACCTCCGCTGTAATCCTCAGCCACAGTTGCAGAGTGTTTTAGTTATTTGTACGGAGTTTAACAAAGTAAGAAACTAATTCATTAGGATTAAGATGTCCCGCACAGGTCAGAAGTTCAGAATTTACTTTCCAAATCATTCTGACGGAAAACATCTTATGCAGGAGCCATTATTAAATCGAGTAAACTTCCTGATGCACAGGTTCAGATTGAATGTTTTTTTATTTCTTCCACCTAGTTTCATGTTCAGTTTCATTGGTTTTTGCTTTTCTGTAGATGTCGATGAGTGCATCAAAAATAATGGAGGATGTGAACATGAGTGCAACAACACTATAGGAAGTTACCGCTGCTCCTGCTACGAGGGTTTCATGCTGGTGGGTCGGCATATGTGCAACGGTAGGCCACAAACCACAGAATCCTTTTAATATAACGGCTGGGGTCCCGTCAGAGCTGCAGCTGCAAATAACTGATTATTAGTGTTGATTTTTTTCTACTTTAAATCCACTTTCAACCTAAGACATTTAAAACTACATTATAATAAACGTAATTCTATTGGATTAATAAAAAAAATATTTTGCACTGTTTGGTCTTCTGATTTAATTATGCCACCATAACACTTTTGTCACCTCTATAAAAGCTTCCAGTGTAATAAAATCACTTTCTTGAGGTTTAATTGAAGTTTATATCACGTTTTAATGTCTTTAAATCAAGCAGTTTTACTGGTTCTCCTAAAGGACTCATTATTCAAATAAATTTGATCTGAAGCACGAACTGCACCTTTCAATTGAGTTTTTAGCAACTGCACTCCTAAAGAAGAGGAAGATGGTTAATATGGTAAATATTTATTGAAAGAACAAATGTGGAGGATCTGAGACTTTACTAAGGATTATAGAGAAAAATATTTGGTCTAATATTACATAATTCACATCTTGCCACTTTACAAGACAGACAAACCTTCTAAAGCTAGACAATTTATTTAGAATAGACCGTCTTCATTCTGAGAGTCAACACCTATTTCTAATCTAAGGAAAGAATATGAAATAAAAGAAATAGGAGAAGAAAAATGTAAATTTTAAATGAGA
Organism: Valencia hispanica; assembly: GCA_963556495.2. NCBI lineage: Eukaryota > Metazoa > Chordata > Actinopteri > Cyprinodontiformes > Valenciidae > Valencia > Valencia hispanica. The sequence goes on along the minus strand of OY747701.1, from coordinate 26,417,491 downwards.
CTACTTCCGTAGAATTGTTAGTTTTCCTGAGAATCTGCTCCAGATAAAGACATGGAGCGATCCATGCTGTAATATTTTTTTAGTTATGAGACCGCCTATACCCCCATGGACATGGATAAGGGGCTCCCTTTGTAATTGTCTCTTTGGTTTAGAGACACATCTGGAGCCAGAGGACAGTGCTGCTTCTGTCAAACTCAGGAGTCCACTTTTTAGATTCGATACAGGTGGTTTGGACATCTAGACAGTTTTCACTTTGGATTCAAACCTGGATTGTAAAGAGTGTGTACAATTGTAAAAAAATTAGCACACGGTACAATACAAAACAAACATTTAGCACAACCACAGCTTTAGAGCTTGGCCCTAGGTCCTGGTGACCCAGTTTAGTCCAGTTTCTATTTTGAACGGAAGTATTGTTTGGAGGACGGATCTTGTACTAGTTATAACAACCTTTTATGTGAAAACAGGGGCGCGTGCAATTCTGAGAAGATTTTTAGTTATTGTCAAAATCATGCAGTCAATACCAATTACAAAGTTCTTCTTTGTTTACATGGAAGAATTTTATAGTTGTGTCACTTTATGCTTAACTATAGCAAATGGTCTGCTGTAGCTGTTCTTTATATCCAAGTTATATCCCAATGTTACCAATTAACAAGCAGCTTTACATTCAATATGTTGACACTTTTAAGTATTAAACTTCCTATAGTTAATTATGGATCATTTGAATTTGAAAGAACTGAAATGGATAGCGTTTGTAATCTCTTGTTTTAACTAATCTCAGTGAGTCTAATGCAGCTGTAGATGGTGTTCTAATGCTTAGAATGGTAACATAACAATTTAAAGATCATAAAAAAAACCACATTTTGTTTCATTTTAGATGTCAACGAGTGTGAGGATGCAAGTGTGTGTGGAACAGCTCTTTGTCAGAATAACGAGGGCAGCTACGATTGCTTGTGTGAGGACGGCTACGTCTATGACAACGAAAGCAAAAGCTGTGTTGGTGAGTACGTGTGGCCATTCGCAACGAAAAGAATTGGGCCAGTTTTGTTTGATCTGGCACAGCAACATTGTTTGCCTCAGCAGGCTCCTAATGAAGGTTCGTTATAGGTCATGAAAAGAAAGCAAAAGTATTTTAGAGAAATTTTCCACAAGTAGGTAATAGTTTGATGTTGTCTAGAGTGAAAACAGAGTGTTTTGTTTTTAATACTTTAAAGTTTTCCTACCTAAACAATTGAAGAACACATGGGAGCTAGCAGAAGTTATCTTTAAAGGAGTCATAACCTAGTATTACCTTGGATACCCACGCTCTATTATAGTCTTTCAGGCCCTTCTAAAAGAGAAAAGTTGAAAAAAGTGAAAAAAATAAACACAGAGCTCCTCTGACCCTTATTTCTGAAGGCATTATTGTCTCGCGAGATCTGATGCGATACTTTGGCTGTCGTGGACGGTCATAGTAATAATGCAAATGAGGGACGCGTTGATTGGTGGCAGGAAGGAGGTGGGTTGACACCGCAGGTAACGCTTCAGCATATCTAACCCATATCTATTACTCCCGCTAGCATACAATAGCCACATTAGCAGTTAGCTGCTGTTTGTTACACACAGCAGAGCAATAAAAACACAGCCTTACCGTTTCAAATGCAGGCAAGTCTCTGATTGTTGGAATGGCCCCTTTTTCCAAACGGAGCTTCGATGCCAACTTCACCTGACATTGTCTCAAATTCGTAAAGGATTCTGGCATAAAAAAATAGAAAAATATTTCCATGTTGATTCTGGTAGTCAACCTCAGAGCAACTCACGTGTGCACTACGTTTCTGGCAGAAATGGTTTTAGCTGATTAAAATAAAAGGCTGACACGAATATGTCTTCTGCATCTTTCACGGTCAAGTTCGTACTTCGAATCGGTGATGTGTCGGTCGCGAACGAACCGGCTCTAAGAGCTAACTCTTTGAAGTGAACGATGGGAGCCGGCTCATCATTGGGAGCCGTGTTTTAATTTTTTTTCACCCCCCCCCCGGCTTGTTTTGGTACATTTGGTAGACATCGTGTTGCATTAATACTGGTAATACATACACTTTAAGCGACAGAAATTGTGAGGAGCCAAAAGAGCCAGATCTTTATGGTAAGTCAAGCCAAAAGAACTGGCTCTCCAAAAAGAGCTGGAATTCCCATCACTAGAATTCAGTAATGGCGGCGCTCGACTGAATATGAGGGGGAGAGGAGAGAGAGGGAGGGCGGGCTTCCTGCAGCATAGGTAGGTCTGCGATGTCTATATATGGTATATCCCGCGCCGACTTGACGTCAAGTCGGCCAGAAATTAAAGTCACGTATTTGAGTGCTCGTGCACGTGGGCTGGTGGACGAACCCAGGGGTAAACAAACGCTTCACTTTTAAATATCGGCTTCCCGGCCAGTGTTTAATCGTTAGACAATCATAACCTACCTTTTTTCTAATGGAAAAGTGAAAATTACAGGTCATGACTCCTTTAAAAGAGCCACAGATTGTTTTGGTTCTCTTAAGACATAACAGCAAATCAGCTAGTTACATATTTTGTAATTCCATGTATTTTTAGAGCTTAATGTATATATCTGTTCTGCTGTGTCTGTACTGGATGACAAAGACATTATATCCCAAGAAATGCAATAAGATACTGTAAAAAAAACAAAACGCATTTTATCTTGACAGTTGTTATAAGATAAAGCAACAACATTATCACATGATGGAAATATAGAATGAAAGCCAACAATGACTTGGTGGGAACCAGACTTTGCATAACCTCAGAGTCCCTCCTCAGAGGATTGAAGTTTATTTAAGCAAACCTTAAATGGCCATGTAAGGTTGTACGTGAAGCACAAAAGTCCTACCCGGCCAACGTCAAAGACCACTTCACTCAAGTGTTGTGTGCATTCCTTCTTGTGTTGAAATGAAAGAAAACCCTCTTTCTTTCAGTCTCGTCGAACACTTTTCTGTTTTCGGTTCCTGGAAGTTATGTTTTGCCTGAAAGTGCTGATGTTACTTTGATAAGATCAGGAACTCTCTGCCTCCCTGTAATCTTGGCACCACAAACATTCTTCTCTTTAATCCATTCGACCTCTGTTATCACTTACAGATGTGGATGAATGCGAGTCTGGCGTTTGCGAGGAGGAGTGTTTGAACATTCCCGGGAGTTTCCGTTGCTTCTGCGACGGTCGTCAGGGCAGGAAGCTGGGACGGGATCTGAGGAGCTGTAAGGTAGTCGGATCAGGTTCTGTTCTTGCTGTAAACCAAGAATTAAAATCTACTTACTTTATCATTACATTTAAGTTAAATGGTTTATAAGTACACCTGAGAACTCATAAAAATAACTAAAGCGTTTTACTCTTATAAAAAAACTGAACTACTTTAAATAAAATAATCTCTGCTGGTTTTCCAATTGCACTTCCATACTTTGGTTGGTAGAATTGGTACATTTCTGAAAGAGAATCAATAATTATCTTACTCAAGTGTGCAGACAGTCTTGAGGACTGAAGCTTATGTACTTTTATCATTTCATAAAGTACCTCATAATATCATTGTTTTGGTTTGTTCTCCAGCCTATAACACCCTGTACGTCGCCTTCCCTGAAGAGAAATCCTCGTTCTCTTTATTTGGGTCGCATGTTCAGCGCCGTGCCCATTGTGCGGCTTCGTTTCCGCCGCAGGGTTCACACGGGGTAAGAACATTTTCCTCATCTCAAGCTAATTATCAGTAGTTTTTTCTTGACAAAAGTGTGAAACTTACTTAATGTACTGCAAACATAAACAAATGAATCACCGTTTGCTAATATTGGTGTGCGGGGCTGTCTTTAGTTTGAGCTAAATTTGTAATTTTCCAACAAGAAACTTTTCAACTCTGGAATTATGAAGTATGATGTTCATTGTTTGTGGCATTGTACGGGAATTGTTAGCCAAACAAAACGAAAACAGCTGATTGATTTTGAAGGAGTTTATGATCGGTTTTTAAATTCATTCGTTACTTTCTTTTTTATTTTATTGTGCTGCACCAAATAAAAAAGATTAAAGCTCCTTGTGTTTCGGCCAATATTTTTTTTTAACCTATTTATTTGATATATTTTGACTCCTACTGTAGGATCCTAAGTGCAATTTTAGATTAATTAATGGTTTAAGTTATAAGATAAAGATTTCATGTTTGATTTCAGTATATTTAAAATAGGTATTATTTTATATGATCTAAAAGAAGAAAGCTTTAAACTACTTAATTTGATTTTACATAAAGACGTGTTGTAGCCTTGAGAGAGAATAGTGTGACTCATACATAATTTGCATAATTGATTGGTGTGGCACATTTTTTCACCTGGACAGACAGACAGGCAAGCGGGGATTAGAGCCACACAGTTTTTCTACCTCATTCTCTTATTTGATTTGTTGGACATTCATTCCTTTTTTTCTTCTTTTTTTTCATATTGTGGAGAACTACTGTACTTATCGTTTAATTGTAAGGAAAACGTTAAACTGATAAGCAAGGATCCTGTGGAGTTTTTTACAAGTTTTTGTGGACAACAAAGAGGGATTGGAGCGTCAAACTAAGGCTTTATTGTTAAGGAAACTACACCTACCATATTTGTTTCTCTCTATTCCTTTTTTCCTGTCTTGATCAGTTTCTCTGCAGAGTTTGACTTCCGCACCTATGATGGTGAGGGAGTGATCTTCTTTGCAGGAGGCCACCTCAACAGCTCCTGGATTGTGCTTGCAATGCACCAAGGGAAGCTGGAGCTGCAGCTGAAGTACGGCGCCGTCAGCAGAGTCACCAGCAGCGGGCCTCTCGTCAATGATGGCCAGTGGAGAAAGGTTGGGAGCTTCTGTTCAGAGGCTTGAACATCAGTCACATGACATGTAAGTTTAACTTACTGAAATGATCTTGAATATCTTCACACAGATCTCAGTGGAGGAGCAGGGTCGGAGTCTTGTGATAAAGATTGACAGGGAGGCTGTCATGAAGATCGCTGTAAATGGGGATCTGTTTACCCTGAAGAAAGGCATGCATGAACTTAACCTCACTGTAGGAGGGGTTCCTTTCAGAGCGGATGGCCTCATCAATCAGGTGTTTATTTGTATGTGCTTGTTAGCTTTCCTGATCCAACACTAAAGTTAGATGTTCTTCAGATGTTTTCCAACTGTCCTGACTTTAATACATAGATAAATCCCCGCCTGGACGGCTGTATGAAGGAGTGGAGCTGGCTGACGGGTGAAGACACCTCAATCCAAGAAACCATTCGATCCAATGACAACATGCAGTGCTTCAACTCTGAGGTTCCTGGGGCATATTACCCTGGAGGAGGCTTCGCTCTCTTCAACATCAGCAATGGTGATCACTCTGTCCTCCATACAATTAGAGAAAACTCAGAATGATTGGACTTTAAGAGTTTAAAACTGAACTGCATTACAAAAGTGGTAGTAGTTTAAAACCATAACTTTTTAAAACCTTGGTAGACAATTAATAACAGATACAACCTCATCCCTAATGTGCAAAAGCATTGGACATTGCACAACAAAGTGTAATTTTTCATTCCTGAATCACTAAGTTCATTGTTAGATCATTTTGATGACTGTAGGCTGTGTGCTACAGAAGTTCAGAACCTGCTGCTCTAACTTTCTGTTCTCCTCTAGAGTCAAAGAACCTCAGCATCCAGATGACCCTGCGTCCACTGTCTGGTATCGGAGTGCTGTTTGCGCTGGTTCACCAGGACAAAGTGCTTCTCTCTATCGCTCTGTCCGACTACAATCCCACGACAGACGAGTGGAGAGACGTGAGTGATTCATATGTTGGTTCGCGCATCCATTCAAAATATTAGGAAGTGTCCTTGGAAAAAGAAAACTGATCCTTTTTGTTTGTTTTCAGTTCATTCTGGTCTCTGTAGGCAACGTTGTTATTTCCAGCTCTCCTGCCCCCCTGTGCGACGGTGAGAGTCACAAAATCCAGGTGACCATCTCAGGTAACCAGACTCTTCTTCTGGTAGACGGTCAGCCTGGACGAAATGAAGAATCAGAATACACTACAGATATCTTCTCACATTCACGGATCTTTCTAGGAGGTCTCCCAGGTGAGGACCAACTCTCTGGTATAAGATTTGGTGGCAACGAGCAATTTTCTTATTTTTTTTATTTTATGGGTTATCCACATTTACTAGATAAGTTGATAAAGTCTCTAAACATCTTTATGCAGACCTTTTCCCAAAAATGTGAATATCATGGAAAAGTTGATTTATTATAAGTTTATTTATTTCCATAATTTCATTCAAAACTTTAAACTTGCATATATTATTCAGGGCCCACAACTTAAACAATTTCAAGTATCTAGTTGTTCATTTGTACATAATTTGGGCTTCCAGCTCATAAAACCCACGAAAACAGGAATTCAAAAACTTAGAATACTGTGAAGAAATCACCATTTACTTCTCAGTTTTTGCTGAAAAACAGAAAGAAATTAGGATCAAACCAATCAAAATATGGTACTTTCAAAACGATATGTCAATCTTCAATACTTTGTAGGGAATCCCTTTCCCCTAATCACTGCCTTGATGCACCGTGGCATTGAGGCAATCAGCCTGTGGCATCGCCTGGGAGATATGGAAGCCCAGATTTTCTTGATGCTTGCCATCAGCTCTTCTATGTTTTTGGGTCTATTGCCCCTCATTTTCCTCTTGATAATACCCCATAGATTATCAATGATGTTGCACCCCAAATCATGACTGACTGTGGATATTTCACACTGGATCTCAAAGAGCTTGGGTTCTGTTCCTCATCCGTCTTCCTCCTTGATTCCCGAATGAAAGACACACTTTACTTTCATCGCAAAAGAGGACCCTGGACCACTGGCCAAAAGTCCAGTCCTTCTTCTCCTTGGCCCAGTAGAGACGTGTCTGAATGTGGTGATTGTTGAAGCTGTGACTCCCGCCTCATTCCACTCTTTCTGGATCTCTGCCAGATTCATGAATCTTCTCTGTTTGATAATCCGCTGAAGCCCACGGTCAGCTCTTCTGCTGGTGCATCTTCTCCTGCCACATTTTGTCCTTCCACTAGACTTTCCATTGATATGCTTGGACACAGCACTCTGTGAACAGCCAGCCTCCTTAGCTATGAGCTTTTGTGGCTTACCCATCCTATGGAGGGTATCAGTGATGGTCTTCTGGCCAGTTGTCAGGTCTGCAGTCTTCCCCATAGACCCTATAGTATTCATGCCCTGTAAAATTTGGGCTGATTTCTTCACAGTATTCTAATTTTTTGAATTCCTGTTTTCGGGGGTTTTATGAGCTGGAAGCCAAAATTATGTACAGATAAACAAATAAATACTTGGAATCGTTTAAGTTGTGGACCCTGAATCTATAATCTATGGAAGTTTAACATTTTGAATCAAATTATGGAAATAAATCAACTTTTCAATGATATTCTAATTTTTTGAAAAGGGTCTGTAGATGTTTGATAACGGGCCTTCCAATATTCTGCATAAAATAAACTTTATCAAGCTTTATTTTCAGTATTTTTTACAAGAATGTGTTAATTAGCTTAAGATTGTCCCTGTCAACAAAACATTACCTTACTAAACAAAATCAATAGTGCATTGTTTCATTTTGCTTGATTTCTACAGTTTTCTCTATTTCTGAGCTGTCTGGTAGAGTAAATAAAACAAAGTCCCACTGTTTTAACATAAAAGTAACTTTGAACCTTTAATCGTACATCAGAGCAGTAATTAACACTGCTTTGTGTTGCTGGGTTGGGTTCTTGTTTGCCAAGTGGCAGATTCAACAGCGGTAGTAAAACCTTTTTGTATTGCTGACTCACATGTTTTCATTTGTTCCCTCAGATGTTTCTCTGGTGTCCACGGTCGTATCGGCGCCCTACAGCGGCTGCATGGACATCACGGTGAACGGACAGTCTCTGGATTTGGACAAGGCCATCGCCAAACACGACGACATCCGTTCTCACTCCTGCCCCCTGCTGAACTCTCAGCTGTGACAACAACCAGTCTATAAGCAGGTCTTTGACTTGATGGGGAAGATTTCCACTAAAATTCCAAAAGCTTTGATTCATTTGGAGATTTAACCCCCCCACACACACACACGTTTTTCGAATTGGCACTGCTGCATAGATTGCTAGGATTTTCACAATTTTTACATTTCTATGACCCAGTATTTCAGATGGCAACTGAGCAGGAAAATCCCCTGAACCCGGCAAGGAATATGGCAATACATTTTGTATTTTGTGTCGGCCACCGATGTATTACTGGCTTGTTAGGCCACCAGAACACAGCAGAGGATTTTCAGAGCAGTGTTAAAGTGTTAGTCTGTCTGGTCGGAGTTCTACTCATGCTACCTTTGTTGAAATACAGATTAATTTTAATGACTCTGCTGGCATGTCCAAAGCTTGATTAAAGGGAGTGCTAACAAGTGTTTAGTAAAAGAAGAACCCTACTCTACCCTGCTCAGAGATCTGGTGTCATCGTCTGGTGCTTAAACGTCTCTGAGTGTCTGGTGCATAATAACGTGTTGATTGTGAACCTAGTCTCATATCTGCCCTTAAAATGCTGAATCTCCTCTTGAGCCACAGCGTCGAAACACAGCTTTGTGTTTTGTTGATGACCTTGCACATGGTTGCAGGTAGAAATGGACTGCAATGTGAAGCAGTTTTTTTTTTTGTTTTTTTTTATGATTTCCTCTCAATTACAAAAGCACTTCATGTCTGTCTGCAACCTTAAAAATCAACCATGTGCCTAGAAAACAACAGCCAACCCAAACTTGTCGACAGCTTCCCTCTGATCAGGTGAACCGTTTTGCAACGGCGCGGTACTGTAACAACTCAAGATGAAATGATCTCACTGCAGTGAGCAGCCTGTGCGTTGTCCAGGTGGATTCTAATCGTTTAAAGCACTGACCTGATTGTTTAACCTTAATCACTTACTTCATCACAGCGTCCCTAAGAGTCACCCGGTCACAGTTAAAACCTGCCATATACCAACCTGATGTCCACAGAAGCACAGGAAGACAGGGAGGGGCAGTGTCCATGAGTGACAGACAAAGCACTGCATTAATCGCACCACACAAGCTACTGAGAACAAGAAGAGTGCGCTGTATTATACTGTGTGTAAATAATGTTACTGTAAAATGCTTTAGAAATGACAGAAAGCAAACACTACCTTCCGCTGCAATATTTTGGAATCGTTTCAACAAAGACAATAAAGCCTCTCAGTCTTGAGTGTGAGGAAAAGTTTCAGCAATAAGTTTGTCTGCCTGACGCAAGAAACGGAGAGGTGAGAAGAACAATAGCCTGGAATCAAAGTAGCATCAGTCCTTAGGAGCTCGTTTTAATTTATTGGTGCTGAGCAAATCAAAACGCATAAAAACTGAGAATGTCAGAGGAGCATTTTGACTTGAAACGCCAAAAGGGCTCCGGTGTTATTTTACATCCCTGTCATTTTCTAGTGTTCTTATGAATGAATGCAAGAGTATCAAGTTTGACCTTTTTATTGTATTTTTTTATCATGTGTTGTATCTTGAACCTTTCCCATATTTTTTATTTTTCACTTTAAACTGCCAGTATGTGTACAATGCTGCGAGATGTCTTTTCTTTTTGAGTTTGACCTTCCCTTAAACCTATTTAAAAAATAAAATCAGCTGTATGAACATTATATCATAGAGTAAAATTGTATTTTCAAACAGAGTTGTTCACCGTGTGATCTGTTACAATTGAGTCCTATTACAGGGCTGCACCTTGCTTTGAGTTATTTTTTAATTACAGATAAAGATTCAATTCATTTATGCTGAAAATGTTTTAGTTTATAAGACAATGTAAAACTTTTTAAGTCAGTTAAAAGTGTGCAGTCTGTTATCGATATAAGACAAATAATTTGCTCATGATAATGAGGTTAATTTAAAAAAAACAGCAAGTACTGGGTCAACTTTGAGTTCAGGAACCTTAAGTTCCCATCAGTCCTGTGAGAGTAAACACTACGCATCTAAAATACAGTTGAGAAACATGTTTGTTGAAAGTGTGCTGATGCAACAGACTGTTGTGGCCCTTTAAATTGCAGCGCACCAACGCATAGACAGCAGCACAAGAAGGGGAAATTTATAGTCAGGTTTTTTTTAACGATAAGGACAAACTGCTGATCCAGCCTGACAAAGACCAGCTGGAGCAGAGGGAGTTGCAGAACCACATTTTATTGCTTTTGACTTAAACAAGATTATCTCAATTTTTTTTTTTTTAAACATACAGCAGCTGGAACTGTACAGTGAAGTCATCTAGTAGTTGACTCAGTAGTACTACTGATACTTAAAAGGAAAAAAACATTTCTGGGAAATACACACATTTCTTGTTAAACACCCTGGAGCTTGTGTTACATCAGGTTGATTTTCTGCCTGCTACAGAATCTCTTCAATAATTACTTTTAGGTACATCCCTCATTTTTGTTACTTCAGCTTTAGATGTCAAGGTATGCACCACTAAAACACAAATGTTACCCCATTCTTCTCATCTGTCCCAGAAAGCAAGAAAATAGGTGTATTTTCCAAAATCTAGAATATAATATTCATTCCAAGCCCTTACTGCACATATATATAAGTCAGAGGTTAAAACACTATTTCATAGCAGCAGATACAGAATCCCAACAGTTTACACACGTCAATAATGTATACATTATATTGACTTGAGTGCACATTAAATAGTCAACACGCATTAAATAAGAGCAACATGAACATAATCTAATCTCCATTTCACATTTCAAGACAGCCCTTTTAATACAGATGATCTATACATTTATCTATACATTTATCTAAACGAGAGAGAGATCAGATCAGTCAACTGTTCTTTAATACAGTAAATTCATAGCATCCATCAGCAACTGAGAGACAACTTGAGACTTAAAAAGGGTGACAGTTTTGGAAATTTGCTTACTCACTTTAAAGTTGTTTTCATTTTATTACCACAGGAAATATTGTTACAGATATACAGTGGGGCAAAATAGTATTTGGCAGCCACCATTGTGCCAGTTTTCCCAGATGAGGTCTGTAGTTTTTTATCTTAGTTACACTTCAAATGTCAGACAGAACGTGAAAAAAATTACAGGATATCACCCTGAAAGATTTTTAAAGAACTTGTTGGTATAATGGTGCTAAGTATTTGGCCAATAACAAAAGTTCACCTCAATCCTTTGTAAAGTAACCTTGGTTGGCATGACTGTAGGTCATGCCAACCAAGGTGCCAACCAATCGTGTAGTTCTGGGCGGTTTCCTCGCTCTCCTCACCATCATGTGTACCCCATGAGGCGAGGTCTTGCATGGAGTCCCAGGTCGAGGGAGATTGACAGTGATCTTATATTTATTAAATTTTCAAATTATTTCTCCAACAGTTGATCTCTTCTCATCAAGCTGCTTGCCTATTGTAGCTTGGCTCATCCCAGTCGTGTGCAGGTGGTCTTGGCCATGGTGGAGATTGGAGTCTGGCTGTTTGAAGGTGTAGACAGCTGTCTTTAATACAGATAATGAGTTCAAACAGGTGCCATTAATACAGGTAATGAGTGGAGGATAGAAGAGCTTCTTAAAGGAGTAACAGATCTGAGAGGGGCAGAATTCTTGCTTGTTTGTAGGTGTTAAATACATATTTTCTGCAGCATTATACAAATGAATTCTTTAAAAATCATACAATGATATATCCTGGATTTTTCTTTTACATTCTGTCTCTCACAGTTGAAGTGTACCTATGATGACAATTACAGACCTCTCATCTTTTTAGGTGGGACAACTTGCAGAATTGGTGACTGCCAAATACTTATTTGCCTCCAAGTATGTAACCCCACAGCCTTTTTTAAATTGTGTTTCCAGTCTTTGAGGTAAAATAAACAAGGAGACAGAAAAAGGGCCTAGTTTTTTTATATCCTAATGAACAGAAATTGTAATTCAGACATTTACCGTTCCCCTGTTTTCATTTTAAAGGTCTCATACTTTGACCAATTTTAAACTGTAAGAGAAGATAAGATCATGATAGGAATGTTGGACTGCAGACATGTGGTAAGGTGATTTGCAGCGATCCTTCATAAATAAAATCCCATATTTTAGTGTCAGCTGGAGCCTCTCTCAGAGGAGTTTGCTGACTTCCTTTACTTGTTTGGACTTTCTCCACATATTGGCTGATCAGCCAAACTAACTGTAGAGGGCAGAGGTCGAACTAAATAGTTTTGTTATCCTACAGGGTCAAACAAATCCGATTCTAATCTATTTTTACCTGTCAATTTTTAAAATAACATTTAATAATATTAGCTTTTTATTCATTTTAATTAATATTCAATCTGAACAAGCTCAACAGAGAACTGCATATAAAAAATGAAATTAAACGGTTGCACTTAAAATACAAATAGCTCACCTGCTGTGACCTGAACGTGCAGTCTCACAAGTTCCTCCTGCTCCGCATGGAACTGAAATGCGCATCCGTTTTTGTGTGTAATCAAATAGTGCGATTGCTGAGGTCATTTTCATGAGGTTTTCGATTTTTGCCTTGGACACATGACTTCTTATGGAGGTTTAGATGTTGTTCTGGAGGCTTAATCCGCGCTCCACTGCCACAAAGGAGACTGAGATTAAGCGTCACTTCAGCCAAAGTTTTGAAATCAAGGAACGTTTCTCCAACTGAAGTGATCAGAAGTGGGAAAACGCAGCATGCACCAGTGGTTGGCACAATACCGGGCTCTCAGGACGACGCGCTCCAAAGCCTCAGTAACTCTTCAACGCTCTGTCAGCTTGCGGTTAGAGAGATGTATTGAGTACGGTGTCCAGGTCTGAAATGCTCTCATGGGATTGATTTAGTTCCTGTTACCCCGTGCGTAAAGTTGAAAATGTCTGCGCGTTTGCACCAAGTGGTCAGAGGTGTGAATACTAAACTGTCAGAATGATGGACAGCCTTCAGATTTTTCCCTCACTGTTTAAAAAAAACTGGTCGAATACGGAAATATGGGTTGAGCTGCCTTGGCAGGGGTCTGTGCTCTCCATGTGCTTTTCTAGTTGATATGGTGGTAAGTTGTTTTTCAGGGTAGCAGGCTACTTTCAGTCTTATTCAGACTCTACCTTTATTAGTGACCAATCATAATTTAAAGCTACAAAAAGATGACTAAGCAGATTTCCTCAAATGACACCACTGGAAATAAACTGTCTATATAAAGATATATGTCTATCAATCTGTGTCTGACATGGGTTAAACTCCATGGGACACGTGCAAACACAGAATTGAAATGTAGTTGTGAGTTTTCCCTCTACAAAGTCAGCCTACAAAAAGTCTTGTGCTACATTCAGCCTGAACCGGGTGAAGACATCCTTCTCCAACTCTGCCTCCTCTTCCACCTCGATGCGTGTTTGCCAGGCTCAGCAGGCATATGGCGGAGGCTTCTCAAAGGCGCTGTAGGAGGATCCATAGAGGACAGGAGCGTTGGGAGTCAGCATGTAGCCTCCTGGGTCCTGGGTGGCTCCCTGAGGCTGTGGCTGGGTGGGAACCTGGGAGGGCTGCTGGCTCTGGCTCTGCTCAGAGGGGCAGACGCCAGAGCCTCCGTCAGGGATAATCTGGGGAGTGGCAGGTGTCTGGTAGCTGGTGCTGGAATGCTGAGGGGGGGGGGGGGAGATGAGAAACAGATTAAAAACTCCAAAGTAATCTTAGGTGAAATGTCCTTTTCATTTGTTGGATCTTTGTAGTGTGGCCAAAGAAACGTCAACTAAGATTTAACAAATTATTTCACCTTAAAGCATCAACCAGACCATCTGTTATGCATGTGGATTTTCATGTGTCAGAGGAACACCAGGACAAGACAAAGCTTCTCATTGCTAGTGGTCATGCTTTGGTACCTGCATGGGTGTGGGGTAGTTTGGGTAGGCAGGCAGAGCCTGTCCTGAGGGACAGAAGCCGGAGTAAGAGAGCATGTGCTGGGTCGGATTGTACAGGATGTGGGGAGGTGGCGCAGGGCTCGGAGCAGTCTGAGGAGTGGGCTTCTGCTGCCGGAATGAAAATAATAATCATGAAAGTAATGACAGTCTTAGAAGAAGTGAGGTATCATTATAGAAGGTTTGGAAACATAAATAACATTTAGCAAAATTAAAACAAGGACTTGCATAAATAATCTTTTAAAGTGATCTAGTTCTGCGGGCTTTCAAAAGATTTGAGGGGACTTTTCTTCCTGATTATTTTCAAGAAAAACAAACACGTGTTTTGTTTACCAAGCAACTTAAATTTGACCATTAAATATTTCGGGCAATAAAAGCCCCCTAAACTCAAGGTTCTATCAGCGTATAATAATTGTAGGTGGATCAATAAACTGAATAAATTAACTGATAAATTAATTTATCTCACTAAATAAGTCCAAACAGTGAAAAAAATACTACATGGAATACTTAACATACAAACTAATATAAGGGTTTATATCTGTTTGAACTTTCAGGATTATGGCGCTCAGATAATGAAAACCCCAAATTCAGTTTCTCAGAAAATTTCAATCTTGTAGGTGTTAAAACACAAGATTAATGTTATGGGCATGTTGTGACTTGACAGTTGTCCAGCAGACACTCGTCGACACCTGGCCTGACCTAATCCAAGAGGAATATGAGAAACACCAAAGCTAACGGTGCAGATGAGCTGAAGGTCGCTATTGAAGCAACCTTAAGTTCCCTGACACCTCAGCAGAGTCACAGGCTGACTACCTCCATGCTGTGCCATATCAGTGCAGTAATCCATGCCAAATGAGCCCCAAACAAGTACTGAGTACTGCATATACTATATAGTACTTTGACATACTTTTGACTAGGCTTAGATATCAGTATAAATACTCCTTTCTTTTTGGTGTTATATAATACTTTAATTTTCTGATCAATTGATTTTTTTAAATATAACATGCAAGTCATAATCATCAACACTAACAGAAATATAGACGTATTTAGTAACATGTTTTGCATCCAGTGAGCCAAATTTTTGTGCAAAAAGTCTTAAAGCAGTGTGATTCAGTCGTTTTCATATCTCTCTTAATGTCTTTTAAATTTTTCTTTGAACATTGGTTACTTATCTGACTACTTTTGCTTCACTCATTTACCGGGGACTGGTTGTTGTTTGCTACATTATAAAACTATGCTCTGTTAATTATTTCAAGCAAAAAAAAAAACTTTATTGAAATACAGCAATAAACTTAGCAAAACAAAAAACAATTTTAAATTTGAAAACAGGACTTTTAGTTATTGTTTCTCTGTGCTGATAATTTCTTTGGCTGACACTCCTACTTTTATACTCCACTTGTCCGCCTTCTTTATTTTTGCTAAACACACATTGTACAGTATAGTGTCAGCAACAATTGTTAAATTAGGCATTATTTCAGGCAGTTCAGTTTTCAAAGACACATGGCAAGCTTGTTAAAATAACATATTAGCCATGCAATGTTCATATACTGTAATGAAACAGATGTCTGGAGTTCTTCTTCTTCAAAGCCTGCAGGCAATTAAAGGTGCAGTATTATATAAAACTCCAACATCTGTGCCAGCCACATGGGGTATTACACATATTAATTTAACTCAGGACTAAGACCACCTTTACATTTTTTCCTTTTTAAATACTTCTGTGGCTTTTTCCCTTCAAATAACCTTTTTTTTCCAGTATTGTAGTTCTTCTGGGCTTTCTGCTTACCATATCCTTGTATGCTCCGAGGATGGCGGCATCGATGATGCCCAGGAACAAGGCGATCACGTTCAGCACCACGGAGGCCCACAGCAGCCGGTACAGGTGGACCACATCCCAGCAGCTGCTGACCCCCATGAACACATAGTAATGGGTGTAGTACTCTGTGCTGGAAGAGGAAGAAGGCAGCTGTGAGCCATGAAGAAGGGCTTTTAGTGTTTTAAATCTTCTCGTTATGAGCTGCAGGCATCTAAACCTGGCAGGAAAAGCACATCTGTAACCATTAATACTGACAGGCTCATTTTTACTTTGGTAATTTGGTCAGAATCTGAATTCACCTGTTTGCTATATACTGTATTTTATTGTCCTGATATATATATATATATATATATATATATATATATATATATAAATATATATATATATATATATATATATATATATATAAAACTACACAGCTATGTGGTAGAAACAATAATGAACGCCTGTTTCCCAACAGTACTGCCTGTAAGTTGGTGGTACACCATTGGCTTTTTATCAGTGCACAAGTGATACCCTGGACGAGCCTCTGCCACTGAATCCCTTTTATTTTATTTTTCGCTGACACTATAAAGGTTCCTCAAACTACATTTTAAAGTATTAGGACTCAGGATTTGGTCTATACTCACAGAAATTGATCTTTATTTTTGCACTAATTTGTGATCTACAAGTCATAAACCAGGTGAGCCTTATAGACCAGACACACTGTGCTGATATCCCTTCATTTACTGTCTTCCGTTTGTTCAAGATTGGGTCATGGGAGTAGTGACAAGCTCACTCTCATTTACCAGCATCCCAAAAGGTGTTCCCTGGCCTGGAAGGATATATAGTCTCTCCACAAAGTTTGGGGTCTTTATACAGTGAAACATGCCTGGAAAACAACCACTGGATGTACCTATGAAACATCCTGATTGGATGCTCAAACCAGTTCAACCGTATGCTGATATTTAGCTAAAGAACTTACTCCAGGGCCCTCATTCATCAAACGTTTGTAGAACTGTCCTATATTTTATCCTACGAATTAAATTTAGAATGTTCCTATGAAGAATCAGAAGTTGGATTTATCAAATATGCGGTGGCCACAAGTTCCTCCGCAATCATCTGTTGATAAATCCCACATGTGCGTACCTAGGTGATCGTGGCCGTTCATGGTCATTTGTACACAGAAATGCCCTCAATTAACCATATTTAATCACACCACAACCTGTGACCCATACATTAGGCCCAATCCTTGCGTTCTTCCTGAAAATAATGGCCAAGAGAGCGAAAAAGGGAAGTTCAGTAACACCAAGATCAAGGTGAAATATACATGGGTCAAAAAAAAAAAAGTCATGATGAACAGACTCTCTGAAAATTGTCATAGTTAACACAAATTCATTTTAACACCGATTGTTTTTGCCCTTTATCAGTGGTTCCTCTGCTTCATGACCCCCCCCCACCTGCAGCATTTAGCAGTTATATTCCTGCTGCAGACATAAAAACATGTGGCAAAGAATCGTTTCATTTGCTGTTATTCACTTCTGTAGAAATACTTAAGTTCTTTGAACAAATCAAATCAGTTAAATTTGTCCCGGACATTTCTGTTTGGTTCTATCAGCTCAGGGGTGACCAATAACAACGGAACAGAACACTGCCTGGGAGAAAGTGAGAGAGGCAGCCAATGCTGTTGGGACAGTGGAGAGGTTCCTGTTGGAAATAAAGGAAATAATGGTTCAATATCAAACTGAATACAATAAAACGTCCCTTAGCATTCAGCAGGGCCGGATCGTCTACCACGGGGTGCAGAGATCACCACATTTGACATGCGTGTGGCCAGCGTTTTTGAAGACACTGCTTTGGCTGGCATCAGTATGCATGGAGACAGCGACAACCTGCTTCACTAATAAGCAGGATCATCCAGTTTCCACGGTACAGTTTGCAAACCTTTTATTTATGAGTGTAACAACCATAGACTGTATGGTAACAACATTCTTTTAAACTGAAGCGCTTGATGTGACAAGAAAAAAAAGTATACATCTCGCACCCCCACCCCCAGATTGCAATTCACAGGATCTCCATTCATGATCAACCCCAATATTTAATAATTAATTTTTTGGCAAATTTCTAACATTTCCTGAAAATGTAATCAAAATCTGTCCATTTTATTTTGCTAAAAGACAGACAGTGATAAACTGATGAGATAAATATTCTGTGAAAGTAAAACTGTTTCAGTGTTGCAGTTCCCCCATTCTACCACTAGATTCTGTGGGTACGCATGGTCAGAGCTGTTCTCATTATTAGGAACATTTCTATGCACAAGTACAAGATGGTAAATACCACAAAATATGTAAAATTTTACATATGCACGTAATACGCACAGATCTGTGTGTAAGTATGGTTGATAAATGAGGGCCCTGCTGCAGATTTGCTAGACATGCAAATAAGCCGCATACAACTCATTGGGACCTAACAGATTGAAAACGTTTATTTTGTCTCATGCCTATCCCAAGGGTGTGTCGCCCTGGGTGGTGAGCCGTATCCTCTTCATGAAAACTGCCACTGTTATCAGTCAATTTTAAACTCACATGCAATATGAGTTTCAATAGGTAAACCCAGTTGTCAAGTGCTTGTTTAGAGTCTGGCTGTCTCACCTCTCACAGTTGTAATGGTAGCAGCAATAACAGGTGTTGCTCCTAAGTTTGATCTTGCAGGCTTTGTTGAATGAGCGGCATGTCACCTGCGGGGAGATTTAGTGTTAAGTTCAACAGGGTAAACAATGTTCAAATTTAGACAAATAGACAAGGCAAGCAAATGTAAATGTATTGTGTGTTAGTCGTTTACAAAACCAGGGTCACCTCTTGAAAGTTTTCACAGGGTTGGCAAGATCAGAGCCAATTGTAAATTTGAGGTGGATCACTGAAATTCAGTAACTGGACTTCATTTATGTAGTAACGCGTTTGAGCCACTAGATGTCACCGCATACTTTACAAAACGTTCAATGAACCACCAAATGGATTGGTGTTTTTGTTGTCTTCTAAAAAAAAGTCCACATGCATGTTGCATGGACAAAATGTATGAGAAAACAAACCTCTGTGTAGTAGTTATCGTAGGCGTATCCTGATCCACTGCTGAAATAGTCACACATGTCCTCCTCCAAGGGCCGTATGTCCTGAAACAAAACAAAGATTTATAGAAATATGTTGCAAGCATGAAACACATCATGCAAAATCTGAAAATTTTTGCATGGTAAGCTTACATGAAAAATGTGATCAGTGGTTTGTTTTGTGTTGGAATTCTGCATCTGTGCGTCACTGAAGCTGCGAAGGTTTACAACATGCATCTGCTCATTTCTGCCCACTGCACTGGACTGCAAAAGCCAGCCCATTATTCTTCACTGCACCTTATGCAGCACCAAAGGTAATAAAAGTCATTTTACTTTCCAAGGCCTGAATGTGCAGTAGATATGACTTTTACTGCATGAGAACCAAATACATATATCTGCAGAGACCAGATAATATTGGGGATCAATATCAGGACCTCAGTGCAGCTTTTAGGATGTCATTAGGAGCAGGAGCCTCTGTGGCCCAGAAGGGAGGCTATGGTGATCTTATTAAGTGTTTATTTGGTTTTCTAGAGGTATTCTGGGGGTAAAATGCACAAATAATCATTTTGTTTGTGCACTAACACATTTTCCCTCCGATTCTTTGTGATTAACAGAAATAACTTGGCGATTTTATGTATTTTGTGAAGCTTCAAGCAGGTTAAAGCTGCATTATGTAATAAATTTGTGTTTGTAATCTATAGTCATTTTTTTAATGTCCTGACCTATGGTCCTGACGATATGATTGGCTCCAGTAGTTTTTGCCATGGTGCAATGTAGGGGTTGCAATTCCATTTACTTTGATGTGATATGGGTCCAAACAGAACAGCCAGGGCGCGCCTGTGAGAGAACACGTGCCATGACGTAATAGACATGTCCATAACATTAGAAGAGTGTTTCGCTGTTGCAGCCATGAACGAGCACAACGTCAGGGAGCTGATTTCCATTTTGCTGATTACAGGTCCTCTAACGGCAGCACTCTCAGCAAACTAAGCCTAGCTGCTTTAAAAGTTTTAGCAACCCTCTCTACAGGTCGAGCTGAGACCAGGACGTTGACACGATCTTCACATTTCCTAATCTGACCAGTGTGTCTGTGTGAGTTTTGACCTGCATTTTAGAAAAAAACCCTGCCTGATTTATGTGGGATGAGATTTTTTTGTGAACACTTGTCTGAATTTTTTTTTCAGACAAAGAAAGATTTAAATAACTAGAATTTCTGTCTTTTCAGGAGAAATCTGAAATCGGGTCCATTATTATTTAATATTTTTACAAATGATTTACCGTACATTTTAGATAAGGCTAACGTTGTCATGTACGCTGACGATTCAATTATATATACATCAGCAAGTAGGCTACACAAATGAATCTAATAACTGTTTTAAATAAAGAATTACGATGTGTAGTAGATTGGATCAAATTAAATAAACTGGCACTAAACACGGTAAAAATTAACTGTATGATTCTTGGTTCTAACTATAACAATAATCATAATCCAGTATTTAACATGAAAATTAATAACGTAACTACTAAACAGGTGCATGAGACCAAACTGCTGGGTGTAACAGTAGATTCTAGATTATCATGGAAAAAACATCTCAATAACATTATTGCAAAAATGGGAAGAGGTATATCTATTATGAGACAACATGCAAATTTTCTAACCTCAAATATTATGAATTATGCGATGAAAGCCCTAATACTGACATACCTTGACTATTGCCCAGTAGTTTGGTCAAATGCCACTGGTGAATATATGGAGAAATTACAACTTATACAGAATAGAGCTGCTCATGTAGCGCTTAGGTGCAGCTATAGGAGAAATATTATATCAATGCACAAAGATCCTAACTGGTTGCTGGTCCAAGACTGATTGTTGTATTCACTGTTAATTCTCATAAAAACAACTCAATCTCAAAACTTCTGCCTTCTGTTTTGTTCAAACATCTTTTTTTCAGTGTAGACAATAATCAGTACAGTACCAGACATGCAACTAAAGACAACTTCACCTTACCTATAGCAAGAACAAATGCCATAAAAAGCACTGTCATGTTCAGAGGTATGAAGGAATGGAATAAACTGCCAAAGCATGTCATACTCACTAACAATGTCAATAAAATTAAATTATATGTAAAACAGCATTTATCAAAATAATACATCTGACTGTTATTGTGTGTGAATATGTGTGTACGTGCACATGTGTAGTGTATGTTTTTAACATTTTTTGTTAATGTACATATTTTCCAGGACCCCAGGAAGAATAGCTACAGCATGGCTGTAGCTAATGGGGATCCTTTCAATAAAACTAAAACTAAAAATCTGTGTAATACTTACAATGAACTCTGAAGCAATGATCCCATCCACAATGGCGCAGAAAAAAGACGCAATGACCCCGATACTGATGAAGATTATTGCAGCCACAAGCTTAAAGAGAGCAGGAGGAAACACAAATATTTTATTTTATTAGCTATGCAGCTTTTATTTAGTAATCTTTGCCCTAACAGCCAGAGCAGATGGTTTGATTTCATTATTAGTCAATTTATTAATGTAAACACAGAAAAATAAGGATATATTCATTTGAAAATCATTTTAGAGAATAATCTACCCATAACTGATACTGATAATTGGCTGTGTTGGAATTATAATTTACCTTGATCATCTTCAATTTTTTTTTCACAATATCAATGTTTCATTTACCTGAGTATGCGTCTATTTTCAGATCAATGACTGCTCAATGCTTAAAGTCGAAGTTGGCATTTCACCATAACATCAACACATACAGACATATACAAGCAAGTAATCTTCACATCCCCGGTGGTGTTTGTCCTGATTGGTTCTCTGCAGCGTCTGGGCTGCAGGATGATAAAGGAAATGAATGGCTTCCTCCTCTGCCAACACGTTGTGGCTGATTTACAAGCCGGCCCCAGTGTGCAGCACAAAAGGACGGCCTTTTGGTGGCCATGAGGTCAATCTAATTCCCTCAATCTGCCACGCACACAAATCCACAGTGTTCTCTGTTCACAATCCCTGATCAATAATCTCTACCTTGAGTTTTTTTTTTTTTAAAGGTGTTCTAACTCACGTGTCCACCCAAGTCTTTTACACTGTAAGGGAGAGTCATTTTTTGATTTTACACTCAGCCCTGCAGACACAGCTGGCAGATCACAGATGTCTGATCATAAAATATACTAATCAGCATCAGTTAGAGACGCTTAAGTTGCCCAACAGGACCAAAGCTTCGGTACAGAAAGCTTTTTTTTTTTTAAACGCTGGCCCCAGTTTGTAATTTTCCTGATTTGTGACTTTGATATTCATCAAGATCTATTTCATTTTGATTATTGGACTAGTTGGAATATTTTTAAAGATTTACTACACAAAGATTGTTGAAAATTTAAAAACTTTGATTTCTCAGAAGAGTTTACTCATATCTATTTGTAGTAACTGTAAGGCAGATAACATTTAGTTTTCTGTCTATAACTGACTTTTTTTAAAAATGTTAAAGTAAAAGGTAATATTGCAAATTTGTTTTTTGAGTAACCACACATCTTAGTGGTTGACTTATGTGACATTGTAACACAGTAAATTTCTTAAGGTCACCTAGAGCGTTTTAGTTTTATCTTGCCAGTACACAGTAATGTAGTGTAGGAAAGATATTGTACAAGTTCAGCTAAAAAAATTGAATGTTGTGAAAAAGTTCAATATTTTTCCATTATCGTTATCATTTTTCATTAAAAGGAAACTCATACATAATACATGTTCATTACACTCAGTGTCAGAGCCACTTCACACACGCAAATCCTACACATGGGCTACAAATGTATTACTCATGGGAAACCACTCCAGAACCAGAGACAACCAGAGACTGTTGCTCAATGCTCAAGTCCTATTTTCAGAAGAAAGTAAAGTTTGTATTTTATTTGGAAATCAAGGTCCCAGAGTCTGGAGGAAGACTGAAGTGACACAGAATCCACCTTGCTTTAAGTCCAGTGAGAAGTTTGCACACTCAGTGATGGTTCGGGGTCCCATGTCATATACTGCTGTTGATCCACTTTTTTAGAAGTCCACAGAGAATGCAGCCATCTACCAGGAAATTATAGAGCACATCATGCTTCCTTCTGCTGATAAACGTTATGGAAAAGCTGATGTCATTTCCCAGGAGGACTAAGCAGCTGCCTGCACGGTCAAATGTATCAAAAGCTGGCTCAGTGATCATGGTGTTCTTGAGCTTGATTGACATAAATTTTCCGTTCACAGTATCTGTAAGCCTTTCATCCATTATCTATACCATCTATCCTATACCTAGGCACTAGGGGGGGCTGGTGCCTATCTCCAGCATTCATCGGGTGAGAGGCGGGGTAAACCCTGGACAGGTCGCCAGTCCATCGCAGGGCAACATGGAGACACACAGGATAAACAATCATGCACACACACACTCGTACCTAAGGGCAACTTAGAAAGACCAATTAACCTTACAGTCGTGTTTTCTGACTGTTGGAGGAAGCCAGAGTACCCGGAGGGAACCCACGTGTGCACATGGAGAACATGCAAACTCCATGCAGAAAGACCCCAGGCAGGGATTGAAACGAAGGATCTTCTGAGGATCTTCCAAAAATATTTACTCTATATGTCATGAATCTACATGATGTATTAGATTCAATTTCTGAAATGAGTGACGAAAGTGTTAAACTTTTCATGATATTAGCATCTATTTTTTTAGATGTACCTGGAGTCTACTTTACTTTACTCTGGCAACAGCTTTCACCAGCTTTAGCATCACATTAAGGTTTTTATTTTATTTTCGGTACTGTTACAAAAGTGGTTGAAGTACTCCTGTGATGCTGAGGGCTATATTGTCTAGGGCTTCGGCTCCTGGTAGGGTCGTAGTCACAAGTGATGGCAGGATGGAGCCAGAGATTAAATTACAGACAGGAGCCACATCTGCAGCTATACAAATAGTGTCCCAGTCCGTTACAATGCGGGAAGAGCTGAGCCGAAAAGCAAAGTTCTGTCGACATTTGGACCCCCACCTATGGTCATGGGATATGGGTAATGACTGAAAGAATGAGATCCTGGATGCATGCAGCCGAAATGAGGTTCCTCGTACAGAGAATGAGGAACTTCATCATTTGGCTGGAGCTCAATGTAGAGCTGATGCTCCTAATCATTGAAAGGAGTCAGCTGTGGTGTTTTAAGTGTTTTTCTTTTTCACTTTCAACTTAAATATTTGTCATGTCACCATAATGGCTTAACATATAAAATGTCCTCAAATTGGCATCAGGAGCTACTTTCTTTGTTTAAAAGTCCAAAATTATCAACTTCATTTAGACCAAAGATAAGTTGTGATCCTGCAGCATAAAACAATTACCTTCTTAAACTATCCAAACTCTGCTTAAATATATCTAATGAGAACACGAACAGTTCAACAAACAGTACAGTACAAGGGAACGGTATTTTGTAATTCTGAAAAATGTCATCTGGAACTACAGATTTTATGCCTTTAACCTTTCATGACGACCCACCTCTTTACTCCCACTGACATTTGGAGACAAATACACAAACCTGTTATTTACTACTGCCTTATTTCTCCTCGTTGAGGAAAAAAGACTGAAAGCGCCAAATGAAATTTAGACGGATTTGTTTTAGTGTGTATCAAATATAAACAATGTTGCTTTGTAAAACGGTGCAAACATTGTCAAGCAAACTGATCTGCTGGAAAATGATCCGGAAATGTAAAAAGGATCATTTTAACAAGATTCTGAAATTCATTTTCCTCTGAGAAATGAATAAGGAACCGGGCTGAGGAAATGAGCTCTTTCTGGCTGGCTTTATCTGCCGCTGGTCCAGACTCTCCACTTCATTAGCGGTTCAAATGACTTCACTTTTATGGGCTGCAAGTGGGAGATGAAGCCAGCAGCTGAGACAATAGAGCCTGACAACTGCATTACTTCAGATTACCTTGGCAACAGCTGCCAGCACATAAAACATATTCCCTGTTCAAACCCCCAAAGCTTCAGTAGAACTGAGTAATCATATTCTGTATAAGATTAACGACACACACGCTTGGTGTAGATGGTTAATCTACTCCTAAGAGTTCACTTTACTTCCTTTTAAAGCAACTTTTCAAACTTTATGTACAAAGGTACACGTGTTACCCCCTTACAGATTTCTTGTTTTTACTCTTTGTCACACTTAAAATGTTTTAAATTCATCAAACGTATTTTAATGCAATGTTGCAGCATCTCAGTCGGCTTAAGTTTAGACAAGCCCACCCCATTTGTTCATTGCACTGCTGCATAATCTGAGTTTGCTTAAGTTTAAGGTCACAAACTGATGGCTGGACCTTTTCCTTCAGGGCTTTCTGGTAGATGTGGGCATACAAGTTAGCACAAACACACTTAACAGTCATCTAAAAGTTATAGTCAACTTGTTGTTTATTTATACATCCATCCATCCATCAACCGAATGGTTCAGATTGTTTTAGGTGCTGTTATATTTTGAAGTATAGTGGATAATCCAATTTGATGAAATAACATTAAGTTTTCAGCAAACAGATTGTTAGACTTCTTCATCTTAATGATGCCCCATCAGTTCATGTGATCAGATTTTTATAAACTTTTTCGCCACTATGATATTTGCGTTACATTGTTATCAACAAAGAAGGCTATAGCTAAAAACAACAAAGACAGAGATGATCCAGGGTCATATCAATGACCTTTCAATGGCAAACATGTACTGCATCTATCTACATGTCTGTTTCCCTTTATGAAGGCAATGTGGAATATGTATTTTTTAGATTATGCTAACAATGTGTGTTTGGATGAAGTGCATCTGGACTTTTTTGGATTTTGAAGATACTAATTTTTCCCTTCTCCTGCTCATTAACGGTGCAGTTTATAAGCCCAGAACTCATCAACAGACAAAGAAACCTTTTGATCCAACTTTTAGAGAAGAACATTAATGACAATTAGATAAAGACACAAAGAGGGATTTTATGGCCTCTGTAAAGATCACTATCGGGTTATGTAACGAAAATCGCTGACCGCCACAAGTTCTTCCTCTGCTGATTGGTCGATGATCGGCCAATTGTGACCACAGACGGCTATGTTGGTAATAAGAAGTGATTGTGCCCGTTGTATAAAATACGGCCCTTAAAAGCTGCTTCTCTCTGAACTGCAAGGTGACCAGGAGAACTGCAGTATGGGAGATACGGGCGGTAACTAAAGGAGAGGCTGCTTCAGGAGAGAACATGAGCTACATGAAGCGTTTAGTCATAAAGAAATCTCACAGAGCATCAGGGCGGTGAAGCCTGTTATCAAAGTGGCTCTGGTGACCAGACAGAAACGTAGTTTTTCATCTTCACCTTCCTTTCACAGGAAAGGCTGCATGCTCTAAGAAGCTTCAATAAGATTTTTCAAAAAGTATAAGACAGAGTACAAGTAATTAAGACAATAAATCTTTACTCTGCAGATATAGCTGACTGCTGTTTGAGCTGGTTCCTACCGACCCATCTGTCTATGGAAATGGAAATTATGACATATAGGGAGTTTGTTAGGGTTGAGAAATTTTTTATATGCGCTGAGGGGTCTTAATCTAAATGTTCTCTAACCTCAATGAAAAATGAAAGTTTCTAAAAAGTAATTTTTATAATTTAACTCCTTTTATTAATAAAAAAACGGTCAATATCTTTATCAAGTACAGCCAGGAAAGATTTAACTTTTTACTGCGTTTTATCTACTGTTATCTTATAAAAAGGACTTTAAACACAGAGTTATAAGGAAATTGTTTAATCAAAAAAATCATCTTCAATAAAATAAGCTAATGTAAATCTTTAATACGCTCATAAGATAGTTGTGTTTTCCCTTGCTGTCTACAGGTCTATCTATTTAATTTATTAAATTGTCTTTATTTGTGAAAGACTGCACTGATAAAGGAAAACCGACTAGCTGGTGGAACAAAGACAACAATAACAGACCATTTAAAGTCAACCTTATTAGTTGCTTAAGTCAGATTAATGATAATTTTCAACAATAAATAGGAAAAAAATGGTTGGTTTGTACATTGGATATGACACGTCTAAACACCTCTGTTAAAATGGAGAGTTTTGTGATGTAAAAATCTTTTCTGAATTTTTTCCACTTTTAATGTGACCATTTAAAAACGAACAAAGAAAAAACTATAACTGACTAGAACTGTTTCTGTGTTAAAAAATAACTACCTTCGTGCCAAACACATATGAAGTCTCCCAAAAATATGCAGAAAATATGATATGGTCAGATTAACCAAAGCTGGACTTTTGGCCTTAATTCCAAAATAAATGGTTGGTTAAAAACAACAATACCCACAGTGATGCCTGGTGGTGGCAGCATCATGCTTTAGAATTGTTTTTCTTCAGCAGGAAATGAGGCCTACGTCAAGGTAGGTGGAGTTCCACTTACTAGTGCATGTTGGCACAAAACCAGAAGGCATTTGCTTGAGGAACAGCTCATCACAATCAACAAAAGAATGGCTTCACCAGAAGTAGATGAAAGATCTGGTAGCGAGTGTCTTGCCCAGAATCTGGCAGAATCTATGGAGTGGTGTGCAAAAGACTGTGAAGTGGAGATCCTCTCGTAACCTTACAGATTTAGACTATTTGTTAAGAAGGACCAGATATTTTAAGCCAAAATGTCCCATGCTGATAGAGTCCTGCCCCACAAAGAAAAATTAAGGCTTCATTACAAAATCAAAAGATGTGTCAATAAAGTCTCTTTTTTTCCACTTCACTCCTAAAAGATTTCAGTTTGTTTTTCAGCAAAGCTGTTCCACTCAAATGTCACGATAATGCTGGAAAAAGATGCTGTTCATTGCTTCACATGAGAGAAACCAGAGATTTCACCAGGTGTGTGTAGACATTAAAACTGTTCCACCAGGTATTTATTCAATACATTTTTATCTTTTAATTGTGTGTCTGGTAGGGCTTGTCATTGTTCTTTACCGTCTAAATGTTGTTTTATCTTGTGACTAAAGAGGTGCTCAGTGTAACATGTAAAACACCAGTAAGAAATTATTTCGTTTTTTTGATAGTTAATAAGATTTTCCCAGGAAGCAGGAATTGTATGTTTGGCCACTGCATATTAACTCATCACTTCTCTTTTTTGTTTACATTTCATACCGTGTTAACGCCTCCATCTGCTGCTTTATGAGGTCAGAGTACCAAAAGGGTTGGCCGATTCAGGAAACGAGACCAGCCTTAGGGACTCTCAGGTATCCGAAACATTGTGCTACGGATAGTTGTTCTTCTCTGCTGTGCCAACCGGCTCTCATGTTACCACGATGGCATCAGATACAGGAGAGAAGAATTAGACACCTGTGTGGGAGCGAACATTGTGCCTCAGAAGAGACATTGTAGACCAGTGTTAGCGTGGCAGCAATCGCACGATTAAAGTTTAAAGCACAGAAGTGGGGGAGTGATGCCAGAGATGCCTCCAAGATGCAGCAGGTCGTTTTCTTTGTTCACACATCTGAACAACAAGCAGACAACATGAAACCTGAAAGAGTCCGAACTAAAGCAAACATTCAGCTGACCGGATACATAACCTGGTTTTATCTATGATAACTACACATTAAACAGATGCTTTGTCACACAGTGGGCTGTGTGTGTGTGAATGGCAGCAGAAGGACTGCAGTAGACATGGTACACTGTCTCACAAAGTAAGCTAACGTGATCTGAGCAGGCACACAACACCACGGACACCCCATGAAAAATTCACAGCGCCCAAACTCGTGTACCACGGCCATGTTGAAAGGCACAGAGAAGACGCCTTCATCATGCCTGGAGAATTTCTAATGAAACTATTTAACAGTTCTAAAATATAAAAATAATGTCTATATATATATATATATATATATATATATATATATATATATATATATATATATATATATATATATATATATATATATATATATATATTATGATCACGGCCAATTTTGTAGACTATAAAGGGATGAGAGATGATGATGATATCGTGATGTATGGATACGGAGAGAAACTGCTATTTCTGTCTGTTTGTATGTACAGACTTAAAAAATAAGAATAAAATAATTATTGGAATTAGAATTATGAATGTTGATCAGATTTTCTTGTATTTATTTATGGTAACATTAAATCTACATGGCAAGCACGTTGACTTTTAAAGAAAAAAGGAATGGCTCTGGTTTCCATTTTTATTTTAGACCTTTAACTACATTGCTCAAGCAAAGATTTTCAGCAGTATTAATATAAAAGTATAGCTTTAAAATACCATATTACTTAGTAACATCCTTATTTTCATAATATTTTTTTTTAGGAAAGACCATCTTCACTTTTAAATGAGAGGCTATAGTGAGGTATGGGAGGAAAGATGTGCTTACTTCAAGAAAGAAATTGAATTTACATTGGAGTTGGAGTCTAAAAGGAATGTAAAATCAACAAAGCCCTTCAGAGCTTTTTTATTACATTTTTGTGTCATATCTCATATTGCACAAATAGATTAGTCAAGTGATAAAAAGTACAACTCTAATTATAATTTAATCTTAATGACAGCTGACGGGTATTTGGAGTTTACTTATCTGTTTGAAAACAGCAAATTATTATTTGTTTGGAGTTTATTAACTGATTTATGATATGATTTTGTACAATGAAACAAATCTCCTTTACACGCTTTATCACTCTTTTTTGCTCACAGAGATTAGACAGAATAGACAATTAAATAATTTTCCCAAATGGAAAAAGAGCAAGAGTGATAAAGATATGATAGAGATACAAAAGCATAGAAGAATAAAGTTAGAGATGACTAGCTCAGTTTAATGTGCAGATTTAATTCAATTAAACGCTGACAAAAAGGTTTCGAAGTCACCGTAGTCCCCTTCAGACGGACTGAGTATCATGCTGAGCTTCAAGTGCTGTTAGTGTGATACTGACAATTAAATGTTACATAAAACCTTCTGGCTGCTTTTAGTCATGTAGCTGCAATGTATTTGACTGCCACTGGAATATTGTCACCAAATGGTTTGTTTGGTACTGTGTTCTTTCTTACTTTACTTTTTAATGGAAACTTTTACATGGTGATCATTTGAGCTGTAATTTTTCCGATGTTACTTTTAAGGAGTTGTGAACAGGATCATTTTTTGATCGTTTTTTAGTTACCTTGTTTTACAAGGAGACAATCTGGTGTTATTTGTGTTCCTGTCTAATATAAAGGATCTCTCCTAGCAGTTGGCCGATACTAATGCAATTCTCCCTCCTGTCATTGAAGTCTGGAGACAAATTTGCCCGACCACAAATCCAGCCAAGTACTCTGACCCGAGCATGAGGAACATGAACTCATTACGCTGCCATCGAGTAATTTGATTTGCCTTTTGCTCACAACAGAACAATTTCCAGCAAAACAGTTTAGCAAATTTGCACAGTCTGTAATGTGATCCTGTAATTTATGTTATATATGTCCTGCTTTCCAGGAACATGGCCTTGTTTATAGATGATAACTCTACTGAAGCTCAGAAAGTCACAATAACTTACCTTGATGCAAAACAAGGAAAGGGCTGCTGTGCAATATGATATTGCACAAGCAAAGTTTTCATAATCACAAAGCATGATTTTGTTTGACCACATACTTGAAATAATGATAGATTGCTGTTTCGTATTGTATTTGGGTAAAATAGCAGATTATAACCTCTTTATAGTGTGCCTGACTAACTGAATCGGAGTTTAAATATAGCATAAAACTTTGGACGCTTGACTGAGATGAAGAAAAGAATAGAATAGAACAGTCCTGTGAAAAAGTATTTGTCCCCCAGACAGATTTCTTTGCTTTCCTTTTTTGTCTTTTTTAAATGTCCCACCATCCATTGGTTTTACTCGCTTAACCCGCTCACTGACCTCATTTAAGTTCAGTGTTTATAATACAGCGATAAGAAAGAGACTGCACAAAAATGTGGGGAAGAGCTGTTAAAAAATAACACACAGGTTAAGTTGAAAATTACCAATAAATGCCTTGTTGGTCCCAAAGACAGTTCAATCATCAGTTTGTGACCCTCAGCTCATATGCCCTTGGGTAATGTAGCAGCACAATGTTCCAAAACACACAATGTCCACATCTGAGTATCTCAAAAAAGAAGGGTTTTAGAGTGGAGTATTCAAAGTTCAGACATAAACCCAATTAATGTGCTATACCATGACCTTAAACATATTGTTCATGCTCCAAAACCCCCCAATGTGGCTGAAATAAACCAGTTCTGTAAAGAAAATTGGGCCAATATTCCTCCACAGCAATGTAAAAGAGTCATTGCCAGTTGTCTGACAACTGCTAATGCCAATTTGAGGGTAGCGTAAGCAGTTATTAGGTTTACGGGGCTAATGCTTTTTCACATAGGGCTAGAAAAAACGTAGAAAAATAGATGGGACAAGTGAGGTTATTAAAACCTTGTCTCAAAGAAAAAACAAATAATAAAATGTCAAAACAAAACACTGAAAAAGAAAGATCTGCTTTATTTTGTAAAACATGGAACTGAACAATAATGGCAAAAGCATACCTGAACAGAAAAACTAAAACAAAATGCATGTTGCTACTGTCCAAATTGTCCTAATTTACTGTATCTATATGTATGTAGATATTATACAACCATGTTTGTGTGGTTTTCTTAAATTAATTAAATTAAAAAATTAAAGGTTCAAAATACAATTTCTAAAATTTCAAATTCTAAATAAGTTGAGCCTTAGACTGATTAAATAAATTAAAAATATATTTTTTATATAATTTATTGCAAATGACAGTCAGGTATACAAACTTACCATGGGTCTGCGGTTTTCCACCAGGTGGATTCCAACTATCCCTAGAAATGCTCCAAAGCTGAGCTAAAACCACAAAAAACAATGTTTGTGTTTATGATTTAAAACCCACTGGTCACCTTGTCACATTTCTCTAAAAACAACAGCTAAGGATTGTGAAGGTAGCCATCACTCACGGTGATGCCGGGGTAATATCCAGACACAGGCACATTGTCGGTGCGAGTGGCCGAGATGAGACCGATGGTGAGGACCACCAAAGACAAAGCCAGCAGAGACACGGTCACCCACAGAGCTGTCTTCCTTCTGCGTATATACAGACCTGATAGAGTGGGAAAACAAGCAAATAAAAAAAATGACAAACAAAAAATGGACATACATATTTTGACATAAATTTCCTGCATAATGAAAATATTCTCCATAAATCATGGAAAATACATGCATAAAATGCATTTTAACTGTTGATATATATAGATATATATATATATCTATATATATATATACGTTTTGGATGAAAAGTAGGTGTTTTAGTATTCTTTTACATACTACTCTTAAACTGTACAACCTGTTATGGCTGATCCCCTGATTGTTGCACTTGATATATCGTGCAACAGCGTATGTGGTTGCCTACTACATGCTTTTTAACATTTATTTGTTGACAATTAAATTATTTTTTTGCAACCTTTGTAGTACTTTTGATAATTTTATTTAACTAAAATCAACCAACCTGTAACACTGACTGATTGTTGAATACATGCAGTAGACTAGAACAGAATGTTTCTGTCTAAATGTTAGGAAGTACTGGCATAAAGAAGAGTAGGACGCTTCCAAAGGATATTCTCTAAGTTTATCCTGCTTATATTTTTCATGTACATGTGAATAAATCAGAATTTTAGTCTTCCCCAAACCTTAAGGTGCATTTTTTCATGCAAACAGAAATACTGACCCAAAGCACACACAAGAGCACATGCTTGACATGGTGAAAATGAAGAAACACGCTTGACATTTGAAAGGATGCTTATTTTTAAAGTTAAGATGACTTTACCTGGAGGATCCAGAGTTTGTGTGGTTGTTTGCTGACTCCTCTGCTGTGTTTCAGGCTGCTGCATGTTGCTTTAGTCAGTTTGAATTAGATCTAAAACAAAACCACAGACCAGGTGGCTCCTCTTGTGCACTGAACGGACACTAATTTGCTTCAAAACAGTGTCCTTACCTTCACGGAGTAACACGAAGGGTTCATCTGTTTACAATCCACAGATCTGGAGGAGGTTTCATACAGCTGACTCTGTGTAAGGTTTGAAGGCTTCAACTTTACTTGTAGCCTGAGAGGATGGGAGTCACAGAATGAGAGGAAGATGGAACCAATCAGCTCCCTGTGTTCACCCCAGTGGTGAATTATTCAAATATCCATCTTACACAAGTTTTATAAAGCTTGAAATAGTTTGCTTTTGAAAAGACTTAGGAAGCATTGGAAAAATATACAGTATTGACTCTGATAATGCATAAAATGATGCTTTTTGAGGTTTTTCCTGTGCATCTGAAAGAATGTTTTTATAAGTACAGCGCCCTCTGCTGGAAAGCATGTTTCACCAATATATATCTGTTACCTGTTACATGCAGTATGTCAAACTGCTAAAGCTGTATTAACTGATTTTTCTTTCCCTCAGCTGTACAATCTCTAGTTTTTTCCTGCATCCTGTGTGGCAATCTGGTTTCATATAGACTGACAAACATCTCAAAAGGGCTTTGTATCACACAGAAGAATACATTGGAAGGAGATAGGTTTGAATGAAAGTAACCTCCACCCTTATTTGCAGACCTGATAAAGATGTGAAATTAATGTGTTATTTCAGTAGCGTGGTCTCACACAAAAAAAAATTAACTAGAAGTGATTTATTAGGGACATGATCCCAGAATTGTTTTCTTTTTATAACTTAGTTTTAAAAGCTATCAAAGTGACTGAGAACTTTTAATTTGTAATCCTTGACTACTCATTTCGCTGGGATATAAAAAAACATGTGGCACAGAGGCCCATTTCAAATAAAGCCTCTCCAAAATGGGAAAAAGAAGAGATCGTTGCACTAAAGGGAGGTTTATTTGTGTTTATCTTTAAAATAGGGAATGGTGAGGACAACATAGCTACTCACCTAAGCTTGTCCATATCTAATCTTGGGGTTACTAAGTCTCCATAAAAGCAATTTACTTTAAGGTTTTTATTCACCCATTTATTTTACCATCTAGTAACAATTCACATCTATGCTCTTTTTTGTTTCAGCAAAAAGAGAACATTATGATGGAATAAGAAAATGCATGGAAACTTTGGAAATGCATAAAATAGAATATTACACAAAAATATATATCACAAAAATGTTGACCGAAGTAAAACGTTTTTTTGAAAATGTAATTGCATTAAAAGGAATAAGTTAGTATGGATAGTAAGTGACAGATTAGTTTATAACATCAAAACCACATTGGTCTAAATGCAAAATGATGTATTTGAAATTAGAAACATCTCGGCAGCAGAAACAATGATAAGAAACTAATATGATACGTTGGCGAAGCTGAATAAGACAGAATAAATGAATAAAAAATAAAAACAATATGTACAACCTGTGTCAGCTGTGAGCTCAGCAAAAAATATGAAAAATAAATTCTCTGTTGTTTTCTTTTTGCTTTTTATTTTGTCATATAGATACAAAATAACTTTACATTTTTTTTGTCCTAATTCAAACAGTTACAATAACAATGTTAGAAATAAATATGTATATACTGCAAAAAATAGAAAAATAAAAACTGTTCACTAAAGAAGCAAAACATTTTTGCTTCAAATAATCATTTTTAAAGAAGTATGATGAAAGAGTAAGTACCTGAATTGTTGAGCAGTTGCTAACACTGTAGCAAAAAGTTATTTAAAGCACAATAATACTATAAATATCTTTACATATGCACTGCTTAAAATAAAAAAAGGAATGGTCTTTGACATGAATTTTCTTTCATTGACTTCCTGCTCAGTACATATGACAGTTCATGTAAAATCATTTATAAAGAAGACTTTCAGGACACCGTGCAGGTGGAGGACTTGGGGGGCTGCTCTAGGATGGACTCACGCCGCAGGTCATTGGGCATGGTGCCGCCGGGGCCCCACACGTTAAGTTCTCCATAGATCCCGGTCTCTATCATCTCTTCCTGCCAGGGGATGGGGATGTTCCCTGTGGCGAATTCATCAAAAAATGCCTTATCTACGTCTTCCAGAGCCACGCCTTTCACTGTGGAGAAGGCGCCGACATTATCCAGGTCCTTTGCGTACACCGTCTTGGAGTCTGGCACAAAAGGGGGAGTCAGGATTCCTGATGGAGACAGAGGTTTAAAGAGTAAGGACAGCGATGTTTGTCTTGGATAGTCTTTTGGACAAAAAAAAGTCCTACTGATAAAGATTGCGGTCTGTTGGTGAGACACATTAATCAATGTTTGCTACAATTCCACAGAATTCGCATCAGCAATGGAACATCAGCTCTAGTTTTCTAAATGGGCTAAAAGACTTTTGCGAGCCATCTACTTCATTTTGCACTCTAACAAAGGTTTAGTAAAGCGAGTACATTAAAACATTTCAACTAGTTTAGTTGAGTCTACTATTCAATAAATCCACTGCTTTCAGAACCCTGTTTAGACTTGGTGAATGTCCCAGTACATAAATCTTGATCAAAGTAACCACATGGAAAGAATGTGATCAGAACCTTATAAAAAATGGCAATAAAGTAGTACAATAACAGTTAAGCAACTCTTGTAAACAAAATAACAATCCATTTATATCCACACTGTTTGAAGAGATATTTCCTCGGCAGTCTCTGGATTTGTTTACATAGGAATTCACTGTGAACACTTAGACTGAGGGGTGAAGGAAGGCTGTAGTGTCTCTACATGTTTATTTAAGCTTAAACTTTACTGTGTCAATGTAACACAGAAAAGGAATCAAATGAAGTACAAAACTGACCCCAACTCATAAACAAACTAAATTCATATGTTGTTGCTTCTTGCTGCTGACAACAAACCTTCGGAAAATAAAAAAAATAAATAAATAAACTTTTTAAAACGAAGGTACCTTCCTGCCCACTAGTATTTATGAGATATGACATAATGTCATATCTCAGTCTTAAAAAGATCCATTGCTCCTTGCAAATTGAAATCCTGTCATATTTTTAATCTTCAAATTAGAGACGTGCCAACTGAATTGTAATCAAGCTTTATTGTTATCTGTTTCCCTTCAGCCCAGGATCATAGCATGACATCCAGCTCAACAGTGTTTGGCACCAGCTGAAAAGGAATTTCAACATTAAATGTGAAATTAGTGATGTTGTATCAACTGAAAGGTTATGTACATGTAAAAAATGTCCACCAGACTCCCCCACTTGTTCCTTTTTTTCATAGTTGTTGTTTAATTTTTTTTTTTTCAAACTTTATGCAAAAAGGTCATAATAGTGTGATTGTGATTTTTCTGTCACAAACTGACCTGCGTTCAGTTTCCTCCAGTTAATATCCCGGAAGAAGGGGTGAGCCCTCAGCTCGTCACACGAGCCATCCTTGAAACCAAACCTCTTGTCAACCTCTTTGCACAGCAGACCCTCGCAGATGGACCGGGCGCTCTCGCTAAACTTTTCTGGATAGGTTACAGGATCGTTCAGAATCCGTTTCTTCACCACCTTATTCTCCACCTGACCAGACGAATCAAACAGGCATTTAACTTCTGTGCAAACTCCAAAAGTTCAAACAAAAGAAAATCAAGAAGCTTTATCTATTCATACATCCTGTCTTTTCTAGCTACCTTCTCTCCACGAGTCCTGAAAGGCCCCTTAGCAGCCAGGAACTCATAGAGCGTGACCCCCAGAGTGAAATAATCCACAGAGTAGTCGTACTCTTCTCCTTTTAGAAGCTCTGGAGCCATAAAACCTGCACAGAAGAAGAGGAGGGTCACATTGTTTAAGCTGGAGCAGAAACTGTTTTTAATTTAAATTTGATATGATGAATAAAATAATAATAAACTGTAGACCTTTATTCAATAAATTCTATGCTTTGTGCTTCATAGGTTAATGCCGAATTATGTTAGATTTGTTTATAAAAAGAAGCAATTTAATCTTAAATTAAACAAATTATTTTCTTCATAATTTAGCTTGTTTATT
This sequence comes from Valencia hispanica, assembly GCA_963556495.2. NCBI lineage: Eukaryota > Metazoa > Chordata > Actinopteri > Cyprinodontiformes > Valenciidae > Valencia > Valencia hispanica. The sequence goes on along the minus strand of OY747701.1, from coordinate 26,380,735 downwards.
AATTTTAGATCCTGTCTCTTTAAGGCCATCATTCAGTCAAAATGTAAAAAATGACACAGACTCAGAGGGAGGTTTTTAAATGAATCAAAATCTTGTCATTAGGTATAGAAATGAAAAGCCTGGATGATAACAACAAGGGCTTTTTATGAGCTGCTTTCTTTCTTTCATCTGAGCTTTGATCTACATGCACTAAAAATTATGTTAAACTTAAAAAGAAATAGAAAAAATGAAATGCCATCTTAGCATAAGGCAAGGCAAGGCCATTTTATTTCTATAGCACACTTTCAACAACAAGGTGATTCAAAGTGCTTTACATGATTAAGGGGTTAAATAAAAATAGCAGTGAAACACAGAGAAAGCATATAAAGCCAAGAAGCACACACAAAACACATGTTGTGTTTTAGTTGTGATTTAAAAGAACTCAGTGTTTCAGCAGCTTTGCAGTTGTCTAGAAGTTTGTTCCAGATTAGAGGAGCATTACTCATCCTTAGTTGTATTGACTCAAATCCTATTTTCCAAACCTAAGAAAGAAAATTTTTCTTTTATTAAATCAGCTTTTTCAGGAATTATGCATACATAAAATACACTTTTTACTCATTTTTACCCCAACTATTTGTAAGTTGTGCTTAATGACATTTTTGTTCAATAGCGGCAAGTAAGGGTCCATCCATTAAACTTCTAATTGTCATTTTTTATGTTAAAGAAACATATATATAGTTGCATATATAGTTACACAGTATACATTTTTTTAATTTTCTAATGCTGTATATTTTTATACTTTTTTTTATTGTCCAGTCTTTCAGTCTTCTTGTGTGAATCTACATTGCTGCTGCTACACCTAAATTTCCCCTCTGAGGGGCATTATAGGGTGTTTCTATTCTATTCAAAAAACATAAAACTGATTATGACAAATGCAAAACTTCAAAATATAAATTGTGACCTGAATGAAGGATTCTGACTGTGCTGCTGTTACACATTTACTTGTTAAAGCCACAACATTTGCTGAAAGAAAATGTCTTGAGGTTATTGAGTAAAAATATGTTTTGTCTTTACCTGGAGTTCCAGCATAGCCCTTGATTTTAAACTGATCATCAGCCAGCTCCACAGCGAGACCAAGATCAGAGATTCGTACGTTACCTGTGAGAAGAAGAAAAAAACAGCACAGAGATGTCAGGTATTGACATCATTCAGGTCTTCATTCTCTGACAATAATCTATTATAAAAATAAGTAAACAGTTAATAATAAGTGTCCTATCACTGTTAAATGTGTTATGACATAGCAATGCACTCTCTTTACTGGTGTTGGAATCCTTACGAATTCTAGAGAGAAACGTTAACTTTTCTCAGTTAAGCTCTCATCATGTTCTTGTAAATAAATGTGCAGAAATACACGGCCTTGTAAACATTCTCACTACTTTAAATTTTTTTGTTGCACAAAAAATTCTGTATAGTTATCATAGTAAAATACGAATGCAAGTCACACATTTCAGATTTGTATATTTATAAAACAAAACAAAAAGAAACCATATATCCTTTTTCTTCCATTGCTCTACATTTTTTTTGCTCCATCACATCAACCACATTGAATTGTGTGTTTGTAAGGTGTTATAATGTGTTATGTGTGTAATGTGTTATATACAGTCTATGGTTAGAACATAAAATGGGATAAGAATACTTCTACAGGAGTAAGAATACCGAATAGTCTTTAGTAGGTCTGATTTAAGGGATTAAATTGCAGGGAAATATTTTACTCTTTGCCTTCTTTCCCAATCTCACCATGTTTGCAAAAATAATGGCACTGCAGCTTGTGCAAGGAAACATTTTAGTTAACTAAGCTCAGTACTGGCTTGTGAATCATTGGCATATTTGCAGTGCTTTTCTTTGTACAGCTAAATCGTAGACTGTGAATTATTTTTCCTGAGTGTTTTGGCAGGAACATAAAGGAAAAACTAGTTTATGCTGATGGCTCAGCTGCAGCATCTAACATGCATCTAACATTTCAAGTTTCTCAATGTGTGTGTTTCTGACCCTCATTGTCCAGCAGCACATTCTCTGGCTTCAGGTCTCTGTAGATGATCCTCTTCTGGTGTAGGTGCTCCATGCCCTGGATAATCTGTGCAGCATAGTAACAGGCCCGTGGCTCATCAAAGCCTGGGTTGTTCTCATCCACATTGTAGATGTGATACCTGGAAACAAAGTAATTGATCTCAGACAGGAAGGGATCCTGAGGACATGTTGTTTTTTTGAGCTTGAGAGAAGCTGAAAAACGGTTACAAGTGCTGACAAAAGATCTCACCTCAGATCTCCTCCGTTCATGATGGTCATAACCAGACATAACTCGATTTTTGTCTGGAAGGCATAAGCCAAAGAGACAATGAACCTGCTGTGAACTCGAGCCAGGATCCTTTTCTCCACCATCGCCCCCTACAGGCAGAAAACGTCGCAGTCATAAGTAAACGCTCGAGATCGTCTTAATTCATGAAAGAGAAGCACCACCTATAGGCTTTTTATTAATCTTCAGTCCAAACTTGAGAGTATGTTTTTGTTTTTATTTCAACTGATCAGTTATTTGAGCTTCACCTATAGGGTACAAGATCACAATGGATGAGAGACAGAGCTGACCCAAGAAGGTCGTCCTACAGCAGAATGTGATTTGGGGGTCACCCACTATCCACCACAGCACAAATACTATTTATTCAAAGTTGTTTATTCTTGATTGTTTGCATGTTGTGCATTTAAATTCCCTAAATTCTATGGTTTACCAATTAAGCCAACAATTCAGTTGACCTTATCACACAACGAGTTCTGCTCAGCCCTCAGATTATGCCCCTTACTTAGTTAAAAACATTTTAAAAAATTACAAAATCGTGATGACAAGTGTGTTTCTCTAACTTACTCACTGGGTCTGGCAGTTGTGCCTAGAGTGCAATGCTTCGATATAGACTCAGTGAAGTCTAGTAAAGCGAGTTCAGTCAAGCCAACACAGAACATTGTCATGTAATTTGGGAGTAATTTGCAGTGACAGTGACAGAAATCTAACTTCAGCACATAAACAATCTACAAGAATGTTTACATTAACATAACTATAAAACGTTGGCTATTTTTTATTATATGAATATAACTGGTTCATTTGTCATGTCTTTCTAATCCTATCTATGTCAATTTCAAAGAATTTGAAGTTCTTTTAAATGTATTATTTATACACTTTCTAAACAAACATAAAAGTAGACTCATTATTCAAGAACTTTACTACAAATGTGAGGTGTAATATGTGGATTCTGTGAGAGAAGTCAAGATAACTTGAGGGCCCCACTCAAAATGGTAGAAATTATGTTTGTCATCTGCAAAGCTCTATCTATACTGATGATTTTTATTTTTTTTGTTGAGAAAACATACTTAAACTGCTTTGGGTCCACCTTCATCTATACTGGATTTATCTTCTACTGTATTGTATTGTAATGCAATATTAGGCAGATTCAGCATGGATCTTTCCTTGACATTCTTACCTCAAAACCTTTTCTCTTCTTTAGCCTTTTCTTGTTGAGCTTTTTGCAGGCGTACAGTTTTCCCGTGCCTTTCATCTGACAGGCGGACACTTCCCCAAAACCACCTTTACCCAAAACACGGAAATCCAAAAACCAGTCCTCTCCTATGGGCTGCATCTCCAGCCACTTCCACTGCAGGAACCTCTTCAGATACATACTCTCCAGGAAGAAAGTGTAGGGCACTTCTTTGAGGAAATCCATCACGCTCTCCATGGTCTCATTGAAAAGATCATCGCCGGCTTCCTGATGTTTTTCTTTGACCTTTGTGATACAATTTTCTGGCAGAAAGGGGCAGTAATACTTGGCATCAGGCTCCATGTACCGAGACAGGATCTTACTGGCTTTATGGGCTCTGTCCTCATCCTCAGCCATGTTATATTCCTCAATATCCTTCCACAGGCGGCAGGGGCCCTTGTACTCATTGTTGGACTCCAAGAACTCCTGAAATAGACGTTTGCCAATGGGCTGCTCCACGCAGACGGTGTGGAAGCCCAGATCTAAGGTTTCATGCAGACCTTCACAAACTGTGATGTGAGGCAGCTTCAGACGGGAACGGTACTTCTTGTCCCGGTTGACGGCTGGGTTGGCGGTGCCATCGAAGCTCCCGCGGGCAGAGATGTAGGCAGAGTTGGCCACCACTGTTGTCAGGCCACCAATATCCATGGCGATACAGGGAAAATATGTTCAAAGAAGTTTTAGTTGAAAGACTATAAAAGAAACCTGAGATGAGAAGAAGAAAGTATTGATTTTTTCTTCCTTTAGGGTTTTTTGGAAAAGTTTATTAGCCACCTATCATCTGTCGTTGCAAGGACCTGTGACTCCCCTCAGTGAGGTGATCACTGGAGCTCACAGGTTCTTCTCATCCCTTCACACACATGCAGACACATGCAGATCTGCCTGACTCATCACCTTTCTCCAAAGGGATTTATCCACTCCATTATCTCTCTAATGCTATATCCTGTGCTTAGCCCATGTGCTTGCTGTGAGAGACAAGGAGGGTTTAATGTTTTTCCTCTGGCTTCTGCTGCTTTTTCTCTAATATTTTGACCAGTGTTTGTACCTGACCTTGATAAAAAAAAGTGGACAGGAGGAGAGCAGAAGGAGAAGCACCAGGGCTAAAAACATTTGTAGAATATATAAAAATGATCTATGGTTCATATGTTAAGGAAACAGCAGAGGAGAAAATCAGACACAGGACCTGAAAGTGGGATCATCCTGTTGATCATCTACACTGGGTGATTATTGAATTCAGGAGTCTTGTCATGTCTCAGTGATTCAAAGATCAATCGGCAAATATTCCTCTTAAAAAGGACAGATCCTGGAGCACTGACAGAGAAAGACAGAATCAGTTTGTTAAAAATCTAAAACAAGTCTTTGATAAAGCCCATTATGCTTTAGAATAGAATTTAGATGTTTATTAAAGTTTATTGAGCATAGTGTACATGTTGCATATGGTTCATCTCCTCTATGCAGTTATATGAAGCTCCATAGTGTGCAGCTCAGGTTCTAATCTCAAGACCCTGTTTGACATACATTACTCCTTATAAAACAATTTCTGATAATTCACTGTTTCTTTAACAAAGATCTGATTTTTTAAAACATTTTATTGCTGTTATGTTAAACAACATTCTTGCCATTATTTAAAACTATCAAACTCAAACTGATTAAAAGTTTGATTGATAAATTAAAACTACTATGTTCAATAGTTTCACCTGAATTTTTCTTTTTGCCTGTTGCTTAAGGAGAGAAATACCATCCCTTATATTGAATATGTAACCCTTATTTCAAACTTTTTGTTCTTTCCTCATGTGATGTAGATCATTGATTTTTTTTTAATTATAAAACAAGAGTAGCAATAGTAATTCCTCACTGTAAATCATCTGATTCTTCACAGCACAATAGGTAGGTACCAGTACCACGTTTAAGTTTATTCTTTATCAGTTTCCCATTATCATAACCCAAATGCAGTTAAATGTATTAATATACCTATTAGATTTAGATTTAAAAGGAATTTCATGCAACCAAAAAGTAGTTTTTCTTAATAAAAATAAGACCAGCCACTCTCAAAACATGAATCAATGCAAAATACGTACACCTTTTTAAACACCTTTCATCTCCGTTTTGTGGGGGCTTTTAAACTAATTTACCAACTTTATCTTCAAATTTAATAAAACATCTAGAATTGTAATTCCCAAACTGTAGAGATTAGTTGTGAAATATGCATCCGTGTAAATGTAGGTTACATAAAGTGCTGGATGTGTCCTAATCTCCATGAACAATGCAGCTAGATGCAAAACTTGCAAACAGAATAAGCGAAAGCAGTATTCCTATAAAAAAAAAGGCAGCCACACATGTAAAAATCTGGTTATCAGTCAGGTATTAACCATCCCCTGCCACTAATAGGATGATGAAGGTGATAATGTCTTTCAGAGACGTGCTGACAGCAAAGTTTGTAGGTTATCAGCTTATGCGGGTCTACTCGCATGCTTGCACACACACAGCTTGACACGTGTAGGGTTGTCTCGTTCTCATTCACAGCTGAGCATTACGCAGTTGTTAGAGAGGGTTTCCACAACCCCTGGGAACCAGACGTTTCTTCAGATAAGATTAATGGGCGATCACGTGGCTTTATGCATGTGAAGCTTTTCGATTATATGCTTCTGAAAGGTTTCAGTGCAAAAACACCGGACTCTGAAAAATCAGGAGTGTTGATTGTCTGTCATACGGTAAGTGAACTCCTAGATAAACTCTCGAGACAAAAAAAATGCATTAAAATTGAATTAAAAAAGTTCAAAGAAACACTTTGTCATCTTATTTTTACTAAAGATATACAATTTAAATCCAAATGAATTCAACACTTCAACACAAATGAAATCATAAATAAAAGGAATGTAAATGACAGCTGACAGAAATTGAAATAAAAAAAGCTCAGACAAAAAGGAAAAATTTATGAAACGTATAAAAATAAACAGTAATGTCTGATTGTGGCACATACAGTAATAACATTGCACATCATGGTTTTATAGATTTACATTTCAGTGTAAAAGCTCTTCCTTTTAGTGCAGGGTGGAACTGAGCAGAGCAAGCGTGTCATTTTTGACATTCAGAGGACGAGTGCAGGTTTTTTCCCCTTTCAAATAACACCAGTGAATAAATTATCCAATGTTATTCTGCTGAAACGTTTTCATCGCCTTCATTGGTATTAGTGCAGTCTAACGTAACTGAAAAACAAGACTTCTGGGCAGAATTTTGTCAGCTCTCCTAAAACTCTCAATAAAAAAAGGTTGATATTAAACCAAAGTATCATTATTGTTATACAGCAGAGACCTTTAACTTTACCTTGAGGCAGAATCTGTAATCATCGATGCCTAAATCACACAGAGAAAACATAAACAGCAATGTAATGGCATCTTTAAAGTAAACCACCCTTAATAAGTGATGATTTATATGGACACCTAATATAGACCAACTGTCAGATTTGGTCCACGGCTTTTTTAAATATTAGTTTGCAAAATGAGATAAAATATAGAGCTCAGCATTATAAGATGTAAAGGTGAACATATGAATAACAGTCTAAGGAAAAAAAAAAAAGCTAAATTTTCTTTTATGTATTTACTATTGTGAGCAGCAGTGTTGAATCAGGAAAATAACTTCATGGCAATTTGGTCCAGCATAAAAAAGTAAGACTCCATGTGATATTGCTGCCAACTCTGGAAAAGTCACAGTCTTCGTTTAGCCCTTATGTTCATGTGGTCACGTGAGCGTTTTGCGTTCGGCGCGAGGAACCCATTTATGTGTCGTTACTCTCCACAGCAGCGGAGCCAGCAGCAAGCTGAGAGTGGTGACACTGAGGACCAGCAGGTACACCTGAGCAGAGACAGGTAGTGTTACTCAGAACAAGGTTTAGTTAACATCACTTTAAATGCCCTGAGGCTTACCACCTTCATCTAGAGAGCATCTATACAGCGATCAAGCACAGAAGAAAAAGAGCATGAGGAAACCTTTCCCTAACTTTAAATCTGATATAAATTTAATATCCTTAAGCATTTACAAAGTTCATAAAATATATCTATTAGCTTGGATTAAAGATACCATTCAAATTTTTATTTATGCTTTCAGATTCAAATCTTGTCAGGCCGCATTCTACTAACTTTGCAGTTAGTAACAGATTTGTGTAAGGTCACACCTGAAAACAAGTTGTGAAAGTTCAGTTCACACAGACCAAAACTTAACTACTTCATGCCTGTGTTTCACTAGTTGCAAATATTAAACCATTTCTAAATCAAGTAAAAAGACTTGGGGGGGGGGTTGTTAAATGTTGATAGGTTACAATATGCCTCAAATTAAAAAACAAAACAATATTATCACGTCATATTTGGAATCTACTTTCTACCTGATTACCTGTATTTTTATTTATTTTTACTCTCTCCTCCCATTTGATATGACTGAATTCCCGAATAAAACTTCTAACATTCACATATTATTTTTGCAGACAGAAACCAAGAAAGGCATAAAAATTGTCAGTAAAATGCAGCCTGGCAAAAAAAAGCACTATAAAAAAAGAGCTGTTTTTGTTTACCCTGAGTTCCTTCTGATAAAACCTCCACTAATTTAAATCAAAGATATCTGTAGTGTTTTATGATTGGCTTCTGTGCTGTGAAAACAGATTGAGCTCTAGACTCACTCATCGGCAGGAATTGACATGCAGGCACAGATCGAAATTTTCCATCTTTTCTTATAAAGATTCATGCATTTCAGTATTAAAACATAAAATATAACAGTCCAATATTACACTTTGTTCTTTATGACATTTTTAGAGAAAATGCCATCTACTGTCAACAGAATGAGCAGCGATAAGTACCTCAGTTAAAACCCACCCAAAAAGAAACAGCCTTGTTGAAGATCAAAAGTTCACCAAAAATCTTACCACTATTAAAACACAATATAAAACACTAATAAAGCTCTAATTTAAGCACATTGTTGAATAAGGCAGTTTATTAGTGATTTAAAATGGAATTGGAAAAACTCGACATAGAAGAACGGATGGACAAAGTAATCTTTCTATTTTCTGTTTGATTCAATACTTTACACACTGTTTCTGTTTAACTTTTTACAGTCTGTAGAATTAAAAATAAACCTAAATTGGCAATCAAACCTCTAAGAAACCATGAATCAGAACTGGCCAAGAAAAGTCTGACTGGTGCAATTCTCCTGAACAGACAGACATTCTAGGAGTGATGCTTAAACCTTCAAGAAGCTCATAACTGACCTCTCGAGAGATGATGCCAGTTCGACGTGCGCGGCTCCCCAAGACAAAGGAGAACTCGCTGACCTGAGCCAGACCAGCTGAGACGATCCACCGTATGTGTCGGGAACTCGGAGGCAAGATGGTAGACAGCACCAGCACAGCCATGACAAACTGGAAACATAAGAACACTTAGGAGACGAGGAAACTTTGATTGCAAGGAGAGAAAGAGAACAAAAACAGGGGATCGCTAAACCTTCATGATGACGACCGTGAGTGTCAGGACCAGCAGGATGGTGAGTTCATACAGCACAAATGTAGGGAACACGTGAAGACCTGCAGCATGAAACAGACAAATGAGAGCGATTTAGCACCGTCTCAATGTGAACAACACAAAAAAGTGAAGCAAAGATATCACAGAAAGAGCATCATGTTCTGGCTAACCAACAGAGGCAAAGAAAATGATGGCGAGGAAGTCTCTGATTGGCTCAATGCAGCCCATGACCTCAGTTGTGACCATGTGACCCTGCGATGACAGCAAAGCTCCTGCCAAGAAACAGCCCAACTCCATGGAAATATCCAGAAACTCCGTTACCTAGAACAGCAAACAAAATCACCCTCTTTAACTGCAAGTTCAAGAAGCTACATAAGTCACACTAAATTTCTTCTAATCATACCGTCAGCATGAAGAAGACAAAAGCTGTCATTCCCAGCACCAGGATTTCTTTGTTGCCTTTGCTCTCAGCGTGAAGTTTCTTGTAATATGGACCAATTAAGAAGGATCTGAGCACCAAACATAGCAAAAACACAGCAGCCAACGACACCAGGACCTGAGCCAGGAGCTTCAGCACTCGTAGACTTCCAAACAGAAAGCTAGTTTGAACAGAAGAAACAAACGATTTAGAGAATTGTACATCCTTATTTTGAGAAGGAGGAATTCATAATGAACAAATTCAATCTATCAATTAAACTTTATTTATAAAGCGCTTCTCATACAAGGGTTGCAATTAAAAGTGCTTTACAGATTAAAATGACCCCACATAAACCATATTATCATTCCTCACCCACAGATTTAAAGGCATGATCATGGTTGTACCTCCCTCCCACCAACCCAACTCCCATGCACACAAACACTTAAGAACTACAATAAAAATGACATAAAAAGGACACTGGGCCAAGTGCAGATGAGTCAGGTAAGGAAACGCCATCAAGAGAGCCATCTGCGCCGGCAGCAGCAGATCAACCGCAGCAGCCGAGGCACACAGAGTGCACAGAGGAGGCAAGGCCGAGACCCCCACCTCCATCCAAGCGCTACCAGGAGAGCACCTAGGCAGCCACAGCCAACCACTGCTCCCGAGGCAGAGGAAACACTGGCAGGAAGATTAAAATAACAGACTAAAGTATAAAAAAATAACGGGATATATATATATATATATATATATGATATGACTGAAGTAAGTAAAACACTGAAAATATAAGCTATAATCAGTTAAAAGCTAGGCTAAAAAGGTGAGTCTTGAGCCTGCTCTTAAAAACACGAATGTTCTCTGCGGCCCTGAGGTCCTCCAGCAGCCTGTTCCAGGGGTGAGTGCCGTAAGACTGGAAAGACGCCTGGTCATGAGTGTGTCCTGACTTTAGGGATGACAAGGAGACGGCTGCCAGAGGAGCGCAGAGACCACGAAGGTTCGTATGGTAAAAGCAGTTCTGAATGATAAGAAGGCCCAAGACCATCAAGACATTTCAAAACCATTAAAAGAACCTTAAAATCAATCCTAAAACGTACGAAAAGCCAATGCAATAAATTTAAGATGGGTGTAATGTGTTCCCGCCTCCTGGTCTTTGTCAGGATACGTGCTGCTGAATTTTGTAGAAAGTGGAAAACCTGAGATACTCTTTTTGGGAAGACCAGAAAGCAGGGCATTACAGTAATTAATTCTACTGGTGATAAAAGCATGCATCAGTATCTCTGTGTTGGCCCAAGAGAGAATGGGGCGGACTCTGGCGATGTTCTTTAGTTGATAAAAAAACTATTTTAGTAATATTTTTTATGTGAGGGATAATAGTAAGCTCAGAGTCAAAAATGACATCCAGGTTCTTCAGTTGTAAAGAAGGGTTAATATAAACATATTAATAAAAAATATGACAGTGGTTGCAGTTTTGGTAAAAGCGTCTCTCTTTGAGCCTCAGTACCGATGACTAAAACTTCAGTTTTGTCCTGGTTGAGCTGGAGAAAGTTTTCTGTCATCCAGAATTTGATTTCTAAAATGCGGTGAAAAACTGCATCCACTGGCCGTGTGTCATCGGGAGACATGGAGATGTACAACTGTGTATCATCAGCATAACTGTGAAAGGGAGCACATAAAGGTTAAAAAGCACCAGGCCAAAAATTGAACCCTGGGGCACACCACAATGTGGCCTTGTGGAGCTTAGACGAGCAGGTATATAAACTTACCATAAAAGTCTTGTCTGGGAGATAGGATGTGAACCATTTACGAACAGCACCAGAGAGGCCAATCTGTTTGTAAACGGGTTAAAAGAATAGTGTGGTCTACTGTATCAAAGGCAGCGCTTAAAACCAGTAGAACCAACACTGTCACCTTCTGAGCATCATAGTTTATTCTGAAATAATTTAAAATCTTCAAAAAAGGCCGTCTCGGTGCTGTGATTCACCTTAAAATCAGACTGAAATTTCTCCAGGACATTGTGTTCATTAATAAACTCATTAAGTTGAAATAAAATTAGCTTTTCTAAAATTCTGCTTAAAAATCGTAAGTTAGATAAAATGGTTAAAATCATTCAAATCTACATTGCTCTTCTTCAACAGGGGCCTCACTACCGCCCCTTTAAAAGGCAGCAGGAAAGATCCCTGTCTGAAGGGAGCAATTTATCAACGTTAAAATCTCATCTCTAAAAAGTCCATAAAATTACATAAAAAATGAAGTAGGAATTGGGTCCGAAACACATGTGGTGGGCCTCACTGAGGAGAAAACTGTATCAAGACTCCCAGCTTCTACCAGAACAAAACTGTCCAGCGTTTCCCCTGGTAAAGACACACACTCAGATTTGTCTAAAACCATGTTTCTTTGAGAAGATAAAATATTACATCTGATAGTGTACTGTCTACCCTCCCTCTGAAGTGGTCTGCAAACTCCTCACAGAGTGTTTGATGGGGTTTCTGAAATGCATTAGTAGCATGGTTAGAAATATTGTCAATGGTGGAAAATAGGGATTATTTTTATGATCTGAGATGATTTTTGGTAAAGTAAGCATTTCTTGAATTTCTTGCTGCATTATTGTATGATTTGAGAAGTTCTGTGTATATTTGATGGTTTATCGTGGTTTTATTTTTTCTCCATTTTCTCTCTGCCACCCTACAATTTCTCTTTTGTTTTTGAGGTTGTCATTTCTCCACTGATATGCAAGTTCTGAGTGTGAACTTTTAAATCTAAGTGGAGCAAGCAGGTCGAGAGCAGACTGAAGCCTACTGTTAAAATCATTGTCAATAAAATTACAGGGGGCAGGTAGAGCAATAGGAGATATCTTAGCAAAAACTTCAAGAAAACTTGCAGTCACTTCAGGGGTTAAATGACACTTCCTGACAGTTCTCACAGAGGTCTCTCCCTGGATAAAATTACGACCTAATTACCTGTCCAAGTCTCCGCTCTGGGCCTGGATCAGAGTGGGCATGACAGCAATGAAGAGGCCGAGCTGAACATCCTGCATCACCAACATCCCGAGGAGAACGCTGCTGTAGTCCAGGTCACCTGTCAAACACACACAGCAATCAGTCGGTAATCTGCAGGAGAGCATTTCTGATTTGATTATTTCTCTGTCAGCTTTGTGTCTAGATTTTTTTTAAGGTCAACAAAAAAAAACTAGAATAGCTTTTACTAGCTTATGTATGTCCAGATCCCCATCACCTATGTATTGTACCAGCTACAAAGACATATTCATAAAAAGTTAACAGTGTAATGGCATTTCCCACATTCTTTATACCTTCCTTTTCCACCCTGCTTCCTCCACCCAGGAAGCGCGACACGAGTGGAGTGCTGGACAGGGACAGACAGGTGGAAATGAAGACCGTCTGGGTGGGTCGAATATGAAGAAGCTGTCCCCACAACAAGCCGGCCCCCACCATCAGCAGACTCAGGTAGCACGTCCCCTGAACTGAGATCTTCCACACCTGAGCACACACAATGCACAGTCATCTTTCCAAAGTCATCTCATTTTAAACACCAAAACTGACTGCTTGGCTCAGAACCTAACTCCTAAAATCCAGGGAGAAATCCACTTGCGAATCTGTGGCAGGATTTGAAAACTACTGTTTACAAATGTCTATAATCTAATCTGACTCAGATTGAATGACTCTGGGCAAACATTTCACTCTCTAGATATGCAAAGCTTGTAGAGAACTTGGAGTCATAATAGCATTAAAAACTGGTGCTACAAAGTATTGACTCATGGGACCAATCACTAATGCATGCCACACTTTTCATCTTTTTATGTGTAAAAAACCAATCTGAAAATCATGTATCCCTAACTACTTTACAGCTGTGCACCACTTTGCTTTTATCTATCACATAAATTACACTGAAACTTATAGTCGTAAAGTGGAAAAGTCCAAGGAGTGTTAATGAAACTAAAACTTTGACTTTCACATAAAATATTGATCTGTATATTGTTTTCAAGTTCATTATGATTAATTTATATCACCTGATGACACACAATGACATATTAATATTATGATGTAAAACCAAATATCTCTACAGATGGAGCAACTTGCTTATTCTTGATGACTGTCAGGTTTGACTTTTTTACCTTTCGAAGGCGCTCAGGTGAGAACTCCAGTCCCACCACAAAGAGAGTGAAAAATACACCCAACTCCCCCAGGGTCTCCACCTGAACTATGGACTGTAAGAAAAAAAGCTAGACGTGATTTTACAGTTCGGTAAAAGTTGGATTTTAACTCAAGCTTATGCTGTGGAGAAACACAAACCTTGATACTGTTGAGACCAGAAGGGCCGAGCAGGACCCCACTAATGATATATCCAAACATAGGCGGAAGACCCACCAGAGTGCAAACCCAACCACAAGGCAGGGAGAGCATCACCACTGAAACCAGGTCCTGCATGTAATGGTGATGAATTAATTTAAAACCAATCAATGCACTTTCTTTTCACTTCTTCTGGAGCCTGGATAAAACCAGGATCATTCGGGAAGGAGAGCAATAACTAACCTTGATGAAGTGAGGGTCTGCTCTCGGCATCGTGGAGTCCCCCGGTTTCGTTAGAACATACTGGTTATTCTGTGAGTCAATAAGCATGCTAAGCCCCAAATCATCCTCCACCTCTTTCTGTGTCGATTTGTTCTTTGTTTTCCCTCCTTTCTCCTCATCCTCTTCCACTCTTAGCACTGCTTCGACATTCACTCCCTTCATCTAAACAAAGTGAAGTATGCATACATAACCTTTGGTTCTGAGTATAACAATATCTGATTCTGCACGTTCTCGCAAAAGCAAGCAGAGAGTGTTCAATTGCGGACCTGTTTGTTGTTGTCAAAGGCATGGTCCTCGATCTCCTCCTCTAGGCGGTCTGCTGCCTTCCTGACTTCCTCCAAGATCTCCTCCAAGATGGACAAAGTCTTGTTTTGGGCCAAAGCGCTCTTAAGAGCTTCCTGCTGATGTTTCTCTGCAGCCACAAGCTCCATGTATTCCTGTTCTTCCTGAAAGGTGGGGACAAATACCAACAAACACACTCACTCACTACCAAAAAAGATCAAAGAATCGAAGCCTTCCTCATAACGAGTGGCTGTTTTATAAACTTGATCCAACTAATTAGAACATATTATTCTGCTTCTTTTTAGAAACAAATAGTTAAAAGTTAACTTAAAGTGAATTCAGGCTTTTTTGTTGTGGGCAAATCAGACAGATTTTCTCTAAGCTGATGGTGCATTTTTGTATTCAGAGGAAAACGTGGAAAAATGGGAAAAAAGCAGGTTGAAAAAAAAAGCTTCACTTCAGCTTTCATTTGATTAAATAGACCGTTAAAAGCAAAATTTGCGTCTAATTTTTATGAGAAATACTCACCAATATTGCAACCTTTTACATTAAAAAACTAAGAAACGTTGTACCTTATTTTAAAACTTTTGAGAGAAAAGTTGTCTTATCATATCTTTTCTTACAAAGTTTCTTTATTTTGGGTAAACATGCTAATTTTTGCATTGAATATAAAGAAAATGTGAAATTCTTTTTTTAACCTTTCATTTGGCAAGTAAGGGTGCCGTGGATCTTAGAAAGATGAGATCATATACACCTCAGGTCAGAACTTAATTTCATCCGCTGTGTGGATGACTGCCATTAAGATAATTTGGCCCATTTTCACACAGTTAGGAAAGTTGGCCAACATAAACAACAGATATTTACTTGCAAGTACAGAATCTATAAAACACCACAGTCTTTACCTTTATAGCTGCCTCTCTGAGGGCCTCCAGCCTCTGTCTGCTGCTGTCCTTCATATTGACCACATCCTTGTAGTCTCCCTGCAGCACCCTCTGCAGGCCGTGCAGCGCCTGGAACACCAGGTGCTCGCTCTCATTCAGCTCCTTCTGAAAAACCTCCAGAGTGTGAACCTTAACGCAAATGAAAACAGACACAAAAAAAGAGAACAGACTAAGTTGTAAACTCTTTAACTGATGCCATTCTATATGATGTCAACGTGGGAAGTTTAACGAAGAGGATATCCAGATATATTAACAATAATATCTTAAAATATATACATTCAATAACAAAAGGCTATTTGGCCAGTTATCAACAAATATATAGTTAAAATAATAGGTCAGTTATTACATTTCTTTACTGAGTCAGAATTAAACATATTTATATTTAGGCATACATTTCTTCCATTTTTCTACATTTAAGACTGTTGTTAGCAAGAGCTAATTTAATGTAAATTTGAAGTCAATCTACAACAACAATAGTATGCTTCATAAATGTATAATTTTAATAAACAGATAGAGCTCTGATTGGGTCCACTGAATAGATGTAAACATTAATAGAACAACAAATATTCTCCACACATCTTCCAGGAGACAGCAGCTTCATCAGTTGACTCCTAACTGAACAACCTTAGAAATAAAGTTGGTGCTCCTGACCTTTTGAACCAATGAATCCTGCAGGGTCCATTTGTAAGATGCTTTACCTCACTGACTTTAAAACTTTTTTAACTTTTGCTTACCTTCTTTTGTATTAAATAATTGTGCACGTGTTATTTGAACACAGTGGCAAGCCCCACCCTTTTATTGGCTGTCTAACAGGTTATTATCTAGGCTTAACTTCTGCTTCAGTTGCTTATGTGCAAGTGTGTTAAGTCTGCTATATTTGGTAACCTTTATTCCACTGTCTTGACTGTAATGATGACGCAATAGTGTTGAAAACCTAGGAATAATTCCTGTGACCCCAAACAGCTGAACACCTTATAACTCATACATTGTGATGATTTCAGCAACAAAACGACCATCTGGTGATTCATAGAGTGGTACCTGGAAGTGCTTCTCTGGCTCTGAAAGGCTTTGATCTTTCCCAACAGCCGCCGCAGCGGCAGCCAGCTTGTTGACGGCCACATTATTCTGCCGCAGCAGACCCACCAGCCGCTTGCAGTTGTTGGTCACCCAGCTGTGGCCGTGGGGCTGCCCTTTGCTCCGATAGAGCTTGACGGCATGCCGGGCCACCTGCTCCTTTGGCAGCACAGGAAGTGCCTCAGTCAGGCCGAGCCACAGCAGCCAGCTCAAAACCTGCATCCAAACTACTTCACTAAGGTGAGGAGTTTAAGGAGAAATACAAGACCTAGAAAAGGAACAAAAGTGGTACAGAATGCTAAGATTTTGATTAGAAATCCTATAAAGTTCAAACTAAAATATTTTATTTACAGTAATTGTCTGTGTAAACTGCCCAAAGAGCTTATTCTTCAGTGCCACACAGTTACAAAAATCATCGCTATTTAAACGTTGAAAATTTACAATAATATTTTTCTTAATAGTCATTATGAAGTATTTTGATCTCTTGGTTGTGGTCTAGAGGGGAGGCTGTTTTAACCTTTAAGGACCTGAGAAAGCAGGCATTCTCAGAATGGAAGATTGCTATAACTTGCTTTAAGTATTAGAAGCAAAACCTCACTCATCATATCTTGATGATCAAAGCAGCATGTTTACATCTGCTACAGATTATGATGTCAAATATAACAGAGAATTTTTTCTAGTTACAACACGTCCCACTTCCTTTTAGATTTTATAGGCTGCTTCGTAGAAACATGTGATGTTCCTGAAATATTACATTGAGGATGTTATACTGCACAAAATAACAAGGATTTTGAGAAATTTAAATGTCCAGAAGTTGTTTTTTTTCCATTTAAGCGTTTATGTTTATTAAGAGTATGTTTTCAGAAAGATAACAAAGTGTGGATATGCACCTGCTATCACCTTATATTTAAAAAATTTTTAAAGGTGTGGTTACAATAGAAATGACAGCAAACATCTCACCTATTTACATTCCAGGACTACCTGTCTTTCTACGACTACCTAAATTGACAAAAGCAAACTAAACAAAAGTTAAAGTTTATGTTCATACATATCAATTAAATGAACAACCTTACTTGAGTACATTGGACTCACGGCTTAGCTTACCTTTGGCAGCAGGAGTCAAGCTGAGATCTTTTAACTTTCAAACCTCCTCCTCTGTCCCCCTTGCTACGACTGGACTGCTGCCGCTCTGCTGGAGTTGCTAGAGATCAGGAGCACCACTGCTCAGATGTAGACTGCAGATTTAAGAAGGCAAGGATGCAAAAAACAGGTCACCTAAATTTCCACTTGTGTCATTTGCACTAAAACATGCAAATGACACAGTTTGAAGAGAAACATAAGCTACAAAACAGGAATGCATTTTCAACGATACTTCTCAAAATTTTATTATATCTTCAATAAAGTTTGAAGTTTTAGTTCACTCGGCTGGCACTCATTTAGTGAATTTTACTTTTATTTACGTAGTTGATCCTAGCACATAAAAAATATGTGACGAGAAAGCATTGCTAAAAATTTATTGGAACAAAAAGTGCATCATATTTCAAGATGAAGTATATAAATCAATTGAGCCTTTGAGTTTGGACCGACTGGCAAACAAAATGCAGAAGCATCAAATTCTACTATAAAGTATTTAAGTAAAATCCTATTTCACTTTACTTTAAAAGGTGACTGGGGAATCTTTAAACATCCATCTATCTATCATCAATACCAGCTTGTCCTCAGACAGGTCGCCGGTCCATCACAGGGCAAGACAGAGACATACAGGACAAACAAATAGGACCTAAGGCCAACTTAGAGAGACCAGTTGTTCTAACATCTTGTTTTTGGACTGTGGGAGGAAGCTGGAGTACCCAGAGAAGAACCCACAAATGCACGGGGAGAACACGCTGAAAGACCCAAGGCATGGGTTTGAATCCAGGACCTTCTGCCTGCAAGGGCACAGTGCTAACCATGGTGGCGATTTTTTCACTAAACAGTTTCAAATACACCCAAAAAGGGGATTTTGGTGCTTTTTACCATTATAGCAAAGCTAGAGTCTTAAAATCTCAATAGTAAGACTGGGTAAAGCAGGACTATTTTCCAAATTCATAAAAAAACACCGTTTATAATCAAGAATTTTCCTATTCCACTGGTAAAAACACACAAATTGCTAGTTTTATTTTATGCCTTCTTCAACAATTTAGATAGGGTGTTCGTCTTCCCCAACTTTCCGAAAACTTTGACTGGACGAATGTGGCCTGGATCATTCTATGATGAAAATAATAAAAATACATTACATGATCTGTGAAAACATTCCCTGTGTTTTTATTTTTATTTTTACTTTATCAAAAAGTTGATAATTGTGACATCCGATCGTAAGTATTTGATTACTATTTTGCAAATAAAACATTTTTTTAAGAATCGTTTTATTTTAAAATAATCCGTTTTAGGTTTGATCAATCCTGAGATTAACGTCATCTAAAATGATCTGGATAACAATAAACGACTGAAATACCCGTTTAACAAATTAACAAATCTCAAATGTGAAATTACGTTCTTGCTTTCATAAATAAAGGTTTAAAAAGTTTTTTGTTTTTTTTAAGAATTCCTAATCAATGTAGAATACTCCCAGTTTGAACAATTATGGAGCTTTTACTTTCGGAGCTAGAGCTGATGAAAAGAAAGTCAGATTCCTCGAAACATTAGACCTTTACTTAAATCCCAAATGGGCATGAGGAGTCTATGATTTATCAGGGAAACGTCATCGACAGAAGTTAAAATGTGAAACCAAAATCTAAGCGGGCAGAGACACGCAAACATTCAAACACACCCTAGATGTCCATTAGACATACCAGCAGGCACCGCCGTCGGTAAAAACATCCATCAGTCTGGCGCTCCGCATACGGACTATTAAGGAGAAGCTGCAAGTATTAAATAAGTGAGTCCTCGGTCCGGGCTCTCAGAGGAAGAAGTAGACGAGAACAATCGTGTAGTTGTGCCGCACCGACAGAGACACCCCTCCCCTGCCCTGCCACATAGCTGGAGCCAACGTCGGCACAGGCGCTCCCTGCTGTTACTTCATGTTTACTCCGACCTCCTCCCGTCCAGCCTGCTGCTGCTGAGGGTGTTCCAGCACACGGGGGAGACCCGCCCGCGGTAAGCTAAGCCTGTCTCTCTCTGGAACAACTTCACGAAACACCGTCAGGTTTGGTGAATAGTTGTGTTTTCTAACCCCGGACTTTGATAAATTCAAACAATTTATACTCTAAATATTTGTTGTCGGAGCTGTCAGTCCAGCTCTAACCAGCTCGGTTCACCCTCTCTACCATGGTGACATAACGTTGCCGCCGCTGCTAACACAGGTTTTGCTAATAATAGCAAACAAGCCCCAGATTATTAGAAGCAACTTTTTACCGATAAAGCGTTATTTAAATGTATATTCGCCTAAATAGCAGCTGGTGGCTTGCTTATCTCGCTGTAAGTTTTGATTCAACCATCTGATTACTTCCGAAACATCTTTATCAGAGCCGATATGGGAATTGTAGTTTTTAAGGTGTTTCAGTTACTTCGCTTGAAACTATCATGCCTTTTTATAACTGTGACAGATAATGACGTCGGTCTGATCCTGACTTTACCATAAAATAGCTTAGCACGTGACCGGTTCTTCTAAATAACAAGGTAGTTTAAACGAAAACAACTCAGTTTTATGTTAAATAAGCATTAAGAGAGCAGTGTTTCGGATTCAAAGAAGCATTAAAGGGGGGAGATTCGGCGCATTATTTCGACAGGAACAAAGTACGTAGCTTACGTGTTATTTATTATCGCAGAAACATGTCGTGTGTACGTTTTTAAAAGTACATGGCCTGTTGACTTCTCCCGGAACTACATTTCCCATTACTTTTGCTCTTGGAAGGCATCTATTCTTGCGCATGCGCACTATGAGATCGTGGATATCAAGTTGGCCAAAAACAGCTGGTAATAAAATGGTAGGTAATATATATATATATATATATATATATATATATATATATATATATATATATATATATATATATATATATATATATATATATATATATAAGACAAACGGAGGGGCAGACAGACGGTTGTAAAGCCCCCGTTGAACAAGTCACCAAACCGACAGCAGCTGTCAGTCATGTTTACGGTGCAGCACCGTGTGAGGGATCAGGTTGTCCTCGGCGTCGCATTGCCAGTCAGTGTGATCTGTGAGAGTAATGGAAGGTCAGTCGCTGGTGGTATTTTGAGATCGGACACCTTCAGTCCCACTACGTACCTTTCCCTTTTTGGTTGGTAGCCTCTGTGCTGCTGCAGGTCAGGAGAGACCGTAAGATGTAACTCGCCTACCCAGGAATATCTGGGTCACAGAGAACCTGCTGTTTGATCATCCGACGGGTCAGGTTCATGCCGAGATGTGCAGTCCTTTAGAGATTAACGAAACAAAGATGACGAGGTTATTTCTGTGCTGCTTTTTGAAAGTGTTTTTTTTTTACTCTGAAGTTTTTGGAGCCTTCATTTAAGTTTTCTGCATGCATTGTCAACACCACTTAAAAGTATTTGACTCTGAATCTTTACTGTTTGTCCAGATCTGGATAGAAACCAGATTTTTGCTCCTGGAACTTTGGTGTATGCAACATTCACTATTTGTATATGGTTGTTCGTTATTGCTGTACTTGCATGATCCAGATTTAGGAGAATCTGGTTCCCTGCATTTGAACCAGTTTTGGTGTCCTACATATAATTTCTTCTTTTTTAGATTGATAGTTTGACGCATATCTTACTTATCTATGTATTTGTTCTTCTTAAGCAGTTTTGTAAGATGGTATAATAACCACGCCAAGCCAAAATCACAGTGACTGAAAAATACCATCTGCATCAAAATTCAATAAATTCTTACTCTTCAGGCTGATATGGACTATAAAATGTTTCCAAACATCTATTAATAAAAAAAACAGATATTTTGCACACCAGAAATGTCATCACCCTGAGCTACTACCCTTTCTAAAGTCTGACTCAGACGATAAATATGTCAACGTATTTATTTCCTTGTGTTTTTACTTGGCTGGCAGCACAAGTTGAAATCATCACAGAGGGACAAGATTCGTCAGTTTATCTCCTTCACGCAGGCAGGGGACAGGACAGCTGTACGCTGCCTAACTCAGAATGACTGGAAACTAGAAGTCGCCATAGACAACTATTTCCAGAACCCAGACTTGTACCACAAAGAATCCATGAAAACCTCAGTGGACCGCAAGAAGCTTGAACAGCTCTACAATAGATACAAAGGCAAGTGTTAGGCAGACACATGTACCCATCTGTTCCTTCAAAATCTGCACTGTTGCCTTTCTATTTAGCTAAGTTCTCTCCGTCTTCTTTGCAGACCCCCATGATGAGAATAAGATAGGCGTCGATGGCATCCAGCAGTTCTGCGATGACTTAAATCTGGATCCGGCCAGCATCAGCATACTTGTGGTGGCCTGGAAATTCAGAGCAGCCACGCAGTGCGAGTTTAGCAGAAAGGAATTCTTTGATGGGATGGTGGAACTTGGGTAAAAGCCATGTAAAAAATTTGATGCTTTAATAAAGTGCTTATTATATGTACTTTTAAACAGTTTCATATTTTATTCATCTTTGTTGTGCCATTCAGCTGTGACAGTCCAGAGAAAATTAAGGTCATCCTCCCCAGACTAGAACAAGAACTAAAAGACGGTGGAAAATTTAAAGACTTCTACCAGTTTACGTTCAGCTTTGCCAAGACTCCGGGACAGAAAGGTTTAGGTAAGCAGATGATGTTGGAAAATATTCCAAAATGTCACATTATCTGTCACAAATCTAAAGTACTTGCGCTTGTAAATCATTTTTCTTTCCAGAACTAGAAATGGCTGTGGCCTACTGGAATCTAGTTCTCACAGGTCGATTCAAGTTCTTGGATCTATGGATCCGCTTCCTGCTGGTAAGTTGCTGTGGAAAGAAATGTCTTCTTCCCTTCATATAGATGAGGCTGGAGTCTGCATCGGCATGTTTCATATTTCATTACGGCCAGTCTTCTACATGAGCCCGTCTGGGCCAACGCTCGAACTCTCTCGCACCCAGATCATGTCTGCTTTCTCTGCAAGCAGCTTCTGCCTTCAGTCTCTTAATATTATGTCTTCATTGCAAGGTTAACCAAAACACTCCTCACAGCTGATGAATCACACAGTTAGATCAGAGTAGGTGAAAGGCCTCTTCCCTGACTCCAATAATTATGCCATATTCCCCAGATGCCTTTAATAATAATGTCTTAATCAATTAATCGACATATCCTTGAGATATTTCTGTAACATGAGTACAGAAGATTTGCTTTTTTTCCCTGTGTTAATTTAGGTTTTTGGAGTTTGTAGGAGTGTCCTAGCCATACACCAATACAAAACAACTAATGAGTGCATGGCTATAATTACACAACACTTCTTCTAAATACATGTTTTCCACTGTAGTAAAAAAAAATGCACTGATTGTTTCCCCACACATAGTATTTTTTGCTTGTTTGGAAAAGTTAACAAGATTACCTTGTCCTTGTACTGCATTCAGGAACATCACAAACGCTCCATTCCCAAAGACACCTGGAACCTCCTCCTGGACTTTGGCAGCATGATCGCAGACGATATGTCAAACTATGACGAAGAAGGTGAGTCTAGAATCAGTAGTGGCAAGATTTGTTTTCTTTTTGGAAGGTGGTGTAGGTCATTCATCTGGCAGAGACATGGCGAGTTTTTTTTTTGGTTGGTTTTTTTTGTTTGTGAAATTGTGGAACCATATCAGTGGATCACTGGCACTAAAGGATTTTACCCTTGAAGCAACCATGTGAAGGAGCAAAGTGGTGCTGTTGATCCTTGTACTTCGAATGACACCTTGAAAAGACGTCCTTGTATGCCCTGATTAAAAGAGATGCTCATCTCAGATAATATAGATGTTAATAGTAAAGATGGAGCACTTCTGCCTTTACTTGCCAGAACCGAGCTTTTTTTTCTTCTGTGTGTGTGTGTGTGTGTGTGTGTGTGTGTGTGTTTGTAAGCTGCTCTTTCTAATTTTGAGCAATAACATTTTTTCCTAAGGACTCTAAAAGATGAAAGTGGGAATTATGCTCAAGGTTATTTGATAGTAATCAGGCATATGTTCATTCAGATTTTCAATAAACTTAAAAAAACGTTTGTCAAAGTACACGCTTTGGTTGATGCATTTATAGACTGAAAGTGGGAGTTCCTAGTTTTAATGCATTAAGTGACTAGAGGAAAAACAATCTGACCTGTATTTGACCCGTTGATCACCAGTCAGAGCCAATAAAGGGAAGATTGACCAATTCCAATCTCTTGTTGATGTATTAATGCACCCCTAGAAATGCACAGATGCTACAGTTTGTTGTCTAGCTGCAAATGAATAAGATAAGAAGCTA
This sequence comes from Valencia hispanica, assembly GCA_963556495.2. Classification (NCBI taxonomy): domain Eukaryota; kingdom Metazoa; phylum Chordata; class Actinopteri; order Cyprinodontiformes; family Valenciidae; genus Valencia; species Valencia hispanica. The sequence continues at coordinate 26,356,947 of OY747701.1, read as the reverse complement.
GAGGCCCACTGCATTTCCTTTGTCACGATGAGCAGAGTTGTTTTTCAGGAGCTGTTCTTAAAACTAGTCTGTCGAGAGTCAAGTAGGTTTGATTTTGGTTGAACTCTGAAACCTGCTTATTATTATTGTTGTTGTTGTTGTTATTTATTTATTTTTATTGATAATGACAAGAAATTGGGAGAAAGTAAAGAGATTGGCCTGTTTTTTGAGCAGAGTTGATGCTTGAACCTAATTTAGAGGCCAGATATAAACCACATGGATTTACTTTCCAAGATACCAAACTACATCCATCTGGATATTCTTTTATAACTTTGTGACACTTTATTGACCAACCAACAAACCTCAAATATTTAATTTGGATTTTTTTTCATAGGCCAACACGTAATTGTAAATAGTATAATAAATTAAACAAGGTTTAATATGTTTGACAAATAAAAATGTGATGTGCATATGTGTAATTTATGTTTATGCAGAAATCATTTATTTAATTTCAGTATAAACAGCTGTTTTGTGAAGGGCCCAGAGGTTTAACCTCAGCTAACAACCAGCATCATGGAGGAACAAAGTAACACAGTAGTCAGGTCAGATATCGTTGTGGACAAGTTTAAACAGGGTTAGGTTAGAAAACAAATATCCAATCCTTTGAGTATCTCACAAAGCACTGCTCAGTCTTTTAACCAAAAAAAAAGAAAGATTATGGCAATTAACAATGTCACTGCTACAAACATACCAAGACATAGAGGTACATTTAAGCTGACAGGCCAGGCAAGGAGAGAATTACAATAGGAAGCAGCCAAGAGGCCTATGATAACTGGAGGAGCTACAGAGATCCACATCGCAGTTGGAAGAATCTGTCTACAGGACAGCCATTAGTTCTCCACTCCCCAAATCTGGCCTGTATTAAGGAGTGGCAAGATTTTTGAATTTCTAAAAAGAAAATCAAAATAATTATGTTCTGCAGTTTGCCAAAAGGCATGTCTGACACACAGCAAAATATGTGAAAGAAGGTACTCTGATCAGATGAGAATAAAGCTGAGTTCTGGCCTACATTCAAAATCCTGTATGTGGTGGAAAATTAATGCCCTGAACACATCACGCCTTGTGTGAAAATGGTGGTACTGGTGTAAGGACAGGGAAACTGCTCAGAGATGTTGGGAAGCTAACAGTTAAGAAAGTAACAATAAGTCTGACCATACAGCCAGTGCTACACACGTGCTCAAATTTGTTGGTACCCTTACAGCTCATTGAAATAATGCTGCATTACTCCTGAAAAGTGATGAAATTGAAAGCTATTTTATCATGTATACTTGCATGCCTTTGGTATGTCATAGAATAAAGCAAAGAAGCTGTGAAAAGAGTTGAATTATTGCTTATTCTACAAAGATATTCTAAAATGGCCTGGACACATTTGTTGGTACCCCTTAGAAAAGATAATAAATAACTGGATCATAGTGATATTTCAAACTAAATAGTTACTTTATTTAGTATCACACATGTTTCTAATCTTGTAATCAGTCATTCAGCCTATTTAAATGGAGAAAAGTAGTCACTGTGCTGTTTGGTATCATTGTGTGCACCACACTGAACATGGACCAGAGAAAGCAAAGGAGAGAGTTGTCTGAGGAGATCAGAAAGAAAGTAATTGACAAGCATGGTAAAGGTAAAGTCTACAAGACCATCTCCAAGCAGCTTGATGTTCCTGTGACAACAGTTGCAAATATTGTTAAGAAGTTTAAGGTCCATGGAACTGTAGCCAACCTCCCTGGGCGCGGCCGCAAGAGGAAAATCGACCCCAGAATGAACAGAAGGATAGTGCGAATGGTAGAAAAAGAACCAAGGATAACTGCCAAAGAGATGCAAGCTGAACTCCAAGGTGAAGGTACGTCTGTTTCTGATCGCACATCCGTCGCTGTTTAAGCGAAAGTGGGCTCCATGGAAGAAGACCCAGGAGGACTCCACTTTTGAAAGAAAAACATAAAAAAGCCAGACTGGAATTTGCTAAAATGCATATTGACAAGCCACAATCCTTCTGGGAGAATGTCCTTTGGACAGATGAGTCAAAACTGGAGCTTTTTGGCAAGTCACATCAGCTCTATGTTCACAGACGAAAAAATGAAGCTTTCAAAGAAAAGAACACCATACCGACAGTGAAACATGGAGGAGGCTCGGTTATGATTTGGGGCTGCTTTGCTGCGCCTGGCACAGGGTGCCTTGAATCTGTGCAGGGCACAATGAAATCTCAAGACTATCAAGGCATTCTGGAGCGAAACGTACTGCCCAGTGTCAGAAAGCTCGGTCTCAGTCGCAGGTCATGGGTCCTCCAACAGGATAATGACCCAAAACACACAGCTAAAAGCACCCAAGACTGGATACGAACAAAACATTGGACTATTCTGAAGTGGCCTTCTATGAGTCCTGATCTGAATCCTATCGAACATCTATGGAAAGAGCTGAAACTTGCACTCTGGAGAAGGCACCCATCAAACCTGAGACAGATGGAGCAGTTTGCTCAGGAAGAGTGGGCCAAACTACCTGTTAACAAGTGCAGAAGTCTCATTGAGAGCTACAGAAAACGTTTGATTGCAGTGATTGCCTCTAAAGGTTGTGCAACAAAATATTAGGTTAGGGGTCCCATCATTTTTGTCCATGCCATTTTCATTTGTTTTCTTATTTACAATATTATGTTGAATGAAACATCAAAAGCAAAGTCTGATTTCTATTAAATATGTAATAAACAATGGTGGATGCCAATTACTTTTGTCAGTTTCAAATTATTTCAGAGAAAATTGTGCATTCTTCATTTTTTGTGGAGGGGTACCAACAAACTTGAGCACGTGTGTATGATGGAATTGTTTAGATCAAACCGTTCTTTTAATCTAATTGAGAATTTTTGACGAGATTTGAAAGCTGATGCCCACAGGTGCTCCCTGTCCAATCTGACTGAGCTGTTTTTGTAAACTAAAATTAGCAAAAATATCCATTCCTAAATGTAAAAGGTGTTAAACCACAAGGCTAAAACTATGGGGTCAGATCAGTCTCATTAAGAATAAACTCATGCAGGGTTTTTCACTAATTCACATGCTCATTCACAAATGCACACGCTCTGGTTCACAAATATAATTTCAAAGAAACACTTGTAATAGAACTTCACAAATGCACACAATCTGTTTCACAAATATAATTTTGAGGGAAGCTTCAAATATAAACTCACAGATCATACGAATCGCTAAATGTGCATTTACGAACCACTTCTCATTCGCGAATCTCTGTATTTGTGAGAGAATTTTGTGTGGTGAATTTTTGAGACTGTTGTAACGTTGCAGGTCAACAAACGACACCATTGGCTAATGAATCTGTCAATCAAATTTACGATTCTGATTGACAGATTCGTCAGCTAACCAATGTCTTCGTTTTCAGCCAATCGTATGGCTGCTTACAAGAGAGTTCTGACACTCCAATAGACTTCTATGGAAAGAATGGAATGCGGAAGTCACGTGGGTCTGCAGCTGCAGATACTTCCAAACAGCGCAGTTCATTCTCGGCGTTTTGGAACTATTGTTCCGGTAAGTTAATGGAATCACAACATTTTTTAGCATTGAAAAGCGTTAGCTGACTGCTCTGTACCAGAAATAAGTCAAGGGTCATATTTAATGTAGCCAGTTTTGGTTAATTAACTGTGTTAATGAGCTAGTTGTAGTTTAACTGCAGCTAGCTAATTGTGAGCAGGAGAGGTCTGGAAAAGCTTGACGACCTATTGACGGGTTTATTTCAGTATGTCAAATTCAGCTTTTTAAAAATATTCATCACAGTTTGAAATAGGATGTACACTTTTATATCTCATCCATTTTTTTGTCTAAAATATATCTGAGTTGCTGGTCGCTGTATCAACAGTCTGTAACTGACTTTGATGCATCAGAGATGGAGATATCGGTAAAGAAAAATGTGATTGTGAAGATGAGAAATTATTTCTTTATTTTTCAGTTAAACCACATAAGAACTGACTGCAATAAACAGGATCACCAAAGTAACAAGATATGTTGTTTTCTTGTTTTGTGTCCTCCCAAAATAATAAGAGCTGAATCAAGACATTTAAAGAAAAGCACTTGAACACCATAACCTTTATAAAGTTGATATTTACTGCAGAACTGTTCATTTGCACTTGTTTTATGAAATTATCGTTTGTAATCATTTGATTAAGTAGAGATTACAATCTTTTTTTTAACACATAAGAATTGAAGAATTATTTAGAATGTCAGCCTAAATAAACAACTGTTGAAGAGGAACTTAAAAAGTCTTATTAAACTATTACAGATAACACTGCGTTGCATCCATGTCCATCTTCCTGTTTTCAGATGAGTTGCTGAACGGAGAGCTGATCAGTGATCAGGTTTGGTGGAATTTCCAGTTCTGTCAGTGATGGAGTGATACATAAGTTGGTAAGTGGAGTACTGGAGGTGGCTGGGTGGTGATGGGGAGGCTGTCAAAATGATCAGAAATGACTTCATTTCATACCAAAGCTAATGCAAAGTACAAGGGACAAAAAAAATCCCACCAAAACATACTATATATATATATATATATATATATATATATATATATATATATATATATATATATATATATATAGAAAGAGGCTGATGTTGCCACCACAATTTCTTTTTTGCACTGGTTTCCAGCTACCTGTTTGACCAAGTCCACAGAAGAGTGTTATGTCTTGGAGGAACGTGATGGCTTTGTTGTACTCTTCCATCTTATGCCTAAGTGCCATCAGAGGGTGGCGTGTAGAGCCCTGATTGAAAATATTTGACAATGGAGATTAAACTTATTGTACACATGGGCGATGGTGAGGTTTTTCCTGCTGACTTGAGCCAACCATTTCCTTCTTCTTTCTGTGTCTTTAGGGAAGCCGTACGCTCTGATCCCTTTCTTGGACCGATTGCTGCATCCAAATGCAGCACAGCCAGTCATGGTAAAGCAATAAACATATAAAGGTATTATTTAAATATACATTTTATACATATGAAATGTTGTACAAAACCAAATATAATTATATGTATAATTACACTTTAAACTTTTCTCTTGTTCCACCCTAAAAATCTTGATTTGGGATTTGAATTTTTCACCCACTAAGTCCTTCAAAGCAAAACATTTTACTAATGAACTGTTTCTCTATTGTTTTCAGGAAGGTCACCAGTGGTTGATATCAAAGGGAGCTGCTGTTAATGTTACCAAGGATGAACCTTCATTAGGACTTCAGCACATTTCCACATTGCCCAAATTTGATCCATGCAGTGTATTTGTATAGATGTAATGACAGTGAGAATGATAGTAAAAATACTTAATTAAAGCTTGTTTTACATTTTGCGTAATATTTAATAAAAGGTTTGCGTATTGTTTTTTTCCACAATTAACACTTTTTTTTTTTTTTTTTTTTTTCCATATACTGGTTTTAACATTATCAATGAATTACTATTTTACTGTAGTCAGGCTAGAACCACAATCAACTGGGTTATAGATGCATGAGTTCATTAGAAAATAAATAATTATAGAATGATGTGGTCTACCGAAAAAAATTAATCCCAGGTCATCAGTTAACGCATAGACAGCCGCATATTTTCCTCCAAGTTATTTAAAACTGGTTCAAAACATGTAACTTAGATCAGCCTTACATTCAGCTAATTTTCTATCCAACAGCAGGCAGAGAACACAGACTGAATGTCATCTGCTAGACATATAGGGTGTTTTAGGAGTAAATCCTGGGAACAGTAATATCCCATGTTTTGTTGAAAGATGGAGATCTAAAGTAAGCTGGAGCAGAGGTCTTAACCACTGGCAGGTTTTTAGTGTATAGGAGGACAAGGTATGGCAGTACCATGCTAGCATTCAGAAAACAGGCTATAAATTGGGTATTATTACTCCAAGTTACGGTTTCTTGTGGCACACAAAGTTATTAAACATGCTTATATTGAGCAGTGTAGTGTATTTATCAATAAATAAGATCGGTGATCTACATGTATTCTACAATGTGTTAGCGCTCTTTTCTCCCTCTAAATTGTAGAACAGTGACGAATGTCTGTTCCTCTAGAAATGCTTTGATAAAATAAAAATGCATAGGCTATTCAGTAAAAAGTAATCTGTACACATTAGTCAATTATCAAAAATCGCCAGGAGAAATGAGAAATATTCGATTTTGCCTTCTGTCCGCCAGAAGCCGCTCAGACTGACTGACAGCGCTGGGATGTTTGGAACTATTGAGGACTCCCATCAACCACGTGACCGCGTGTCGGCTAGTTCAAAGTCTGTCGTAACTATGACGCTGCACTGGCAGAGCTGTTATGTGCGCATGCGCAGTGAAGTTTAACCGCGACACATGGCGATAAGTAGCGACCGTTACTATACAGTCTATGGTAGCGACATGCATCAGTCTCAAACGGTAAGTACCACATTTCGCCATGTGTCGCGGTTGAACTTCACTGCGCATGCGCACAAAATAGCTCTGCTAGTGAGGAGAAAATGTAAGCATCCATACGATTGGCTGAAAACGAAGAAATTGGTTAGCTGACGAATCTGTCAATCAGAATCGTAAATTTGATTGACAGATTCATTAACCAATGGTGTCGTTTGTTGACCTGCAACGTTACAACAGTCTCAAAATTCACCACACAAAATTCTCTCACAAATACAGAGATTCGCAAATGAGAAGTGGTTCGTAAATGCACATTTAGCGATTCGTATGATCTGTGAGTTTATATTTGAAGCTTCCCTCAAAATTATATTTGTGAAACAGATTGTGTGCATTTGTGAAGTTCTATTACAGGTGTTTCTTCTAAATTATATTTGTGAACCAGAGCGTGTGCATTTGTGAATGAGCATGTGAATTAGTGAAAACCCCTGCATGAGTTTATTCTTAATGAGACTGACCTGACCCCATATTAAAACTTACTACTAAAATAAACTAAAGTTTGCTGTATTTGTGAAATGTAAAAGTTCAATGGGTATCTGCAAGGCGCTGCATTTCTGTCATTGTATTTCTCATGCTATTTGTCAAACTGCTACTTTTAGATGTTGAATAATGTCCTTTTTGTCTTCTCCTCAGGTGCCTGGCCTGTGCTCATCGATGACTTCGTGGAGTTTGCTCGGCCGATTGTAGCAGGAAATAAACGCAATATGACGTAATATTTGCTGCAGTTCCACTATTTGGAGGATGCCGTTTTCTTTCTTTTATTTTTTATTTTATTTTAGTGAGATTATGATACAAGGTAGCCCGAAGAAACTGCTTCCAAGTAGGTTGGCCGGCAGTTTCTTTTACAGTTATTTTGCTGCACAAGAGACCTTTTGAAGAGGGGAAGAAAAACTGCAGAAAACACGGACTAAAGGAAGAAGGAACTGTTTTGTTTATTTCCTTTCTGCTGTTATGGACAGGTGCTGGAAGTGTTAAGTGAAACAGATGAGTAAACCAATACTCCTCCATTAAACTTACAATGGTGGTAGGTTTGAACTGCCACTGTGAACTCAGCTCAGAGCATGCTCAGCAAACCGGGCAGCCAGAATATATAAAAAAAAAAAAAATGGGCCTTTAACTTCGTGTGAATGAAACAGTGTGACAAGGTTTGGCTGTCTGACAGTCTGAAGCTGTTTCGTGTAGCTGAGGTTATCACAATATGAGCAGAGTGTATGTGTTTGGGTTTGTAACTGTATGTTGTACGAGCGTGTTGGGTGGTGATACAATGTATTGCCCTCTGCACAAAATATAACAAGCTAGTCTTTAAGATGTCAAAAGTTGAGATTCACTTTCACTAAGTGAGAGTGAAAATGTTCAGAAACACAATCCAGCCAGAGGACTGGATGAAGCATCACGTTTTCTGATCCCAGCACGAGCATAAAGGTATTGTAATGGTGATTAAAATCCAACTCATTGGAATGATGATTTAAATGATCAAAAATATGTATTCGACATTACTTGTATAAGACAGGTAATGGCATTTCGAATCAAATTGTTTGCGCTAAGCATACCATTTTTAAAATTGAAAAACCTTTCCATTATTTAGCTTGTGTTGGCGTTGCAGTGCCTAGGAGCTTAAATTTCAACCAGTGTGTGAGCTGTTTGCTATTATCCAGGTGAATCCCCATCACCTCTACAAACTGCACTGATTTTACGCTTCGTTTTTTGTAGGATTTACAAGTAGAGACTATTCAGTTTACATGACATAAAATTTCACTTTTTTTAAATGAGCTACGCACAGCCAAGGGTGTTTTAAATGTTTGTTTACACTGTCTGATGGTGGCACTGGCTCATCATCAAAAGGGGCAACATGTTGTGCTGCCATCTAGTGGTGGCTGGGGATTACAGCATTTCTATTTGTGCTATAGGCAAATGCTACATAAGACTTCAGTTTTTGTTTTTTTCTTTTACTTATAGCACTCAGAGCAGTACTGTGTTATCAGAATTATTGATAGTAAAACACAAAGCATCCTGGATATGCTGAATGCAGCGTTACAGGATGCAGAGCTCAGGTACCAGCCATCTCCGTCAGCCCCGTGCGTCGTCTGGTATTTACATCAGAGCCCATCCAGTTTCATGTTCTCAACAGTGACGTTGATCTTGTTCTGCAGGTTACTGTTGTTATATTATAACCTTTGCCAAACTTTGTTAAAAAGGATTATGTATTATTTTATAGCAGAGCAGCTATGCAGAGTAAATCAGCTGTCTGTTAGGTTAAGTTTGTTAAAATTGTGTTTGAGTGAAATTATAGATACTAGTCCAAATGATTGTTTACTCCAGATTAAATCCAAATCAAGTGCCACATTTTTCATATCAGCCAACCAAGAGTTGATCCAGTGAAACAGCTTTAAGAAAACAAACTTATTTAGATCAGTCAGATATATGAAGCTGAAGCTATGAGAACATTGGTTTGCAATGAGTACATAATGTTAATGTGGTCCATTGGTACGTTATCTTTGTCAAATGTGTCGGTTTCTTTTGCAGATTTTTAATTCAGCAATGTTAATTTTGGCTGCGAAGGAAAATGGCTGTTTATGGATCAAAAACATTTGAGTTACATTGTTCTTAATAAAAATGAATAAGCCAATATAGATTGCCTATTTATTTTTTGTATACTGTAGATGCGTGTGGTCACTACACTTAAACTATTATGCCAAAAGTGTTCACTGATCTGCCTTCACATACATATGAGTGGCATCAGATGTTGGCTCACTGTTTGCGGATATGACCGGTTCAACACTGAAAGGGATGCCCACATCGTCTGGAAGCTTGTTTATATAAATCTTTTTAAACTATTTCACAAGTGCCTTTGTGAGGTCAGACACTGATGTGGGACAAGAAGGCTTGGCTCGCAGCGTCGGAGCTAATTCATCCCAGATGTGTACTGTTTTGGTTGACGTTAGGACTCTGCAGGCCAGTCAGGTTTTTCCATACCAAACTCCCTCTCCTATGTCTTTACTGACCTTGCTTTGGTGCACAGTCTTATTGGAGAACGAAAGGGCCGTCCCCAAACTGTCCCCACGAAGTTGGAACCGTGAAATTGCCCAAAATAGCTTGGTATGCTGAAGCATGACGCATTCCTCTCTTTGGAACTAAACCTGTGGCCTAGTGCACATCGGATTTGTGTATTTAGATTTAGGTTTTGTATAAAAAAAGGTTAGCAGAATTATCAGGTAAAACTATTTAAAAACTAGCAGCCTAAGTATTTTTACATGATCCCTACAATATGACCAATGCTATGTTTGGAAAAATGTAAAACTGAACTGTGTGGCTGCCTTATGCTGTATGCAAACATTGTTCCTTTACAGATCTAAAGCGACAGCAGGTGTCTATTCAGGTCGAACACTTTTAAAAACACTGTTTAAAAAGGATGCAAATTACACAACAGCAGTGAATGTAATGGGGAAAAAAATAGATGCCTCATATAATCTCAATGAGACCCACTGCCACAGCAGAGAGCTGCCCAACTTGGTACCCGTTGTCCCTTATCAGGTTGCATTCTTGCTGCATATCATCATCAGCTCTTCTGGTAAAGCTTTATTTGTATGTGTGTTCAGAACAATGTACACCAGCATATGTATACGTAAAAGGCATAAATTGTGTATGTGAGACACAAAAGAAGTTAAATCAGATAAATGTTTCATATTTTTTGGATGAATCAGTTGCTGGGATTTAAAGTTTTTGAAACAGGAGTTTATTAAAGAGAAGTGGAGGTTTAGTCTGTGTGTATGAGGGTACGTTCTCCTCCTCATAGAACAGGTGAGATGTCGATAAGCTCCAGCACCAGCTGCTGGACGTGCTTGCATTTAGGCCCTGCAGTACATTAGCATCTCTTCCACGCAGTGTCCATCCCTGATTACCGCTCCAAAGCCCGTCATCCAGCTTTTAAGCTTTGGGACCACGGGGATTGCCTTTTTAGGAGATGCATGAACACGGCTGAGCTCACCATTGCCTAAGACAAAGAAGCTGCTGGTGATAATGCAGTGCTTTCATGTTGGTTGGTGTGTGTGCGTGCCCAGCCTTGCTACTCAAAGTTAGTTTGGTAGACCTAAAGGAGAGCCCTGAAGATGGTAGGTAGACAGAGCTGTGATGTAGCAGATGTGGAGAAAATGGTTGGAAGAGTTTAAAATTCAAAAGATTTCGGTCTCACGTCATTGCTCTATGACTGTGCACCTGTTGAGGCTGGAAGGAAAACCTGCAAGAAGATTAATTCAGGAAAGTATCTTGGTCTTTACTTCAACTGGGTGTGCCATTAAGAGAATAACCCAACAATATGGAGAAGTTTAAAGCAGCCATGGTTCTCGGTGCTGTTGGCGACGCTTTGGGCTACAGGAAGGGTCGTTGGGAAAGCTGCACATCAGGCAAGAAGATCCAAGAAGAGCTGGCCTCTATGGGGGGGCTTGAGTCCCTAAAGCTGGACCCTGAGAACTGGCCCCTGAGTGATGCAGTGCTGATGCACATGACCACAGCTGAAGCCATCATAACAGGTAGGTGAAGAACTAATTTCAAGAAGGATGAAGGTGTTTTATGAATACTGAGAAAACTATTGAATAGTAGCAGGTTTAAGTACCAAAATTTGAATCTTTGTTTATTTAAACAAATTACATATACTTTGCTTTCACATGAAACCAGTACTTAAAATATGCCTAACTTAGATAATTAGATAAATACTAAAATACTGAACCTAAGTAACATGCCATCATCCATCTTTGCAAATGAGCATCAAATTCTTTGGAAAAAACATGAACAAGTAGGATTGCATGTTAACGTGCCGTGTAGCATGTTACTCGACCAAGAGACCAAAAAGTCCAAAATAGACTACTTTGGAAAAGCCGATCCTCTGAACAATAGCGAGTCAGTGGCCTCTGTTGTCTGCTGGTATCATATTTGACTGCAGATGCAGCCAATAGGTAGCGACAGTGGTTCTGAGAAAAAATAGTGATGACATCTTTTAGGATTATGAAGCCCTATTTAGCAACCATCCAGCGTGCAGAGACGCCAGCTGGCTAGGTAACAATGTATAGAGAGCTATGCATGATGTATATATATATATATTTTGTTATGCCCAACTCCCAATGTTCAGATTTAATAAATATATACATTTATGCTAAAACAATAAAAAAAAAATAATTTATAGCTGATGACTGACGAACTGTTTGAGCTGATTAAAGAACAAGAAAATATGCCTCATTTTTCAAGCAGTTTGTTTAGACTGATAGTTCTGATCTAGAAGATGATACAACTTAAACTTAAAATTGACAATTTGCCGAATCACAAACATGAATGAAAGTTTTGAATCCGTAACTTAGCATTATGTTTCTACAAATTATTTATTTTATGCAAAGATCACAGATACAATGTTCAAGGACAATTAAAAGTTTGCTGAAGTGACATTGTTTTTTGACCACAGGCATTCTGGTCCTAATCTGTGTTGTGGCGGAATGGGTCTAAACTTAGCACATCACAGAACCACTTATCTTGCGCTGCATGCCAGTCATGAATGACTCCTAACCACTCTGTGTGTTTGTGTGTTTCCAGATTACTGGTGTCTGGAGGACTTGTACAGGGAGGTGGTGCGTCTCTATGTGGAAGCCATGGTCTCTCTCCAGGGACGAGCTCCTGACCCAGCCACCGTGGAGCCCTGCCTTCACCTAAAACCTCATAACTTCCTGCTCTCTTGGCATACCCCTTTCAATGAAAAGGGTAAATTGAGATTTAGGAAGCTTTGTATTATAAACCAAACATGAAAACAGTAAAAATGTGTGTCTGTATCCAGGGTCTGGGTTCGGAGCAGCAGCTAAAGCCATGTGTGTTGGTATGAGATACTGGCAGCCTGATAGACTGGATAACTTGGTGGAGGTCAGCATTGAGATTGGAAGAATGACCCATAACCACCCAACAGGTGATGTGATAGCAGTTTTTTAACAACCAGTAATCCATCAATGAGAGAGCAAATGTTGTATTGCAGTTCGTTATGTCTACTTTTACTCTACAGAGCACTATCTGATCTCAAAGAAATATCTACATTTTTAGTTGTACTAGCCCAATCTCTGGTAGAAAAAAGATAATAAAATCCAGCTTTTAAATTAATAACAACTTCAGTTGGAAACTATGTCAATTGTACCACATGTGTTGGCGCTCCTAACATAGTACAACCCCCTGTTCCTAACCACTAGAACACTGGAACAAATGACAATAAAATATCTGACTATTCCAGTTTCTCTAGATCAGGGAAGGGCAGTCCTGGTCCTCAAGGGCCAGTGATGTCCATGTTTTACATGATTCCCCGCTTGAACCTATTTAAAACACGTGAACTGTTCATCAGTAGGCTCCTAAGGAATTTGGAACAGGTTAAGGACTTACGTTAGCTTTTTAATTCAGGTGTGTTGGGTCAAGGACATATCGAAGAAAAATGCTCGGCACCAGGAGTCCTCTCTCATGTTCTTTTCTCACCCAACTGTTTTTCTATGCGTTCTAACAAAGTTTTTAAAGATGAACAGGCCCACAGTATCACAGATTCCTTGTCATACTGGACTTGCTTTTCCACATATTTGTCTTCTGTTTCTAAATCTACTTGAAATATTCACTTGAAAACAAATCTTTTAATCTCAGTCTCACCAGATATATTTGTATCAGAAAGCTAGCAAACACTTTTTATGGCATGCCTCCCAAGTTAACCAGTTTGCATGTAGATATGGTTGCTACGGTGACTTAGTCAGCCAGTTCTCCTTGGATATAGTTTTACGTAACGTCCCCTCATGTCTCTGCATGGTGTCAAGATAACTCTGGATTGTAATCTATGTATATTTGTCACCGTTGTTTGTGAAGAGTTGTATTTCTCTTCTTTTGGCTTCAGGCTTCCTTGGCTCCCTGACAACAGCGTTATTTGCATCCTTTGCAATCCAGGGGAAGCCTCTGGTGACTTGGGGCCGTGAACTCATGAAGGTCATCCCCCGAGCAGAGGAGTACTGCAAGAAGACAATACGACACATGGCAGGTTGGACTCTGGATCAGTGTACATCCCAATCATTTAAACGTCACATCCTCAAACTTTTGGATTAACAAGTGGTCATTAATATATGTTATCCTAAATTCATTTTCAGCTTGTGCATTTGTGTTACAAAAAAGAAGTGATCCCAGAAGTGTATTTCCTATATTTGTTTATGCAGAGTATCAGGAAAACTGGTTTTATTTTGAGGCTAAGTGGCAGTTTTACCTTGAAGAGCGAGAGATTGACAAAGATGGACATAACAAACCATCATTTCCTGATGGTTACGATCCAGATGATACAGATAAAGTAAGTCCATTTGGGCTCTTTATTTCTCATACTATCAAATCAACCGATTAAAACCCCTAACAGACACTGACCCTTTTTTTCTCGAAACAGATGTACAAGCGTTGGAGCTCAGAGGGTCGTGCAGGGCGGAGAGGTCATGATGCTCCCATGATCGCCTACGATGCACTTCTGGCCGCAGGAAGTGACTGGACAGAGCTGTGTAAACGAGCCATGTTTCATGGAGGTGAGAAATTCTGAATTAGGGATCTTTAAAATCTACAATTCTGTACAGAAAGAACTAAAACAACCTAAACCCTCCTTACTTTCATTGCTTGCTAATTTTACAGGATGTTAAGGAATATTTCTCCTGACTTTAGGAAGGTTTATTCCAGGTTTTTCTTTGAACTTTGGCTGCAATTTTTTTGGAGAATTTGCCACACTATTGTAAAGACAGATTTAAGTAACTTTATAAATATGTTCTTTTAGGTGAGAGTGAAGCCACAGGCCTCATCGCAGGCTGCCTCTATGGCCTCATGAACGGCCTAAACCAGGTTCCTCAGAACCTGCACCGGGATCTGGACAAAAGAGAACACCTGGAGGAGTTGGGAGAAGCGCTCTATAAAGCAGCTTCTGCAGAGAACTGCACAGAGAAGTAATCCTGATCCTCACTGAGCTGAACTCTACTGGCTATCAGAGGAACTGAACATGACGCTTCACTGTGCCCAACACTTCCTTCCTTCAACCCCTGAGTAGTTTTACGGGACATGTCGTCCTCTTCTCACCTCTCACTCATTGCTCTCTTCGATTTTTTTCTGTCCACTATTCACACATCTGTCAAAGGTTTTAATAAGAAAGGTCAAATTACATCTCACTAAAGATGAGTAACTAAGGAACATTAAAAGAAAGCAATTAACCTGACATTTTCCTTTGAACATCTAATTTATGATTCCTTTGTAATCAGTCTCCATAAATCTGGATATTATGATGTTTGCTTAAAACGCCTGATTGTTTGATTTACCAGTGACAGAGTTGTGGGGAAAGAAAAAACCTTCAGCTTTTTTAACATTTTGTAACTTGGTAAAAACAAAGTCAATGTCTACATGGTTCATATTTGACAAGCAATTCAGAAATGTGTTTCAACTTAAGATTATTTCATACTTTTTCAAATCTAAATTATTATTCATTATTCTGTTTTACCTAAAACAGAATAACAATCATTCTTACTGCTGCTAAAAACGGCTACTGCTAAAAATAATACCACATATTGTTTATTAGCGTAATAATGTTCTCTTATACATTATTTTACTTTTGATTCATAGACTGTGGTTTTCAAGTGCCTATTGTACATAAAATTATTTTTGCTGCTCTGCTTTATATAGAGTTGCACAAGTAAACCAACTGATGGGGGATATTTTTTGCCTAGAAAAATATTCTAAAAAAGCAACATTTGTCTGTTTTACAAGCTAGTAAGACAAATTCACTCAACTGACCCACAGTGTGCAGTAGCACTTAGGGGAGATAAAGTGAGCCCTCACTTTATGCTACATACAGACAGAGAATACTCCCGTCATTTCAACACTTTCCCTTCTATCTCTTTTACAACGTTTTAAGCTGCATTTACAGAATGACAGAAGATTTTAGCGGTTTTAAAAGCTCAGCTTTTTAAAACCTTAGTTTACCTTGATGCCGATAACCAGTCCATGTCTAATTAAAACAAACTGAACTGACTGACTGCGTCTCACTGTCTTAACATAAATTCCAGGCTGGCTTCTTTTTTTTTTAAGCAGAGTTTTTTTTCTCTTGTTTGGCAGCTCCTTACCACAGTTCAATTACTGTATTCTGGAACATTTGATCAGCTTCAAATGTGATCTAAATCTTAAATCCTTGCTTTTGCTGCAGTAATAAGATGACTAATGAAATGGCCAGTTCAAAGAGGGCAGAGTTTTTTACTGACTGATTAACAATGTTACTTAAAGCAGGTGAAGTAAGAAACTATTTGATTTTTGAGTTTAGATAAATAAAAACTGCTTTGCTCTAAAGATCAATTCCCAAACTGTTGTTAAGGATGTTGCTCTCAGTTTCAAGACGTCTTGCATGTCCTCTATTCTCTGTAGACCAGATTGTCGGAAAACCGGATTCAGCCCTGAAGTTGGTGCGTTGAAGATGCTGGTTAGAGACCCCAAATGCCGACCAGTTCTCCGAGGGATCTTTGAGAGTCTTCTGCACTACCTAATACACGATCTGCTCAAGAAGACAACCCATAACACAAGCATGGAGATGCCAGATTCAAGCACTGTGTCACAGATTCACACAAGAAACACTGCTGAACCCGATCTCCAGAAAGAGAAAAGGACTCAGTTCCAGAAAGGCCTCAGAGTGGTACATCTATCGGAGAGAAAGATAGCTGAAAGCAGGTCCAACACTTCGGAAAAGTCCAAAGTCGATCAAAGAGCAGGGCAATTACTATCTCGGCGCCTTACCACATTCCAACTTCTCCAGTCTAAGTTCTTGAGGTCTTTGCCCAAACCTTTTAACACCAATCAGAGGGAGGTAGGAACTCTGTGTTCCAGAAGGGGAGTACCAGGTCGAGATAACCCTAATCAAAACAGAAAGTACAACACAGACACCAGGGACAAAGGACTAAAAAGACGCGGTGGTGTGAAAGAAATCGTGGCCAAATTTGCCATGGCTGAACAGAAACAACAGGGACTTAAGACTTTGAAGAAAGAGCCAATCAAACCAAGATGCATTGGAAGAGGGATCCTCCAAAACGTCGTAATGACAAGATTTGAAAACATAGCTACTGTATGTCAGAGAAATGACCTATTTTTAACTAATGAGCAGTCTGGTGGAAGAGACAGGGTTTCATCTCCAATAAAAAAAAAAGTAGCTGGTGTTGAAAGAGGGAAACAACGGGTGGGTGATCAAACTTTCAACAAGCAGAACCTAGGAAAGAGATGGCAATGTAAATCTGTTGTGCAAGAATCAAAAGGTAATCAAACTGGAAGTGAACGCCAAAAGCCAGATCCTGAAACAGATGTTTTAACTAAACCAAATCCATACACAGAAGATGAGAGTCATCAGAGAGCCGAGTTCTTGGATCAAGAGATTTCCTTTTCACTAAATCGCACGATGGGTCAAGCTCATGATATTGATATTAAAGATAGAAGCTCAAAACAATTCAGCCAAATCCCAACTACTGTCCATGAAGCTGAACCCATGCAAAGGGTTAAAATTGCAGAAATAGAAATATTCCCTTTAATTTCTTTGACTGAATGGTCACCCCCACAGCCCTGCAAAGTTCTTCCTCAGGAGGAAATCCAAGTAAACTCCCAAAGAGGCACGATCTTGACCTGCCCCCCTGCCTGGTCCACATGTGTAAATTCCTCTACTCAACAAACTCCGAAGGAAATTAAACCTGAGATTTCTGAAAGGTGGGGACAGGACAATATATCAAGGGAAACCCCAGGCAATCTGTTGGGAAACCTAGAATGTTGTTCCACTGAATCAGCTGGAGTTGAATCCAAGCAAACAGAACGCAGTGCCAAATCAAAAACCGAGACATATTCTTTGGAATATAGCAATGCCGACATCAATCTCCAAAAAATAAAACCTGTTCAAGGAGGGTTTTCCAACTGTGTCATCCCATGCATTTATAGATCTGGTGGTATAAATAGCTCTAATCAGATTGAGTCAAGCCCACATCCAGAAACTCTTCTTACTGAAAATCAGCTATCACATTCATCTTTGATTCATCAAGGAAATGATGTGTCACACTCCACGCAAGATATTCAAGACAAGGACAGATGTAGTCCTCATTCAGTAACAACAAGGAAATCAAGGAGCGGAGCTGAAGCAAAAGACAAGGAGGCCATTGAAGATGGAAAACTATCCGAAAGGAATGATATTGAAAAGCCAGGAAGTTTTAGCCATTTGGAAGAGACTGCCAACAAGGACACATTTGCAGACAGTGAGAGCTCTGTGTTTGTCTCACATCAGTTTCAACCTGAAAGAGATGACACAAAACTGAGACCCAAGTACAAAACCATAAATTACGCAGATCCTTCAGTGAAACAAACATATAAGCCTAAGATAATACGATTTACTGACACCTTCACATTCTAGGTTTAGTGCTACAAGTTAGAACCTCTAAAAATGTAAAAGTTGCTGCTGTTTTGAGGCAAACTTGTTCACACACTGAAATCCCTGGGTTAAAAAAGAGGTGTTAAATGTATTGTATTTTAACCCCGATTATCAGAAAACTACCTCAACCTATACAGTTATATTTTGTGTAAAAAAACTGCACTAACTGTAATTAGAAAAAAAATATTTAACTGTTTGGTCTGTATCTTAAAATATTGCATATTTTCATCATGAGCACAGTATTGTCCAGCCTCCAGTAATAATGCTTCGACATTAAAATAGCTCTCTCCTGTGGCTATTGAAAAGACACAGTGTAAGAAGTATCTTTACAAAACTGTTAAAGTGTTATTCATGACCTTCTTTTATTCCCCCTCTCATACTTTTTCATGCGAAATTACAAAATTGCAGCTACCCGACTCATCTCAGCTGCTCTTAAATTGGGACAAAGTGAGACTTGTTCAGAGTAGATAAACGCTCACATCACAGAGCCAAACATGTCTGCAGTTGGATGTGGAACTGCTGATCCAAAACCCAACACCCGCAGGCAGGATCACACCACTGCAGATAGTTTCAAAATCAACTTATTCTCGCTTTTTTTTTTTTTTTACAAGAGAACAACAAAAACTGAGGTCATAAAACGGAATTTAAATTCTAAAAGATGTTTTATTCAAGTAAAGAGGTGGATTTGTAAGAAAGTATTAATTTCTGTTTTAAATAAATGGTTTTGAGATAAAAATAAAATGAGACCACGACTAATTATGTCAAATCTTTTTCCACCTTTAATATGATGTTTAAATTGTATATCTCAAAAGAAAAAACAAACAAATTTGATGAAGGGACAAATCTAAAAAAAAATTAGCTTCAAAACCCCAGTTGCATAGTAAATGGATACTTTGTGGAGCCACCTTTTGATTCATTTTTAACATTCAATTTTCTCTAGTAAGAGTCTGTCAGCATCCCACTTAGAGCTGGGTATCGATTCAAATTTCAAGAATCGATTCGATTCTGATTCTCAAGAGTTAGAATCGATTATCCCGATCCGATCCAATCTGTTCCAATTCGATATTGATATAGGTCAGTGCTATTAAAGACACTTTTTGAGCTGTTACCTTTATTCAATGACGCAACACTGGGAGGGGTTACAGTTCACCTGGAGAAACAATATTAACCCTTTCAGACTTAAGCCTTAAAATGCCAGTCTGGACTTCTCCCTCCTGTTTAAGCTATAAAAAAATATTTTTGGATGTACGGATCAATTTTTAAGAATTTAAAAAAGAATCAATTCAGAATCAGAGAATCATTTTTTTTTTCAACACAGCACTTATCCTACTTCTGACTTGCCAATGTTTACCCATTTTGCCATTTCCAAATCTTTCAGACTGAAACATCTGTTGTCCTCAGGCCTCTTCATATAACCTCACAGATTTTCTGTCAGCTTTAACTCTGGACTCTGTCTCATTCCAGACACTTTGCATTTCTTGTGGTTTCTTGATGGTGACATATACTCACTGTGAATGCTAAAAAATTTAATTCTTTTTATCTTCAGCCTAAAGTGTTGGGTCAAAAAAGTTCTTTATTTTATCCACCTTGACAAAAAGAGTCTAGTTCCAGATCATGATGATGTCACCACCATATTTCACTTTAGGTATGGTGTTCTTTTGACGATGCGCTGTTTTAACTAGTGGTTCATCACAAACATATATTTTATAATTACTGCAAAAAGTTTAAGCTTGGTTTCAACAAACCCAAACCCATTATTTTAGCCTGGCCTGGATATCATCTTTGGAAAAATACTGAAACTGCTGTTACATATGGAGCACAACCAGTGTGAAACAGTTCCTACAGCTCCTTCGGCGTAAGGATGTTGGCAGCCTCCATGAGTTCTCATCTTTTTTCCAGTTATGGAGAAACGTAAGGTTTTAGTGGTGTCACGTCTGTTCCAAATTTACTTAAACTATTGATAATCATCCTCATTATGCCATGGCATAAAAATAAATAATGCTGAGATCTATTGTTTTGTACCTTTGTACAATGAGATAAGTCTGATTCTTTGCAACCCTTCTGCAAACTACAACTTCAGCTGAAGGAAATAAATAGGAAAAAGTCCTACTAGGGCCGTTAAACTTTTGTTGAGGTTAATCAGACTATAAGTGATGGCAGTTGTGTATCTAAGATGAATGCATTGAATGCGTTAAATGATAAAAATGAATCAAATTGTTGTTCAACTAAATATTTAAGGGTGCAGCACACATACAATCAGGCTATTTCAACTTTTAAAGATTTTTTTTTTTTGCATTGTACAAATTTGTTAGTTTTTTGGTTAATACATGATATATGTCAGTGGTTCCCAACCTGGGGTTTGGGACCCCCAAGGAAGTCCCTATAGGTTGCAGGGGGTCTGAAGAATTTTGTATGCGCTGAGGTTGCAGGTTCCCAAAATTATATCAGTAAATATTACATTTAAAATACAAAAGACAGACAAGATAAATTTGGCAAAATAGCCTACAGTGTAAAACAGGAAGAATGGGAACAAAAACCTACAAGGGCTGTTTAATTTTTATGCTATGAACGTTTATAATTAATCACTTTTAATGTGTGTATCTGGGTATGAGTTGGGGTTGGGGGGTCCTGGGTTCTCTTGAACACAGGAAAGGGGATCCTGAAGAAAAAAAGGTTGGGAACCACTAATTTATGTTACATTAAAAGTAGATATACATTTTGATGGTGAGATTTATGTGGTCTGTATTGTTTGTATTGTTGATTTCTCTATTAAAATAAAGATGCTAACAGACTTCCATTTGTGACATGAGGCTAAAAATGAGCAAGTCCCTTCTGAGTACAGTTGTGGCCAAAAGTTTTGAGAATGACACAAATATTAGTTTTCACAAAATTTGCTGCAAAACTACTTTTAGATCTTTGTTTCAGTTGTTTCTGTGATGTACTGAAATATAATTACAAGCACTTTATACATTTCAAAGGCTTTTATTGACAATTACATGACATTTATGCAAAGAGTCAGTATTTGCAGTGTTGGCCCTTCTTTTTCAGGACCTCTGCAATTCGACTGGGCATGCTCTCAATCAACTTCTGGGCCAAATCCTGACTGATACCAACCCATTCTTTCATAATCGCTTCTTGGAGTTTGTCAGAATTAGTGGGTTTTTGTTTGTCCACCCGCCTCTTGAGGACTGACCACAAGTTCTCAATGGGATTAAGATCTGGGGAGTTTCCAGGCCATGGACCCAAAATGTTAACGTTTTGGTCCCCGAGCCACTTAGTTATCACTTTTGCCTTATGGCACGGTGCTGCATCGTGCTGGAAAATGGATTGTTCTTCACCAAACTGTTGTTGGATTGTTTTTAGAAGTTGCTGTTTGAGGGTGTTTTGGTACCATTCTTTATTCATGGCTGTGTTTTTGGGCAAAATTGTAAGTGAGCCCACTCCCTTGGATGAGAAGCAACCCCACACATGAATGGTCTCAGGATGCTTTACTGTTGGCATGACACAGGACTGATGGTAGCCCTAACCTTTTCTTCTCCGGACAAGCCTTATTCCAGATGCCCCAAACAATCGGAAAAAGGCTTCATCGGAGAATATGACTTTGCCCATGTCCTCAGCAGTCCATTCACCATACTTTCAATCTGTCCCTGATGTTTTTTTTGGAGAGAAGTGGCTTCTTTGCGGCCCTTCTTGACACCAGGACATCTTTCAAAAATCTTCGCCTCACTGTGCGTCCAGATGCGCTCACACCTGCCTGCTGCCATTCCTGAGCAAGCTCTGCACTGGTGAAACTCCGATCCTGCAGCTGGATCCTCTTTAGGAGACGATCCTGGCGCTTGCTGTACTTTCTTGGACGCCTTGAAGCCTTCTTGACAAGAATTGAACCTCTTTCCTTGAAGTTCTTGATAATCCTATAAATTGTTGATTTAGGTGCAATTTTATTAGCCACAATATCCTTGCCTGTGAAGCCATTTTTATGCAACGCAATGATGGCTGCACGCGTTTCTTTGCAGGTCACCATGGTTAACAATGGAAGAACAATGATTTCAAGCATCACCCTCCTTTTAACATGTCAAGTCTGCCATTTTAACCCAATCAGCCGGACATAATGATCTCCAGCCTTGTGCCAACATTCTCACCTGAGTTAACAAGAGGATTACCAAAATGATCTCAGCAGGTCCTTTAATGACAGCAATGAAATGCAGTGGAATTTTCATGGCAAAGAAGGACTATTCAATTCATCTGATCACTGTTCATAACATTCTATAAATGTTATATATATTGAGAATGACACAAATATGACATTTGCATATACATATATGTATATGCAAATTGCTATTATAAAAACTTAAGGAGCAACTTTTCCAATTTCCAATATTTATGAAATTCTCATAACTTTTGGCCACGACTGTACATTTTGTGGAAATTATTTTTGGCAAGAACCTATAGGCCTAGTAAATAAAAGTGTGGTAATTGCATTTGTGGGAAGATCTCCAGATCCCCTCAGCATTTGATGCGTCTGATTAGCTACCTAGGTTTTCAATTTTTTATTTATTTGTAATCTATATGTAGCCTAATATTGCCATGTGAAGTGTGACAGTAAAAAAGGTTGTGCTAGCTTTGGTTAAACCAGCGTGGCATACTACAATAAGCTATGGGTAAATAATTTGCGGCCTCAGCAGAGGTGTAGTTTCACATGGCGATTAGTTTACCTGTATTTACCTGCGCTTATGTGGCTGAGTTGAAGAGGGCGCGACGTTGGTTTTTGCTGCATTTAAGTGCTTTTGGTCATATCAGCACTCTCAAGTGCAAGTTGCGAAGGTTGGCTGAGCGTTTAAAAAACGTTTTTACAAGATTTTATATTGTACAAAAAAAAGTAAATAGCAATTTATAAGCACACCATAAGCATTAAAACAGAACTAAAGTAATAAAAAGGCATGTTTTTGTTTATTGTTGCGAAAACTAGTTTTTAAAGTTTAACCAATTTTGAACCTCACGAAGCGTGTGTTTATATTTGCTTGCAAATAAATGATAAAAGTCAAAGTATTTTTTTTTTTAAAGCCAAGCTTTCCACCTTTCCCCAAAGCCCCGTGAATGCATCACGAGTCCCTTTTAACCACTCAGGATTCTCCTAGTTACGGAGAATCACGTGAAGGCAACATTAGATGTGATTTAGTTTGTTTGTCCCCGTTCCAAATCCTCCGTCCAACCGGGCAGGAGGAGGGACGATAACTGAATAAACATCCAGGACACGGTGGGTGGGGTCGCTTTGGATTATTTTCTTGGCTCTACTGGACAAGTTAGCTGTACAACGAGAAGCCGAGAACCAGCAGGAGCAGGTGCTTGTTGATGGCGAAAAAAAAAATCGAGGAAAAACTCTCCACACTCCCGACACGACTGGCTTGGTTTAGCGCAGCTATATGGATAAGATATAAGGGTGACTAGATACAGAACTTCTGATCTACTTGGGTAGGAAGTTCGGGAATGTTCCTTACAAACCCGTAAAGCATTCTAGAGAAAGTTAATCCCCAAGAGAGTGAGCGAGAGCAGCGTCCTGTCCCGATTCTCCGCACTCCAACATGGAGAAAGTGAGCGTCCAGGAGACTCAACTCGATTCGGTTCTAAACTTTTGGTTCTGGTGAGGAAAACACATCGACATGCAGATGCTGGGATCCTAGCTCCGTTTCTTTTTGGGGGGTGTATTTTACTGGAGCGAAAGAGGCAATGGAGACGGCGAAAAAGTCGACCAACGGGACCCGCTCCTCCATGAGCCAGAGTGCGGCTAAAGAGAGAGCGGACAGGTAAAGCTGGCGGACCCAACTGTGTCTTTCACCGTCTTTAAAGTGTTAGTTTGTCCACAACACGTCGACGGTACTAATCTGTTGAGAGAAAAACGAGAGCTGAGAGGGGGGGGGGGTAGGAATCCAAGTTAATCGAGAGGTTAGCTATTTAACTACAACTAGTTAGAAAAACAAGTTGTTTTATTAAGTCACTGCTAACACATAGTTTTTAATACGAGTTTTCTATCAGAAAAATGTATAGACTGTAGTTCGTTGGCATTGAGCTATTGTAGCTTATGTTCACTTGTTAAAGGGTTTTATATTTCTTTTATAATCCTTTAAGTTAAAGATTTACTCCATTGTCAAGCCAACTCTGAACTACCCTGAAGTTAGAGCATCAGCACTAGATTAAAGGAGCATTTCACTACTTTTAGGGTAAGTAGGGATGTAAGAAAGTATCGATAGACCAATATATCGCGATATTTTATGTCCCGATATTGTATCGATATTCAAAAGCAAAGTATCGATTTTTTTATTTATTTTAACATTTGAAAGGAACCATTAATGACAGTCATTTTCAAAGTAAAATTAAAAGTATGACTAGTAGTTGGTGGCTGTTTTCACCTTCTTCGTTCCAGTGGATCAAATAGATCTAGTAATAAAACTGGATGTGTTAAAATATGAAACAGGTTGGAGTGTTCAGTCAGTTTTTCTACAGAATATATAGTCTTTCTCATAGTATCGCAGTACATCGTATCGTCTCCCCTTTATTGCTGTACATATCGTATTGCCAGATTTTTACCAATACACATCCCTATTTTATAGTATTTGATGTATGTTAGACCTGCTCTAGTTAAAGATATAAAAACATTTTTCACATTTGTAAATCTGTGAATTGTCCGTTTCTGTGCTTGTATAACTTGTTTTAAGTAGGGCCTTAAAATGCTCAATATTGGAGGGGTGAGAAAAAAGCATTAGTTCTTTGTTAAAACTTTGAAAATAGAGTAAATGTATAACACATGCAAAGAATTGTATTTAAGAAAATGCATTAGGTGTAGAATACTTTAATCCAGATTTGTTTTACCCCAAATTACCTGTTTTTTTTTTTTTTTATGCGAGACACCATCGAATGTGGTGTTAGCCGTTATTGGCTTGCACACATTAGATCAGGGTTTTTCCAACCCTGGTCCCCAAGGCACAGTGCCCTGCATGTTTTAGATGTTTTCCAGTTTTTGACACACCTGATTCAGATGATTGCTGTTCAGCAAAACCTGTCAGCCATTAATTGAAATCAGGTGTGCTGAAAGCAGGGAGAAATCTAAACCATGCAAGACGGGGTGTATTGAGGACCAGGGTTGGAAAAACCCTGATCTAATGTGTGCAAGCCAATAACGGCTCTAAAATGCCCTTTTTTGTTTTCTCACAAATGGAGAAAAAAAATCCCTTCACTAACTATAGTTTTAGTTAAGTTGCACAATATTAGGAATATATTGATTGCATTCAACCCACATTGTTCACTATATACTCTCCTTGAAGTTTAGCATCTTGGCAGCTAAAGACTAAATGGAGTTTGGGCATCAAAGGAAATGATTCTGTCTCCATCCAGTTTGCAAAAGATAGTATTGATACCCTGAGTGTGAATGTATTGTATTTCAAATGTTAAAGGGTACGTAACACGTCATCCTAATATACCCTTAGAACTGCCATATTGCACAGATTGAAACTGTAGTCATATTATGATTGATATTAGGATTGATTGTATTGTGCAGCTCTAATTATTGGGAATATTTGTGTAGAACAGTCAAGTTTAGGTTCGACCAATCGTTACACTGGTTAAATATTCTTACTGCAATAATTAATATTTTTTTACGTCACTCACTTGCAGTTGGACATTTTTTCCTGTCATTGTTTTTTTTTTTTTTTTTGGGAGTTATTATAGAATAAAGTGAGTTTATGTTACAAATGTGTACTTGAGCCCAATCTCAATGAGGCTTTTGACTACAGAGTGGATTCGGTTTAATTTTCTGTTAAAGCTGTTCTTAATAGTAATTTTTTGCCTATATTATTAAACTTCATTCAGGTTTTCTCTAATCTAAGAAATACCCAATATATTGATGTATATCTTAACAGTTTTAACTCCTCCTTTCTGTTATAGCTTCATCACTGAGTGATGCAACCCCCTCCAAAAATGAAAAATAAAAAAAATACATATCAAGACCCATTCCAGGTCTAATATAACAAAAACAGAGTAACATCAAGATCAGACTTATATTTGAGCAATAACAATGCAGTTTATTCTGATGACAAAAATGGCTACGACATTCATGCTTTTTAGCTGTAATCACTTCAAACAATAATAATCCCAGTGTCTACTAGTTAGCTGCCTTATAGAAAAACTTCCTGTGAAATGTCGATTGCACACTGTAGTTTTCCTTTGTTAAATATATATTGAGAAATATTGGACGCAACCTTCGCATATTTATAGCTTTACTTTAATTCATCCTGTGTGACATGTCTTGAGAAAATTTTATATTGTACTTCAGTTTGTGGTCACACAGGTTAAAAAAAACAAACACGTTAGACATCTGAACTGATGGTTTGTAAATGCATTAGTTCCTCAGGAATTACTTTGCTCTTTGGAAAGGTTAGGCTGTACGAAGATTAACATATTACCTAAGGCATTAGCTTGAGCTACCCACACCCACACTTTTGTCTTCTTGGAAAAGGGAGATATGCCTACCATGTAGGAAGGAGTTCAGTGTAATCAGTGGTTCTGTAATAGTCACAAATATCAACATTAGGATAGTTGGAAACAAGTATAGGAATGACATCGAGGCTGGTTCTGCTGATTGTATTCAGATCAGCAAAGTTTGACTGTCGTTTAATATTATTGCCATTCTGAGAACAATCCCTTCAATTGCACTTTAAAATTAGCTTGAAACATTGTCTTTTTGGCTCAGAGTTGATCCCTACGGCTTCGAGCGCTCTGATGACTTTGATTATGAATCCTACGAGGAGCTCATGTCCGAATATCTCGTCATCCTCACCCGACGCTCCATCAAGTGGTCCAAAATGCTGAAGGAGAAAAGCAAAGTGCAAAAGAATGTAAAATGTGAGTGTGAAAACCGAACACACCAGTGTCCTTGCAAATTAATCCATGCTCCAAAACTCAGCCAAACTTAAGCATTCTCTTTGTCGTTCAGTAAAGCGCTATGTCCGCAAGGGGATCCCCAATGAGCACCGCGCTTTAATCTGGATGGCAGCAAGCGGGGCTCAAGAAAAGCTAGAGAAGAACCCAGGATACTACCAATCCATGCTGGTGACCCACCATGACTCCAAACTGGTGGAGACCATCAGAACAGGTCAGGCTCTCTTGGTTTCTTCTTCCTCTCCTTTATGTTTCGTGCTAAAAGGTAAACTGCCCTCCCAAGTTCAGCTCATTACACAGTGGAGCATATTTTTGGCTGCATTCACCCTTCCCTTAAATCAGATCAGCCTCTGCTGTTGAGAAACACACATGCAGCATAATAATGTTGCTGCATTTTAACCAGATGAGCATTTCCTGGTGTGTTTGGCAGACATGCTCCCTGGATCTCTTTAAATGAACTTTTGTTTATTCAACCAGAGATAATTTATTCTCTCATCATCTCGGAGTCCTTTTAAGGGGGAAAGAAACTTTATTTAAAGATCCAATTAAAAATATATATTTTGAGCTTTAAAGGTAATCTATTTCCTGCTCCTTTTTTTATGTTCTATGTATTTACACCTAAAAACTTGTAGAAAGCATCACCTTCAGTGTCTCTTTTTTCTTTTCTTTTTTTCTTTCAGACTTGAACAGAACATTTCCAGACAACGTCCTGTTCCGCAAGACGTCGGACCAGTGTCTGCAGAAATCTCTACACAACGTGCTGCTGGCCTACGGTCACCATAACCCATCTGTGGGCTACTGCCAGGTAGTACTTGCCTTCCTAAATCCATGCAGAAACACATTTTTAGATATCCTTACTTTGATTTGCAATACATGCAGTTCAGAATATCAATACTCCAATATCACTAACCAGATCACTCACTGCTATGGGTAAAAAAAAAAAATCTTTCTGTACTGTTTCAAGTAGGTGTTGTAGAGTAATAGAAACGACAGTCATGACATGGACGATGCTGATTTGTCGTAACTGAAAGTGTTATGTTCAAAACAATAGCAGTGAGTCGTCTTCTCGTCAGGTGGTCTTTTCTTTTTGGAAAAAGATGGCAGATGTTTCACAATAGAAGCCATGGTTGTAGTGCTTTCTGCTGAAAATCTTAGTGAAATGCGTTGTTCTAGGTATTGCTCAGGAGAAATGAGTGCTTTCATTGAAGTTGATTGGAAAGGCACAATAAGTGCAGAAAATGAAAGATTGTTCAGGTAAAAAGCCAAATTAATCAGCCATTAATCAGCTTCTGGGTGAATAAAAGATTGTCAGTTACTACAAGTACTGTAACAACTGGAAGACATCTATGAGAATAAAAAAGTAAGAAAAATAAATGACCAGCACACAAAACCCCACAATAACATGTTTGCAAATTTATTAAAAATCTAAAAAAAAATGACAATCACATGTTCATAAGAATAATTTTTTTCATTTTTTTATGGGGTGTTGTGTGTAGAATTTTGAGGAAGAAATTTCAATTTAATCCTTTTTTTGGAATAAGGCTGTAACGACAAACTACGGAAAAAGTGATGCGCCGCGAATACTTTCCGGATGCACTGTATGTTTGAATCTCAAAATTATCTCAATTTTTTTGTGAAGGGGGGGTAGATTTGACACCATTTTAGGTGTTCAAAAAGAGGTAACTTTGTTTCAGCTGAGCTTAGTACGTCTTTGTGGTATTTATTAGAATTTGAAAGGCAAATTTAATTCTCCAATGAGCAGCTGGTTTGAAATTCAAACAAGGTTGCATCGTTGCAGAGTATAAACAGATGCCATTCATACCAACTTAAACGGAGGCGTTTTCATTTTGGACATGTTTTTGCGTGTTCCCAGTACACACACCAAATCAAAATAGCGCAACTGTGTGTTGGAAACTCCCGGTCACACCTGGAGGGTTGTTATCGTTTTCTGGACATGCAAATACCTATAGTGTGTTGAGAGGAACATTTAGACATTCTCAGTTATTTAAAGTAAAGGCCAAATGATCAGAGTGGTAAAACTTGAGAAAGAAATATTTTGATATATTTTAAATGTTAGACTTCTTTTAAAATAGTCCTTCGAGTTCATATGTGTCAACCAGCTTCTTCTGTATGATTTTTTTATTTATTTTTTTTCTCTGCAGGGTATGAACTTTGTTGCTGGGTATCTACTGATCATTACAAAAGATGAAGAGAAATCTTTCTGGCTGATGGATGCACTGATTGGGAGGATTTTGCCAGGTATGTGTGAATCTTTTTTATTTATTTTTTTCCTTGCCCATCGTTCGTCTCTCCCCCTGGGATCAGAATAATCCTGTTAGTGTCGCATGGTTTTACACTGTCTGTACATTAAGACCTACATGTTCTTTTGTTTCTTTCATTTGTATCTTCACTAGCAGTTCTAAATTAGTTACTAAAATAAAAGCTAAAAGTATTTTTACAAAAAATTTTCTGTGTCAGGTACTAGAATATTTGCCATTTTCATTAAGAGCAGAGGTGTCCAAAGTGTGGCTCGGGGGACCTTTTGCACCTAGCACACAGAAGCACACATGTCCAGTGATTTTTATATATATATATATATATATATATTTTTTTTTTTTTTTTTTACACAAAAACAAACTTTTAATTCATTTAATAAACTTGGCTAAACATAGTAAGTGTTCTTAATGAATGACCCAAGGCAATTTTATTTGTATAGCACACTTTCAACAACAAGGTAATTCAAGGTGCTTTACGTGATTAAGGGGATAAAGTAATAACGGCAATAAAGCATACATGAATTTAGGATAAAGTAATAACATTAAAACATGAGGCACGCACAAAACATGAGATACATGAAAACATTAGTCAAAGGCAGCTCTAAACAGATACGTTTTTAGCCGTGGTTTAAAAGAACTCAGTGTTTCAGCAGCTTTGCAGTTGCCTGGAAATTTGTTCCAGATTAGAGGAGCATAGAAACTGAAAGCTGCTTCTCCATATTCGGTTCTAATTCTTTGTGCCTGTATTCCAGGGGGCAAGGTTGGCATACACTTTGTAATTTATGGCCATTTTTCAGCCATGCAACACAAATATTGTATTTGTTGTGTATAGACCCTGCCAGGCTCCATAATTAGCTACAAAACTGTTATTTATAAACATGACAACTATGTTTATAGCCTACTTTCCCGCAGGAACCCAAAAAAATTTTTATGTGTGGCAAGGTGTAAGACAATATCATGAATGGGACTCGAACCCACCATCATCGCGGATGTAATTCTGTTTATTAACCATTGTGTCATAGCCCCAAGGTACAACCCCATACAGCCAGGGTACACTATGAAGCAGACAGGACCCCCACATGGTCACACAGTTGAATAAATGGAGGGAACAGATTATGACCTTGTGCGCACGGTTTAATAAACCGAGCGTACAGATTCTTGCCCCTCAAAAATTATTTCTACACCTGACCCCTGCCGGGCTCTGTAGCTTCGTGCTTCCGCTTGTGTGAGAACGGCTTTAATGGTTTTTGGTTGTTTTACGTCACTACGACTACACTAGGACTTGCAATAATATCAAACATGTTTGATTCAAAAGACTAGAGAAAGACTGGCATAAATCGGGTCGCCAACTGCAGATTATCACCTTACATTTAACGATCAAGACGACGGTAGCGCGCCAATACTTCAGCAAGGTTTCTAAAGACTACCACTCTTTAGTCTGAGACTGTGTAAATCCTTTGGTGTATGGCCGGCATAAATCAGATCAGATCCAATGACAGGGAAAATTTTCTTAAGGAAAGCTGTGGGTAGGATATCAAGACAGCAAGATGAGGTGCTTAATTGGTTAAAGATTTCATCAAGGTGTTTTTGGTTTAATTCTGCCATTTTCTCTACATTGGTGTTAATTTGGTATAACATTGGTAGTCGTTTTGGTGCTGCAGTACAGACTGACCGTCTAATTGCTGGAATCTTTTCAGTGAAAAAACTGGCAAATTCATTGCAGGCCTTGGTAGAATTTAGTTCAGGGGCTACTGTCACTGGAGGATTAGTTAGTCTTTCCACTGTTGCAAACAGTCTGTGCATTATTAATGTTTTTGTTAATGATTTCAGAGAAGAAAGTTTCCCTAGGGTCTTTTAAAGTTAACTGATATCTGTTCAGTCTCTCTTTGTAGATCTCACGGTAAACCTAGAGTCGAGTTTTCCGCCATTTTCTCTCGGCTCGTCGACATTCCCTTTTTTCACTACGTACCAGTGGATCGCTTGTCCACGGAGACTTCTTTCTACCTGAGACTACTTTCACTTTAGTTGAAGCAATAGAATCAATGGTCATATAATGCAATATCAATTACCGAGATGTTGGATACATCTATCCTTTAGTAAACGGATACCTACCACAAGAATTTAAAATAGCTGTAATTAAACATTTACTCAAGAAACCTTCCCTTGATCAAGATGACTTAGTGAATTACAGACCTATATCTAACATTCCTTTCTTATCCAAAATCCTTGAGAAAATTGTTGCTAATCAAGTCTGTGAGCATCTAAACAGTAACGAGCTGTTTGAAGAGTTTCAGTCAGGTTTTAGAGCTCATCATAGCACTGAAACAGCACTGGTGAAGGTCACTAATGATATACTCATGGCCTCAGATAATGGACTTGTGTCTGTTCTGGTTTTGTTAGATCTCAGTGCTGCTTTTGACACAGTCGATCACAATATTCTCTTAGAAAGGCTTGAACATGTTGCAGGGATCAAAGGAACAGCACTAGGCTGGTTTAAATCATATTTGTCTGACAGATTCCAGTTTGTTCATCTAAATGATAAATCTTCTTCACTCTCAAGGGTTACTTGTGGAGTTCCACAGGGTTCTGTGCTTGGACCAATTCTTTTCACCATATATATGCTCCCAATTGGTAGACTCATTAGACAGCATGGGATAAATTTCCACAGCTATGCCGATGATGCACAACTATATTTATCCATAAATCCTGATGAACCCAGTCAGTTAGGTAGATTACAGGCATGTCTGGAAGACATAAAAACATGGATGACCCTAAACTTTTTGATTTTAAATTCTGACAAGACAGAAGCTGCTGTCTTTGGACCAGAAGTTCTAAAACAGAAACTGATTAGTCAATCACTTCATCTGGATGGCATTAAATTGGCCCCCAGTAATAACGTAAAGAACCTCTGCGTTATTTTTGACCGAGACTTGACATTTAAATCCCATATTAAACAGGTTTCTAGGATTTCCTTCTTTCACCTCCGGAATATTGCTAAAATTAGAAACATCCTGTCCAGGAGTGATGCTGAGAAACTAGTCCATGCATTTGTTACCTCAAGGCTGGACTACTGTAATTCTTTACTATCAGGAAGTCCACAAAATGCCATTAAAAGCCTTCCGTTGATCCAAAATGCGGCAGCAAGAGTTCTGATGAATATTAAAAAGAGAGATCACATTTCTTCTGTTTTAGCTTCCCTTCATTGGCTCCCGTTAAATCCAGAATAGAATTTAAGATCCTTCTTCTTACATACAAAGCCCTTAATAATCAAGCTCCATCATACATCAGAGATCTAATTGTTCCTTATGTTCCTAACAGAGCCCTTCGCTCTCAGACTGCAGGTTTACTTGTAGTTCCTAGGATTTCTAAAAGTATAATGGGAGGCAGATCTTTTAGTTATCAGGCTCCTCTCCTGTGGAACCAGCTCCCAGCTTAAGTCCGTGAGGCAGACACTCTGTTTACTTTTAAGGCCAGGCTTAAAACTTTCCTTTTTGATAAAGCTTATAGTTAGAGTGGTTAAGGTCATCCTGAGCTATCTCTGTAGTTATACTGTGTTGTATTCTACTTTTTTGAGGCTATTTTTATTATGCAGTACATATGTTTTAATTATATCTTTTTTAAGCTTTAGAAGTAATAGGCCTGTTTATATTATTCAGGGTAGTAAAACATGACTCTGTTACCAGTATTTTATAGGGTTGAAGGTTTTAAGTAAACAAACTCTTGAGTAAAGATATGAATTGAAAGCAGGGAGGATCAGCTATAACTCTAAGTCATGTTATAACCCAGTTCATGGTAAGGTCAAGAGACCTGGAGAAAATAAATGGCCTGTCAAGATGTAGAAGGAGGAGAGAGGAGTCATGTGATATGTTCTTTGTTCTTTTTCAAATAAAAATGGTACAGCCTTGTAGAACAGGGAGTCAGTCAGATCTTGTCTGGCTCCCATCTGCAGGTGCGTCTTTTTCAAACCAGATATATGATTGTGTGTGTTTTTTGTTACTCTCTGTCTCTCAGTCCTGGGTCTTATTTTGAAACAGATTCCGCTGGGGTTTTGGAGTTCGGCGCCCCCACCTCTCTGAGCAGGAAGTGAGTTGCAGAGCACATTATGAGAAAAAAGCCGACAGCTGCTATAGGCTTAGACTGCTGGAGGACAGACTTACCAATTTTCTTCACTCTGCTACTTCCTTTTCTCCTACTACTCTCCAGTTGTATTACAGTACATTCTGTTATTTCGACTGTTAACTTTGTTATCTCTCAGTGTTTTTCTCTCCATAGAAGATATACCTGGTCTGGTATCCTGCTTGGATGGAATGCCCTGTTGGACGGGGGGCATCGACTGGGATGATCCTCCCAGTAACTGAACATCCACTGTGTCCTGTTATCAACTTTTTACTTTCTGTAACATAGAAAGTTCTCTTATATCAGATCTTCTGTTCCTTCTGTGTTTCTGCTCTGTCTTCTCAAACCCCCAGACGGTCGTGGCAGATGGCCGCTCCTACTGAGCCTGGTTCTGTTGGAGGTTTCTTCCTGTTAAAGGGGAGTTTTTCCTCTCCACCGTCGCTACATGCTTGTTCAGTATGAGGGATTGCTGAAGGATTGCTGTGGTTGGAAAGTCTGCATCAACGGGGCCCAACCTCACGCCAATGACTGACGCAATCTGCTGGGATTCCTTAAATAGGAAACTTTTTAACTGATTGGAATGTTTGTATAAATGTATTGAAATGATTTCTTGTTAATTGCCTTGAGATGACATCTGTTGTGAATTGGCGCTATATAAATAAACTGAATTGAATTGAATTTAAACCTTGGCTGATAATTAGGTCCAGAGTTTGTCCAGATTGTGTGTTGGTTGTTTGACATGCTGGGTCAGGCTGAAGTTATGAAGAGTATCACCTTATGTTTTTGCTAGTCTATCTTGGGGGTTGTCAGTATGGATGTTGAAGTCCCCCGCAATGATTTTATTAGTCAAAGTCAATACATATTACGGAAACAAGGTCGCTAAAATTATTAAAGTTAGAGAATAAACTATTCTTTTTCTAACCTGAAATAATTGGATGCCTTAGTTTTAAAGAGGTACATGTGCAAAACCATTCTATGTTTAGGATCTACAATGATTTACATCTCCCTTTCTTGCAAAAAAAATCTGCCTACTTTAATTTGTGTAACTAAAATATTGCAGCTTCGTTTATTGTTAAGCAGATAAAACATTTTTTGTCCTGCGAGTGCCTCTGAGTTTTTTATTTTGTTTTTTAACCTACTTCATGAAAAGTTTCGACACCACTGACTCGGAGTAAAACTCTGTATGTTGTGTGGTTATAGACTACTACAGTCCAGCTATGATGGGACTAAAGATGGACCAGGAGGTGTTGGGGGAGCTGGTGAAGCTCAAAATCCCCCGAGTGTGGCAGGTGATGGTGGAACACAACGTTATGTGGACACTTGTGGTCTCTCGATGGTTCATCTGTCTCTACATTGACATTTTGCCAGTGGAGGTGAGCATCCATCCATTTAATGTAGATACTATGTTTATAGAATAGTTTATTCTAATACCCAGAATATTATAAAAATCCAGGGGGAAAAAAAGAGAAAAAATGGAGTCAAATGTTTTGATTTCTTTATTTTTTTTTTTGTATGAAAATGTAGGAAATCTGGATGAAATTATTTTATTAGTAAAGAAGACAGTCTGTGCCTCTAATCTCACATTTTAGATACACACACTTATTTATATTTACAGTTTTAGAGGAAAATTCAGTTTTATTCCAGTTTTATGATAGTGGAGTTCAACTATCTTGTACAAGAAGTTCTTGTTGCCCGTTTGAGTTCAAACGGTGTTGGCTTCAATGTTTGTTCTCCAAATATGGGAGGAACTTCTACCAGGCAGCAACACATGGAGATGTTCACGCCGTTTTCTCAGAAGTGGATCTGAACACAAACACTGCAGAAATCCAGGATCATTAGTGTGGCTTTTCACATATTTCCCCTTGATATTGGGGATGTTGTTTTGGGAGGAGTATGCTAGATTTGTTAGCAGTAGGATAGAGGACAGGGAGCATTTGTAGAAAAGGTTATTCCATTTTTTTTTATTATAAAAAAACATTGTGGTTTGCTTACAATTGCATTCCAAGCAGCATTTTGTTTTTGTAGTTGAAATTCACAAGACTTGGTTTTAACTTTTTATTTTTGTTTAATTGAGCTGTTAAATCTTTGCTATTTTCCCAGACTGTTCTAAGGATATGGGATTGCCTTTTCTATGAAGGTTCAAAAATCCTGTTCCGTGTAGCTCTGACACTGATCCATCACAACCAGGCTTTGATTGAGCAGGGCCGATCCCTGCCAGACGTCTGTCAAGCTTTCAAACAGATCACCCAGGGACCATTTGTTGAAGATTGCCACGCTTTCATGCAGGTAAGAGATCTGTGGTGGGGGCGTTGCTCCTTAAGTAATTTCATTAGAGAGGAGCTAAGTCAGTATAGAGGAGATATCAGTTTTATTTCTGCTTCTGTAATCTCATAATCCTGGTGTTTCTTGTCTTTCCAAGAAAATCTTCACTGAACCAGGAAGTCTCTCCATGGCAACCTTGACTAAGCTCCGTGCGACATGTCGGGGTCGAGTCACTGCAGAAGAATCCTGACCTGGACTTTCAAGAACGTCTTTCCAGAAATTCCAGAGGGGGCGAGCTCCCAGCAGCTTATTTGTACCAGAGTCTCTATAAACTGAACTTCGTCTTAAACCTAGGCTGTCATAAAGATGAAATGTTGCAAAGTGCTGTATGACCCAATAATTCCATTTGATACCATGAGGTTTGTCTTAAATGAAGTCTTCACTTGTACATAAATGTGACATTGTGCACTTTAATCTAGGATGACAAAAACTGAAGGATAAAATGAATGTTGTACGCTTAAAGCACAGCCAACAAAGTGTCCACTGTAATTCACATTTGTCAAAATATTAAGACTAATTGTTCTTTAGGTAAATGAAGAGTTGACAGATGAATTATATTGATTCAGCATTTTGTGGTGGTAATGTTAAAGTAGAATTATTTCAGTCATTTAAATGAATCTTTCCATTACCTGAGACGTGGGCGGATTCTTAGTTTATGAACTGTATTCAAATAATCAAGTTTACCATGGTGACCCAATATAAACACAACCGAAAGAGCTGCTGTGTCAGTGTTTTTATATACCATGAATCACTAAGATGGATTCTAAACGTTTTTATTACACTGCAGGAAAATGCGTAACAGAAAATAACAATTTTCCTTTTTAAAGTAAAATACTATTTGCAAGACAGAAAACATGGAAACCAATTCAGCTGGTTCTTGATCAGTTGCTGCACCACATCATACAGTTTAGAGGAACTAAACTGCTTCTCATTTTTAATGGGGAAAAAAAAAACTAATCTGAGCTGTATAAAACAAATCTGTCCAGCAAACTGTAACAAAACGTTTTACTGATCGGACAATATGGATCGATTTATCTGAAGTCTGATTTTATTGGGAGGCACATTATCCAAGGAAGAGGATAACCCAAAATAAAAAGCAGAAAAAAGTGGTTTGAGTAGAAAATCTCATTTTGACCAGATTGTCGAAGAGGAGAGAATGCTTCTTGTATTTAATAAAATCTTAAGTTCTGTCTCCTGGTTCCTTCTTTAGATTCAGAGCTTTTCAAAAATCTATTTTTAAATAAATACATAATTTACATCCAGAAAGGAAATATTACACCAGGTTGAAAAATCGAATGTCCCCTTCATTTAGTCTTCACTGTGCTCAATTGTTGACATTTAGAGATTTCCCTTTTCATCAAGGATCATAAACCGAAACAAATCCTGGACAGAGTAAATCTCTGGTTGACAAATATTACAGTTAACTTGATTCTGGCTGCTTATTTATTCTCAAAGATCACATTAAAAAAAAAAGCAATTCAAGCGATGTTTCCACCTGTTGACGATATAAACAAGGAGCTGAACTATTGAGCGGACTTGCTCTTCGATCTTCATCGTGATAAACATCTGAAGTCAGCAGGTAGTTTACATTTTACCACTCACACAAAAAAACTATCAAGCAGACATACAGAGAACAACTTCCACTCACTCAAGCTTTTCCATTACTTGCTCATTCACACTTTTTTCTTTTTAATCTCCGCACTTAGTCTGTAAGATTTAAGTTGCATGAAGCGTCCAATCAGATGGTTTGGTACCCAGCATGGCTCCTCTTCCTGCCTATTAGATAAGCAATGAGGACGATCAGCACCAGACCAGCCAGAGCAGCTCCGACAATGATGGGGATCAACATCTGGTCCTGGTCCAACTGGCATTCCTCCGCTGCACATAGAGCAGGTTCACAAAATCAGGAAGAAAAAAAAGAAGTCAAAATTAAAATGCTTTAGATCTTGGAAAACTTCTTCAGTTCTGAAATTGGAAATTAAACACCAACAATCAAAAGTATATGAACAGAGATTAAATGACCAATATTAAATAATCAATAGTACCTGCTCCAAACTGGCCGGTTGTGACTCCAAACGGCTGAACCTGTAAACGAAACGTGTTGATGGAGAAAGCTGGAACCACGAGCAGAGTTTGCTCCGTGTTGCACATGTAGGAGCGGCCCAGCGTGCTCCGAAGATAGTCCAAACTGGTGTTACTGGCTGAGAAAGGAGCTGGGAAGACAGAGAGCATCACAGCTTTTTTCGTGCAAAATGTAGCGATCAGAACAAAGATACTCAAAGCCAGTGACCTACCAATCATGTCAGACCAGTTGGCCAACAGATTTATCCCACTCAGCTGGTACTTGCTAGTCGTTGAATTCTGTAGATAGAGGGAAACATGTGTACCACTTGCAATATTTGCACAGATGACTGAAAATTTAGAGGAAACAAAGACTTTACCAGGGAGAAGGTAAAATTGAGCGCGGTGGTTTGTTGTGTTAAAACCAAGGTGGCAGTGGTGCCTCCACATGAGCCTGATGGGACTGTCCGATTGGGGTTCACGTTGAATAATTCTTGAACAGTCTGGCAATGGAGAAGAAGACTTTGTTTGAATACTGTGTACTACAATGCTGACTGTTTGTGTGAGCTTCATAGTAACCTTATTTTGAGACTGAGAGACGTAGGAGACGTTGAGCTGCAGACCCATTTTGGCGAGGAGACAAACGGCACCGCTGTTGTTCTTCACGGAGAACATTCCGGTTTCAGGTGTTCCTGGTGGAGTCGGGGCTGGTGCTCCTGTTGTGGTTGGAACAGTAGTGCTGGCTGGGGTAGGGGGAGCTGCTGTAGTGCTTTGATCCGCCACACACACACTTTCTGTGACAAGCAAATGCATGATCAGTTCTAATGCAAGACATAAAATTAATAAAAGATTGTTGAAGAAATGTAACCTGCTGGGCTGAGGTCATTCCCTGGCATGTACGCCTCCAGCCTCATGGCCGAGAAGGTGACAGCGGCTCCTCCCGCGCTGATGGTGGTGGGACTCGCACAGCGGTAGGTGGTGTTGATCGGAGCCCAGATCCCAACTGAGCCACTCACCACAGTCACTACCCCTAGGACACAAGCATAAATGCAGGGAATTAGTTAAACATTTATAATGTAATTAAAGCTCATTCAGATTTTCCACCATTGATTATGTGAGATTTAATCCTGATGA
Source organism: Valencia hispanica (assembly GCA_963556495.2). Taxonomy (NCBI): domain Eukaryota; kingdom Metazoa; phylum Chordata; class Actinopteri; order Cyprinodontiformes; family Valenciidae; genus Valencia; species Valencia hispanica. The sequence goes on along the minus strand of OY747701.1, from coordinate 26,318,189 downwards.
TCCCTATATTTGTGTAATTTCTATATTAAGAAATATATTCTCACCAGAGCCGCTGGCCTCAGGGAAAAGTGAAGTGTCACTCAGGTTGTACTGGAGCGTCAGGTTAGCGACACCATAAAAACTCCCGTTGGTCGAGAAGCTGAGGCCGAGCGCGTGGCCAGAACCAAAAACCGCCACCAGCCACGGCGGGCGGCCGTCCGCCCCGCACGAGCTGCTTGACGCATCGACTGAGGTGGAGTCGGGGAGAGAGGTGGAGGCGTTACTCTGGGGGGAGAAGTGAGGGTGATACATTAAAGGATGTAATGCTAAGAAAAGGCGGCACATTTTGGATTAAAAGTGGGGTTTAAAAGCCGAATGCTGAGCACTTACTGTGCTGTTGGAGGTGACGTTGTACGTGATGAAGAGTGATGCAGACAGCTCTGCTTTGATGCAGGTAGAGTTCCCCTCCTTCACCTCAAGAGTAACTGCCTGGACGCAGCCTGCGGATGAGGACAAGGATACAGTAAAAAGAACAGAAAACAGCTATAAAACATGGAGATGTTTTATTAACAGTATAAAATTGAATTAAACAACTCAGACACGTATTTTTAAGATGTTCTTTTTTTACAAAAGTACGTCACTTTAAATAAACCTGAGTTAATTCTGTAAGAATAGGAGTTAAGTTTGTAAGAATATGAAAACCTACCAGGGTATTGAGATACTCTGTAGAAAAGACCCTGATAGTTTGCGGCTTTACTCACATTTTTCACAGATTTCCAAAGTAAATATCTCAAAATACTTTATAAAATGAACCATTTTTAAGTTACATAAACCTGAATCGCATATTTTGGGGGGATTCGATGTTTTATTTTGTACAAAAGTATGTCTTCTTTCAAAAATTACCAGGATAAGTGATTTTTTTATATTGAGTTTGCATTTACCTGCATGAAAATTATGTTTTTTATTTTTTTTACACCTGACTAGAAAAAACTGATACAAGTTGGCAGAATTCAACGTGACTCGGTGCTGACGCTGACGTCCATCCATTTATTCATCAGTTCACACAGACTGCCACTAGAGGTCGTAAGAAATGTGAAACCTGGAAGACAAATACGAGGAACAAATTTAATCTAGAACCTTTCTGCCCTTTTCTTTTTTAGGCAGTGATTGTACTGCTGCTTCAATATCTTTCCAGAGCCAATTATGCAGACCTTTACAAAGTACCAGTGTAGTAACTTCCACACTTACACTGAAAGCTGTTAACACATAATTTACTCTGTGAAGCCCACCAATTTACTGTGGATGTGTGCAAGCATCAACAGTGAACACCCTGAACTTGTATTATTACCAGTTAGCAGGCTTATATATTTATACATCCTTTTTCCAGCATTTCATAACGCAGGCTTTATTACAGGCTCCCCAGAATGTATTAAAAAAATTTAAATTAAAAGCAAATCATTAAAAATATAAATTAAAAATAATTGAATTATTCTTGCACTACTAAGAATTTTTATTTATCTTCTGCCTGAGTGGTATACAAACATGATGCTTTTATGTTTTATATAGCCGGCTTCTTCTGATTTCTATCAGCTGAAATAATCTAATAGTTGGGAGCAATCAGTTTCAGGCATCTCTACCTCTGCCAGTCACAAATTGCTACCTTTTTTTTTTTAGGTGACCTTCAGGTCACCTCTCTAGTCAAACTGTAAACAGGCAGCAGACAGCTTACACAACACTACAATCCAGTCATGAGGAAAGCTTTTGTGTTTACAAAGTATAAAGCAGCTGATGGCAAACTGTTTTAATGTTAGACAGAAAGCTATCCCAATCTGCAGCTTGAGCATACGGAAAAATGTTGGTGCAGGAATTCAACGATCCAAAAGCAAAACTGCAAACAGTCTGTGCTGAAAAACCTGCCAAGTTTATATCTGAATGAACATCGTAAATTAAAAATATACTGCAAATATTCAAGCTACTAATGTGCTGCCCCTTTTTTCCAGCATCAGCCGCACCATGTGCCTGTGTGTGTTCAGTTGTAAACGAACACCGTCTGTGGGCCCCCTCCAGAGCTGTGTGCAACACAAAGGCCTTATGGGAGTCATGTGAAGCTCTCAAATAAAACAACAATGAGGCTTATCTGTTGGCCCACAACATTGACGATACAAGGACTTTATATCAGGATCAAGCACAAACAAGTATGGATACTTTTCTGGAAACCAGTCAGGATTTTCAAAGACATGACAAACCTTGAAAGGCTCTGCAATCAAAGCCACTGATCCATTTTTTAGGTCATAAAATGTTCTTTAGTGGCTAATATTTATCATACAGTTTCTTTTACTTTATTTCATCATTGTTTAGCCATACTTAGTAGGAAAAAAACCATCCTCTTTAATCAAGTCAGACATCATCCTTTATTAAATATGTTTGTTATTAAACATGTGGATTTGAACAGAGTAAGCTAAAGCTAAACTGTGTAAAAGGTAGTTCATGAAATACGATGTATAATCTTGGATCAGTCAACTTTAAATGAAAAAAAAAGTACATTTAATTTCTTTCGGAGAGGAAATTACACATGTTGGGGTTTTAAATTACAAAAAAAGAAATTGTTGGGCATAGGTTGGTTTATTATTGTCTGTAGATTTTTCACAAGAAAAAAAAAAAAACAGCCCCAACGTGAAACGCTTTATTTATTTCTATATTAAGCTAAAAATAATGATTATTATAAGTGATATTTGTTTTTTGTTTTATTATTTTGACTTTAACCTTAAAGCACCGGTATTTGTATTTAGATTAGCACCAGCCAAGTACGCGATGGAGGTTTTTGCAGCTTGATATTTTTTTTTAAATCACATTTTAAATATGATTCCAGAAGATATTTAAAAGGCTCCCAGGACGTGGGGCCAGCGTGGGTGCTAGGGCCCTAGGTAGCCTTCATCGGTAGCTGAAGTGAGGGAGGGGGGTGCAGGGGTCAGCTAACTCAGAGTCCGGGGTCTCAACAACTCCAGGACGGCGTCACAGCAGCTCATGACGTCGCTTAGGCTAACAGTAGCATTTAGCGCAGCTTTTGACGGCGCAACACTCACCTAAAACCCCAAAGCAGGCGATGAAAAGCGGGACTAAGCACATGTCGACTTTCATCTTTAATATCCAGTCCATGCACAGGTTTCCTCCTCCGTCGAAAAGATGAAGAGTAGCCCCCGGGGAGGATGTGTCTCCGCTGTAGGCTGGCGCAGGTGGATCAGCTGCTGCTGCTGCACTTATCTTCACGCACCGTTAGCTCAGAGTGAAGCGACGCCGAATAATGATGCTGCTCCTCTGATGGTTATTTATCTTCATCCGCTGTCCGAAAGGTGGAGGGGACGGGGAGGTTAAGTACCTGTAAATCAGACCCTGCGTAAGGAAAAGCATCAGAAACCGTGGATAAACATCATGTTTAGTCGCGCAGCGTGATTAAATCCAAGTCTGCGTCTGTCCTGTGAACTGGCAGCGTTTAGAGGGACCCGGTCACGTGAGACTGGACCACCCCTCCCTCCTTCCTCTCTCCCTCTGCTGCGAACTGACTTTATCAGGCTCCCCCCCAAAAAAATGGATGAAAAAGACACAAAAAGTGCGTTGTTGACAACTTTCAGAAAAAACTAACTATGACTTAGTAAGGAATGGTTGACACCCATTGAAACAAAAAAAAAATAATATTATTAGTAAGAATACGAGTTCTCACTTCTGCGCCGTGTTGCTTAATTTGAGTGTAGTAAGGAACGGGTGGTTTCTTGTTTATTAATGCAACAATCAGAAGAGCATGGTGGGAAAAAAAACAGTAAAATAATATTGTGCATGAAGTCTATACCGCTTAGTTTTGTGTGCTGCATGGGGCAGAGGGTCTGCACGCTGTCTGTGCTTTGCAAGCTGCAATGTACATGACTTGTGGTCAGTCAGCTGACACCCCCATCAATTCACGAGGCTGTGCAAGAGCCCAGAAGGATCGCAGAGGCTGCTTTAATGCTACCGTCCCAACACTTAGCAGCAGCCTGAAACATTCTTAATGAATAGTCAAGCTTGACCATGTTTTAACAGACAGGAATGTTTGGATTACGCTGTAACTTCAGGCAACAAACTATCATGATCACTTCTATGAAACCATAAAAGTTGTATGTTTTTATTCTGTTTAATGTTTTCAGTTTCACTTTCTTCAAACTTCTGATTTCAGTCATCAATGACTCCTCTTTGGTAAAACAAAATTTGAATATTTAGTTGTAGCTCAAACTCATATGTATAAAACCCTACCTAATAGAGATTGAACCTAAACAACTTGCATCACTGTTATGATGTGCAACACTTCATGTCAGGCAGAAATTCTCTTCTCAATTTTAATAACCCAAGAATCTTCACCCAAAGAGGAAGTGTTAGACCATTCGGTTCAACAGTGAAAGTAAGTGGAACAGACATGTTTCACTAATAATAATAAAAAAAGAAACTATCAACAGATATAACACATTCATCTAACTCGATCATTAAATACTCATTTATTCAAATTCACTTTTTGCACTCACAGTCCGATCTACAAAAACATCAGCACGTGACATTGGACGTTTTGGTCAAACATACAAGAAACTGAAAAGAAAAATACACAAATGACTTGCCTGCATCTCATTTAGCTTTTTGTGTAAAACACAATGAGCCACATCGGCCAACATTTTGCTCAAGGCTGCTTCTCTAACCAGTCAAGCAACCAATCCAGTCAGGCTGACACTCAGCAGTTAGCACAACCAATTAAAGGGAGAACACCTCAAGAAGAAGAAGAAGAAAAAAATAATAATCCAAAAACTCATGACAAACAAGCTGCAAAATACAAAGAGTGATTTGTAAGGTGATTTAAGAAGGAAAATCCAATCTCAAAAAACTCCCCAACAAAAACAAAGGAAAGTGCTAGTTACTTTGAGTTGAATTTTGCATTAGCAGATCTGTTAGTCGTAACCAACCATCAAAAACCCTGTCCATTTATGCAGCCCGGTCTCAGAGTCCCATTAAGGATATTGCAGAATGGGGAACAGCACAGCCAAGTCTATCGTCTCTCTGGAGCTCTGCGTCTTCTGAACATTGCGTCCAGGATTATGAATGTGAGGGACAAGATGGGCACCAGAGGAGAGTCGGGTGGCTGAGGGGCTGTAATCCTGTGCGGTGGGGGCCAGCTGTGCATTCGCTGTGACAAAAAGCACCGCGGCTACAGCGGCATTCCCTCAGGCGACATAGTGATACTGGTTGGGAATCTCCTTGTCACGCTCCATGTAGTCTCTGTCTATGAGCGACTCGATCCGCTTCTTCAGGTCTCCGGGCTGCGGAGAGGTCAGCAAAAAGTGAGATTTGGCCGTGCTGTAGGAAACATGAAACTGAAGACGAGGAGATTGAATACGTCACCTTGACAGGAAACTTGAGCTGGTTGTAAAGCTCCGATACAAGTAAGTTGTGACTCAGGGTTTTCCTCATCTTCATGATGCGCACAACAGCAGCATCAATCTGATACTGCCTGTCCTGAAAAACACGCTCTGTGGTGCTTACCTGCTCCTCGACCTGCAGGAAAAACGACAAGTTCAGAAAAATAGCAGTCCTCTGTTTAGAAAGAAATATATTTGTTGCAAACGTGTGGCAAGTAAAAATAAGAGCAGATAAAACGTGTGACAAATAAAGAGGAAGTAGTGAACACACAGAGACAGAAAACTCACCGTTTCCTTCATTTGAATCTGGTTGATCTTGATGCGGAACAGTTTGTGTTTAAAATCATTGTTGAAACTGAAACGATCTCCGTCTTCCACGTCTTTCCCCCGAGGGATCTTGTTGAGGACACGCGCCTTCCCACAGGCCAGGGACTGCAGTGTTCGCCGGAGCTCTCCCTCCTCTGTGCAAGACACCAAAGAACAAAACGGTTAAAGCCACAGACGCCTCTCTAGCATCTCCGTGGTTGCGCTGCATATTTAGAGACATGTGTAACCTATTCCGGTAGCAACGCGGATCTCCTCCATGCTGAATTCCTCCCCCTCGTTAAACATGAGCAGCACCAGAGTTTGGAAGAGGGAAACCTGCAGCTCCTTCTTGCCCTGTAGGACAAAGCAGTTATTAGAAATGTAGGTCTAGTGCTTGTCCATAAGTCTCAATGCTCTGGTGAGACGTCTCAAACTCTCACCTCTTTAAATTCTGCCTTCAGTACAGCATGACCCAGTGTCGGCTGCCACTGCAGCTTCCTTCCACTGTGCTTCCCAAGGTAGAACAGCTTGAACACTTCCTGGAGTTTTACCATCTACCAAGAAGTTACAAAGGCATCATGTGCTTGGCTGACCACAGTTGTATTGTGTGTGTGGGGGGGGGGGACAAAGCACAGTAATTCTTACCTCTGATGGCAAATGAACCTCCATAGGCGTGTATGAAGGCCAGTAGCCCATGGTGAGGATGTTTACAGTGAGTTCTATGTTGCTTGGCTCACTCTGGTTCTGTATATACTGAATTGGAAAAGGTGAAACGCATAAATGTGTCACAGACACGCCAGCGCCGTGTATGTTAATGTGCTTGGATTATTCTGGTACCTGTTTGAACTGGATCATGATGTCTTTAGAGAGCTCCATGTCCTTAAACATCCCCTCAAGCTTACTAGTAAAGGCTGCGCCACATTCTGCAAAACCATAAATATCACAGCTGACATGTTCCCACGCTCTACAAAACACCCATCTCAGACGAGGTTAGGATTTAGTCAATCTATGCTTTTTTTTAGGTTTAATAAAACCAATAGTTACAGCGCATTATGCAGTATATGTTGTTCTACAACTAAAACCCAACTTTTCTCTGAAATGCTATACACAGTACCGTACAAAAATTTTCATACCCCTTGGATTTATTTCACCACTTCAATGTGTTTTATTTGGATTTTTTGTTATAACTTTATATAAAAACATAAAACAGGACTAAAAGCTTACCATGTTTGAGTTTGGAGAGCATGGACTTTTCAGCATCAACAGAGGCACTCTTACCAACCAAGAGACGCTTGGCCAAGTCTTTCTTATAAAAAGCCTCAAACACGTCTTTTCCTGCATAGAGGAAACCAAGTTTAAGCTGTATTGTCACTCTAGAACAGGTTTGGCAATCATGGTGAAGCACGATGAAAAGGTTCATTCCTCATGGTGTAACAGACCATGAATGAAGCGGAAGATTATCATTATCTTGTCCAGGATTCTCTCCAGCTCCTCCTCTGTCGCCTCCTTGTTTCCAGCTCTTAGCTTAGAATCCACATATTTAGCTGGATGAGAAGCAATAACCAGAAAAGATGCAATCAAAGGCTGGAACTTATAAAGCAGCAAAACTTAATGGAATTTATTGAGGCTAAAAATGAATGTAAACATTTGTTATTCGCTTGACCCACCAATGAGTTCAGCAGGCTTGTTGGGCCTCTTGTTGATGAAAGTTTCAAAGGCCTCCTTCATGGCGTTGATGAACGCTTCATTACGTACAAAGCAGCTCTGCACAACATTGTCCATCTTGTCCTTGAAGTCCAAAAGATCCTGAACCATGTCCTTGTCCTTCTCTGGCGTGCAAACAATCTCGCCACCAAATGACTACAACCAGAAGGTTTATTTAAGCTTTTCTGAGACATAAAAGGTCTAAAATATACATTCCATTAATTTATACAGTGAGGAACATAAGTATTTGAACACCCTGTTATTTTGCAAGTTCTCCTACTTAGAAATTATGGAGGGGTCTGAAATTCACATTGTAGGTGCATTTTAACTGTGAGAGGCAGTGCTTAAAAGAAATTCAGGAAATCACATTGTCTGATTGTTAAAGAATTTATTTATATTTTATTGCTGCACATAAATATTTGAACACCTGACAAAATTAGTGTTAATATTTAGTACAGAAGACTTTGTTTGCAATTACAGAGGTCAAACGTTTCCTGTAGTTCCTGACTAGGTTTGCACACGCTGCAACAGGGATTTTGGCCCACTCCTCCACACAGACCTTCTCTAGATCTGTCAGGTTTCGGGGCTGTCGCTGAGCAACACGGAGTTTCAGCTCCCTTCAAAGATTTTCTATTAGATTTAGGTCAGGAGACTGGCTAGGCCACTTCAGAACCTTGATGTGCTTCTTACTAATCCTTGGTTATCCTGGCTGTGTGCTTCGGGTCATTGTAATGTTGAAGACCCAGCCACGATCTATCTTCAATGCTTTGACTGAGGGAAGGTGGTTGTTGCTCAAAAATTTCACAATACATGGCCCCATTCATCCTCTCCTTAGTACAGTGGAGTCGCCCTGTCCCCTTGGCAGATGGTGTTCTTGGGATGCAACTCATCGTTCTTTTTCCACCGAACATGACGAGTGAAGTTTAGACCAAAAAGTTCTATTTTGGTCTCATCTGACCACATGACCTTCTCCCATGCCTCCTCTGGATCATCCAGATGGTCATTGGCAAACTTCAGACGGGCCTTGGCATGTGATGACTTGAGCAGGGGAGCCATCAGTGCAATGCATGGTAGTGCATGGAAGTGTAACCTTTGAAACTGTGGTCTCAGCTCTCTTCATGTCATTGACCAGCTCCTCCTGTGTAGTTCTGGGCTGATTCCTCACATTTGTTATCATCAGTGATACCCCACGAGGTGAGATCTCCAATGGAGCCCCAGTCTGAGGGAGACTGACAGTCATCTTTAGCCTCTTCCATTTTCTAACAATTTCTCCAACAGTTGATCTATTTTCACCAAGTTGCTTGGCAATTGCCCCGTAGCCCTTTCCAGCCTTGTGGAGCTCTACAATTTTGTCTCTGGTGTCTTTTGACTGCTCTTTGGTCTTGCCCATGGTAGTAGTTGGAGTCTGACTGACTGTGGGGTGGACAGGTGTCTTTAATTAACTCAGACAGGTGCTACTAATTTAGATTAATAAGTGGAGTAGAGGTGGACCTTTTAAAGGCAGAGTAATAGCAATCAATCAATCAATCTTTATTTATAAAGCGCTTTTCATACAAAATTGCACCCTAAATTCCCATCCCTCCCCTAAATAATTAAAAACATGATCGCAGTTATAACCCCCTCCCTCCAAACCAACCCTCATGCACATTCACTTAAAAGCAAAAATTAAAAGGACATAGGGCCGAGTACAGATGAGCCAGGTAAGGAAACGCCATCGGAGGAGCCATCTGCACCGGCAGCAGCACATCAGCAGTAGGTCTTTTAGAGCCAGAATTCTCACTGATTGCTAGGTGTTCATATACTTACGTGGAGCAATAAATCCAAATAAATTCTTTAAAAATCAGAATCAGAATGCACCTACAATGTGATTTTCTGACCCCTCCATAATTTAATCTACACAAGTAGGAGAACCTGCAAAATCACAGGGTGTTCAAATACTTATGTTTCTCACTGTATATATGTTTAATATGCATACCTTGATATAGTCCCTCCAAAACTGCAGCAGCGTAGTAAGTCCTCCTTTTACCTTACTGAAGAGCTGGTAGAGGAGGGCCAGCTCAGTGACACGGTTCTCATCAAGTAAATTGCCCAGACCTAGCATAAAAACAGCTTTAATTTATAAGACTCCATGTCCACACGGATTTTAAATACAAACAAATAAGCCACATCAAATACTTTAGTTTCTTTCTCAGCCCTATATCTAATAAAATAGGAAAAAACAAGATATGGTCCTCATCATGAAGCCTGAGACATGTGGGGCATGTAACACTTTTTCTGTGGACATCCATCCATGCGCCAGTCCTACGTAGAAACAGAAATCTGGTATACAGATCGAGACCCGACAACTTACCAAGGAAGTTAATACAACTATGCTACAGCTCCAAGGAAAGGGATTACAATCATGACTAAATTAAATACATCAGAGAGACGCACCTTTTTGCAGTACTGCATTCATGTGTTCTCCTAAAAGTTGTTTCTCAACACAGCAGATTAGTGGTTTCCTGTGAAATGATGAAAAGCAAATTTAAAAAAAAAGTAAAAAATTGCCATGAGCATTTGAAAAAGGCATGTACAGTTTTCACAGGTAAAATACTCTATAGACATTTAGTTTGAAAAATTAAGTCATGTAATCTTCTTGCAAAGCCCTCTTCCAGTTTAAAGACAGCATACAGTTTGATACTTGTTCTAAGGCTCCAATGTTTTATGTCTGATGCAACTGGTTTACAGGGTTTAATAACACACATTTCCCTTCAATTATACTAAATCGGCATTAACCTATGTTTCCTTATGTTTTAGTAACCATTTCTCCACTTAAAAGGCATTTGTGTTAATAAAGACATGTTTGGACCTTATCGCAGCTGTAAATCCATTTGAGGTTTAAATCCGTTAACTGGCAGAAGTGAGGAAGCTTGTTGACGTTCTTTTTTACCTTGTGGTTCAAAGTAGGTCATTTCTTAGCCTAATAGGGACATTTGAGCTGTAGCAATAAAAAGGTGCTACCAGCAATCGCACATCTAAAACTGTAAGCCTGAACCCTAATGGAACTAAGATTTTACCAGCAATACTAATCAAATTAGATGACTATGTAATTCTGTGCATTCAAACTAACAATCAAGAAAAACTCCTAAATAAACTGTAACAAACTATTGTGGTTTCTTTTTTAGCCTGAGTGAGTCCTGAGGGATAAAAGTTACAAACATTCTGAATCTTACTGAGTGCTCTGGTCGAGGTAGCTCACAATTCGATCATTCTCCTCCTCTAAACGGCGAGCTACGTGGTGCAGGTATTCAGGCACCTACACACAAAAACAGAATTGACTTTAACTGTAGAGCAAGATACAGATGATCAACATGGCCACATGACAGAGATCTATTAGGAGTCTCACTCACATCTCTCTCCTGCATCAGCCGCTGCCCCTCGGCTGCATAGAGACGATTCGTTTCTGTCAAAAATCTCTCCTCAAAGGAGTCTTTGTAAACCTTTGACAAAAAGGAAAATAAAACAGTCTTGATTTGTAGAAGGCAACACATACAGTCTGCTACCTGTTACTATCAGGCACCTGCAGGTCTGACAGCATGCCCAGCAGACTCCGCAGCAGACTGCGATCGATGGTCTCTCCATTTCGCTCCAATTCGATCTGCTCCAAAATGCCTTCCACAGTTCGCTTCTGAACTGCGCCGTCGCTCACGATGTGGGTCCGGAACAGTTCCAGCCCCGTATCCCTGCAGCGTGCAAACAGACGTCAGCTTACCAACTACATCAGGGAAAACACAACCGAAGTAAAGCAAGCTTACCAGATGGAGGGGAGCAGAGAGTTCTGAAGCACATATGTTCGATCCAGGAAGAGAAAGATGCTTCGGATCATTATCTAAAGAGAGAGAAATCGTTATCTCATTGCTGATTAAGTAAACGCTCCCGAACGTATTTGACAGGGATAGCATTAAAACTCCTCGCTTACAGTTTGCCTGCAGTGGTCCTGCCAGCACCGATTCATTCGCTTCAGGAAGGAAAGGTTGTCCATAGACTCTGTGAGCTCCAAGTTAAAGGTAAAACCACAGAGAAGCACCATCGCAACAACAACTTGAGTCTAATTTCACAGTGAAAAATGTCACTAATAAAGCTCTTTGTTCTTAACTCTAAAATAATTTTGGAAGCAGCAATTAAAACAAAACGTGGAAATTCGGACTGACAACATGGTGATAAAGCTGAAAATTTCTCACAAATATTACAATTAATAATCCAATCACCAGAAATCCTTGACCTGGTTTGGGCTGTCATGTAAAAACAAAACAGCAAAAAACCTACAAAAATACTAATTATAATGTGGCTCGTCGTCAACTGAATGTTTACACTAATGTGCAACCAGGTGTGTTTTTGCCTACTGTGCATTAGCTCTCAAACAGTGATAACATGATCTCACCGCTGTCAGGCTCTGTAAATGTTTCTCCAGGTTTGCCCGATGAGGTTGTTGACAAATAAAAAAAGGATATTCTCTGAACTGGTGAATCTGGGCCCGAACGTGGTCCTCACAGACCTGACGCAGCTGCTTGTACAATGTGGGGGAGACTTTGTACGAACACAGGTTTTCCACGGCCTTTTTGGCGTTTCAGTGAGATGTTTAATCAGACACGCAGGAAGGAGATAAGAACACACGTTTTTCAGAGTGAGGACTTCAGCCTTCTCCAAAAGAGACATGCTTAAACCATTTGAATGGTTTAAGCAAAACTGATGTTCAGATTTGAGCTTCATGCTTGAATATACAGACCTGATAGAGCTCTTCCAGGTTATACTTGATGGAGGTGCTGTTCTGGATGGCACCCACCGCATCTCGGAGCTTCAGCCACGTGTCTTCTGTGTAGTTCTCTGCAAGTTTTGGCCTATCTGTTAAAACCAAAACAACAGCCAGGGTCAAACAGTTTGCTGGCACGATTAACACAAACAGGAAAAAAAACATGTCTTCTTCCAGTCAAAAGGTGTGGCGACAACTACTCGTTTTAGATGCCCCCAAATATTTAACCACACATTTTTAAAAAGTCCATCCAGATGTTTTATAGTTCACTGACATTTTATTACGCTTTTATGTCCTAATGTTTCCACAGACATCTCTTTATGGATTAAAGCTCCACAACAACTCTTATTGTTTTGTGATTGCAAAAGAATGGCATTTCTGTGGCTTTTTTTTTAATGGGTGACAATAACCTGCAGGGGGAGTATTTTCGATAGCACCCACAGAACAGTTGATTACAAAACCATCATGGTGGAAAGTCCAAAAAGTACATTTTGGGGTGAAAACTGTTATATATGTTATAATAAATATTGTGACGATTCAAATTTTTCCTACTTTCTACAAAATATGCATATTTTTTCTCTTTATTTGCAAAAATACATACCTACAGATTTAAATTTTTTATTTAATTAAGTTTAAATTATTTAATTCATACAGCTGCCTAAACACATTCACACACGCAACACACACACACACTAGCCAGCCAGAAACAGAACCTGAGACTAACTTTTCCAATGATTTTCTGAGATTCTCACCTAACAATAACCTAGGGGGAAAATACCGCATTTTATTATCTACAAGTATTTTTTTAAACTAAAACTGTAACATGTTATTAAATTGGGAAGCACTCCTTAAATTTCCCCACCATGACTGTCCCTGTAATTTTCAAACACAAATATTTAGAAACAGTAGAATATATATATATACTAAGAGCAAAGCATACAGGACTTCTTTCAGCCAGCTGAAAGGTAGTGAGCAGCAACAAGTGGGGGAGGGGCACAACTCTATGCCTCAAGCAGCCTAGAAAAAACTGTTTATTCTCGCACTCTTTGATCTCCATAAAAGGTCTTTAAACCGTAGCAACAATATGACAAAAAATATCTGATGTTTTACAATCTCGTTGCCTTCTGACAAATAATAGGGCCGTGCAAAATGCACACTACATACTAAATATTGCTGTACACACACACACACACACACACACACACACACACACACACACACACACACCACATTTGAAGTCACAATTATACAACTGTTGCTTTACTGGAGTTAACATTTACCCAGGGAAGTGGCCTACATAATAACAATGCCATGGGTTAAATCTCTTAGCTGAGAGCTACCAAGAGACTAATGGGAATTATCCAAGAAAAGTTGTGATTTTTACTAACTTAAAAAAAAGTATATATATATATATATATATATATATATATATATATATATATATATATATATATATATATATATATATATATATATATATATATATATATAAAGACAAAGAAGCCCCCATGTGACACAAAACCTATTGTAGCATGAGCTGAGACCTCCATCCTCCCCTTTAGCTGATGCTGCGGGGGTAAAAAGCATTTCAGTGACTGTACCTTTGAAGTTTTTGATCACTAATTTCTTTGAGGCGCCTGTTTTGCCTGAAGTCCTGGCCATCCCGTTGGTGCCGTGCTCGGTCAGAGCCGAGAAGCTGGCCCTCTTGTCCTGTCGGGTGTCCTCTGCCATTATCAGATTAGCGCTTTGGCTTACCGCTGTGTGCTTCCAAGTGTTTTTGCTAAGTTACTGCTGGGTTGTCCTGTTGCCTGTTTTTGTTCGCTCTCAGCAATGCAGTTCCTTCGTTGATGTAGATTGTCTTTGGCCGGGACCACAGGAGGTCTATTTAAAGTACATGATGTTGCAAAACCATGAAAAGTAACACTAGGTCAGCATAAAAAAAATTAACTGGAGGCAGCTAAGTAAACACATAGCTAGCTAACGGAGTGTTATCTAAAACTGCAGCACACTTTAGCGACCAGTTTTCGTCCCATTCGCCACTTTTTAGCTTTTGTAGGCTAGTCCATGTCAGTGCGGACTACATACGGATTTTAACCAACTCGGTTAATGTGTTGGGCAAAAGAAAAAAGGAGCTCAAACGCGACATAGTTAGCGTTGACATGTTCGACTCATGTTGTTGGTAGCTGTCTTTACCATTCAGCTAGCTAGCTAGCATAACAAAATGGCTTTTCTCAGACGGGTTCACTTGGATAGACGCGTTCAGGAACGGCTCGGACTCGGTTGGTTCAAAGGTTCAAGGTTTTATATATGATTTCTTTCTACGGCGTTTTATGGTGAGTAGTATTTCTAGTTTAAGTATACTATTCTAGTCATTATACTTACATACATACATTGGGTCAGCATTTCCAGTCTAAAAATAATGGGAAAATGCCAAGCTATAAAAAAAAAACAACAGTATCCAATTGAGATGAAGTGTGATATTTGTATTTCCTATTGCTTATAATGCTTATGATTACTTTAAAAGTACTCATAAGTACTAACTATATACTTTATATATATATATATATATATATATATATATATATATATATATATATATATATATATATATATATATATATATATATATATATATATATATATATATATAGGTACGAAAGTATAAATATATTGGATGTACTGCCAGCAGTGCTTCATAAAAAAAGTTATCAAAATTAACTTGTCAGACTTGATCCAAAATGTTGTCTCCAGTTTATTTTCTTTCTTTCTTTCTTTCTTTCTTTCTTTCTTTCTTTCTTTCTTTCTTTCTTTCTTTCTTTCTTTCTTTCTTTCTTTCTTTCTTTCTTTCTTTCTTTCTTTCTTTCTTTCTTTCTTTCTTTCTTTCTTTCTTTCTTCATGGTTGCCACTGTAATATGTTGCTTATTGGTCTTCGCAGATTTCCACCCCTGTTGGATGATCTTGAACGCACCTGCGTTCCACCTGCAGTCAGCGGGAGGCTGTTTTACTTTGGAAAGGAAGGATCCGAGCAGCAGAAACGCAGATTTTCTCAGTGTGGCTCGGTGCCTATTTGGGCACCATGGCTAAATTGATGTGTATTTCTACAAACACCCCATGGCGGTTGTCTCCAGAGCATTAGGGCTCGCCTGTTGGTGCTGATTCGGCCTGCCTGCAGCGGTAGGTATCCTGGCTGCTAACGCCGACAACTCCACCACAAACTCGACAGGGAGTTGGTCCGCAGAGCATCAGATCAAGACATGAGTGATCGACTGGATCCGTGGCTTTCTAAGAAGCAGACGCACACACAAATGAGCGAAACGACATAGCTGCTTTGAATCCACACGGAATAACTCCCATTTTAGTCACATAATTAGAAATCCCAACAACTATTTAGAAAAAAAATACTGTTAGCTTTAGCCTGGCTAAGTCGGTTTAAGCTAATGGTAGCTTCACCAGTAAGATTAGCACGAATTCAAAAGCGAAAACTTATTTCAATCCTAGTGCATTTGTGTCAACATGTAAATACAATACCCAGTTTTCAGACAGTTATTATCTATGAGGGAACTTTACAGTTTTTTAGGCGCTTGGTGCTAGGCGCTAACAGACAGCTAATGCCAATCCTGAAGCTTGAAAGAGAAAGTCATTCTTTTCTTGAACACTTATACATGCTTAAATATCCGTATAAGCCCGTATATATAATGTTTGTGTCTGCATATTAAAGATTTAACGGGCAGGAAGTAGAGTCACGTGCTTCATGTACAGATGTGTTGAAATCTGCGGTCGCTGCCATGTGAAACAGGGAGTTGTATGGAAAACAGCTTCAGGAAGTATTGATCAGAAAGACTGGCTTCTGGAAAGATCAGAGACATTAACTCAACATTGCTTTGATTGCGATCAGATTGCATTAAGTGATTTTGTCCGGGAATATATTATTGCGCTCTTATAAAAAATATTCTAAATGTGATGGAGACCAAAAAACAAACCCTGTAAAGACATTCGCGCTTGTCTGGTGTTCTGCTTTACATTAGTTGGTGGGTGTATACGTGTTTTTTGTGTGACTATTTAATCACAAGAGTAATCCATGAACTGATTTTTCTTTGAGGTTTGACCTGCTAGTTTAAATTTTTTCTTCTTGGGGTTCTAACTATAAGGGATAGCTCAGAAGAGTTTTATGACACCGATGATCTTTACTTGGTGATGTTTGCAAACCCCCCCAAGGTTAGGTCAATAAGAGCAGCACCAAATATCAATATCTTTCAAAATATGATTAAATACACCTATTCTGGGCTGTTTAGCAATAGAACTGCATTAGTTAATGTAACTTGTTTACTTATGGACTTAATGTTGCCGAGGCCTATAAATTGTCCTTGTGTTTGTGGGCTTTGGCTGCAGTAAGGTGCAGTCAAAGCCATTGAGTTCATTTCTAGTATGGACTGCAATGTTGTTTTAGTTAATATAATTATTTTCGTCTTTATCATACCAAATACCAGCAAGATGTTGGGATAAACTCCATATTGACTTCACATGTCCATATTGCCCATTTCTAGTAATAACGGATACCGCGCTGCAACATCTTTTAACATTGTAAGATATCAACAAAATTATCAAGATTATCTCCATTTATGCTTCAAAGCACATGTTCCCAACCTTTATTTGGTTTTTATTCAACTCAAAAAGCACATCAAAGCAGATGCTTTTGGTTTAGATGTTGGGAAATGTTGGGAGTCGTATATAATGAGCGAGGGTATGGTATTTTACCTGCCTGATCACCAATCAGAGATGATTTTTAAAAAAACCAAAGAAGTAGGCTAATTCCTAATAAAGTTGTGCTTCTCTCTGACACAGTGGATTCAATTGTAGAAATTTCAAATTAATCAGGTCTTGTACACGGTCGAGGGTTTATATTATGTTTTTATGGGGCCAAATGGATCACGATGCTTCCACAAAAAAAAAAAAAAGCCTAAGCTGACCTTTGTACACTTTCAAAGTTGAATATATTTCTTAAAGCAGCTATGCCGCGAAACACTCTCAACCCTTTTCTAGACGCTAAGTTAATGTTAAAAGGGTGTAAGCAGCCTGACGGTAACCGGATTAACTTATCCGGTATATCATGTGATCCTGGCAGTTCTTGATTTATTTAAAAGGAAAATACTCAATCCGTGCGTCAGTCTTTGTGCAGTTTTCTTGATGCCTGTCTCTTGCTGTTTTAGTCTAGATGCCTTGGCTGAGATGAGTGTGAAGGCTTTTGAGCTTGTCCCCGCTGTGGAGCGCGACCTCCTCATGGGCGACAAAGCTCGCATCAACATCGAGTGCATCGAATGCTGCGGCCAGCACTTGTACGTGGGCACCAATGACTGCTTCATCCACCACTTTCTTCTGGACGAGGCCACTTCCTCCAAAGGCAAGATGAGCTACTCGGCCCAGAAGCTGCTTCACAAATACCTCGGCCTCAAGAAACCTGTTGCCGAGCTGCGTGCCGCCTCTGCTTTGGAGCGCCTGATAGTGCTTTGCGATGGAATAGTGTTCCTCATCGACATGGTGACTCTGGAGTCCGTTCCTTCGGCGGCTGGTGGCGGGGTCAAAATCAGAGGCGTGGCCGCGTTCTGTGTTAACGAGAACCCCGTCAATGGCGATCCGTTCTGCGTGGAGATGGGCGTGCTGTCCTCCAAGAGGCGGACCGTTCAGATTTACATGGTGTATGAGGACAGGGTGCAGTTGGTCAAAGAGGTGAATACTCCTGAGCAGCCGTGCGCCGTCAGTATCGATGGATACTTCTTGTGCTTGGCTCTCACAACGCGGTACATGATCCTGAACTACAACACAGGAGCTTCGCAGGACCTCTTCCCTTACAATAGCGAGGAGAGGAGGCCCATTGTGAAGAGGATCGGCCGGGAGGAGTTCCTCCTTGCAGCTCCTGGTGGTCTCGGTAAGTTTAGTGGGGCTTCAAAATATGTTTTTGCTCTGTAGCTCAAAAAGTTGAAGAGCCCTGGCAAAAATCGAAAGCTGTTGTATTATTGGTGGTCAGAAATCAGTTTTGCACCTTGTCTTAAAACTATTTTGTTTCTTTTAGAGTAAAATATGTTTGCTTTGACAATCTTGTTTCTGTCCCTAGAGACAAATCTATTATGCACTGTAAAATACAATCTTCATTATAATGTAGTTGATGAATAATGAGTACAGCTTTGCCAGTTGGGTTTTTTTCCTGACAGTTTTAATTTATTTAACCAAAGTTGTTTTGGTTTCATATCGCCTCCAGGGATGTTCGCCAACGCAGAGGGAGCATCTCAGCGGGCTCCCGTTAACTGGTCAGAAAGCGTGATTGCTGCCGCCGTGTGTTTTCCGTATGTGGTGGCTTTGGATGAAAACTTCATCACCATCCACAGCATGTTGGACCAACAACTGAAGCAGACTCTTTCATTCAGGGATGGACGCGTTCTGCAAGATTTTGAAGGTACCCTCACATAATCCATTAAATCCGCCTCCGGATTTTACATGTGCTTTAAAAGAAGTGTCTGCTGTAAAACATAGAGCTGATCATTGTTTACACCCTCATGATGTAGAGTCCCCATCTCTGTTTAGTTTGCTAGCTTCACTTTGTTATGCTCACTTTAGGCTTCAGAAAGTCTAAAAGCTGCAACCATTGAGCTGTGCTTTAAAAAATGGAATTAGTGTTGTCATATTTCTCGTTCGCCATCAAAGGATTAAAATTAAAAACAAAGCAATCTTTTTTTAGGGCAGAACACTTTTTAAAGGTTACTTTGCAAAACAATGGGTTAAAGGGAGGTCGAGTCAGTTGGTTCTATTCAAATCAAATGCATGCGCAGTCACAGTGTGAGTGTATGAGGGTTGTGTGTGTTTTAGGTAAAGTCATGCTGGCTTCCACTAAGACTGTGTACATCCTGGTTCCTCTGCCACTGGAGAGACAGATTCAAGACTTACTGGCCAGCCACAGAGTGGAGGAAGCCCTGATCTTAACAGAAGGAGCTCAGAGAAATATTCCCAAAGACAAGTTCCAGGTAAAAATCAGAATGTTGTTTAAGAAAAGGCCCAATGTCAGGCCTAAAAAACTACTTATACCAGGGAGACGGTATCTGAAGGCCTTAGTTGTTATGAAAGGCTGCACAAGTGAGTAAAAATATACACAAAGAGGATTTTTTAAAATCATATTATGGTGCTACAATTATAGAACACATGCCAAATCCTGTTTGCACAGAGCTAATAAGAAGGCGAAGAGACCTTCAGAAAGTTTGGCTTCATTGAAGCAAAATGTAAAGAAGCAAGCATCTCAGAAGTTTGTTTCCATATACAACAGAAGTGTGAACTTGATTCATGTGGAATAGTCAGAATCTAGTCAAAAATGTTTTTTCATTATTTGTCTTTATTATTTATAGTTGAACAAATATGTCACTAACATGTTACTCAGATTTTTTAGTGCTGTGCAGGTTTTTCTTTTTTTTTCAATACTAAAAATAATTTCCACATAAACATTTTCAGCATTGGGTGAAATATATAATTTCCTTTTTCTTTTTCTTTTTTACAAATTAAAAGATAATCAAAGGCAGTATATTTCAGGATATAACATCTAACACCCTAATAGTTAATGCAAGCTAAATGTCTAAGTAATTTTCTTTTGCTGGCTAATTAAATTGAGCAGATTTGAAAGTAATTTTTAATACATTGTTTGAGGTCACATGTAAACCCCAGAAAGATGACCAGGAGAGTTTTTAAATCAAATGGTTAGCTTTACAATCTGGTGATCTTAAAATGGTGAAGTTACATTGTGACATTTCCAGTATTTCCTTTATTTAAATTGTTTGGCTCCTTGTTGTTTTTAATGCATGATTTGGAGTTGTGTTTTTTCTAAGCTCAGCTTCCAGAAATGTACCCTAAACCTGCCATGAACCTTCATTGGGCTTTAATGTTCCCTGAAGAGACTTGCCAGTCTTTTACACTTTACTATTACAAACTTTGTGAGAATAAAGTTGTTGCCTATTCTTCTTTGCAGACAAGGTCACGCTCAGTCAGATTGCATAGGCATATGTGAACATTATTTTTGAACTCTTGCCACATAATTGGATTTAGGTTAAGACTTTGACTGAACCATTCTCATGTGAATATGCTTTGCTCTAAACCATTTCATTGCAGCTCAGGTTGTAGGTAGCCTATAGTTTTATTGTCTTACTAGGAGTTTTATGCAGCCTTTAACAGGGTTTCTTCCAGGATTGTCCTCCATCCATTTTCCCATTAAGTCTAACCTGCTTCCCTGTCCCTGCTGACATGAAGTATCCCCACAGGTCAACCACCATGTTGAGTGGTAGTGAAAGTGTTTTTTTTTTTTAGATGATGTGTAGTGTTAGTTTTTCTCCACACATAGCTTTTTTATGTAGGCCAAAAAGTTCAAGCTTAAGTCTCAACTATAATTTTAGTTTTTGCAAATCTTTTATTCAGACCAGACATATAGAAGTGTGTAGTTTTGCAATATTCTTTCAATTTCCAGGTGATGGATTGATCAGTGCTCTGTGAGATGCTTAAATCTTGCCATATTGTTTTATAACCTAACCTGGATTAGGTCATTTCTGAAGCCAGTTGGTTGCAATGGCTTGTATTTAAAGGATATCGGATTAAAAAGGGTTCAGTACGCTTTTTTATACATAATTTTCTTTGTTAAAAAAGTTGAAAACCATGAATCTGCTTTCTTCCTTCTCACAATTTAAAGCACAAATTGAATGTAATTTGCTCTGATTTGGTGCTGTGAGCCTGATCTGAATCACAGTCAGTAGATCTGACCTGAGATAGCGGCTCCAAGATTATGCCCTATTAAGTCAACTTAATCAGAAATTAGAGTTGTATAAATGACTAGCTTTGTTAGTTAAATGATCCGATATTACTCATTTGTTACTGAAGTCGTGTGTTTTACAGTTGTTGCTGGTTGCCATGGAGTTGATCTTTTATTTTTTTATTACTATGTATCAGTCTGTTCAGTGTTTTCTTAATTTACTGACTGCTTAGTGGGTTTTGTTTGGTAAATTGTGAAAAGCAACATAAGCACTAATTTTCTGATGTTTGTTGTTGGCCTGAGCAGCAAGAGGAACTGACTGATAAACATTTATTTAATAATACTAGAAAAAATAAATTATTACTGTCATAAAATTATATATTTGGTCAAATGATTGGACATTTCCCGTTTTACTTGGGATACTTTGTGATTTTGGTATTTACATTTTTTTCTTTTACTGCCACTTTCTCTAGATTTTGCACAGACGAATCCTTCAGCAGGCAGGTTTCATAAAGTTTGGCCAGCTTCAGTTCCTGGAGGCTAAAGAACACTTTAGGTAAGAGCTTGCGTTGCTTTTTTTCATGTCTCAACCCCTTTTCTGTTTCTTATTATGGGTCCAAACCATCTGCTGCATGAGTTAGAAAAGAATTTATTAATTTCCTTATCTTAGCTAATGCATACACTTCATTTTATCATTGCTGTAAAAGGTTCACATAATCAGGTCATCTCATTAAGGTTATCATGCTAATCCTGTCCATGCGGTCCTTATTTTATTAATATTTAAGATAATATTCCAGATTTTACTAAGCAATAACTTGATAAAAGCAGAAATAATTATTGATCCAATGACTTTTTGGGTGGATAGTTTTTATTTTATTTATTGATACCTCTGAAGAGGAGCTTGATGTAATTTCATAAATGTGTCTGTTGTGTATGAGAAAATCTAGTCTTGTTCTGTTAAAGTATTGTCCAGTTTTGATGCATCATGTTAAATTCCTTGGAATTTTCAGGAAGGGTCAGCTGGATGTGCGGGAGCTCATATCCCTCTACCCCTTACTGCTACCAGCTTCCTCCTCTTTCATGCGCTACCACCCTCCTCTTCACGAGTTCGCGGATCTCAACCATCTGGCGCAAGGTGACCAGGAAAAAGTGCTGCAATGCAAGAGATTCCTCATCAGTTATTTAAGAGAGGTAACTGGAGCAAAACAGCTTTACAGACCGTTCTTGTAGTCCAGTAACATGTTGCACGGTTCTGTAGTTTTATTCCACGTCCCTTCTCCATGCGTCCAGGTTCGCTGCACAGATGTGGTGAACGGGTGTAGAGACGACGTTGACACCGCTCTGTTAAAGCTCTACGCCGAGCAGAATCATGACAGCCTGTTGGACCTGCTGGCTTCGGACAATTCCTGCGTGCTCACGGATAGCGTTCCATGGCTGGAGAAGTATCACAAGTGTGTATGCTCCCATGATTACTCGTCAAGTTAACAGATTGACTGACATCGTATCAGGATTTTAACATTGGCTTGAAAAGCGTCCAAAAGGAGATGAAGCATGGACAAAAATATTTGTGTTTTCCAACCGCTAACTATTCATCAATCCCTCCATGGCTTCTATTTGTCAATCAGTCCATTTGTTCATACATCATCTGACTGTTTTCATCCGTCCATCCTGTAGCCTGTCAATCAATCTAATCATTTGTCCCATCTGTTCATCCATCAATCCATATATTTGATCATCCATCCATCCGTCCATCCATCACTTTATCCATCAGTTCATCCATTAATCTATACTATCTGACTTTACTTTTTTTTCTTTATTTAAAGTCTGACATTACCAGAAATTTCAGTAATAAACTCTTTGCTTTCTTTTCTATTTAGGCGTTAGAAAATAGGTAAAAAAGCTGCCGATTTGAGTATGGAAATTTAGTCATAAAGGTGTGTAGGGACTCTGTTGAAGGAAACGTGTCAAGTTGTCACATTTGCAGATGTTTTCCTAATCTAAATGTCTGTTTCTTTAGAGCAGTTAAAGACACAATTCTGTTGTGATTTCTTCATCAGCTGCATAAAGAGCGCAAAAGTTCAATAATTATTCTCAGGCATTCTGTTTAATCCCTGAGCAAATTGGCATATAAAGTTACAGCAGAGGATTGCCGTGGGAATCGGTATGATTTTCATTAATTACTGCTGTGATGAAATTGACCAATTCCTAAAGGATCGTCTGAGATGAGCCTTTGTTGGGTAAATACTGCTCATTGTCCCATGCTGTTAATTAACTTCCCGATGAAGCTGTCAAATCTGTGTCCAGTTCAGTCAGGCCAGTTTAATCACTCGGCACAGAAATGTATTCATGTATTTGAATCTTGACTCAACTCGTTCTTTTATTTCCACCAGATATTTTGCACTTGGGCTTCTCTATCATTTTAATGGTCAGGATGCAGCAGCACTACAGGTTTGTTATTTCTACATTTTTCCCAAAATAAGTGATTAGGCTTGAAGCTGCAGCACATCATCAACACTCTCTCTTTGTCCTTTAGCTGTGGATTCGCATTGTAGATGGCGAACTGCAGGACTCTACAAGATCTGATCTGTACGAGTACATTGTGGACTTTCTCTGCTGCTCTTCCAATATGGAGATTGTGTGGAAGTGTTCGGACTGGGCCTTGCGGAAGGATCCCACCGTAGGTTCCCAAAAAATGTAACTCTGCTGTCTGAATTTTGGTGCAGCTTTTCTCAGACTTTATCTTCTTGAACATTTGTTTTTGGCAAGAGCTAGCTTCCAATTTTCTTTTCATAATATATTTTTTCTGCCATGTAGTTATCTTTATTTGAACAGGAAAACCAATTGGTATGTTGAAAAACTGCAGATGATGCATTTAGTAGCTTCTACAAACCTTATCCCTCACTTCAGACAGTTGTTTTTGAATACTCTAGAAGCTTTTTTTGTTTTTTTTCTTTACAGACAGGTATTCGGATCTTTACTAAGAGGCCTGTCGGCAAAGATCGATCAGAGGTGAACCCAGATGAAGTCATCGCCTACCTGGGAAAGCACAGCAAGGCTCTGCTTCTGTATTTGGAACACCTTGTGTTGGAGAGAAAAATACAGGTAAATCCATGGTAATATTGGTCAAATAAATCATCGCAGTTGCATGACCTCATGCTGAAAAGCTTTAAAATCCAAGCTTTGAGTACAGTTATTTAATGGAGGGGTTCAAATAAAACAACAACCTATTATTTTAATAATCTCATTTAAACAAACATAACTAGACCTTTTTAGGAAAGGGATTCTTTACTTTTTTTTAAGTGAGAAAACTCCAGGCAAGAGTCACATCTTGAGCTCACCCACACTCCATAACCTTTAGACACCATCAACACTCAAACTAGTCGTTTTGAAGGCGTCCAGCATCACAAGTGTAAAAATGCTCTAAACCAAGGACATGTGATTTTCTCAGACGAGAGTAAGATTGTGCTTTTTGGCAATAAACGCCTCAACAGGTCTGGTGTGAAACAAAAAAGGGTTATGTGGAAAAACACTTTACGCTCACAGTTAGGTATGGTGGAGCTTCTGTCATGCTTTGGGCCTGGTTCTCTTCCAAAGACCCTGAGAACCCTGTTAAAGTGCAGGCCATCTAAAATCAATTTTTAAATGTCAAAATCTAGTAGTCAATAAACGGAATATTATTCATTATGGATCTCTTAGCAGGATATTGATTCTAAAACGTGGTCAAATCAACACAAAAATGTTTTACAAGCCACAAAATCAACCCATTTCCAAGTCCATCTCAATCCTCAGACCAAAGTCCTGTAGAAAAACAATGGAGTGAGCTGAAGGGAAGTAAGGATAAGGAGGCAGGAAGGAAGGTGGATTTTGCACAGAGGAATGCTCAAACATCTCTCTCTCTTTGTCGACTCCAACTTCATTCAATTGTATAAGAGACGAATGAGTGCTGTCCTTTTGGCAAACAGCGCCATACAAAGTGTTAATACTAGTGCTGACAATAATTGTGTCACTGTAATATTTTAATTGTATCTTCTACCAAGTGCGTGCCAAAAAAATGTCTCCCTGTTTTTTTTTCCCCACAATCAGGACTTGACCTTTTTGAATCAAATAATTGTGATCCGAGTTCTTGAATCCTGCTTGTGAAAATTGACGGTTGCATAGCTGAAAAAGCAACAAGACCGTGAGAAGACATTGTCACACCCAAAGTAACAGGTCCTGTTGTTGGGGTCTGTTAAGATCGAAAGTGTACAGAAGTCATTAAAGGTTGCCTAAATAAAAATACGTCTTTACTGTTTAAGCGATACAAAATGTTTGCCAGAATTATTATTCGGATGGATTTGACTATTTTTGGGTTGTTTCTTTTCCCTTCATGTGATGCAGAAGGAGAAGTTCCACACACACCTAGCTGTGTTGTACCTGGACAGGGTCATGTTATTGCTGTCCGAGTCGCTGACAGATGAGGTGCAGCTGACCAAAGCCAGAGAGAAGCTCCAAGCCATGCTCAGGGAGTCCAACTTATACCGTGTGCAGTATGTTTTAGGTAAGACAACCATGCAGTGAAACACAAATATTTCAGTTTAAAGGGGTGATGAGATCATTTTTCAGGTTTTAAGTCATATTTTCCCTTTTGTATACATGAATAAGGAAAAATGGAGAACTGTGAAAAACTGCTGCTAGAGTGTGCCACACTACATGGGAAATTAGAGGAGCATGACGAAGCGCTGCACATACTGGTCCACAAACTCAGAGACTTCCCCTCCGCTGAGGCCTTCTGCATCTGGGCTTCGTCAAATCGAGATCCTGCTTATCGACAGCGGCTGTTTCACCTCCTCCTGGGGGTCTATCTAGATGGCACCCCTCCTGGAAAAGCTCAAGCGGCATGCGGTGACAGCAGTGAGACGGAGATGGCGGCGGTGGATCTGTTGAACCGCCACGGCGAGGTGTTTGATGCCGTCCGCGTCCTGCGGATGCTCCCAGAAGGCTGGTCGCTGCAGCTGCTGCAGCCTTTCTTAAACCGGGCCCTCAGGGCCAGCATGCACGCCAGCCGTACGTCCCAAATCGCGCTGGGGCTCGCTCACTCTGAGAACGTGCAGCTGCTGCATGACAGGGTGAGCAACACAGGAGAGCACTTAAAAATGATTGCAACTCTTATCTGGTTCCCTCAAATATTCACTTTTCTTTCGTTGAATCTGTTTTTGTCACAAAATGATTTATGATGAGTGACTCAGTATGTTCGGTTTCTGTTCAAATCTGCCCAATAAATGACCCCGCCCTGGCTGAACCAGTTAGCTAAACCACAGGCCTGTACAGACTGTTTAATTATTAATAACACAGCTTTGACTTTGACTGTTGCTTCTCATGTACTGGCAGGTACGATGAAATATTTTACATTTTTTAGGACTTTGACAGTTGGTTAGTTCATACCAAATTATTATGATGTTTATTTAAATCAATTTTGGGGGGGGAAATAATATACAGCCCCCTCTAAGGCTGCTCAATATAGTGTACAAATGTTGTCCTCTCAATAATGTTGTAAAGGCCTGAATGGGAAGACAGTACTTGTGTAATGAATTCAGGCTTTGCATGCCAGTGCCATATTCAGCCTGTTGAATTGGGTCTCACAGGGGTAGGTAGCGACAACCTGATGATGACTGCGCTCAAAGAGTGCTGGAACCATTCGAAGGGCAGATGAGAAAGTCGGAATGCCATTTCCTGACTTAAGCTGCTTTCCGATTGGAAGTGGCATTCCGTGTGCTCGTCGCAGGACCAGAAACAAAAGCAGGAGAGTATAGCACTGAGCAGGGTCCACAAAGGACACTTGCTGATACCAGCGTAAATCGGCTGTAAGGAAAAATTCAAAGCACTCTCCTAATTCCTAATTCTTGTTAAATCCTCCATCAACTCCCAACTTGCTACATATGGCGTTCTAAATCATAGCTATTTTTTTTTGTTTAGGTTACAATATTTGTGTAATCTTGTGTCAATAGCTCCAGATACTGAGACAAACCTAGCTAGCAGACCTGGTGGAGATGTAGCAGCTTGTCTCTGATTTTAAGAGGGCCCAGATTACAGCACAGATTGTCAAGATACACATCTTGACAATCTGACAATAATTGGGTTTTAAAACGCAGCATAGTGCCCACAGTTTTGTATTTGAAACCAGCCTTATGAATATCAACACACATCCACTTCAGTTAACAGGCATGTTCTCTTGTCTTTCTCTTTTTGAAGAGTGGCTAAGAGAAATACGGCCTGCATCACACCTGACTGAAACAAAAAGTCTTGGATGTCTTTCTACACTCTTCTGGATAATCTGATCAATTTGAAAAATAAAATAAAAATAAAGTAGAAACTAAAAGAATCTTCTTTTAAATTGATTTTATAGCATTTATCAATTGTGCCAGTAAGTATGGGTTGATTAATTTTTTATTAAAAAAACTTCTTAATTTTCATTGTAAGATTATGCTTTTTTTTAAATTATAATTTTTAAGACTTTTAATTAATCTTTCCCTCTCAGAACCAGAAACTAGCCGGTCTTACTTCATCATGCTTCAATATAACCAAATCAGTTCAGGATTTGATTTCTGTTTAAATGAACTGGGGCAAATGATCACCAAATCCCAGCAGGCATTATTCTTGGTCCTTATTCTGAATAGTTGAAGCTTTGACTTCACTGATCTTGATTTAAAATATTGCAAAAGCTTTCTCCTAGTTTCCACTGATTTGTTGTAACTTACTTGTTTTCCCCTCCTCTACAGTTAAAGGAGCGAAGGAAACCCATCCTGGTGTCAGAAAAGAAGGGATGCCACCTGTGCCACAACACCTTCAGTGAGCCGAACGTGGTTTGCCTGCCCGGAGGAGTGCCTGTCCACGTCCACTGCGCCGCACAGAGAGTAAGAGGCTCTCCCACTAAGAGACAGTTAGCTAATAGCAGTAACCACACGTGAGACTAGACATTTCACACTGCTGTCTGATTTGAGACCGGATGCGCTGAGATGTTGGACGGCCGCAGCCTGTCGGGTGAACCAGAGGCACAGATGGAGAATCCAGCTTCAGCTGTGGAGTGAACAGCACCAAGGAAGCCGGCTCAGTGTGTCCATGTCTTAAAGAACAGATTACTTCAGCTGTTCATTCATGTGCTGCGACGCTACCACATGTTCAGACTTGAAATTTGAGCTCAGTTTCTTTCTGTGTCCGTCCCGTCTTCACTCAAAAGAGTAAAAAACATAAATTAGAGGAACTGATTTAACAACAGAAGAGTTTTTTTGTTTCTTTTTCTTTAGTCCTGTTTCAAGTATTTCTGGAGCATGAAATAATACCAAAACTCCTACGGTTCTTGTCCAGTCCGTTTGTATTGGTATTCTGTCCTAACGTGTGCAATGCACATTGGGTTTTAATGTGAAATACTACAAAGATACCTTGTGTTTGTTTTGTGTCTTTTACAAGAGCTGGTTTCTCTGCTGCTGCTTCCCCCTCCTTGTCGACAACATCCGTCGTTTCTGTATCAGCGTTTTACTTCGTAACAGCAACAGTTTGATCCGACCTATTATTACATTCTTCATATTATCCAAGTTAATACGGTAATTAAAAGGAAACTAAAACTTAATTAAATATATCCCCAGTGAAAATATGGGCAAAAATCTTAGATAATGATTAGCTTTAACTAATAAAAGATGCTTTTCACTGCTGCGTTCAGCTTCTGTTACACTGGAGATGATCATTCGTTTAGATTCAACAGTTGAGAAAATGAAGTGTACCCCAGTTTAAATTAAATCCAATTGAACCTCATTGTCAACAGCAGTGTCTTCAATGATCTCCAAACCATGACACTTCCACCTCCAAGAGGCCCAACTGTCTCACAGAACCATTTTTGTCTGATTAAATAAAGTGGATTTTGATTTTCAATATAAAATCAGCTTGATGAAAATCAGCAGCACATTGGTAATTGAAATCCATAATGCCTCTTGTTGGTCAAAAGAAATGCAGAGATGGAAGGGGGGAAAAAGTGATTGAAAATAGTAAAGAATTATCGGTGCTTTTGAAGATTACATTTGAAGATTACATTGTTCGAGTATTGGAAAAATTAAAAATCTTTTTCTCCCACCAGCTGTGAGCATCACATTAATCCCAAACAAGCATCATACAAGAGAGATGAAAACAAAACACTATCTTGAGCAACTTTTGAATACTTTTAGGTGGAAATATAAATGATTACATTTTTTTTTTATGGTTACCAACAGCAGTTGCATGGAGAACAATGCATTTTCCACGTATTTGCTTCTGGGTGGTGTAAATCGTGCAAATAAAAAAAAAAACTAAAATAGTACCTAACAAGGGACAGCTTGCTTGAACCGTTGGGTTAGATTTGGGGGGCCCTGTGTTTTACATACATTTTCAAAGGTTTCCCCTTAAACCTAACACTAGAACTATATGTTTTTAAATGATGAAGCATTTACACTCACTGAAACTTTGCAAAGGTTTAATTTTTTTATTTGAAGACCTAAATTTCAATTAATAACTTGATTCAGACAAATGAATAGAGATTAATTAAGGTAATTTCCTCCGTTATTACTGTAATTGGATACACTATTAGTACAAGAAACACAGCTTTTGTTTAGGCTACAAAAATACATTTGACCACACGCTGGCAGTATTGTGTAACATGTTTAAAAAGAAAGCAAGGAACTGCCGACAAAGGATAGTTTGCTGATCTTTACAGTTGCTCCACTTGATAACATGAATATGCATTTGGAATAACAAAGTATGTCCTCTTGCTTTATCACATGTTACTGATTGCAAGGTTTTGCACAGCAGAGAATAAAAGATGGTAATAATAGACCCTCAGATCGTTGATAGCAGATCTAACACACTGAGAAGAAAAATAATCAATTTCTCCTCCTTTTCTAACAGAAACATGTGACACTGGAGCATATATCCTTTAATATTTTCTCTTCCATAGAAAATTGTGGGGGCAAAAAACCTTTCATCATGCACTGCTTTGATGGTCCAAGAACATACCTGAATGGCTTAATACATCTTAGCTTTCAAAGCTGCCTCCTTCGGAGGTCTGGAGTTATGGTTTTGACCTTTGTGTCGTGACACCCCTGTGGAAAATGGAAAGAGATGAAGGTCAGCGGTTTTCTGTCATACAGAAACCCTGAACTTCTTTACAGGCTTGTCATCAGAGCAAAGTACCTTGTCTGTTACTGCTTTCTAAATGCCGTGTATGTGTCGGATAACAATGAGATGTGGCTTGGACCTCATGAATATTGCTTTCTCAAACTGGCAAGATGCATTTATGCAGCCAAACTTTGTGGGGTTTCTGCATCAGAGCCATATTACTTGTATAACAGATGTTTGTCTTTGGAAAACCTTGTCAGAGCGTGCATTAAAGGAAAATGACACACAAAAAGGCTGATACTATTAAAACTACTGTCCAGTTCTGCATTTCTAAAGCTTTGTTGTCCAAAGAGTTTAACTGTAGCTTGTTGGAAAGGCCTCCACACCATGACTTCAAATCATATAAAAAAAAGGAAAAATCTGCAAAGCTGTATGAAAAGTTGTCATTGTATTTTATAATTATGTGTATAGTGGTGTGTAAATACCGCATTTGTACATGTTTGTTGCTTTCTAAATCAATGCCACTGTGGATGGAGCGTAAAAACTGCAAATCCGTCCCATTTTAATAAACATGTATTTCAGCTCCGACTCAAACTTTGGTCATCAATGTCGTTATTTCTGGTAAATGTGTCTGACTATGCTTTTTTTCTCAGCTGGCATTTTTGCTTGTCAAATTATTGTCACAAAATCACACTGGGCAGATTGAAAGTCTCCTGAAAAGAGAAATGAAACCCAAGAGCCTAACTAAAACAGACACAGAAACAAATAGCCTATGTGTGAACCTGTTTTGGTAATGTTTCTGGTAAGTTTGAACTGAATGTTGTTTATTTGCATGTCCGTTTGGTATCGCAGTCATGTTAAAACATGGATCTGACTGTAAAATAAGGAATATATTCATGGAATATGTACTATCCCTCAGCATTTTTGGTTATGCAAATATATAATAGCCTAAATCATTCCTAAAGTACTTTTTTGTATAAAAAGCAAGATTTGACTTTTGGTTTTAAACTACAATAGAGAGAGCTTCTGTACATACAAATTGAAGATGTATAAAGATTTTCACTACCATATTGTAACACAAACTGCGCCGGACCTTTAGTTATGAAAATGTAATTACAAAAACGCAGACGGCAGCTTCGGTATCCCTGCAAAATCTATTTGGTTATTATGATGGTAGCTTTTGAAAAGATTTTCATCAGAAAATCTAAACTTTTGTTTACAAAACCTCTTTTACAAGAATGTTCTGGGCAAGAAAGACATCCAGCCAAAACATCTATAGTTGCAACATGCATACATGTGGAAAATGGAAAAATAAAATAAAAGCTCACATCACAGATAAAACCAACAACAAAGACGTACAAACGAAAAGACATCTTAGGCCATCCTAATTAATAATAGTGTTACTCAGCGCATTAACATGTTGGTATATAATAATAATAATAAACTTTATAAAGCGTTTTTCATACAAAAAATGCAATTCAAAGTGCTTTACAGAATAAAAATCCCCCCCCCCACACACAAATTTAAACAATTATACTACCCTCCCCCCAATCCTATCCCCATGTGCGGACACATTAAAGAGCAACATTAAAAGGAGATTAAAATAGAAAGTAGGATGGACACTGGGCCGAGTACAGATGTGCCAGGTTGGGTAAGGAAACGTCATCAAGGGAACCATCTGCCCCAGCAGCGGCGGGTCAACAGCAGCAGCCGAGGCACCGACCCAGGGCGTCCAGAGGAGGGGAGGCCAGGATTGTGACCTCCACCCAAGCACCCCCTGGAGAGCACCCAGGCAGCTACAGCCGACCACCGCTCCCAGGGCAGACACTTGACAATTGTTAAATTCCCACAAAGAGTTGAGCTGCTTAGGATGGAATGCTGCTCAGGGTTTTGTTTTGGTTCATCCACCCAAACAGATACAGATGCAGCTGTGAAGTGAAATATGCAGCTTTATATTTCATGCTTGTCAAAATCCAGAGGAAAAACATTTCTATGTTTAACAGAAATGGGTTTCAACCATGTGGTTCTATGTGATAAAAACCTCTCTCAGTATCGTGTTTTAAATGTTCCAAGCTGACATTTTCCCATGTTGTAAAAGGCTGCTCCAGTAATCCCTTTCTCTGATTGCATTTTATTCTTCTTCACCTATTTCATAATGGAAAAAACAACACACCTTTCTTAACATGCATTACCACCCAATATGAGTGAGTGGGTATAGGTTAGGAATAAAGTAGGGCAACATAAAACCTTATTAACATGGGAAATATCCAGATCCTATAAGCTTTATAAATTCAATTAACGGCTTGCATTTGGTCTGTGCGTAATAAACCCATGATTGTTGAACCTTGTTGCTTTGGAACCCGCGTTTGGTTAAAACTGCTCCCCCTAACGACCGTTCACTATAACTGCAGCGCTCTGATCCGCACAGCAACACAAACGCCATCTTTAGCCGACAAAGTGCTGTACTGAGGCAGAGTTGTAGGGGTCGAAATTAGGTCAGGCGCCTGGAAAACCCGAAGATTTTTGGAGATCTCCCGTCGTAAGCCTCCAGGGTTGGTGTTCAGTAACGCCCGGCTACACCGTGCTGTCGTATGGTCCAATGTGTTTGATCGCTCGGACAGCCCGTACGCAGTTTTATTTTGTCGGTCCCGGTTGACGTTGAGAGCGATCCCCTGTAAATAAACAGCCGACGGTGAAGCAGAGAGCCAGGTGAGATTTAAAAAAAAGACGGAGTTAAACATTATAAATCAAACTTGTTTAAGTCGATTGATTTAATTAACTAGTTACAACTTGCTAAAAACAGTTAGCTTAACCCCCATCGTGGTTATATGTGGTTAAGCTAACTATTGATCAGTGTTTTTGTGCCGTATTTAATTTTAGCATCTCGACATTTATCCACATTTGCGTGAATTTAAAACTGCTTGAGCCATAATTCCCGTATCAACAATTTATAACTTAGTAGTTTGACATCTGCGTTGACTGTTGAAATAGAGGGAGGCGTGACCGATGAGTACAAATGTTTTCATTGTGAGCAGAAAGACTGGGTCCGCACCATTCACACTCTGGCGAACCTCGCGCGCGCGACGAGTGGTGGCATGATCAAAGTTAAAGGCGGCCCATCAGTCTCTAGTGATTGAATTTACTGCCGAATATAATAATTTCTTACAAAGCATCTGCAGGCCAATGGCCTAGTATGAAATGATCTATGGATCGCAGGATTGGTAATAAAATGATTGCAGTCTTTCAAAGCCCTGAATGTATTATAAACTCCCTATTCTCCTTTCCCAGGATGAAACGAGGTCTCCAAGAGAATGAGCAGGAGGAAGGAGGAGGCCCCAGTGGGGGGTGCCACAAGACTATCAAATGGTCAGCTAAGCAGGAGGGAGAGAAAGACCTGGAAGAGGAGGGATTCAGCTGGGAGTGTTTGCCGCAGGAGATCCTGCTTCACATATTCCAGTACCTCCCACTGCTGGACAGGGCTTATGCTTCTCTGGTATCCTAAAAGCACTGATTACATATGAATTCACCTCTTTGTTAAACTGTGTGAAATAGTAATGTGAGGCTTTTCATTCAAATTATTATGATTATCATTACAATGCCTTGCAAAAGTATTCATTCATTCATTCATTCATTTTCTGTACCCGTCCATCCTAATGCAGGGTTGCGGGGGGGCTGGTGCCTATCTCCAGCTGTCAAGGGGCGAGAGGCGGGGTACACCCTGGATAGGTCGCCAGTCCATCGCAGGGCAACACAGAGACATACAGGACAAACAACCATACATGCACACCTAAGGGCAATTTAGAGAGATAGTTCACTTAACAGTCATGTTTTTGAACTGTGGGAGGAAGCCGGAGTACCCGGAGAGAACCCACGCATGCACAGGGAGAACATGCAAACTCCATGCAGAAAGACCCCAGGCTCGGATTTGAACCCATGACCTTCTTGCTGCAAGGCAACATTGCTACCATTTTGCAACCCTGCAAAAGTATTAATTTTCTTTAAAAAATATTCAAGTTTTTGGCAAGTTACAAACCGAAATGTCAAGCTATTCTATTGAGTCTTAATAGCTGCTTAAAAATAAAACCATGCTTAATTTTCCTTTCAATTCATAATTAAGCACTACTGTGCTTTGGTCTACTGGTCTATCACAAAATAAATTGGAGTGTGCGTTTGTTGCATAACAAAACATGGAGAGGTATGAATACTTCTGCAAGGCACTTTACATGTCGTGATGAAATGGGTCCTGCAGATTTATCAGTGAATTAAAGCCAGTGTTCAGTTTCAGACTGACACCACCTTCACGCCGACTGATTTCTGAAAGGTGGAAGATCGATTGCCAGTAATTAATCACTAGCAATTTGCTTGTAAACCTGAATTTGGAGAGATTTTGAGGACGACTCAAAGGCGTAGTCGTGTAATCACACCTTTATTTACTGAATATTTAACAGTAGAGTACAACAAATACAGATAGTTCAGCATGTCTCATCATTTATGGCTTTGCAGACAGACTTTAAGGGTGACTAAAGATCACAGTTTAAGTTTGCCCACCCTTGTACCTGGTGTTTTCATCTTCCAACAACTCTGACATTCTTTCGTGTGAAGGTCGCAAAGGTTGAAACGTTTCTTTTCCCCTGGTTCTCATTTAGCCACTTTATCAAGAATCCCTTTTTTGCTAAATCCCATTTCTCTTATATCGAGTTTGTCGTGTAATCTCTCTAGGTGTGCCGGGGCTGGAATCAGGCTTTCCACATGCCAGAGCTGTGGCGCTGTTTTGAGTTTGAGCTGAACCAGCCGGCCAGCTCCTACCTAAAGGCCACCCACCCAGAGCTCATCAAACAGATCATCAAAAAGCACTCCAACCACCTCCAGTATGTCAGCTTCAAGGTAAGACAGGTGGAGGGTTTTTGTTAAAATGCATGCACTGAAGTCGATTTGCTCTTCTTTTCAAAAGAAGGGTTTAACTATCCGCGTTTGATGCGCAGGTGGACAGCAGCAGAGAGTCAGCAGAGGCAGCGTGTGACATCCTCTCTCAGCTGGTGAATTGTTCTTTGAAAACTCTGGGACTCATATCCACAGCCAGACCTAGCTTCATGGAGATGCCCAAGGTAATCCTGGAGGGCAGTGATAACTCAGCTGCCCGAACTTCAGATTTTTGATGAATGAATAAAAGGCTGTTCTGATTGATGCTGTGTGCCTGCGGGAAGGTCTAACGCCTGGACAAACTCTCAAAGTTAACAGATTATAGTGTCACTCTTGGTTTTCTTTAACAGTTAATCTCTGAGAGTACATCACAGCTTGAACTATTTTAGGCATTACCAAGTTTTTAAAGTTAACTGATAAAAAAAAAAAAAAGTTGTACAGCTCAGATTAGCTTTGCAGGTAGAGGGTTTTCATGAACAGTTTGGCCCACTTCCTTTCGGTGGCCCCACACTGCCACTACTAATTGTTTTTTGACATAAAAAAAAAAAATTATACAGAGCTCCAATGTTTGATTTAAATTGGTGTGCAGAAGCCACGGCGACTGGCCTTCATTACAATGTTGGACATGTAGTCTCAGGACTGTGCCCCCAGTAAAGAAACAGCCCTGATGAGGAACTAAGGAGCCACATTCATGTAGTTTAGAAGGGAAACACTGGAAATAAATGTTTAAAAAAATAATAATATATTTAGGACTAAAAAAAGACAATATAAGATTTGCAATCAAAAAAGAGAATAATAACTAAAATATAAATAGGATAATAAAACATAAACAAATAAAATAATACTTGCAAAATAACTCAAAGAAGACTTCACAGAAAACCCAGACTGGTTAGATAAGCGTTTACTTTGCTTTTAAAAGCATCCAAACTCTCAGATATCCATTGTTCATTGGTGACATGTTTTTTTTCTTTCTGACATGCGAGTCGAAAGTCGAAGCTTTAAAATGTATCACTCAGTCTCACAAGCTGCGAGCAGGACCCAGATGAATGACACAGCAAACAGCAGCTTACAAACAGCATTTCTTGTATCATAGCTTAACCTTCCCATGGGAATGAAGTGAAGATGCTCCAAATAATTGACAAGAGATCAGACTCAATGTAGAATCATTTGATCTGCATTGATTGGTAATTGGCAGGTCCTGTTTGTGTGGGACCCACACTTTGATTCATAAATTTGGATACTTTTGTAAGTCCATCATTTTCTGTTGGATGCAAAACTACTACCTCTATCAAAGAACGATAAAGCAGCCTAGCTATTAATGAGGAGCTCAGAGCTTTTCCACCATGAAAGGAACCCATTGAGGTGCTTTGTGCATTAAGTAAGGATGGCGTCTGGATGGTTAGGCTAAGACATTTCCCACTTGCAGGATGGCTGGGTGCAGACCCTGGATTTGCTGAGTGAAATATTATCTTACATTTGGCTTAGATTGAGTAAGAGTCCCCCTTGATAAGCAGGAGTAGGCAGCGAGAGAGAGCGAGGTCTGGTTGTGACCCTAACCAGGTCTTGGATAAGCAGTATGGATATATGAAAGAATGGTAGTTTTAACCCTCGGTGTGAAAATGTAAACAAAAACTTTTGTCATATAGTTAGATTTTAAATACAGACTTGTTTTCCATTTGGTTACTACTATCTTTTCTATTTTCCGTTGATTTTTTTTTTTGTGCTTTGCTTTTTAAACCAAACTCCCTGAGAACAACCAGTACCATTTTGTTATTCCTAAGTGACCCGTTTGAAGGAGTTTTAACTGTTTCTAGTGGCAGCTCTTTTAGATGTTTCATATCAGTCAATCAGGTGCATTATTTCCAGTCAAAGTCTGCAAGGCGTGTCAAAACCACAGACTTACACGGACTATAGGCTTTGCTTAACGAATTTAGTGACTTTTTTCCCTCCTTTTGATCTAAAAAAACACATTTATATTCAAATCACCTGTTTTCAGCCGCTAAATTGAAAAGATTTTCGTGTATTTTTGTGTCAAAAATTATACTATAAAAGCATCCTACTAGTTTTGTAATTGTCTTATTTTTTTGCACCAACATTACCATTGTGTTGGAACCAGATTGGTACAATCATAATGGTGTTATGTCACCCTAGTTTCAGGTTTTGGGCCATTAAATGCATCTCTTTCCCTTTTCCTTCAACAGTCTCACTTCATCTCTGCGCTGACGGTGGTTTTTGTCAACTCCAAATCTCTGTCCTCCCTGAAAATTGACGACACGCCCGTAGATGATCCCTCTCTCAAAGTCCTGGTGGCCAACAACAGCGACACTCTCAAGCTGCTGAAAATGAGCAGCTGCCCTCATGTTTCACCTGCAGGTATTAACACAACAGATGATTTACAGTATGGCTGTTAATTATTAATGACTGACTCCTTATTCTTGAGAACCTCATTGCTCACAAAGATGAATTCCGTTTAGTTCGTTTATGTTGCGGCAATTCATAGTAAAACTCAACTCGGGCTGTTCTTCATACAAAACAAACAGATTCGGATGAAATCCACGCAGTCCAGATAAATCCACAAGTTTAGTTGCAAATACAGACTCCAACCTCAGCCATGTGTTTCATTCAGTTTGCCCTATTTTTTTCACAGCCTTGACAAAAAAAATTCTGAAAATGTTTCACATGAATAAGCAAGTGGACAATTCACAAAACTTGTGCTGCTGAAAAGAAATAAATGCTTTATGGAGGGAAAAACATAATTGAATATTAATAAATGATATAGATGGTTTTTACATATAGTGCCTTGCAAAAGCTAGAATATCCCTTCAGATTTTTCACATTTTGTCATGTTACAACCACAAAGTGCTTTGTTGGGATGTTATGAGATAGACCATCACAAGATCTAATTTTGAAGTGGAATAAAACAGATTAATGATTTTCAGCAGTTTGTTATAAATTAAAGTCT
Organism: Valencia hispanica; assembly: GCA_963556495.2. Taxonomy (NCBI): domain Eukaryota; kingdom Metazoa; phylum Chordata; class Actinopteri; order Cyprinodontiformes; family Valenciidae; genus Valencia; species Valencia hispanica. Next base: position 26,280,210 of record OY747701.1, on the reverse strand, counting down.
GAAAGTTTTGAAACTTATTAATACCTTGTGGAACAACCTTCTGACAATTACAGCTGCTTGTCTCAGTTGGGTGTATATCTAGGATTTTAACACATGAACATATTTTGATCTAAACTATTCTAATATAGCTCTTGATGAATGTTTAGGCTTGTTGTCCTTATTGAAGGTAAACCTCTGTTACCATCTCAAGTCTTTTGCAGCCTCTAACAGGTTTCCAGGATTTACCTGTTTGTTAGTTTTTTAACTCGATCCATATTCCAATCAGCTCGGACCAGCTTCTCTGTCTCTGCTAAAAAAGGCAACCCCACAACATGATGCTGCCACCATCATGTGCCTCTATAGGGATGGTGTGTTTAGGGTGATGTGTTAGCTTTGCATTAGACTTGCATGTGGACTAAAAAGTCTGAATTTGGTGTATTTACTATCACTTTCCTCCCAATTTACAACTATTCACTGCTTTGCATGAGTCTTAACACATAACATCCCAATACAATACATTTGAAGTTGTGATTTTAATGTGACAAATTGTGGAAAGGTTCAGGCTACATAAATACTTTTATCAAGGCCCTATAGGGTTCAACTCATTCTGTTCTCCTGCTTCCAGGCATCATGTGTGTGGCCGATCAGTGCCACGGCCTGAGAGAACTGGCTCTGAACTACCACTTGCTGAGTGACGAACTCCTCATCGCGCTCTCCTCAGAGAAGCACGTTCACCTCGAGCACCTTCGCATCGACGTGGTCAGCGAGAACCCGGGCCAGCAGTTCCACACCATCAAGAAGAGCAGCTGGGATGCCATGATGCGCCACTCTCCCAAATTCAACCTGGTCATGTACTTCTACCTCTACGAGGAGGAGTTCGACCCTTTCTTCCGCGACGAAATCCCCGTCACGCACCTGTACTTCGGCCGCTCCGTCAGCAAGGACGTGCTGGGCCGCGTTGGGCTCACCTGCCCGCGCCTGGTCGAGCTGGTGGTGTGCGCCAACGGGCTGCGGCCTCTCGATGAGGAACTCATCCGCATCGCCCAGCGCTGCACGCAGCTGTCCGCCATAGGCCTGGGAGAGTGCGAAGTGTCCTGCAGCGCCTTTGTGGAGTTCGTTAAGATGTGCGGCGACAGACTGAAGCAGCTGTCCATCATGGAGGAAGTGCTGGTTCCGGATCACCGCTACGAGCTGGACGATATCCACTGGGAGGTGTCAAAGCATTTGGGTCGTGTCTGGTTCCCTGACATGATGCCTACATGGTAAAGAGCTGGAGGATGCAAAGGTTTGGTGAGGGTTTTCATTTTGGGGGGTTTTCCGTGTACAGATTCCCATTTCTACATATACAACACAGTAAGAAGTGACATCTCTGTGAGTTTTTGATCTAATTTGTTTTTAATTTGATTTGATATATAATTTAATCACTTATATCATTTAGCATTTTCTTCTCCTGAGCCCCTTCAGACCAGTTGTTATTGTTTACGCATCAGTTTTCGGTGTGAACTAATAGGAGTGTCGGGACTGTTGGAAATTTGAGGAACTGTGTTTCACAGCGAAGTTGTTCCACATCTGTGTTGGTGACATACAGGCAGATATTTTATGTATATATGAACATACAGTAAATATTTTTGCCTTATAAGGGCATAAGTACAATCCTTTTAATAAAAGGAAGCAACTTCGCAGAGATTAATTTTACTAAGACAAATATAATTGTTGTCATCACACTAAATGCACAATGTGTGTGAAGTCGATCAGTGTGGTCATTTGTATAATCTTCGTCATGGATAAAAGGTAAATACATTATCTGCATTCGAGGGGTTGATCAGCATTATAAGCTAGGATGTTCTTTGATTAATCGCTATGTAAACGGTCGTGGATTTTTTTAATTTGTGTTATTGTCTGAGTGTCTTTGTAAAGAAGCTGTCTCTTTGTGGGACCCAGACTGGGTGGTGGTCATGAGACAGCAGTCTGGTATGCAGTAGCAGAGGTGGATTCTGTCTTGAAACCATGTTTTTGTTTCTTTTAGCCTCTCCCGCTTTCCTTCATATACTACTACTTCCTGTCAACAAATTTCTCTCTGATTCACTGCCCCTTATTATTATTGGTCTTCTACCTATATGGAAAAGCCTAAGGACATGCCTGTCCCCTGTTTTAAACAAAAACTGGCTGGTCATTATGAGCTTGTAAATAGTTTTACTATAAACTTCCATTTCTGTTCTGTACGACTAATTAGCCTGTTGGAACTGTAAAAAAGGAAGTGATAATATCTAAAAACAAATACATGAAAGAAATTCTAATTATAGAAATTAATATGCAGTATATTTGCACATATAATGTATAGCTTTAATGCACTTTTTCCTCTGAAGGTCCCGCAGTTTGCAAAGCAAGCTTTTGCAACCGCAGTAGTAATTTTTTTTCAGTTGTCAGAAACTCTCTTAGTAGATTACTTGAATGTATTATTTTTCTGAAGATTTATTTTTAACATTCTAAGTTCAATGAAAATAACTGTTTATTTATAATATGACGAAAAAAATCCCTTTGGCAAGAAAAAAAAATCGCTGAACAACACAATCATATAATGCGCTAGTTTAATAAAATACAATTGTCTACCTAAGAAGGATTTTCTATCTATAGTTTTTTGTTGTCTATGTGAGTTATAATACCTAATGTTTAATACTTGTAAAGACAATGAAAAAGAAGGTTGAATTATGAATCATTGATAGAAATAGGGAGGTTGTTAAAACACAGAGAAAATTATAGTTAACTATAAATCCTGTTGATGTATTCATTTAAATTTGTATTTAGAAAAAAATTAATGTTTTGGGTTTTAGAAACCACAATACAAAGAAAAAAAATAGAAGTTATTTTTGTTAGAAAATGAAGAATCTATTGAACCACTGAATTACAAGGATACAATCACAGAATTACCTTAGCCAATATCTGAACAAGTTAAAATATGCAGTTAAGTTTTCAGTCAAATGAGAGGGCTTGCAGCAAAGCTGTTGATTCTGACTAAATGACAGGTAGTGGCAACAAAAGAGATGCTGGTTGAAATGATACAAGACACTATAAAACTTAAAAATATTATTTAAAACAAAATGGGAAGGAAGAGTAAATTTGGGACAGGCTAAATTCTGAACAAACTTGTTGACTTTTGTTAGATTCTATGTTTTAATGTAAATTAAATCTTTCTCTAGTCCACAGTAAAAAAAAAAAGTATAATTGTTTGCACAATCCCCTTTTCGTTTACATAAAATGCTGTCCCACATGGTAAAATTTTTTTATAATTTATTTTTTTGTCCTGTTTGGCAGTGTGGAGCTCAGAATTTGTGTCTGAGTAACAAGTAGAAGCCCAACAGATTTACTTTCACAAGCGGAGCAGTACAGCTTTTGCTATAGTCCTCCACTTGATATATGTGTGAAAAATCTTTATTATGAATTGTTGGGGGTTTTAGTTCCTGATGTTATGGACACGGAGACGGAAAATTAAGGGGAAGAAAGAAAGAAGATGAAGAAGAGAGGTGGGAAACAAAAAGTCATGAGAGAGGGTGAGTTTAAAATACAAGAGAGGAAGGGGAACAAAGAAAACACAGGAAATGATTGAAGTCTTCCTCCATACCCAAACGACAGCAGAGAGAGGGGAAAAAACAAAACGAAAAAGGAAAAAAAAAAGTTTAAGTCTTGATCCAAATGAATATTGTGCAGCCATTTAGTTACCAGAAGTTATGAATGTGTCATTATGTTAACTCCTTACATTTGCAAAAACTTTACATTTAATACCCTGCTGCTCTGTTATAGATCCATTCTGTCTTCATGTGTTTCCTCCCCTTTCGTGATTCGTCATGTTTGTTAGAATACCTAAGCTTTAATGAAATACTTTCAAAAACAGAATTCTTGTTCTCTGTTTATAAATACACGCCATCTGCTGGTTAGTGTGGTTAACTGCATCTATTTTCTATTGTAATCTCTTAAGCATGGAAATGAGAGCTTCTCTTTCTTCTGAGTTCAGCTGCTTTTAAGTTAAATTTTCTCTTAATAAAGCTGTATAATACTGAGAGTTATTTGAAATAAACTTATTCTTTTCCCCAAGATTATACACTATTTTAGTTTACAGTGTCATTAAAAATGCTTGTTAAAACATCTTGTGTGGAATTATTTTACATATGGTTTGAATCGATGCCTGTTGCATTTGTATTTATTTGCAGTTACATGGAGTATCCTGCATATTTATATTATATCTTTACAGTTTGCTTCATATTTAGTGGATACAAGCACAATCTTCATATTAAATGGAAACTGAACAGAAACAATCGTAATTTGACTCGTATCTGTCTGTTCTTTTCATTCTGAATGTATTCAGCAGTTATGTAAACATTTATTAAGAGTATGTTGTATATAAGTGGTAGAGGTTTGACAGTAACAATTGAGAAGTAACATATGCATACATCTTCAACTGTCAGGCACGGAGGTGGTAGCAGCATGCTATGCTTATGTTACCTGCCTGTGTGACACTGGTGCATACAAGGTGAGTAAAAATAATAAAGAAAGAAAACTTCATTTTTCAACTTATCCATAAAATCAACAGAGAAAGGGTCGAGTATGGACATGCTTGGGCGTTTAATGATCCCAAACACACATCCGAACTGACTCTGGAAAAGATAAAGTAGGCCAACATTTAGTTTCCGTGAAAACTCTGACATCAGCAACTGTATAGTGAAAAATTCATGATGTTTGCTGGGTCTGTGGAAAACCAACTGAGTACACAATTTAACTGGACGTTTTCTGCTTTTCCAAGTAATATTAGTCAAATATTTCAGAGCAGACCGCTCTTTTTGTGCTCGCGACCTACCTCGGGTACGCGATCCTCTGATTTGTTTCAGACTTCCATCTCGGACGCTCCCCGCTGCCAGCCTGGGCTCGCTGCGTTGTGTCGGACAGCGGCTCTTAAGTCGAGAAACTAAATAGCTCAGTGAAAATAAACAAGCGCAGCGTTTTTTTTTTGTAAGCTGCTTCCCCCCTCGGACTGTGTTAAAGAAGGTGATGCTGGGGGTAGCTGGGATGACGGGCAGGTATGAACCATCTGTGTTTTAAATCCTTAATGGAAAGTCAGCTAGCTTTGCAAGTGAAGAGCTAAAGCTAACGTTACGTTAGCTTGTCAACAGTGCGCAAAGTTTAGCTACGTAGCTTAGCTACAAAAATAATACGTTAAAAGTATTTTCTCTTCCTATTTTTTTATTTTATTTCGGTCCCTTGAGGATTTGCTTTCACTGGTAAATTTTTTTAAAAAGTGTGTCCAAATCCCCCTTGTTAGCGTGGCACTTACTTGGCTGTTGAGAAGCTAGCCCAACTAGCCACTTTTAGCTTTTAACATAAACTAATGTATTGTTACAATATACCCATTTTCATTTGTTTTACTTCATAGATTATGTTGATATTAATGTTTTTTTAAGTCTCAAAGAGAGAAGTAAATGTTCTGAAGTTTTAGTATTGTCTGGCCTTAATTATATGGTGTATCATGTAATCTGTAGTCATGCCATTCACACAGTGTAGACAAGCATAACCTAAGGGGGAAAACAACAACAACAACCTAATTAAACCAGTCTGTGCCTATGTGGAAAAAATATAATTGGCCCCTGAATCCAGTAAGCATGTGTGCCTTCCACTGCCATCAGGCTTTTTGAATAACTGGTACTGGGATAACAGAAATGTTAACACACAGCATACCACAATAAAAGCAACCATATCCCAAACCTTAGCTACAGTATAAAACCTCTACTTCTGCAATAATATCAGCTCAAAAACAAGCTGGTTATTAACAAACAAATCAACAGTTGACACACGGGACATTTATTTTGGGTAAGTTGGGCCAACCATAGCTGATTCTAGACTGGATTTCAGAGGCAGGTGCTGAAGTTTTTCAATTACGTTGACACATATAAAAGGAGGACCTTGAGGGGTGATGCTTTTTCGGAGCATACACAGGATCAATCTGATTCAGTCTGGCCAAAAAGTCTCTGCAAGGATAGAATATTATAGGTAAAAGGGCCATGGCTGAAGTGCCAGGACAGAGAGGGGCAAACATCATAATGCAGTGTTTCTCAAACTTTTTTTGTATCATTCCCCACTTTGGACAAAGGAGCATACACAAGCCCCCCCTGCTTTTATCGCCCCAACAGAATGGTGACCACCCCTGATTTTTAAAGTGTTTTATTTATTTAAATAGCCGAGTTAGTCTACAAGTTTTTAAGGGTATAAATTAGTTGGTAAAAGGGGTTGGGCACTGGTATAAAACCGGCTCAGAAAGATATGCTGTCAGTAATTGCTACATGTAGAACTTCAGCTCACAGTTGGAGAAAATAAAAGTTGTAGTTTTATCAAATTTACAAAGCTTTCAAAAGTAAAAAAAATAAAAAAAAATAAAGAGCAAGATACTCATCCCTGTATTTCCTCCGTGGTTGACCGTGTGACTTCTCTGACTCTGAAACGTTCCTTGATCTTTTTAGACATTTGTAAATTTTGTAGATGGAATCTCTGATAATGCGGCTACTTCAGGTCGTTTTGTTCTGCTGCGATATATTCCAACGTCAAACTCCCAGCCCGATGTTCCAGGTCCCGGTTCTGTTTACAATGATGATCACAATTGCTTATTTATTTCAGTGTGTTTAATTTTGTGAGAGGGCTGGTTGATGTAATATACAGTGCAGTGAAACATTCACAACGACAGAATCTAGGGGGGAAAAACTATTTAAATCCCATTGATATCACGCCCCACCTGCAATACCTCTGCGCCCCACTAGTGGGGCTCGCCCCATAGTTTGAGAAACACTGTCATAATGTAACAGATGTCAGATTGGACTCTACAATACAGAGCGCTTCCTTGCCTTTTTGAATGAAATTCTCCAGCATGTGGTTCCAGAGCAGGATCAGGAGGGAGACAACATGAGGACCTTTGTCATCACTGGGGACAGTGTAGCTTTCCATCACTCTCAAACGATCACAACATGGCTTGAGGTCCACCCAAGACTGGTCCGTCTCTTCCTTCCACCCTTTCCTCAATCCCATAGAGGAGTTCTTTTCTGCATGGAGGTGGAAGGTTTATGACCATCAGCAACATGACAAGATGTCACTCGTGGTTGCACACTGCCAACCGGGTTTATCCCAAGTGTATCTCCTTGGATGACATCAGATGCGATAATAACAAAGTCATGTGGCCGAAGATCGCTGAGCTTGGATAAATTTGTTTCCTTTAAAAAAAAAGTTTTTCCCCCATTCATCTGAGCTTTTTTTTTGTTGCTGTTGTATGGGTGTCTGATCAGTGTATTTTGTGTGATTGCTGTCGTATGTTTCATGAATATTTTGTTCACTGTAAGCAATACAGTAAAACTTGTATACAGTAAAGAAAAAACAATTACTTTTTTCTTGAATAATTCCAAATGTTAACTTTAGATGTGACCATAAAGTTGGCAACAAAGAAATGCACTGAAAAAAGGATGTATTGCATATTTAGCTTGCAGTTACCTGTAAAACTGAAACAACATCTTTGTAGTTTTGGTAAGGCCAATAATTGCCAGTATTTTGAAAGCTGTTGCGCTTTGATTGACTGCATGTACCTTGTGAACTGAAAGCAAGTGTGTGAACTGAAAGTTAGTGTTTGCAGAGGAAGGTGTATTGTATTCTGAAAGGAAGTGCTAGTATACGTTTAATAGGGATGGGCATTCGATTAAACTGTCTTCATTGATCATCGGGAGAATTACCGATCGATCTTCGATTAATCTTTGATATTTTTATATTAAATTTCAATGTTCATAGGCTATATTAAAATGCAGTGAGAATACAGTGAAATTCACGGTAGTTGCACAAATGAAGATATGCGCTATAAGCAGCGAAGCCAACCGCTAAAAGACGGTCGCCTACTCATTAACACAACTGACGCTCATATTTTTTTTCTTCTCCAAAAAAGTAATGTTAAACAATAACTTAATAAAAAAAAAAAATATAATACTTATAGGTCTGATAGTTTTGTGTTACATTTGGCAAACAGAGTCGAGAAAGAGGATGAGAGAGATCAGCGTACCTAACAATGAATTGGGCTAATTAACGGAGTAAAAAAGACCAAAACAAAAGAAACCGTAAGTTATGTACAACTTTAGCACCAGTCTACTGATTTTTGTTGAGAAAGATGAGCATGTTAACATGTGCTGGGGTCAGAAGCAAAAGCAGCCCGGTGACCAGACTGACGGTCAACAGGCTGCTGTCGCATCTGACCTGCATTGCAGAGATCACCTGCTGTGAGGGGACAGACGTCGCTGTGATACACATACCTCTGTGCTAACTTGGCAAGCCTCTGGAATCTTGTTTAATTCATTTTCCACCAGTCTGTAGGGGTGCAATCCAGGGGTGGCGGAGCCTCCCTCAGAAAGTAATCGGTGAGGAAGTTTCTCTGCTCGTTGTGCATCTCGGCTCCTCCGTGCTAACACCGACTTGATGCTAGGTTGAGACCAAGAGCAGGATGCTCCACTTCTAACCAGGGTTGGAAGTGCGTTCAAGTAATTCTTCACAGCTTCGCAGTGTTGGCAGTGAACAGATACTTTTTTTGTTTGTTTTTTTTAGTCAAAGTGATCCCACGCCACACTTTGCTGAGACCTCTTCATGACAATGCTACTTTTGAAATACACAGAAACTCGCAAGAAACTGAGTCAGCCTTTGGGTTTTATTTTCAGTCATCGCCCTCGTGTGGTAAAGTGTTTAATTACTGCCACATAGCAAAATTTATTGCATTCCTTCACTATGCAACAGAACATGCATTAATTGATCGGTAAAAAAAGATTTAATCGTTGAAATTCTTAATGATCAATTAATCGATCGTCGATTAATTATGCCCATCCCTAACGTTTAACAAAACGTGTTTTTAAGAAAAAAAGTGACTATTTGGCCAATTGTGTCTGTTAACTGTTTGGATCTGAAGTATGGCTAGGCGCTTATTAGCGACTGACAAAAACTGTAAACGAAATCATAATTGGAAAGCTGTTAATGTAATTTAGTCAGGTTATCTGTGTCTAATAAGAGAAACCTGTAAGGAGGAGAAATATTTTTTTAAGTAGCCTATAGGCTCAACATTATCAGTGTCTCTCTAACCTTACCAAATTAGGTGATGTCTTTGCAGTGAGCTTATTATTCCCCTTCCTCTCGCCACGGTCGCTGACATGCCTCCAGCTTCAGATCTGAGTTATGTGAGAAATGATAAACGGTGGTCTTAACCTAAACACCAAGGGGAGAAATGCACTTATGTGTTTAATTGTCTCTTGTATCACAGCATTGCGAATGCCCTGGTCAGTGCTGTTTGTGAGAGGTGCAAAAGTGGCTTTGCTCCAACTGAGAAGATTGTCAACAGTAACGGAGAGCTGTACCACGAGCAGTGCTTTGTTTGTGCCCAATGTTTTCAGCAGTTTCCAGAAGGACTCTTCTACGAGGTAGTGCATGTAACACACCACATGATGGCACTTTTCACTGATCAGTGAGACATACCTAGTGAAGTGAAGATGTTCGACACTCTTAGCAAACAAATATTTTGAATGTTTTCCCTTTTTGCAGTTTGAAGGCAGAAAATACTGCGAGCATGACTTCCAGATGCTCTTTGCACCTTGCTGCCACCAGTGTGGTGAGTGTTGGCCAGCCTCAAATGATCATTTAATTAGTTCTGTGTTCACAACCTAATGCCTCGTCTCCACTGAGCGGTCTGGTCCGCCTTTTTGTCTGTTTCCATTGTAAAAGCGGCCCATACAGCAGGCCCGTACCGGTCCATTAATGGTCCCTCTTCAGGTATAGGACAGGACAATGGTCCGATACGGTTAGGGCGGAGCTACTGGCGTCACATATCACAGTCCTTTGATTGGGTGAACTCATAAACACTGCAGTAAGTTTAAACGTCACCCCTGCAACAACTTTACACGCCAGTCCTCTGTTCATTACATTCACGTAGTAAGGACACACGGAGCCTTTTATTAAACACAGCGTTTGTATTTGTGTAAAGAAAAAAACAAAAAGCAAGAAAGATAACCATGAGCTGCTGGAGGGACGCCATTGTTGTTGTTTCTTTCTCCTCTTCTGTGTTTTTCACGCGTCATCCTCTTCCTCGTCCCTCCAGTATGACGCCACGCAACCGTTCAGGGTAGACCCCGCCTGCTTAAGGAGAGTTCAGTAGGCAAAGGAAAAGCTTCCATGAAAAGTCAGAATTAAGCAATGGCGGACCGAGCCGCACCGTTCCCCTCAGTGGAAACGAGGCTAAAGATAACCCAGAAATGCAATCGCCACTACTGTAAGTGGGACTGGGTTTTGTGTGGATGAATAAAACTAAATTGTTTCTAGCTTTTTGGGAAGTGGTAACTTTTTAGGTTTCTACACTATACATATTAAAATAATATTTTGTTGTAGATAATTTAGCTACAGTATTTTTCCACTAACATACCTGCTGGCAGGCTAAGCGCTGCAGCTGTTTCTTCATCTCATTTTAATTGTGTGTTTTTGACTTAGGTCTTATGCCTAGGGTCACTAGAAGGACACCATAAAACTGAATTGCAGCTCACTTAAAGCTAAAATCCTGCAGTGGAGCTCCAAAATGTGATTTAAAACCGCCTGAAGAGTGTTTTTATTTTCAGTTCAAACTCGAGTTGATTTCTCTCTTATTCCTTTTTTTCCTCCCAGGGGAGTTCATCATTGGTCGCGTCATTAAGGCCATGAACAATAGTTGGCACCCTGACTGCTTCTGCTGCGACATTTGTCAAGCAGTGCTTGCAGATGTGGGATTTGTCAAAAATGCTGGCAGGTTTGAAATCTCATCTTATTACAGTCTAGCAAATAACAGCATGCCAGCCTTTTGAACAGGTGGCTTTACTTGCCAAGCTTGTGACTCACTTTGCATTTTAGCAAATAATGGAAATTTAAGCAGCTGTGATGGAGTGCGTCAAAAGAAATCTGTAGAAATGTTCTGGCAGCCTTGTTATTTTTATTCTTCTTTTTTGTGCGTTTCCCTCAGGCACTTGTGTCGCCCATGCCATAATCGGGAGAAGGCTCGGGGCCTAGGCAAGTTTATCTGCCAGAAGTGCCATGCTATTATCGAGGAGCAGCCGCTCATCTTTAAGAACGATCCATATCACCCGGACCACTTCAACTGTAGCAACTGTGGGTTAGTGCCGCTACCTTCGTCTTATTCTCTTTTTTTCCAACCCATTCTTCAGAGAAGATGGCTTCACAAGCCAATAGTCAGTATAGCTTTAGTGTTTAAAAAAAAAATTCCACCAAAATAATCAGTTTAAAGTTTGATCTATCTATCTATCTATCTATCTATCTATCTATCTATCTATCTATCTATCTATCTATCTATCTATCTATCTATCTATCTATCTATCTATCTATCTATCTATCTATCTATCTATCTATCTATCTATCTATCTATCTATCTATCTATCTATCTATCTATCTATCTATCTATCTATCTATCTATCTATCTATCTATCTATCTATCTATCTATGTGTGTGTGTGTGTATATATATATATATATATATATATATATATATATATATATATATATATATATATATATATATATATATATATGTGTGTGTTTGTTTGTTTTTTTCTAGAAAAGAGTTAACTGCTGATGCAAGAGAACTGAAAGGGGAGCTCTTCTGTTTGCCCTGCCATGATAAGATGGGTGTGCCGATCTGTGGTGCCTGCAGGAGACCCATCGAGGGGCGTGTGGTCAATGCCATGGGCAAGCAGTGGCACGTGGAGGTTTGTGACCGCTTCTGATTTTTTAGATCATGGGTAAAATGTTTCATTGTGTTCAGGACCTGAGAAATGGTTCATATTCTGTTTTCTGATTTAAAAAAAGACCCTTTGTTCAAATATTATTTGCCAGAATGAAAGGTAATCGTAAAACTCAAGTTAAAAGTGAAATAAATTAGTTTTTTCTATTTCTTTTTTTTTAAATTAGAATTTTGTCTGATTTGATTCTGACTTCAGACAAATTTTCAAGCACGTTTGCCATTTTGTCCAAATTGTAAGGTTATCTCTGGTCTTACTCCGACTCGTCTGTAGTGCAGTCAGACTGGGATAGAATAAAAAAATATTCAGGAATTTATACATCTTGTTGTCAACATGTTTAAACTTGAAAAATGAAGGAAAAAGTATGTGGGCCAAAAACGCCGTAAGCTAGTTAGTATGTTTCCAATGGACTTGAGATAAATTCTCCTGAGGCTGAGCAAGGCAGATCAAATGGTGTGTTCATCTGATCGAAGGCTGCTGCAGTTCGTACCCTTAAAGGTTTGGCACTACTAACCTTGTGTAGCAGGCAGTTTAATGCGGAGGAGGATAATTGGCAGCAAGTAGTTTTGCATCCAACCACTTCAAGAATGTATCTGATAGACAAGATAGGTTTTTAATCAGTTGTACCATGAATGCTGTGTATTATGGTATGTATGGGTTCACAACAGGGAGATCTGGAGTAAGAAAATCTTAACTGGCAGCCACCCTCTATTAGGAAAATATCTGAGTTGGCCACAGCTTCCTTCTATTTGACTGCGTTAGAGGCTAAATGTGATTTTTAAACTCTAAATACAAACTGTGTTGTTTGTTGAAGTTTAAAACATTTTAACAGTATGTGTTCCTGACTAATTACCAGCTAAATTTACACCGTGTTAAGACTGCAACCAGCATCTTTCCCTTAGTAACAGTTGTTTCCTTTCAGCATTTTGTGTGTGCCAAATGTGAGAAACCTTTCCTCGGTCACCGCCATTACGAGAGGAAAGGTTTGGCTTACTGTGAGACTCATTACAATCAGGTAAGAAGTTAAAATGTAGCTTTACACGACACGACTGACATTACAAAACAGGTGAACAATGGAAGAATTTGTTTTCTTTTTCTCCTGGTTTCTCCACCATCAAGCTCTTTGGGGACGTGTGCTATCACTGCAACCGTGTGATTGAAGGCGACGGTGAGCATCGATGTGATAAAACAGATAATTAGGATCTTGTATGGTTCAGTAATTAACAAAGCGTCGCTTTAAGTGACAGCAGCTGAATCTTCTGTTTTTATTTATTTTTCCTGGTAACCCCTCAGTTGTGTCTGCTCTCAACAAAGCCTGGTGTGTCAGCTGTTTCTCCTGCTCCACCTGCAACACCAAGCTCACTCTCAAGTAAGTGTTGAAGTATTCATTGCTTCAAATCATAAAATCTATTCACATGCAACTAGGGATGGGTATCGTTAAGGATTTATCGATACTACTACTCTTAACAATACTCCTTATCGATCCGGTACTTTATCGGTATCCTTATCGGTACTTTTTTTTTTGAAAGACTAAAACAAAAGGGGAAAAACACAAATAATGAACTGCAGTTTAAGAAAAAAAATTTAACTTGATAAGAAGGAAGCTGTTGTTCAAAATATCCAGCTTTTATTAATTGTAAGAATAAAATGCCAAACTTATGTCCATGCTTCACGTGTTTGCTTTGCATACAAACATACATACCTGCTGATTCAGGGGTTGTTGTTGCTGCAGCACTCAGGCGGTCAAACAACGTGTATCTTTCGGTTTGTAGTTGGTGTATTTTGGCAAAGTGTTTGGTCAAATTACTTGTGTGCCCGCCTTTGCAAGCAAAGCTTTTATTACATATGTGACAGCGTGCATTGTCGGCATCTATTTTCGTAAAATGAAGCCAAATTTTGGATCTTCTCGTTCGCTCTGCCATCGTATCTGTAATTGCACGTTCACACCGGTCAGCACGTCCAGGCAGCGGGGCAGCTAGATTACATGCATGTCTATGGTATCTACGCATCAAGTGGGCGCCAAGCATCCCCGCAGCAAGTCGCGCTCATCGGCGCAGCTGGCATCAGCGCATCCACGCGGCTGCTGCTTGGATAAGTTGACGAACACACACGTGAGCGCGCAGCAGTCGCCACTCCGTCCCCGCAGCGTGTGTGTTAAGGAGGAGCGGGCTGCAATAGTGTTCGGCTTCTGTTTATATCTCCCGCAAAACATGATTACGACCTTAATTTTACCGTTAAGATGGCCGATAAGGCTGAAGCTTATCGGTCCCGGTAGACCGTCAGAATCAGCCACGGGGCCAATTTAATACCGGGTTTCTGTACCCATCCCTACATGCAACTCCACCCTGTGTTCGTGGTCCTCTTGCTTTTTCTCTAACGCTTCTCACTGTTAATACACGTGATTCTTCAACACCTTGTTCCTTAATTCCTGTTTTCCTCTTGTTTCTTCTTTTACACGCCTCAATTGGTTTGTTTATGGCAACTCAGAGATAAGTTTGTTGAAATTGACCTGAAACCATTATGTAAGCATTGCTATGAGCACTTGCCTGAAGGGCTGAAACGCAGACTTGCCCGACGTGAACGGGATGCTAAAGACCGCAAGAAAAAGCCAACTGTCTGCCTGTAGCTTCTGTTGTCAAGAATTCACACCATCAATGGGTTGGTGCTGTCGCTGCCTTCCTCTCTTCCTGTGGTTATTCTTGTTATCTTCTTAAGCTCTGTAGCATGTCATTTTCAAAATTTCTTTTCGCAATATACTTGCTTGTTTTGGTGGCATGAATCTAAAAACGTTTAAACATACATGGATATTAAACGTGCTATGTTCAGACGTTTTGTTATCCAGTCAACAATCTAAGACCTAAAATACTCCTGTGTTTTCAGTGTTGGTTTTTTTCTTTTCTTTTTTCAGGAACAAGTTTGTAGAGTTTGACATGAAGCCTGTTTGTAAAAAGTGTTATGAGAAGTTTCCGCTTGAGCTCAAGAAAAGGCTGAAGAAGCTGGCGGAGTCATTGGGAAGGAAGTGAGCCGCTGGCTGATGATCACCTGGAAGGGCTCCTTCAGCTGTAAAATATCCAGTGAATCTGCTGTAGTAAAACGTAAAGCCAATTTAGGATAAAGGAGACGTCTGGATCTAGCTCAGTACCAGTATGTACAAAGTTGTGAGCAAAGTTTTCCCTCCATGTATGGTTAGAAAAATCCAGCTGTTTTTCAAACCTACAAGCTTACTGACCCAATAATGAGATATATTGAGAAATATGCATTTATACAAATATATAATTATTTTACCCCATATCCAACTTTTTAATACAGTTTTCACATTTAAATGTTTTGATTGTACATTCCTAAAGTGTATTAATTTTCTCTACGGAGTGGTTTTACCATGTTTAACGCAATTCTCCCTCTATTACTATTTTTAAAATATTTTTTTAGCTATTATGCATACCTGTCAGAAAGGTTGTGTAACATACTACTTAATTACAGCCGTGCCTTAAAAAAAGAGAAGTGTCATGATGTGAATGGCTTCTGTAATGCAACTTGCGTGTTCACTCACTATAGCTATGCCTGTGTTTGTCTTTGACTAATCTGCTGAATACAGAATCCCTTGACCTCTAATGCCTCTGTATCATTGAATCAAACCTTGTACATTTTAGAAACGTCTTTCAAGTGTTGCATAATATTATCATGTATGAATACATAGTATATATCACATTGTGAAATTAATGGTTGTTTAAAACTCGTTCCCCAGATATGGGAGAAGACACGACAAAGGTGTTGCTATGTTCATATAACCACATGAGTCTTGTCTTATATTTCAAAATCTAATATTGTATTTCTGAGTGTATGGTTATTTTAACTGAATGTTTGGGTTTGTTTGATATTTTTAGTTTAACATTTAAAATATCCAGAGGTTAACAGTTAAAAGGAAACAGAGAAAGAGCTATTTTCTAGCTGGTAATTTAACTGCTTTGATGTGAAAATATCACTAACAACTCCTCGCATTGCTTTGGTTATTTGTAAACTTGAAAATGTGGTTTGAAATGAGGGCCACACAAAATAAGGTTTCTTTGAATGATCATTTTACTCTTGGAACACTTTGTGTTTACATTTCATTTGTGAGTTTGCATGAGATGAAGAAGTACAGCTTACTGCATCTGATACATTGTTGAGCTACCTTGTTCAAGATCAATAAAATATTCAGAACGCATAATGCTGAAACTGAGTTTAAATGAATTACCAAATATGAGTTCACACAACTTAACTTGTACTTAATGCTCTCTGGTGTTAAGTTTCGAACCTTTTGGCTGGAAGAAACTAGGCTGTGTAACTAGAAAAGCACTCGGAGAGAACGTGGATATGTTAAACACTTCCAAGTAGATAAGATATCAAATAAGTCATTAACACATTTGAGCTTTATTGACCTGGGAATCGATATTTCTACACTGGGTGAAAAATGTCACTCTCTGTGACTTTAGCCCATATCCTGGAAGCTAGGATCAACAGCAGAGGTGTAATGAATACATATTTTAATACCTAAATAACACACTTGTTACCTGCTTATACAAGTGTGAATAAACACAGGATGTGTAGAAAAAGGTCTGGAACAACTGTGAACCTCATTTTTTATCATTTTAGTGCACTCTATTTAGTTAAAGCAGTGGTATGTTACAACATGCCGCTGTTAAAACAGACTGAGACTAGATGAGTAATTATGGTGGACATGATGGAGGGACTTTGACAAGGTTCTTGGAAGGAAACTGCGGCATGTTCTCGTACTGCGGCCGGAGAGGTGAAACAAAACTCAAGAAGTGCAGTTTGAAAGTTGCCCATTCACCAAATGTCATACCCAGGAGGGCTTTCAGATCTTCTGCATCACCAAAGACCAGAGCGGAGCCAGTGAGCTTATGGTCTTTCACTGTGTCTATGTACTTACTCTCCAATCGCATCTCCTCCATCTGAAAAAGAATATATAAAACATGTTGGGGATAATTCAGGTCACTAAGTAAGGCTGAGAAATGTTATTAGAAAATATTTAAAGGAGTCATGACCTGTAATTTTCACTTTTCCATGAGAAAAAATGTATGTTATGATTGCCTAACGATTATACACTGGCCGGGAAGCCGATATTTAAAAGTGAAGCGTTTGTTTATCCCTGGGTTCGTCAACCAGCCGAAGTGCACGAGCACTCAAATACTTGGTTTTAATTTCTGGCCGACTTGACGTCAAGTCGGCGCGGGATATACCATATATAGACATCGCAGACCTACCTATGCTGCAGGAAGCCCGCCCTCCCTCTCTCTCCTCTCCCCCTCATATTCAGTCGAGCGCCGCCATTACTGAATTCTAGTGATGGGAATTCCAGCTCTTTTTGGAGAGCCAGTTCTTTTGGCTTGACTCACCATAAAGAGCTGGCTGTTTATGCTCCTCATATTTTCTGTTGCTTAAGTGTATTTATTACCAAAATTAATGCAAAACGATGTGTACCAAATGTACCAAAACAAGCAGGGGGGAATGAAAAAAAAAACGGCTCCCAATGACGAGCCGGCTCCCATCGTTCACTTCAAAGAGTTAGCTCTTAGAGCCGGTTCGTTCACGACCGACACATCACCGATTCGAAGTACGAACTCCACCATGAAAGATGCAGAAAGTTTCTTCACGCAATGATGCATGAAGAAGACATATTCGTGTCAGCCTTTTATTTTAATCAGCTAAATCAGCTAAAACCATTTCTGCCAGAAACACAGTGCACACGTGAGTTGCTCTGTTGTTGACTGCCAGAATCAACATGGAAATCTTTTTTCTATTTTTTTACGCCAGAATCCTTTACGAATTTGGGACAATATCAGGCGAAGTTGACATCGAAGCTCCGTTTGGAAAAAGGGGCCATTCCAACAATCAGAGACTTGCCTGCAATTGAAACGTTAAGGCTGTGTTTTTATTGCTCTGCTGTGTGTAACAAACAGCAGCGAACTGCTAATGTGGCTATTGTATGCTAGCGGGAGTAATAGATATGGGTTAGATATGCTGAAGTTACCTGCAGTGTCAACCCCTCTCCTTCCTGCCACCAATCAACGCGCCCCTCATTTGCATTATTACAATGACCGTCCACGACAGCCAAAGTATCGCATCTGATCTCGCGAGACAACAATGCCTTCAGAAATAAGGGTCAGAGGAGCTCTGTGTTTATTTTTTTCAACTTTTTTTTTAAAAGGGCCTGAAAGACTATAATAGAGCGTGGGTATCCAAGATAATACTAGGTTATGACTCCTTTAATCACTACTGACTGGTACTCAGAAATGCATAAAACACTGTAAACAACTACTACCACGGCAAAAACAAATTGATGCAAACTATTAAACTGTCGGTTCAGTTTTAAATCCCAAAATTAAATAGCAGTAGGCTTTAAAGAAGCTGTGGAACCAAAATATCCAATGAAAAGAAAATATCCAAGATACTATAACTTTGCATAACTCAGACTGACTTGGTTTACATTTTAAGATTAGAACTTCAAAGAGGAACTCACCTCTTTACAAATGTCATCTGTGGTCATTTTGATAAGAGTTGTGATTGGAAGAGGAGCTATGTTCCTCATCCAACTAGAATCTTTGAGCCTGGATGCCCCTCTGATAAAAGCCAGCTCCCTCTTGATTGAATGATCCAGATTCATTATTACCTTTTTAAAAATGTTCAAGTTCTTTAAGGTAAACTTAAACTCTTTGTCATTGAGTAACGCTTCGAACATTTCAGGATCTCCATCCTGCTCGAGGAGGTCCTCAATGTGTGTCCGCATCATGAATAGCTCGTCCCTGGACTCGCTGAAGACCTCCAAAAGGGTCTTTGAATCATCAGCGCTCTCGATCTCTTTCTTAATATCTTTTCTCTGCTCCTCATCCTCCACACACTGGATGATCCAGCTGAAACGACAGGGCCACTGGTTGGCCAGGACCACCCATGCTGCAGTGTGCTCTAAATCAGGAAAATCTGTCTGTGATGCCTTCAGGATTATCACAGTTACCCAGACAGAGTTGATCATCCTCTTCATTGAGATGGCCTCATCTAACATGTACTTGTTTAACTTTTGTTCACCGTTGCTTAGAATCTTACAAACCATTTTCTCCAATTCGTCTTCCTTCACATGAGGAGGACATATGAAGTTGTGCCGTTGAGAAGTCTCTGTATTTTTGTTCATCAGAGGATTTAACTCCATTGATTCCTCAACTTCCACCACAGACAGATCTGTTGAAGATGTCTTCCTTCTATGTGTGCTCGACCTTACGGGGGAGTCTTCAGAGTTTCCTGAACTGTTAGTAAGACTGTGAAATAAGCACCGCTTTAATATTTCGCCCCTTGGTGGGACTGTGAAGGCCAGAGTGACTATGCGGTTCAGCAGTGCGTGAGCTCTGTCCTCTTTACAGAAGCAACTTTCTGCAAATTTCACTTTTTCTAACAGAACATGTGGATTTACAGCCAGGATGGAAAGAACTGGGCTTCCCTCATCTGAAAGTAAAATATTGATGGCCTCCAGGACTGCAACAATTTTCTTGGGGGAGCAACGGTCCAGATTAGTGATTTTGAACACGATACGAATCCTCCTCCTTTCAAACACCTCCATAAACTTGATGAATTGAGTCAGAAACCACATTTCTTTCCTGACTTCGTTCATGAATCCCAGTTGGTTGCTGATCCGATCATTGTCCATTCCCCTCTTAATGTTCTTATCCTGGCTGAGGATAAGGTTCTTGACCATCTGAAAAGTAAACCTCAGGGCAGTTGCTGCCGGGACTCCTAATGATGCAACGAGGAAGCCCCCCAGTACACCCAGCTCAGTATTTGCTTCAGTCCATTGATCCTCCGGTTTTACTTCAGCTTTAGGAAGACCCCAAGTAAACAAAAGAATAAGGAGGACTACTGGAACAGTAAGGATGAACAGGATAAAAACCCACAGGGGGCAGCAGCAAACCTTCTTGGAAATCCAGTTTTCGGGGCCATCTTTCACCACCTGAAGTTCAGAAACGAAATCCAAGTAGAAAAAAGGTTACTAACCACTGTTGTGTTTTAGGGCCATGTGTCCAGATAAGAAAATGTTTTTTAATAAGTTTGTTGCCCATTTGTTTTTGAAAACCATTAAACATCTAAAACAGAGTTTGCGAATTTAAATGTATTATTTCTGTAAATGAATCTTCATCACACTAATATCATGTTATGTTGGAGGTTTGAATCCTATTCTCAATGTGTCCAGTCCCACAGGTTAACTGTGCTGTTCCCATGTTGCAGGACTTCTTGTTAAATGTTTGATGAGGGGAAAACTCACCCTGGTCAAATAAAAGTTAAATGTTTTTTGGAAAAAAAAGGGCAGTATATTATTGTTTTTCACAATTAGTGAGAAATTAATCAACTGGCTTGCTAATGCAGTTTAATCTGTTGTTGAGAATAATTCCTTTTATTTTAGATTTTTCTATTCTTTTTTATTACCCACAAAATTACACACAAACGTAAATAACAACCACTAAAAATGTTCTTAAAGTACAGAAAAATCAAAGAAAACTCACAAACCTTTTCCATTATTTCTTCATTTTCATCATACTGAGCAACACGGTAGAGTGCAAGGTGGAGTTTCCCGAAATTCATCTGCATGGCATGAAACAACCGTATGGCTATCCCAGCCCAT
Source organism: Valencia hispanica (assembly GCA_963556495.2). Classification (NCBI taxonomy): domain Eukaryota; kingdom Metazoa; phylum Chordata; class Actinopteri; order Cyprinodontiformes; family Valenciidae; genus Valencia; species Valencia hispanica. The sequence continues at coordinate 26,259,742 of OY747701.1, read as the reverse complement.
AGTAGGTCACTGCCTGCAAAATGCCAAGCACTGAAATTCACATAAGTGAACCTGACGTTGTGGTGATTCTGGTTCTCCTTAGTCCAGACTGGTCTGTAGAAGAGCAGCCTCCCAATGAGAGCCAGGAAGCCTGTGACTGAAAGCTTGGCTGCACGGGGCTTTTGACTTTTGTTGGATTTCTGCTCAATCATTGAAGACTCCTGATTTGTGCACCCTGGAAAACAGCAACTACAGTGTTAACATTGTGGATATAGGTAGTTTAGATCCATATGTGATAAAATATGAATGAAAAATATCATCATCATCATCTTCAGTGACCTAAAAAGGCATTTGATTTAAATCATGGGAAAGGATGAGGCTGTAGAAGTGGTAGAGCATGAGTCTTGGTAAAGCAGAATAAAGTGTGCAGGTTTATATAACAATAATAAAAACATCTATTTGAACAGATATTTTCAATGGATGTTTTAAACAAATAAAGTCGGTAGCAAAAAAATGCAATGCATTATAATAATAAATGCTACAATATGCATTCAACCTCTAAAATCAAGTCTTTGATCAAATTCTCAGTTAAATATTTAACACTTGATAGATTTTATTTATTTTGCTTTCAGCAAGAAATGAAATACCCTGCAGCAAAGAATTACATTCAATACCTGCTTCAGGAAAAACAATCATCCTGCAGAAATACATTTGCCACGTGAGAAGGCAAAATAAAGAAAATGAATGTAGGGTTCTGGAGTAGTCGTGTTTGTCATCTGTCTTGCAACATCTCAGAGCCTCTTTATTCTGTGAGTTTTATTATCTGAGCTTCAAGCTTGATCTGAAATGTGCAATATATCTGCCAAGGTTGAAAGAAAAATAATAATTCCTGTTGCAGCAGGACCTTCAGGGTACAGCAGCACTACTTTTCTTTTCCATGGAGGCCTGTCACCACTCAGACTAGTTGACGTCACTTGTCTTTGTATTATATTTTCACATTTCTTTCTACATATAGTTTATGAATAGAGTGAATTCATGTGTGCAGCCTGATTTGTAACATTTTTCGTGTAGTTTGCACATTCCTAAATCATTCCAGAGGTTAGAAACCATTCCCCCCTCCAAAAAAGCCTGTGTAATTTAAGCGTTAAGATGACCAAGAGTAAAATACAAAAAGAGAAATATTTCTATTTATATACGGATCTAAATCCAGCCAATCACTTTTGACGAAGTTATTGAAGCATTTTGGTAATACTACATATGTTGGAACATAATATGATGCAATATTCTGTCGCCATAATGTTATCGTGAACAGGTGCAGTTTGCACAGTCAGAGTATCACAGTTTCACACATTCCCGTCATGTTCACAGCTAACACAGCAGATGAGGAGATGGTGTCATAAACACTGCAAACATGCAAATCATCCGAGGTAGAAAGCTGTCATCAGCGTTGCACAGAGCCAACCCAGACTTAACCTTGTCACAGGTTTAAGTGGTTGTTTTAGAAACAATCTGCAAGTACTTTTTTCACACCATTTACCTTCCATTAGATCAAGAATCACATCCAGTCGATCCTGACAGGAAGAGTAGAGACCCACTGTTGCTGGTGATGAAACCTTTGTCAGTCTCTTGGACAGAGCGTATGCATAGATATCATCTGAAATTAGATTTATATGTGTATTAACATGTCTAACTTATTATGATGCAGATTATATTGTTCGGCTCCTTGTTGTTATTCATGCATGATTTGGAGTTGTTCTTTTTCTAAGCTCCGAGGATCTAAATTCTTTCTGACCAAACTGTAAACTCAGCTTCCAGAAATGTACCCTAAACCTGCCATGAACCTTCATTGGGCTTTAATGTTCCCTGAAGAGACTTGCCTCATCAAACACCAGCCTTTTACACTTTACTTCTTTTACAAACTTTGTGCATTGTGAGAATAAAGTTGTTGCCTATTCTTCTTTGTAGACAAGGTTCAGGCGCAGTCAAATGACATAGGCATATGTGAACATTGTTTTTTAACTCTTGCCACATAATTGGATTTAGGTCAAGACTTTGACTGAACCTACAGAAGTTTGTAGTTTTGCAATATTTTTTCAATTTCCAGGTGATGGATTGATCAGTGTTCTGTGAGATGCTCAAAGCTTGGCATAGTGTTTTATAACTTAACCTGGATTAGGTCATTTCTGAAGGCAGTTGGTTGCACTGGCTTGTATTTAAAAGATATCAGATTAAAAAGGGTTCAATACAGATACAACGCTTTTTAAACATAATTTTCTTAGCTAAAAACGTTGAAAACCATGAATCTGCTTTGTTCCTCCACACAATTATTACTGGGACATGAAATGATCTTCTTGAAGCTTAGCTTTGTAGCAGAGTATAGTTGATTTTTTTCAAGTTATACGTCTAATATACAGCTTTTTCTGAATCAGTTCCTACAGTATATGTCTCAATTGACCGATGAAAATGATGTCAATTGCAATACAAACATACAACATTTTCTGTTTTGAAAAATCAATACAGTATCTTTTACTTTTACTTTTGTATCACATATTTTTTCTATACTAATGCTGTAGCTTCGGTCCTAAGATTCCTTATTATCCCAGGAAGCTTGAACTAAAAGCACAGATGGAAACTTGGAATTAACTAAAAACAGTTTTTTTTTAGATGACCTACAGTAACTTAAAATTAATTAAATATATAGTATACATGCATACTTTATAATATTAGTTTGTCTTTGTAGCAGACAATTTGTGATGATTTTTTACATTGGCAAAAAAACAACCCAATACCGACGTGAAGAATATTCTGGCTAACTTTAGAGTTTGGCCAGGAAATGTTTATTCATTTTTATTCAACAGTTTTCATTTAAATTGTTACAGAAAATGAAATATGTCAAATTTAAACTTTGTGCCATCGCAATATTAGTAAAAGTATTAATGTGTACAGGATTTCTGCAGTTTGCTTTCATCAGCACCGAAATTCCATAAGAGCGACCAGTTTATCAGACATTGCAAAAGTTTATAACTATGGCTATTTCCCTAAATTTACCAGATTTTGAATGAGTTATCTTGAGCTAACATACACAGGATACATTATTGTCGAAGATGAAAACCCAGTGGCATATTCATTTTCATTAAACGTAAACGTGTTAAAGACAATAAAAAGATCTACATTTGCAACTATTCCGATGCAGTCAGAGTTGGACATTAGATCAAAGTTAGCAGCTGTAAGCACAGCAAGGTAAAGCCCATCGGCTGTTTTAATGTGTAAAAACAACTGCAGTCTTGCAATGTTTTTACACCAATTGTGTCAGAAATTGCAGGAGCTGCTGAAACACCATGAGAGAGATAGGGTGCATTATGTCCTGTCCCATCTGTCTATCATTGAATTAGCTCGGTTGTGATACTGATTTGTTGAAATTTTCAGAAAGACAAGACTTGTGCAATACCCGCCACTGACAAAGCACTCATACTCCTTCTTGTGTTTGTTCCTGCTCCTTATTGTTCCCTTCCAGACTCTCAAACACCTTATGGCTGCTGTTCATTAATTTAGCCCAGACAGACACTCTTCCCACCAAACAGGATAAAAACCAGAGACTGAACTCCCACAGAGCCACCAATGATTCAGATAATAATGTTTGCAAAGTGTGTTAGGGAGAATTCATTTGCACCCCGAAACAGAGTGAAAATAGAGTTCATCTGAGGGGAAGGAAAGTACTCTTCTACATACACATTCATGTCTTGTGGAATAACTTACCTGTTACCTCATTCATGATGACTGTGGAATGGGACATGCAGCTGTCGCAGAAAACGCCTTTGATCTGTGAAAAATAAGAAACAGCAAGGCTCTCAGCTCGGAACATTTTGGAGGAGGTATTTCTGCAGCCATGTGTAATCGGTTTAGTTCCAGCTCTCGCCTCACGTCCCTCCTCTAACATCTCTTCCTCTGATCAAACCTTTGAAGGATCAATACAAATCATAGCATATCTTTTCAGGGATAAACTATTGATCACTCATAAAGGTTTCATGCTGGATTGATTTTATGAAGGATAATAATGGTTAATACAGCATTTACTGCAGTTTCATTGGGTTTAAATGTTGAATAGTAAAAAATAGCTTATGGTGTCTGTATTTCTGAGCAAAAACAGTTATTTTGTTTGCGTGCCTGCTGTAAATGTACACTATATATGCACTCAGCAATTATACCCAGGCCTGTCAACATTTGTGGCTGTAGAACAAAGGATCTAATAACATTAACAGCCATTTTAATAGCCATTGTTTGCATTTGTAAAGCATTATTGCCAAAACAGTTTAAAAGGCTTTGGTTTCTGATGTAGGAGAACTGATAAAATGTTAATATATTCCTTTTAAACCCATGAACTAATCAGCTGGCATTATTTTAATTAAAATATTGATGATTGATGTTCAGTTATAAAAATTGTGGATTTATTACAATATCATCTGTGTAATTCCGTGAAGAACTGATAACACTTTACTGAACTTTGCAATGACTTGTAGTGGATACTTGAGGGGGGGACGAAAACACAACATAGTAAGAACCACCATTCTGTATCTGCCGTTGTGACTTGCAAATAGATGATACAGATTATTACACCGTTTCTTCAATCTTCATCTGTGTTTCGGATTCTTCCTGGTAGAGCAGCTTTGATCAGGTCCTGTTAAAGAATCCTAGATGGGTCTGACTGGGCCAAATTAAGAAGTGATTTATTTCCTTTTTAACAACTCTGCTGTTAATTTAATTAGGTGTTTACTTGTGATTTATTGTCATCGTCACCCATCCTGATGTTCCCTGACAGGTTGGTCTGACATAGCCTGCTGTTGTGTGCTTCTGTAAGGTTTGTTGATGCAGTTTTAAATTAGTTGTCTCTCAGTGTGTTGCAGATCATCCATCTCCAAAGGCAGCAAAAGTGATTTTGTATTAACAATGGGATTATTTTGGATATTTTTTTATTTTTATTTTTTTTTTTTTTACGTGTCCTGTTTGGCAGTGTGGAGCTCAGAATCGGTGTCTGAGTACCAAGTAGAAGCCCAACAGATTTACTTTCACAAGCGGAGCAGTACAGGTTTAGCAATAGTACTCCACTTGATATATGTGTGAAAAATCTGTATTCTGAATTGTTGGGGTTTTTATTTCCTGATCTTATGGACACGGAGACGGAAAATTAAGGAGAAGAAAGAAGGAAGATGAAGTAGAGAGGTAGGAAACAAAAAGTCAAGAGAGAGGGTGAGTTGAAAATACAAGAGAGGAAGGGGAACAAAGAAAACACAGGAAGACATTGAAGTCTGCCTCCATACCCACAGGACGGCAGAGAGAGGGGGAAAAACAAAACAAAACACGAAAAAGGAACATCGACAAAACAAACCAAACATTGTGAACTAAGAATTACACAACCACATCACACAAAAATAGATATAAAATACAACAACAATGTCACAGAAAAACTCATGGTAACGATTAATCAAGCTCTAGTAATGATAACCTCAGCCCAAGAATATATCCTTAAACACCAGAGACCCCACATCTATGTGTGTGTGTTAGCATGCTGGTGCATATAAGGTTTCTCCATAAGAGTGTTCGATAGTTGGTGTGAGCAGACATCAATCCGTCTCCCAGGAATCGATGCAGACATGAAGGAGATCGGAGCAAAGACGTCCAAAGGACCGCCAGAGCCCCAGGCGGACCCGGGTGGGGCCGACCGCATCCCCCAAGAGAGGAGCAAAGGAGAACCCCAGGGGAACATCCAGCGGCCACTATGCAGGGGCCCGGGGGGGAGCTGTGACGAGCCCACGGGCCCCGCCGGCAACCGGCCGCGCCGGGGCGGGCTGGTCAACGGACCAGGGGAGCCGGGGCCCAGGGGCACCCCACCCCCCAGCAGGGACCCGACAAGGGACCGGCCGACGAGGGGCCCCCAGCACTGCCGGCCGCCACGCACCGCCTCCACCCTGGGCCAATCCCCACCGCCAACATCCCAGCGCCCCACCGACAGCCGCAGGGGACGGACAGCATCCCCAGGCCGGGCTCAGCCAGCATCTGGATGCCAAGTTGTACCAGCTCCTGGGTCCTGATCCCGCGCAACGCAGGGTGCCGAGACCAGGCATCCATCGAGGGCCAGGGCCGGTCCAACCCGCCAATGAACCGGCCACGCACGGTGTGCACAGAACAGGTGATCAAACGAGCAGAGACGCCGGATCCGCATCCCACCGAGCCACCGAGCAGGCACCACCCAACAATCCCAAACCAACCAAAGGAAGATATCGGCCCAGCGCATCGGCCGACCGACACACCGGCCCCCCCAGGCACGCACCAGGTCCGAACAGGATTGACCACCGATGCACCGGCAGGCAGGGGCCCCCGTCACCGGCGGGGAGTGACGGAGGGGAAATAGGCCCCCCAATAAGTGTAAGGCCTGAGGTGCGCCAGGCGAGGGGGCAGACCAAGATCCAACCTGACAGGTAGACAAAGGCATACAGACACAGTCATACGTTCCCTCCATCTTAAACACATACATTCTCACTGACTCACCAAGACACCCAAAAAAATGACGCTGTACCCTCACTCACACACCCCATGCACACTTTATGCTCCCAGGTCCAGGTACCGATGCCCCAGTAGAGCCACCAGCCCCCGGTCCCGGGAAGTGGACCCCCTACCTTCTAGGACGGAGACAAGCAGACCGCCAAGGGCCCCACAGTGGCAAACCAGCCCGACAGCCCAGGACCCCGACCAGACCGCCTGTCCTCCTCCGGACCCCAACCCCTGATGGCCCGTAGCGAACAGGGGTGTGAAAAGACCCCTAGCCTCCATCCTCCCGCTTGAGTATGGTGTTGATGCGTGTTGTTATAATGTGCATTTAAAACAGAGGGGTGGGATGTGGGGGAGGCAGCCACACATTCCCCAACCCCCACCCCGAGCCCTCAGTGTCTATATGTGGTTTAACAGTGGGCACCGGCACCAGAGGTGAAGCTGAATGTACCGCTCCCCCTCTGGATGCCGAAAACTGTGCCCACCCCAAAGTCCCTACATATGTGTCGTGTGAAAATGTTATAAGTGGGAGTGTCTAAGTTGTATATTAAAATTGGGACCCAGGACACCACGGGACAGTGAGGAGGGAAGCCCCTCCTCGCACCCCAGTGATGTGCCCATGCCCCAAGACCCTATATGAGTGGTAAAGTGATGGAGCGGGTGGACAGAGGTGTCCAGGGATGGGGAGGGAAGGACTGGGAGACAAAATGTCTTCCCAGGGAGCCAGCTCCACCACTGACCCCAATAGGCACCGCTGTTCACCGGGATCCACCAGGGGAGGGAGGCCATGGCACGTCCGACCCGGGGCCCACGGCCACAGCACCACAAAGCCCCACGGACCCCAAGGCAGTCCCCCCAGCCCCATCCCAGAAGGGGAACTAAACCCACCCTGACATTCGCTCTACTCTCAATACACAAAAGACACTAGACACCCAGGTTGAGTTCTAGGTTCTTCTGAATTGCCGTATAAAAGATTTTCTTTTTCTTTGTTAGTCTATTCCTACAACCTTTCATTTGAGGTTTGGAGTCAAGGCAACACATTTTTCTGAAAAATGACAGACTTCGCTTGTAAACAGACGTCTTCTGCCATTATGGGCTCCCCTACTATAAGGTTCATACTCTATTATCTTTTTGTAGTCAGAAGTAAAAAAAAAAATGTTTTCGTACTTGAACTGTGAATGATTACTCAGTGTATTCAGCAAAAACATGAAAAACTGCAGTCATTTGTATAGTGCAGCCTGGCACTGACAGTGTTAAAATAATTTAAATTAATGTATATATTTCATTTATTTTTCAGATTTCTTTCAGATCAGTAAAAAACATTTCAGGGAAGAGTTTGTAAGAGCACACAACACCTCTTAAGTGGTTTTCTCCAGGTTATTTCAAGGTGCCTGCGGGATTTTAAGGTTTAGCTAAAATAAGGCCCTCTTAGGTCTTCTCCAACCAATGTTTTGAATGACCACAACACGTGTTATGCAATGTTTTAAAGTGCTTATGTCAAAGTTTGTCCTTTTTAAATTCTTATTTTGAGAATTTAGAAATGCGGAAAGCTTTAAAATAGTGCATAATTACTTGTAGTTTTAAATATTGAATGATGTATTCAACCTTAAATGTGAAACTGTCTTCTTAATCAACAGAATGATGACACTTTAAAAAAAAAAATACTAACATTAAAACAACCACAGTCACGTGTAATTAAATGTAGAGAATTAGATTAGAAAGATTTATTGGCTCTCCTAAAATAATGTCTTATTTAATTTGTACACCGGATAAAAATCTCAAAACGGGGGCAGAAAATTGGCATCCACAGTTTCTGAACAAATTTTGGGAATAAATGGTATGGTGTCCATGCAGACGGCTGAAATTTTATACCTAACTGATGCTCACTCCAGCCCAATCAATAACCATAAGATGGTCTCTGTGAGAGAAGAGCTTAAAGAACAAAAAAGTTCTTCAATCCACGCTTCCCACATCACAAACTTATATGTTTGGACTTTGCAGGAGAGCACCAAAGATGAGGCACTGAAAGAGTTTCATTTTCTTTCTACACACCACAGTGGAGGAGACTCCATCATCCTTCAGTGGAACAATGGAGCTTCGGGCTGTGTAGGGGCGTCTAACCATGGCTTGATATGTGGAGATGTTGCAGTGGGCATCGCTCTTGACCTGAGGGCCCTCATCTGTGCAGTGATCACTGGGTCTTTCAACAGCACAGCTTTGCGGTTTACGATGCTTGGCTGACAAAGGACTTCCTCCAAGAGAATGATGTCCATCTTTCAAACCTTCATGTATCCCTGATCTAAATTTCACTGAAACCTTTAATGGGATGGATGTTCATGAATCCATTTCCACCACATGTAGGATATATCTGACCAGCCTCCTGGAAGTACATGTTTAAAAAAAAAATTTTTAATTACTTTTTCTGTATAAATGTTGATTTAGAAAGCCGTGCATTTCTGAGGCTTCAGCATTGTGTGGGCATTAAAAGAGCTGCTCTACAGTGGTTTAAGTCTTATTTAACAAATAGAAGCTTGTCAGTCCAGATAGACACCTGTAAAGTTCTTCAGGGAAGTTCTTCCATCCTAGGCAAGTCCTTTTTTTCATTATATATGTCATCTCTTTCTGCTGCTTTGTTGATAACATTCAAATCTTTCTCTTTGAAATCACTATTGGACTGTCTTGTTAATATAAAGGTGTGGATGAATTCAAACTTCCTCCACCTCAACAACAGTAAAATGGAGGCTATGGTGTTTGGGAGATCAGATCTTTTCATTGTAATTTTTTTGCCCTTTCTGTCAGGAATCTTGGCATATTCTTGGACAGCTCTTTAAACTTCACACATCAAATCATTTCAGTTGTTAAGATGATCTTTTTTCAGCTATGTTTTCTTGCTAAAGTAAAGCCTTATTTACTTCCCAAGCCATCCCTTTACCATTTGCAGCTTGAACAAAATGCTGCTGCTTATCTTTTAATAGGAACTACAAGCAAGTCATTCCAGTTCTGGCTTCACACCATTAGCTTCCTGATTGTTTCAGGATTGATTTCAAAATTTTGCTTCTGGTTTTTGAAAATGTTAACGGTCTTGCTCCATCATATTGTAAGTGTTATAATCTTATAAAACACTAAGAACAAACAACCAGTTGCTCTCAGATGTTCCAAGGTTTGATCAGAAAGTAGAGGTGATTGTGCCTTCTCTACCAATCCATGTAAGAGCTGTTCATAATCTTAAGACTTTTAAAGAGCTTTAAAAGACCCACCTCTGCTCCTGGGCTTTTGAATTAAATAAAGCTTGATGTGTCAACTGTTTCTAATTATTTTCACATTATTTTTTATTTCTATTTTAAACTAAATACTTATTTTATATACATCTTCTTTGTGTTTTTTTTCTTTCTATCCATTGGGATCCATTATTTTGTTCTTGCTGTGCTGCACTTTGGTGCAGCGTGTTTGTTGTAAAGTACTAAATAGGTAAAGTTGACATTGACATTTTATTGGGACTGTTATGTCAACGGTTCTAACACCTTTAATGATTACTATTTACTTCACCTTCCTCTTTTGGTAACATATTTTCTAATCTTGTCAGAACTTGCCTGAGAGGTTCAAGTCAACAGCAACGCACTTACTGGCAGGTTTAAATTTTCTGCTGAAGTTTATGTTCACCTTTCATAGTCTATGCTCCGATCAAAGTGTACAAACCATAAATTTGAATCTTCTGTATAATATATCCCTGTGACTTGAGGGTAGAGACATGTTTTCATTTCAGCAGGCTTACCTGGATGATGGGGTTGATCTTTTCTTCAGGTCATCTCATATACAGTAGATACTAGCACACTATAGATAAAGAAAGCCAGCAGCAGCAGGTAAAGGTAAAAGGTGTGGCGGTGCTCATGACAGACTTTACAGCACTAAAAGGAAAAGGAAAAAAAGTTGCCTGATAACCACGGACTGCGTCTATAGGCCCAATGCTTTCCAGGAAGTGAGGTCATGAAAAAGTTGAATTACAGCAAGTCCTACAACTGAAGCTGCACATTCCCTTATTTTTCCTTTTCCCAGCCCGCATTTTTGCTCCCAATCTCCTTTTCCGCTCACAGAATAGGAATCTGTGGGGTTGGGCAGTGCCTGAAACTATCAAATAGTCGAAAAACTCTTACTCTTCAAACAGCTTCTGGCAACAACTGTCCAACATTTTCAGTTTGTGGAAAAATGGAACAAATGGATGATTTTTACTTCGGAGCTGTTGGGTCTGAATGATTCATGAACCGTGTTTTCTTACTTTGGGACTCCCTCAGGTGGAGATTGACTGGATCGTTTTGCTCTGTGTAATCTGACATGTGAAACTGTTAAAATGCCAAAACAGCAGCACCAAAGCTTTTCTTTTTTTCTGCCCCAAGTAGAATTTGTTTTGACACGACTGGTTAGTCAAACTTTCAAAAAGAAGCCAAAAGCCTAATTTCCTTTGACATATTTATTTTCTTTTCTTTTGCATTTATTTATTTATTTATTTCCCTGAGATTACCCATGCCGGGTTGTCACAGCATGGTCGGCAGCAGAAATCTTTCACAGACAATCGAAATCCATTCAAAGTGGCTGCTTCAAACGTCCAAAAAAGCTATGACCTAAATGAAATGCAGGTCGAAAACGAGACGGCAGTGATTATGGTATTATGTTGCACAGTTTTACTTCTTTGCAGAAAGTATGAGCCGTTTAATGTGTTTTCTCATGTCCTTAAACATATTTAACATAAAAGCTTGAGAGAGGGCAAAACTGTGGTCCCAAATCCCAACAGAGAGAAAACAGACTCTATGAATGTTTAACATGCAACAAGCAAATGATGAACATCATACTTAGAATTGTTTTTAAAGTGCAGTCAAACCAATTGGTGTCATTTCTGTTGATAACTTTGCTCCCAATCCTCAAAGAGTAAAATGCTTAATCTTTAGGCAAGTTGCAAAAAAAGTTTAATTAATGTTAATGTTGATTAATACTCAAAATGCTTGGCCTGAGGGTGACTGATTATTCTCACTTTCTGCAGGAACTTGATTTTTCAACTACTTTAATTAACTTGATCATCATAGGAAGAGTAAGATTGTGTGTGACAGACAGTTCTCACTTATTGCTTGGCCAGAAGTCTTTTGAAAATCAATACAGAATAAACTGGATATCATCACCCTGTCTTCATGCCCTCACCACACCTTGCCCTCTCACCGAATAGACTTTGCAATTAAGGTTAATGAATTGCCTTAGATGACTAATCCAAGATAAGCATCAAACAGAGATAAGGTGTGGCTCAGCACTGGGGAAAATTCAAAAGATTTACTCCTTAAAGTAAGGAGAAATTAAACTAATGTTGTAATATTAAAGGTTCATAGAGCAGGCAGTTATAATTGTGGGAGGCGGGAGCTCACTGAAGACAATCTGCACGAGCCGAGATAGGTGAACAAGTCTGAAGATGTGGAATATCTTTTTTAAGTCTAAATAGAATCCAACAGAGGGTGCTAAAGCATTGTAGAAGAAAGCAGGGTGGTGACATTTGATCAACAGCCCTTCATGCATCCTCTCTGTTTAGTATGGGGGAGGAGGCCTGACACTAAAGGAGGCATTTGAAAATCGGGTGCAGCTGAAGGATTAGGATGTGCAGGACATCTCCAAGGAAAGGGGTGACAGTCATTTATTGTACAGTTTGCATAACAGTTTTGAACCACCTTTTGCTTCTTCATTTTTTTCATGCAAATAGCCAGATTTTCATGTAATTTTTCAAATGGCCTGGATCGGTGGTTTGTCTAGTTATGTCAAAGTTCTTTTTCAGTCTTTGGCTTTTTTTCTTCTTATTTGGTTATTTACCTAAACTTGAAGGCGGTGGACACATGGAAGACATAAAAGAAGTACAAGGCATAGAGACTGCCCAGAGCAGATAATTTGCATCTTTAATCTATGCTATAAAGGAAGAATGGATAGATGCATCATCCTTCAGCTAATCATCCATTTTAATTCAAGTTACAATATAGTAGCTCTTCGGAAATCACCTTATTGGCACAAAAATTTCATTATGGCTGTCTAACTGTATTATCCTTTGTATTTCTCTAATTGTTAGGTTATAGAAATTGGAACAAATTTTGTTGACGTAATGGAGTACTGCTAATAACATGCCTAAGTATCACATTTAATACATGCTTCTGCTAAGATGACTTGAGGTGAGGAACCTTTCATGTCTGAATGATTCATAGGTCAGAGTAAGATGGCTTAGCAAACAACAACAACAATAACAATCATCAAAACATTCCTCTAAATATGGTCAGGTACTGAACACGAAGGGACAAAAAATACCTAGAATATAAAATAAAAATAAAAAACGAAAAAACTATTTTAAAAGTACTTTAGCAGCCTAAAATAAATATTGATCAAAACCACAATTGTTAGAAAGTCCAGTTTCTAGGATGCAAAATATTGGGGAGCCAGTGATAAATGAAGATTGTTTCTTCCATCTGCCCATCCTTCTATCTTCAATGAATAAAATCAAACCATTCTCTCCCCAGCAACCCTCTTTAGGTAATTGTGGGGGATCCTAGGAGCTCCTCTTATTGGTTCAGCTTTCTCTGCACAATGACAGGCCAGAACAGTGCTTGCTTTACTGTAGACCAAGCCCCAGTGGTGAAAACGTATAATGTAACATTTGATAGACAGGCTAACTATAACCACAAATACAACCCAAGCCTTAACCTCACCACAGTAAACTTTTGACTTTTGAGGACAGCAGAAATGATTTATTGCCTAATTAGATAAAGGATTAAATACCTTATATGTTCAAACTGGGTCCTGAAGAGGGGACAAAACCAGAGCCTTGTATTATCTCTTTTCTTTTACTGTTTTTCCTTGCTTCTTAAGGGGTGACAAGCTTGAGTATCGACACAAAGTCTTACACCAGCTTGGCCCTGAGCCTGCTTGCCTGGCCTAATTGGCCTCAGGACCTCTTGTTGGTGTTAGCTATTGATCAGTCTCAGTGCAGATGCTGCTAAGTCACAGACAGAGAACAGAGAAATGGTCAGATATAGTGAAAGTAAGCACTGCAAAATCTGGGCATGATGTCTTAAGCTTTGCCGTTTGCTGTGCAGAGCCGCACGGCAAGCAAAGATGATAGGGTCCTCACCTCGAAGCACAGGGGTCCACATTCTTGCCACAAGCTGATTCAGACTCACTGATTGTCCTTTATTGTTACCACAGGGATGATGGTGCCAACAAATGGAGGTTTCTGAATGCGGTGACCTCCACAGATCGATAGACAGCATTGGCTTTAACAATCCCACCAGAGACAACGTGATGAAACCTCCCCAACACTCACAAAACCCACTTTTTTCTTCGAAAACCTCTGCTGCAAATATTAGGAGAAAGAAAAAAAGGCAGCGTTGAGATTGCCACCGAAGAGCCCTTGTGGGACAGGGGTGAGAGGAGTGGTCATGCATGCTGATCTTGTATCTATCAGTACAAACATCCTATATGCCATTATTTTTTTGCCTGCACCTTCAACCTTGTTTTTATTCACATTCAGAACCCAGATCGCATCATTTCGTTCTCATATTTTTCCATTTTGACTTCCCCTACCTCGTTGTCTCCTCTCAAAGTCATTTCAATGTAAATAGTGCCTGTGCTTATCTGCCTCTTAAGCCTCCTTCATCATTCTGTAAGACTTTTTCAATTCTCAGAAAAACTCATAAAAGAAACATGCATATGTTTATGAGGCCTGCCATGCAATATGTCCTCCATAACCTCATAAAACACATTCTTCTTTATGTGGAGCCCAAATTTCTATTCTCTGCAGCATGTGAAAGCTACATTCCCATATGGTAATGCATTTATGATGCATGACAAGTCTTGCAATTCTCAATCTCCTCTGAAGCACAATGCGAGTAACCAGAACTGTCCAAAAGCCATAGCCGTGACAACGCGGATCATTATACATTTTTCTTTCTGTGCTCTTGTCTCTCTGTATTCCTCTCCATGCCTCCCTGCAATCCGCTTTCATCCTGTTGGTGCGAGAGCGCAGCCACCAGGTGCACACTGAGTTCTTCGCTGGGTGGTGGTGTTGGAGTGAGTGTCCACTCCTGGACCTTTTCAACGGCACTGTAAACCTACACGCATGTGTGCACACATTCACGGCAACCTGCTGATCCCGCCGCCTGTTTTATTGTCAATATCAGTCGGCTCAGGGGCTGTAGAGGTTGACGGCTGTTGACAGGGGCCGGATTGTGGCGGTAAAGACGATGGCAGCTCTCGCAGAGATAGAATGGCTGTATCTTGAGACCTCTTGGTGGGCGTTATTAGGCTGTTATGAAATCTGCCCGCTATCAGAAGTAAGCGGGAGGATATAGCCAAGATGCACTACAGAATATAAGTGTTGACTCTCTGCTTTCCTCCTATGGCTTCGTCTTATCTCCACCTCCAATTCATTCTCTTGCGCACACACATTTCTCCTGAGAGTCTTAACACCTATACTCGAGTTTTTCAATCAGCATAGCCTGCAGCCTCCCCTGCACACTTGCGAGTAGGCAAGAGCAGGTTAATGGTTTCAAGGTATTACCAAGGTAGTAAAAGTTGTGGTTTCAAAGCCACACACACACAAACAAACAAAACATGTTACCCTTCCAATAGTTTAAAGTTCTTCTAATGAAATGCAATAGAATGTGCTGGAGTGACCAGGCTGTGGGGAGAAAAGAGGTTTCTATCCTTTTTTCTTGCAAAGACGAAAGAGAAATTCAGCTGTTTAAGAATATCTTTGATTGTAGAAATCCCAGAGAGTGAAGCTATGAGTGACATGTCTGGTAAGCAGTTGAATGGAGGCTCTACCCAAGCAGAAATCCTGAATGATTAATCAGATAACATTTTATAGTTGTGTTACTCAATAAAAATTAGAACTACAAAAAGCTATAATATTCCACATAAGCTCTTGAAAACTATTGCTAAATTTTGCATATGTTTATTCTATCCTTTTCTTATGTCTATATATTAGAATCAGCTGCATCTGATTGTCAAAAGTGAGCCATCAACTGCAGAGGGTACTGCAGTTTTCTCTTTTTCCCACTATTGGTTTGATCTTTCGTGCAGCTGCTTCCTGTTAAAAACAAGAAGAAAAGTACCTGAAAATGGAAAAGCAGAACTGACCAACTGCATGACATTTGGTTACAAGATTGTTTTTAAACTTTTATGGCTTGTTTTTAAGACTCCCAATGGCTCTTCTACATATAGCCAATGTCTTTACACAATCAAAAGTAATTTTATATATTCAAAATCTAAACACAGAAATGGAGGCTATTGTTCCTTAGCGGTAATTTAGGAATAAATTATCATGTTTTCTTTGCTTTTTCTGTTCGCATTTTAGGTTTTATTATTGTTTGTTTGTTATTATTTCTGGAATGGCTTCCCTTATTTTGAGGTCTCTAATATAATATTCCTGTTATGTTTTGCAGTGGTTTTATGGAACAATATTTTCATGCATGTGTTTCTGATACATTTTTGTTATGCACCTCAGTGCCTTTTAGACAATAATTTATTCTGACATTGATAAACTGAACAGATTTTCTTTGATTTAAAAGCATCAACAGGGAACTGAATTGAAATGTGCTGCCTCGCTTTCCCCTCAGATCAGAATTTCACAAACTAACTATGCATTGTTTTTCATGACTGCAGGATTAATAATACTCTTTACTATCTTAGATACACTTTGAGTTAGCGTTTAATTACCCAACATTATATAATTAACGTGTTTAACGTGTATTAGTATAAAACATATCGTTCTACTAAATGTGCAAAACCCACAAGAGAGGCAAGCAGTGATATTTGAACTGGCTGTGCTTATAAAGAGTCTTTTCAAATTTCTAACAAGCTTCAGAAGAACGAACATTTAAATTCTGATCTTTGAGAGACAGGCTGGTCAAAAAGTTGTTACTTCCTTATAAACAAGGTTAATTTCTGCATGGTAAACCACCAAATAAAAACCAAGACAGTACAAAAGACATGTAGATAAGAGCTGTGCTTGTTTCAGATCTTCTGCTGAGTGTCTTGAGCTGTGTAATTTAGTTTATCTTTCTTTGTGTGACCATATTTTGCTTGATGTTGCTCATTTATCCTTTCATTTTATTTACTTTATGCAGCTTTTATGAGGTTAAGTTTTTGCTCTTAGTGTCTAGTTTTTTTCTGGTGTCTTACTTTTTTCTAGTTTTAGCACATTTTTTGCTACTTCTCAAATTTCCATTTCCTTTTGGTTGTTTTTACATAGACCAACTAAAACTTTGATTAAGTTCTTCTTATTTATTTATTGCACTCTTGCCTCTTGGGTTGCTTTGTATATGTCTGTGGGATACTGAGAAAAAAAGCCAGAGGTGAATAGGCAAATACTACTTTTATGAAGGGGACTTCTTGCTTTCAGTAAAACACCTCATCTTGCAGATGAAAATGTAAGCTCCTTTCAAACAGGCCATGAAAAACGATAATTTTCCGGACTTCGTCTGTTTTGCTTTTGAGTCTGAAAGCAATCTTCCGGACTTTGTCCGGATACCCTTTAACCGGTAATTTTACAGATGAAGACCTAGTAACAAGAGCGGACTTTTCACGGTATGGTGTTTGCATTCAGATTATCAGGTAATGTTCCGGGAAAGCTCGAGGGGTGTGGGGCGGTTGGGAAAAGGGGAGGGGGGCAGGGAATGGTGTGAGCGCACACATTGATGACATATCAATGTCACTATTTTCCTTTCAGCTTCTTCATCCATGTCTCTTAAGCGTTTCCAAGTGCGCAAAATTGCACACATCACAAAGACGTGCACTGTGAGTAGATCTGCTGTTTCGTCCACCATCTTTGCAATAATCCCTTTGTTTGGGGAAATGACACGTACGCCCGCCGCACTAAGTTTACGTCATATCCACATAAAAACCCCCCCCTCCCCCGCCCCCCCCCGCACCCACACCCACACCCCCCAGACATTCATCAGGATCCTCCAGTACATTTTTTGCTGTGTGAAAGCAGCCGAAAGGCAATGTTCTGGAAAAAAGTGGTGTATTTGAAAACACAACTCCGGTTAAAGACCGGATGGAATTGTCCACAAATATTCCAGAACTTCTGTCTGAAAACGGCTTAAGAGGGAGGGAACGCATTACTGTGTCTGTGTGTTCCTGTGTATCTGTCAGGTTGGGTATTGGGCTGCCTTCTGGCCTGGCACATCTCAGGCCCCCCACCAAATGAGGGGCCTATTTCCCTTCTGTCACTCCCTGCCGGTGACTGATGCCTCTACCTGCCGGTCCTTGGCAAGGCAAAGCAAAGCAAGGCAATTTTATTTGTATAGCACACTTTCAACAGCAGGGTAATTCAAGGTGCTTTACATGATTTGGTGATTAAAAAAAACAAAAAACAGACATGGAATATAACATTGGAAATTAAAAGTAAAAGTAGCAAATTAACATGAAACACACATTACACATGATACACAATAAAGCAAGAGAAAGATCAATAAAGCAAGAGAGCATGAAGACATTTCATACATATGACATCAATAATTTACTTGAAGGCAATTCTAAACAGATGGGTTTTTAGTCTCGATTTAAAGCAGTTCAGAGTTTCAGCAGCTCTGCACTCGTCAAGAAGTCTGTTAAGATCTGTCAGATCTTGTCGGTCAGATTAGAGGAGCATAGAAACTGAAAGCTGCTTCTTCATGTTTATTTCTGAGTCTAGGGATGTTTAGTAGGCTAGAGTTGTAGGACCTGAGTGGTCTTGGTGGTTGGTACGGTGACAACAGGTCTTTAACATATTTTGGTGCTAAGCCATGTAATGATTTATAAACCAGTAAAAGTATTTTGAAGTCTTTTCTCTGAGCTACAGGGAGCCAGTGTAAGGACTTTAGAACTGGGGAGATGTGCTCTACTTTCCTGGTTCTAGTGAGGACACGAGGAGCAGCGTTCAGGATCAGCTGCAGCTGTCTGATTGACTTTTTAGGCAGACCTGTGAAGATGCTGTTGCAGTAATCAATCCGACTAAAGATAAACACATGGATGAGTTTTTCCAGGTCCTGTTGCAACACCAGTCCTTTAATCCTAGAAATGTTCTTCAGGTGATAGAAGGCTGACCTTGTTATTGCCTTTATGTGACCCTGGAGGTTCAGGTCTGAGTCCATAACTACACCTAGATTTCGGGCCTGATCAGTAATTTCTAGCTGTATTAACTGAAGCTGTGTGCTGACTCTTGATTGTTCCTCTTTGGGTCCAAAAATAATTACTTCCATTTATTTTCTATTCAGCTCGAGAAAGTTATGGCACATCCATCCATTTATTTAGTCAATGCATTGATTTAGGGTTTGAATGGGTCCAGAGTCACCTGGTGACATTGTAATGTAAAGCTGAGTATCATCTGCATAGTTATGGTAGCTAATCTTATTGGTTGCTATAATCTTACCTAGTGGGAGCATGTAGATATTAAATAGAAGGGGCCCTAAGATGGAGCCCTGGGTGACCCCACATGTGATTTCTGTTCGTTCTGATGAAAAGTTTCCCTTTGAAACAAAGAAGTCCCTGTTCTTTAGGTAAGACTCAAACCAGCCAAGTACTATACCAGAGAGTCCGACCCAGCTCTCCAGTCATTTCAATAAAATATCATGATCAACAATGTAAAATGCTGCACTGAGGTCAAACAGAACCAGCAATGTGGTTCTACCATAGTCTGTATTTATGCAGATTTTATTGAATACTTTGATGAGGGTAGTCTCAGTGCTGTGGTGAGCACGGAAACCAGACTGAAAAACATCAAAACAGTTTGTCATTGTTATGAAGCTATTTAACTGCTGAAACACAGCTTTTTCAATAATCTTACTGATGAATCGAAGATTAGAGATTGGCCTATAGTTCTGTATTAACATGTTGTCCAGATTCTTCTTCTTTAGTAGTGGTTTAATAACTGCTGTTTTTAAAGCCTGAGGGAAGACATAGCAGGGATGAGTTCACTATTTGAACAAGATCAGACCCAATGACAGGAAGAACTTTCTTTAGAAACGCTGTGGGTAGGATATCAAGACAGCAGGAGGAGGAGCTTAATTGGATAATGATTTTTTCAAGGCTTTTGTGGGTTTAATTTGTGGAATTCAGACATTTTCTCCACATTGTTGTTGATTGGGATGGCACTGGTTGTGGGTTTGGTATTGAGGTACAGACTGACCATCTAATTGTTATAATCTTTTCAGTGAAAAAGCTGGCAAATTCATTGCAGGTCCAGGTAGAATTTAGTTCAGGGGCTACTGTCAATAAAGGATTAGTTAGTCTTTCCACTGTTACAAATAGAGTCTGTGCATTATTAGTGTTTCGGTTGATGATTTCAAAAAAGAAAGATTCCCTAGCATCTTTTAAAGTTAACTGATATCTATTCACTCTGTCTTTGTAGATCTCAAAGTGAACCTGGAGTCGAGTTTTCAGACATTTTCTCTCGGCTCGTCGACACTCCCTTTTTTCACTACGTAACAGTGGATCGCTTGCCCATGGAGACTTCTTTCTAGCTGAGAATACTTTCACTTTAGTTGGAGCAATGGAATCCATGATGTCTGAGGTTTTCGCAAGGAAATTATCTACCAGCTTGTTTACTGAGTTTGAGTTAGGAGATGAGGGGGATGTGGTGGAAGGGTAAATACGTTTAAAGGTTTCTACTGAACTGTGATCTAGAAAACGCTTTTTTATAGTGGTCTTACTGTGGCTGGATAATTTAGCAGAGATGGTACTTTCAAAGAAAATACAGAAATGGTCAGATAATGCAATATTTATTACCGAGATGTTAGAAATTTTTTAACCTTTGCTGATAATTAAGTCCAGAGTGTGTCCTTGATTGTGTGTTGGTTGTTTGACATGCTGGGTCAGGCCGAAGTTGTGGAGAGTATCATCTAATGTTTTTGCTTGTCTATCTTGGGGGTTGTCGGTATGGATGTTAAAATCCCCCACAATGATTAATTGGTCGTAGTTGATACATATTACAGAAATAAGGTCATTGAAATCATTAAAGAAGTTAGAGTTAAGTTTTGGGGGGTTTATATAAACCTAGAAATAGAGCTTTGTTAGGCTCGTTTATCTGAGTGGCTAGGTATTCAAAAGAATCAAATGTGCCCAGGGATACCTTTTTAAAGTTCATTGAGTTGTGAAAGATTGTGGCTACACCTCCACCTTATCTGTGTTTTCTGCTCTTGCTTAAGAAATTATAATTTGGAGGAGTAGATTCTATCAATGCAGATGTTTCATTATTTTAATCTAGCCAAGTTTCTGATAAAAAAGGGCATGTAAATTATGCTCAGTGATGAAGTCATTGATAAGAAAAGACTTCCCGGATAGAGATCTAATGTATAATAAAGCTAACTTAAGTATTGTGATGATGGGCAGCTGAACCTTCTGACAGGTTATCAATTTGAGATTTTGTTTAATATGAGAGTGTTTGGTTAACGGTTTATGTTTTCTGCTGCTGATAAGCACTGGAATGCAAACTCAGGGATGCCGGGCAAGTTCTGGGAGACGGAAGGGGTAGATTTACTGCCCGGTTCCCTCAAATATCAAATATCTGTAATAATCAGTGGAGGAAAGCTCCCAAGCTTATTGACACTAGTCCCAGGGGTTTGGTGTAATCCAAGTTTTGGTGTTAATTGTGTTCCAAATTTGATTTGCTGGTTCAGTCTGTCTGTAAAGTTTCTAAATGGAGACTCATTTGATGTGGCTGAGTCACAGGAAGATGATGACTTAATCTCTGATGGTTGTTTATCTGTTAGGGCCTGTGGCGTCATCATGACTTGCTGTTTTTGTTCTCTGATATCCATGGGCGCCTCAAGGACAGCCTTTGGGAGCAAGTGTTTTGCTTTCTGATTTTGATAAGAGAAAATGTTTGCTGCCAGCAGTCTCACTCTGGCCTTGTTCAGATAACGTAGTCTTCTTTGAACAGATGATTTGCACTTCCAAATACAGCTGATTGTTTCTTCAACCATTTATGGAGCATGCAGTGTCTGCTAAATTTTTCATCATTCCCTTCAGGGACTGGTCCGCTGATGAGGATGTTTACGTTAAGTCCATCAAGTCTCTGTAGGAGATCAGAAAAGTCTCTCTTCAGAATCTCTGATTGTTTCATTGCGATATCTGCTGATCCAGCATGGATAATGAATTTATGCAAAGTAGGGTGTTGGTCCAAGATTTTCTGGATTTATTCTGATATTTCTCTCACTATATTTTTGCAGCAGCTATAAACACTGGTGTTCTTGCTACAAAAAGCCTCAATTTCATTGACTGATCCATCTTGTATGATAACAATCTTTGCTGGGGGGACTCTTACTTTGTTATGTGTCTGTTTGATGCGGCTGGGTTTCTCCTGGTGGCTTTGACTGGTCCCGGGGGTTGCATCATCTTTCGGGGAACTCAGGATTGTGAATCTGTTTTTCAGCGGGATTCCAGGTGGAGTACTATCTCCTGTTTTTGGCTGAAACCTATTTTGTTTCCTTTTAGCAGAGGTGGCAGGCCTGGGTTGAGAGCTTTCCCTGTACTGGAGTTTATTTTGTTTTTTCTTCCTTGGAGAACAGGCTGGGGTTGATCATTCTGTGCGCTTCAAAGCCGGCTAGTGTTCATCAGAGTGTGGTGTTCTTCCCGTTAAGCGCCTGTTGGCTGAGGGAGTAGCGTTGTCCTGTGTTTTCTCTGTGACATGGTTAGACCAATGTAACAGCGGGCTGCCAGGTTGTCCTCCCTGCGTGTAGTCATCTGTAAAGTTGTGCCGTTTCCATAATCAGTGTGGAGATCAAAATTAATTTCCAGATGACGTAGCTTCATTTCAATACCCTCAATTCTGTGGAGCAGTTTTTCAAAATCCTCAGCTGAGCAATAAGCCCTGTCCATAAGTCCATAAAAAAGTAATCCAAGAAGAGATCCGGTCCAATACAGTAACTCCAGGGGCCGAGTAGATAAACCAACTAAGAAAAGGTTAAGAAAAGAAAACAAGAAAAGCAAACAGAAAAGAAAATAAAGCGAAGGGATCGGGAGAGAGACCAAGAGAGGCTGCTCCTCCTTCAGCAGTCAGCAGAAAGTCTCTGGTCAAGTCTCTGCTGGGGGGTGGGGCGCCCTGGGGCCCCGGGCCTTTGGGCCTATGGCTGGATCCGCCCTGGCATAGCTGGTTGCTGGCGGAGCCTGTGGGCTTGTCACTGCGGCTCCCCGGACCCCTGCATTGTAGCTCCTGGATGTTCCTCCAGGGCTCTCCTCTGCTCCTCTCTGGGGGGTGCAGTCAGCCCTTCATTGATCTGCCTGGGGCTCCTGTGCTCTTGGAGTCTTTGGGTTTCTATGGCTCCAATCTCCTTCATGTCTGCGTCGATTCCTGGGAGGAGGATTGATGGCTCCTCACACCAGCTATTGAACACTCGTACAGAGATACCTAATATACACCAGCATGGTCATACACACACACAGGTGTGGGGATTATGGTGTTCACAGATACATTCTTAGTCTTAGGTTACCATTACTAACTCTTGTCATAATCAGTACCATGAGCTTTTCAGTGACGATGTTATTGTATTCATATATCTATTGGTGGGTTGTGGTTGTGTAGTTCTCAGTTTGCATTGTTTGATTTGTTTTTTTTCCCCCTCTCCCTCCCGTCCTGCTGGTGTGGAGGGAGACTGCGATGTTTTCTTGTGTTTTCTTTGTTCCCCTTCCTTTCTTGTATCTTCAGCTCACCGTTTCCCTCTTAACCTTTTTTTCCCCTACCTCGCTTCATCTACTTTTTTTCTTCCCCTTTATTTTCCGTCTCCGTGTACCTAGCGCATCAAACCCCCCCAACAAACTCAGTAATTTCTAATAAAGATTTCTTACACAAATATATAATGCAGAGTACTATAGCAAAAGCTGTAGTACTACACTTGTGATAGTAAATCTGTCGGGCTTCTGCTTGGTACTCAGACACCAATTCTGAGTGCCACACTGCCAGACAGGACACGTGTTAAAAGAAACAAACACCTCATCTCTTTTTCACGTTATCTTTTAATGTAATTTACATTTCATATTCCTTACATTCCATTTTGATGACAGTTTCTGTCTCAAGACCATTGCCCCAATTTATTAATCAAAGCCTGTCCAAATGTTCCCCATCAAGCAGACCATGGTCTCCTGCATTGTATTGGCCCACTTATACATTATTGTTATCTTCATGTTGAACAAAGGCATTTTGCGTATTTCTTACAAACTGAAAGTTTGTAACCCCAAGGTACATTTCTTGCCTTTCTTTACCATCCTCCTCACTCTTTAGGTGTGTATGGTGGCAAAATAAACTTGGGGGGGTTGCACTGGCGGACATGGGTTACTGGCCTGGTGGCCGTGCTGCGCCTGGGTAGGGTCTGGGGTGGGCCTGGGGATTCGGGGCTCGGGGGCGCCGCGCCCCCTAGCTGTGGTCCTGGCTGGGGGTCGGCCGGCGTGGGGTCTCTGTTGGCTGTGGGGGTCATTTGCAGCCGCCTCTCTTTTTTTTCTCTGGGCCGATTGTCATCGCCAGTCCCTGTATGGCGTCTTTGTGTGGGGCGCTGGGGTTGGGCATTTGGCCGGGATCGGTCGGACTTGCGAGTGGACTGGCCGGGTGGTGGGCGTGCAGGGCAGGTGGGTGGGGCGCTGGGTTTGGTCTCCTGCCGGGCCGTTGAGCAACAGTGGTCGCTCCACAAAGAATGAGGCTGGTGGATGTCGGCCTGGTGGGTCTCATCGGTTTGCTCCTGGTCTGGGCAGGTATGTCGACGTGGTTTGGGCTACGGGGGCCTCCGGTGTGCGGGTGGCGCTGGGGGCCTCCTTTGCTGGCAGGGAGGCTGCTGCTGTGTGGCAACAGGTGCTCTCCCCCTACGAGGGCACTTGGACGGGGGGGAGGGGTGTGCGGGAGGGGGGGGGGGGGCGAACTCAACCTGGGTGTCTAGTGTCTTTTGTGTTCTGAGAGTAGAGCGAATGTCAGGGTGGGTTTAGTTCCCCTTCTGGGATGGGGCTGGGGGGACTGCCTTGGGGTCCGTGGGGCTTTGTGGTGCTGTGGCCGTGGGCCCCGGGTCGGACGTGCCATGGCCTCCCTCCCCTGGTGGATCCCGGTGAACAGCGGTGCCTATTGGGGTCAGTGGGGGAGCTGGCTCCCTGGGAAGACATTTTGTCTCCCAGTCCTTCCCTCCCCATCCCTGGACACCCCTGTCCACCCGCTCCATCACTTTACCACTCATATAGGGTCTTGGGGCATGGGCACATCACTGGGGTGCGAGGAGGGGCTTCCCTCCTCGCTGTCCCGTGGTGTCCTGGGTCCCAATTTTAATATACAACTTAGACACTCCCACTTATAACATTTTCACACGACACATATGTAGGGACTTTGGGGTGGGCACAGTTTTTGGCATCCAGAGGGGGAGCGGTACATTCAGCTTCACCTCTGGTGCCGGTGCCCACTGTTAGACCACATATAGACACTGAGGGCTCGGGGTGGGGGTTGGGGGATGTGTGGCTGCCTCCCCCACATCCCACCCCTCTGTTTTAAATGCACATTATAACAACACGCATCAACACCATACTCGAGCGGAAGGATGGAGGCTAGGGGTCTTTTCCCACCCCTGTTCGCTACGGGCCATCAGGGGTTGGGGTCCGGAGGAGGACAGGCGGTCTGGTCGGGGTCCTGGGCTGTCGGGCTGCTTTGCCACTGTGGGGCCCTTGGCGGTCTGCTTGTCTCCATCCTAGAAGGTAGGGGGTCCACCTCCCGGGTCCGGGGGCTGGTGGCTCTACTGGGGCATCAGTACCTGGACCTGGGAGCATAAAGTGTGCATGGGGTGTGTGAGTGAGGGTACAGCGTCATTTTTTTGGGTGTCTTGGTGAGTCAGTGAGAATGTATGTGTTTAAGAGGGAGGGAACGTATGACTGTGTCTGTATGTCTTTGTCTACCTGTCAGGTTGGATCTTGGTCTGCCCCCTCGCCTGGCGCACCTCAGGCCTTACACTTAATGGGGGGCCTATTTCCCCTCCGTCACTCCCCGCCGGTGACGGGGGCCCCTGCCTGCCGGTGCGCCGGTGGTCAATCCGGTTCGGACCTGGTGCGTGCCTGGCCGGGCCTGGGGGGGGCGGTGTGTCGGTCGGCCGATGCGCTGGCCCGATATCTTCCTTTGGTTGGTTGGGGCACCTCTTTTAGAGGTGCCAGGTTTGGGATTGTTGGGTGGTGCCTGCTCTGTGGCTCGGCGGGATGCGGATCCGGCGTCTCTGCTCGTTTGATCACCTGTTCTGTGCGCACCGTGCGTGGCCGGTTCATTGGCGGTTTGGACCGGCCCTGGCCCTCGTTTGAAGCCTGGTCTCGGCGCCCTGCGTTG
The DNA here is from genome assembly GCA_963556495.2 of Valencia hispanica. Lineage (NCBI taxonomy): Eukaryota > Metazoa > Chordata > Actinopteri > Cyprinodontiformes > Valenciidae > Valencia > Valencia hispanica. The sequence continues at coordinate 26,233,887 of OY747701.1, read as the reverse complement.
CGCGGGATCAGGACCCGGGAGCTGGTACAACTTGGTGTCCAGATGCTGACTGAGCCCGGCCTGGGGATGCTGTCCGTCCCCTGCGGCTATTGGTAAGGCGCTGGGATGTTGGCGGTGGGGATTGGCCTAGGGCGGAGGCGACGCGTGGCGGCCGGCGGCCGGCCTGCAGTGCCGGGGGCCCCTCGTCGGCCGGTCCCTTGTCGGGTCCCTGCTGGGGGGTGGGGTGCCCCTGGGCCCCGGCTCCCTCGGTCCGTTGACCGGCCCGCCCGGTTTGCCGGTTGCCGGCGGAGCCCGTGGGCTCGTCACTTTAGCCCCCCGGGCCCCTGCATAGTGGCCGCTGGATGTTCCGCTGGGGTTCTCCTTTTCTCCTCTCTTGGGGGATGCGGTCGGCCCCGCCCGGGTCCGCCTGGGGCTCTGGCGGTCCTTTGGACGTCTTTGCTCCGATCTCCTTCATGTCTACATCGATTCCTGGGGGACGGATTGATGTCTGCTCACACCAACTATCGAACACTCTTATGGAGAAACCTTATATGCACCAGCATGCTAACACACACACATAGATGTGGGGTTTCTGGTGTTTAAGGATATATTCTTGGGCTGAGGTTATTATTGCTAGAGCTTGATTAATCGGTACCATGAGTTTTTCTGTGACATTGTTGTTGTATTTTTATATCTGTTTTTGTGTGATGTGGTTGTGTAATTCTTAAGTTCACAATGTTTGGTTGGTTTTGTCGATGTTCCTTTTTCGTGTTTTGTTTTTCCCCCTCTCTCTGCCGTCCTGTGGGTATGGAGGCAGACTTCAATGTTTTCCTGTGTTTTCTTTGTTCCCCTTCCTCTCTTGTATTTTCAACTCAACCTCTCTCATGACATTTTGTTTCCTACCTCTCTTCTTCATCTTCCTTCTTTCTTCTCCTTAATTTTCCGTCTCCGTGTCCATAACATCAGGAAATAAAAACCCCAACAATTCATAATAAAGATTTTTCACACATAAATCAAGTGGAGTACTATAGCAAAAGCTGTACTGCTCCGCTTGGGAAAGTAAATCTGTTGGGCTTCTACTTGGTACTCAGACACCAATTCTGAGCTCCACACTGCCAAACAGGACACATTAAAAAAATAAAATAAATAAACTTGCATCCTTATCAGACTTCCCTCTTCCCAGCCACTCTGGCCAGCTCCTCGGGAGGAATCCAGAGGTGCTCCCAGGCCAGCCGAGAAACATAGTCCCTCCAGCGTGTCCTGGGTCTTCCCCAGGGCCTCCTCCCGGTGGGACGTGCCTGAACCATCTCACCAGGAAGGCATCCAGGAGCCATCTTGATCAGATGCCTGAGCCACCTCAACTGACTCCTCTCGATGTGGAAGAGCAGTGGCTCTCCTCTGAGCCCCTCCCAGATTACTGAGCTTCTCACCCTACCTCTAAGAGAGAGCCCAGACACCCTGCAGAGGAAACTAATTTTAGCCACATGTATCCGTGATCTCGTTCTTTCGGTCACTACCCAGAGCTCGTGACCATAGATGAGGGTAGGAAAGTAGATCGACCGGTAAATCGAAAGCCTCCCCTTTCGGCTCAGCTCTTTCTTCACCATGACAAACCGGTACAGTGGCCGCATCGCTGCAGACACCCTACCAATTTGCCTAGCCATCTCCCACTCCATTTTTCCCTCATTCGTGAACATGACCCCCAGATACTTAAACTCCTTCACTTTGGGAGAAGTGACCCGGAGAAGACACTCCGGCTCAAAAACATGGTGTCGGATTTGAAGGTGCTAATTCTCATCCCAGCCATTTCACACCCGTCTGCGAACCGCTCCAGCAAAACCCATAGATCACATTCCGAACCAAACTCTGACACCGTCGTACAGGGACCTAACAGCTTCTATCAAGGGCCCTAGTACCCCATACTCCCGGAGTACCCCCCACAGGACTCCCCGAGGGACACGATTGAATGCCTTCTCCAAGTTCCCAAAACACATGTAGACTGGTTGGGCGAACTCCCACGCACCCTCCAGGACCCTGCTGAGGGTGTAGCTGGTCCTGTGTTCCATGGCCAGGACGAAAACCACATTGTTCCTCCTGAATCCGAGGTTCAACCATCTGTCGGACCCTCTTCTCCAGAACCCCTGAATAGACCTTACCAGGAAGGCTCAGAAGTGTGATCCCCCTGTAGTTGGAACAACATCTGTGGTCCCCTTTTTGAAATAGGGGAACCACCACCCCGGTCTGCCAATCCAAGGGAACTCCCCCAATGTCCCCGCAATACTGCAGAGTCGCGTTAACCAACACAGCCCCACAACATCCAGAGCCTTAAGGAAATCAGGGCAAATCTCATCCACACCCGGAGCCTTGCCACAGAGGAGCTTTTTAACCACCACGGTGACTTCAGCACCAAAGATTGGAGAGCCCAACCCAAGGTCACCAGACTCTGCTTCCAGATTGGAAGGCATGCCGGTAGGATTGAGGAGGAAGTATTCCATCCACCGACCCAAAACATCTTGCGTTGAGGTCAGAACCACACCATCCCCACTGTAAATAGTGTTGGTGGCGGACCGCTTTCCCCGGCTGAGACGCCAGCCACCTCGACAATGGAGGCACGGAACATGGCCCACTTGGACTGGGGTGGGCATTCCTCCCAACCACACCTCTCCAGGTCTCACTGTCTTTGCCAACGTGAGCGTTGAAGTCTCCAAGCAGAACAAGGGATTCCCCGGGAGGAGCACTCTCCAGCACCCCCTCCAAGTACTCCAGGGAGGGTGAGTAATCTGATTTGCCATTCGGTGCATAGGCACAAATAACAGTCAGGACCCGTCCCCCCACCAGTAGGCGGAGGGAGGCTACCCTCTCGTTCTCCGGGGTAAACCCTAACGTACAGTCACCGAGATGGGGGGCAACAAGTATGTCCACCCAAGTATGCCTCTCAACAGGGGCAGCTCCACAGTGGAAAAGAGTCCAACCCCTTTCGAGGAGACAGGTTCCAGAGCCTGAGCCGTGGGTCAACATGAGTCTGGTGATGTCCAGTCAGAACCTCTGAAACTCGCACACCAGCTCTGGCTCCTTCCCCACCAGAGAGGTGGCGTTCCACGTCCCAAGAGCCAGCTTCTGCAGCTGAGGATCGGACCGCCAAGGTCCTTGCTTTTGGCCACCACCCATCCTTCATTGCATCTAACCCCTATGGCCCCTCCCACAGGTGGTGAGTTCATGGGAAGGGTGGCTCATGTCACCTCTTCGGGCTGAGCCCGGTAGGACCCCATTGGTAAAGGCCCGACCACCAGGCACTCGCCAACTCGCCCCACCTCCAGGCCTGGCTCCAGAGAGGGACCCCTGTGAACCGCGTCTGGGCGAGGGAACACTAGGTCCATATATATTTCTCATCATAGGGGTCTTTGGACTGCACTTTTTTTGATCCCTCACCTAGGACTAGTTTGCCAAGGGTGACCCTACCAGGGGCAAAAAGGCCCCGACAACTTAGCTCCAAGGATCATTGGGACACTCAAACCCCAACACCACGATAAGGTGGCAGCCCAGGGGAGGGGTACCTACACAACCCTTCTAATGCAAACCCTTAAATAGTTTCTAGCAATCAATGTTTATCTTCTAGCAGCATGAGCTTAGTTTCCGTGTCATTACACTTTACAATTTCCATGTGATAATCCACTACCGCAGTAAAATGCATTTATTTCAAGAATGCTTACACATATTCATATGGGTGCTTTTTTCCCTTTTTTTCCAGTTTAATTCTGCTTTTGTTGTGGCTCATGATTTTTGCGGAGGATGCTGTATGTAATTTAAAAAGCGCCTATTGTAAACTCATATAAGAATCTAAATTATTTAGACATGGGGTACCTTTTACATTTTTGCGTACTGGTCCTGAATGCTCTTTACGCATGGTTGAACTCAACTTAAAAATAAATGTTACAATAAATTTCAATTGTTGCAGTCTTATGAATGTCTGCTTTAAAGCAAAATCAATAAACTGTTATATAAACTCGTAAGTTCTTAGCAATGATCTTTTACTGTTCTATAAAAGTATTTTTTTCAGCATTTAAATGTCTTTTGAAACATCCAGGCTGTGGCAAAGACAAAATACGGACACAAGGACATTTTATTCACTGTGAATGTGAAAAAAGGATTTTAGACAACAATCTTTTTTGAAGACTCTTCCCAACTGGCTCTGTCAGCTGTGTGTGAGAGAGAGCTCTAATCCATCATTACTTGTTGGATAAATTTGCATAATTCCACTATTGTTGCATCTCAGATCTTCCTTCATCGCCCTATTATCAAACCAAAGAACGAAAAAAAGTCAACACTCTCAAACCTCTGCTACTTGTTGCTTTGGTAACACAGCCCCAGAAAAGTGAATAGAAGTACAGTGAGGCAGGAATAAGAGAGCTTGGCAAAAGAGAAAGGACTCAGTGGTGCAGGGGTGTGGAGATAAAGAAGGTGTGAGGATGGAGATATGATGAACAGCGAGCAGAGAAAATAGGAGGGGAAAAGACATGGCAAAGAAAGAGGGAAGACGGAAGAGGGGAAACTAGTGTTCAGTGAATGGAACATAGAGCAATTTTCTGTTGCTTAAAAAGTCATTTATCTGTGTCGACAGTCTATTAGTTATGTATTCGAGTGTAACCCCCCTCCACCCTCCTGGTCTACCCTCGTTCACACCCTCAGTGTGTGTTTGTGCACAAATGGGTAACATTTTATGTGTTGTGTGTCTGCGCAGTATGTATGATGAGACTGTACTCTCACACTCCAGGGATCTGAACTGGAGGCAAGAGAGGTAGTCTTTAAATTGCACAGATAAGATCAATATGTGGTTAAGGGTGGAGCTGAGCCTTTCAGAGTTAACATTGTGCTGTCTTGTATTAGGCCTACACAAGGTGAAGTAAATTATTCTTTGGGAGGTGATGTAGAAAACTCACTTGTCAAAGTAAAAAGTGTTTTGGACAATCACATTTCTGTTCAGTTATTTGTCTCCTTAATAAAATTACCCAAATCTATAGAGCACATATATTTAAACTGCTTTGCAATATTCTTTTGATTTCTTTTTTTGATTCACTGTTGTCTCAATATCTTACACATACATTTCCATCTTCACTCAACTAATTTCATCTGGGGAGAAAGAACCACGCCAAGTGTCCCTCTGAGTCATTTTCTCTAAATGTTGTCAAGCTACCATCCAAGAGATAGTGAAGCGTTAGTTTGCTTAAACCACGGTCATCATTGTTCATTATTCTTAACAGAGTGGTTATTGTAAGAATTGGCAAGGTGATGGAGGTAGCACATGAGAAGGCACGCACAGATGTGTAATATTCACCCCCCTAAGTATGGAAATTCACAGGTCCTGATTGAAAGAATAATGTGAGCTGGTTTTAAAGATCTGTATGCAACAGTGACAAAGAACAATACAAGAAGATTAATAATAAAAAAAACCTAAATACGTTAATAAAATGTATCAATCATAACATGCTTGTGGCACAACAGTAAATTATAGAACTGGTTAAAGAACACCATCATGTCTAGGCAGTTTTTTAACAATATAATCTTTCTATTCATTTATTTATCTATACTCACTAACTAGTTTATCAGGTCAAACTGTTCAAGTGCTTGTTTACACATCCAGATATGATTGTTGTCATGGTTGGTGGTGAGGTCAGGCAAATATAGGTGATGAAAGAATATATTGTGGAAAGGAATAAAAAAACTGATGTACTGCCATGAGAGAACTGAAGAGTGAACAAACTGGAAAAGGTGAAGCAACTGAACATAGGGAAAATAGAATGGAGGATACTTGAAACAGAAGAACAGGAGAATCTAGAAAGGTAAACCAACAGGCTTTTAACTACTGGGAGGGTTGGTGAGTTGCATGAGAACTAGGTGTGACTAATCATGGGGAGGATGTAGAGCAGCTGTGGAAGAATATCAGCAGAGAAACTTAAGGAAAGTGACTGATAAACATAGAAATTAACACAGAGGGATAACCGAGCACCCGACTTAATGGCGTTGAACACCCTATTTGTAATTATTCCAAGGAGTTCAATAAACATCAGCTTAATTATTCTACTATTGAAAAAGATACTTTGGCTCTGCTGTTGGCCTTACAGCATTTCCATGTTTATGTAAGTTCCAGTGCCTTGCCTGTTGTTGTATACACTGACCATAATCCACTGACTTTTCTCAGTAAAATGTACATGCAGAACCAGCGTCTTAGGAGATGGTCGCTGATTTTGCAAGAGTTCACCATCGAAATCCACCACAAAAAAGGTACCAAACATTTGTTAGCAGAAAGTTTGTGTAGAGGATGTTAAACCCTTGAATCGATTTGGGGTCAGTAATAAACCTTTTACTCTTCTCATTACTTACCTTATATAAAAAATAAAAAAATGTATCCTCATGTGTTACAAATTCTCTGGTAGGATGTAGGACACATCCTTTTTAGTTTGTGTCATATATTATTTGTAGTGTTGCGGCAAAACAGGTTAGTGTTGGCTGTCATTTGACTATCTCAGGGACACTCCATGGGGACCAAAGGGTAGGCTGCAGACATGGGCCACTTTTCATATCCGCTGGTTTTGTGTTTATTTTATCCACCTCTCACCCGCATGAAGACTGGGGATGAGTTAGTTAGTTTCCTTTGATTCATGGTTAGCGGGAATTTTTTTGGGATGGTTTGTTTATTTTAATGTATGTAATGAGAAAGAAGGTGAGTGTGTGAAAAACACAAAACTTTTGAATTAATGTTTTGTGTTTTCTTTTAAGGGAGGGAGTGTTACGACACAAAAGAATCTCACTGACCCAAACACTAAAAGAGAATGTAAACCAATACACAAAGAATGAAAAAAAAAGGAAAAAATTTAGCGCAGAAATGTCAAACTCAAATCCTTTCATGCTGGGTTCCTACAACTTTTAGATTCTTTTCGTACCTGACTCAAATTATTTGCCAACTACCAGAGCTCTGTAGAGCTTGACTGTATGCTTAATGGGGGTTGTCATTTGATTTAGAAGTTGCAGATCCCTCCCTGCCTTTGAGACAATAAAAAAAGTTATCCAAGATTAAGTAGGAACCAAAAACACAAAGACCTGTGAAACATAACAGTGGTGAAGATGACTGGCTGAAATTAAAACCAAGTAGAAATAAAGGAAAAGGGGCTTTGATTGTTTGATTGTTGTGTCAGTTGGGTTGATCAAACTATAGTATTTCAGAAACTGCTGATGTACTCGGACTTTCTCACATCATCACCAGAAAAACATTGAACCTTAAAGACCCACTCCGATGAAAATCATGTTTTTCTAGGTGTTAACATGTTCTTGTGGTATTTTTCTGATGCTAGGGGACATATCTTGAGAAAATTAAGCTCAAAGTTGTATTTCTGAGTATTTCTGCATTCAAATGGCTGTGAATCAGTAGCAGACGTTAAAATGCAGGCTAAAATAGACTGGAGTTGTTACGTAGTAACTCCACTGGGCGGGGCCACAAGCTCCTACTCCGCTCCGCCCCGCCCGCTCAGGTTCTGAGGAGTAGAGAAGACGATGGCGGATCAACACCTGTGTGCTGTAGCGGGTTGCAATACATTGCTGAATAAAACAGCCCCTTTCTTTAAATCTACTGCCTTGTGCTGTTACTGCTTGGCTACTAGATGTCCACTACAAAAAAATCGGAGAAAAAGAGGTTTGAAACCCGACACCAGCTTTCAGCGCACCCAGCTGCTGAGCGCGAGCGAGAGAGCAGAGCAGGAGAGGAGACAGCAGCGATTGCAGGATAGAGACAGATAGAGAGACAGATAGACAGACAGATAGCAATTTTATAACTAAAAACAAAATGCCCAGTTGATCAGCAGATGCCGATCATGATTCAGAAGGGGACAATTTGCCCTCTGATGATGATCGCTCGTCAGAGACAAGTGACTCTGACGACGCAGCTGGAGCTGCACATACTGAATATGTGAATGTCACTTATTATTATGAAATAGTGTCACCGGATGTTAATTGACCCCTGGACTGTAAGATGTAGTCATAGTAATACATGTCTGTTCATTTTTTTTACAGAGCTCTCAGCAACGGGGAGGGGAGAGATAAGGGGGAGGGGCCTCCGTGCCAACGGCTCCGCCCACAACGCAGAGGCGAATTGCTAATGAGCCACTGCGGCTCTGCTGTAGCGCAGTTCCAGAAAAAGGCACAGGTTTTGTGATTTTGGCTAAAAACACCATAATCATAATTTAAAGACCACTGAGAATGTTTAAAAAATAGCTCAAAATATGATCGGAGTGGGACTTTAAAGCAAATGGGCCACAGCAGCTACTACACCAGGTGTCATTCTTCTTCCAAACTTTAGTGTAATCATTTTCTGTTTTAGGTACGTATTTATCAATTATGCTGAGAGATTGATCACAAACATTGTTAAATTAACTAGGATTTAACAGCATGACTTAGTGAGGAAAAAAATGGCTTACTTTTCTTTTTTCTTCATGTTCTCAGGGCATTGACTGCTTGAGAATGGCAGTTTGTTCATCTTTGTCTCTAAACTGGAACCTTAACCTGCTCTGGAGCAGTATAAGTTAAAATGATGGCAAATTCAGGTAAGAAGGGAGCAAGCTTTGTGAATTCATTGTATTTATTTTAATTACAAATTTTTACAAGCAAATAAATCACAAATCTCACAGTTGAAATGCACATCATTAGGTATCATCTAAATTGAGGTACAGCAAATTAGTGATTCCGGACACAAGGCAAAGCAGACCAGAAAATAACTTTATCGCTCCATTGACTTTCATCCTCAGAAGAGGTGGAGACTTATGCTGGAAGCAGCCACCAGAAGACGGTCAGCTGTGGTCATAAAGGAATGGGTATGGAGAGCCTGTCATAGTCATCTCTATCTGGTTTCCTGAGCATGACAAGTAGTTCACTGTATTCTATTGGCCTCCACAGTTATTAGATCTTAATCCAATACAGAGCCTTTGGAAGGTGGTGGAAAGGAAAGTGCCATCATGGATGTGCAGCTGACAAACCTGCAGCAACCATATCCTGTAAATATAGACCAAAACCTCAGACGAATGTTTCCCATAACTTATTAAATCTACGCCATGAAGAATTAATCAATTCTGAAGGCAACCGGGGCTCTAGCCAGGTATTGGCAAACTGCATCTACAGTGACAAGTAAGTGTATGTGGTTAGACACCTTGAATTACCTTGTTGTTGAAAGTGTGCTATACAAATAAAATTGCCTTGCCTTGTCTCCCTCAACCTGGGGCTCCATGCAAGATCTCACCACGTGGGTTATACATGGTCTTGAGAACGGTGAGAAAACAGCAGAGAACTACATAGTGGAAAACTGGTCAATGACCTGAAGAGAGCTGGGACCACAATAACAAAGGTTACTGTTAGTAACACACTACATCATCATGGATTAAAATCATACATTCTCCCTGTTTGGGCCAGCACATGTTAAGGTCAGTCTAATGATCCGTATTATGGAAAGAAAGTTATCACATCTAAATGAATATATCATGGATACTTTTCAGTCTGGATTTAGATGCTTCCACAGTACCAAATCTGCCCATCTCCACGTATTTAATGACATTCTGCTGGCTACTGAGTCAGGGCTTTCTGTGCGTCTCATCCTCCTTGACATGTCCACCACTTTTGATACAGTCAACCATCACATTTTTGTTTCCAGACTGGAGCAATGGGCCGGTATCAGCCCTAAATTGGTTCCGTTCTTACTTAAATGACAGGAGTCTTACCGTTATGCTGGACGACTGTTCTTCTCCATCAGTTCACCATCCTTGGGAAGTCCCTCAAGGTTCCATCATTTTGCTATTACTGTTCTCCCTTTATATACAGACCCTTTCCAAAAAATTTAAATATCATAGAAAAGTTTATTTATTTCCATAATTCCATTCAAACCGTTAAACTTCCATAGATTATAGAGTCAGGGCCCACAATTTAAACGATTTCAAGTATTTAGTTGTTTATTTGTACATAAGTTGGGCTCCCAGCTCATAAAACCCACAAAAATTCAAAAAAATAAAATATTTATATTTAAAATATTTATAAATATATAAAATCACAATTTACTTCTCAGTTTTTGCAGAAAAAAAGAAAGCAATCAGGATCACATCAAATCAATCAAAATATGGTACTTTCAAAACAAACTCAATCTTCAATACTTGGTAGGGAATCCATTTGCCTTAATCACAGCCTCGATGTGCCATGGCATTGAGGCAATCAGCCTGTGGCATTGCCTGGGAGTTATGGAAGCCCAGATTTCCTTGATGCTTACAATCAGCTCTTCTTTGTTTTTGGGTCTGGTGCCCCCATTTTCCTCTTTATAATACTCCATAGGTTCTCAATGGGGTTTAGGTCCAGCGAGTTGGCTGGCCAGTAAAACACTGTGATGGCATGGGGATCAAACCAGGTTTTGGTGGTTCTGGCGGCATGGGGAGAAGCCAGGTCCTGCAGGAAGATGAAATCTGTATCTCCATACAGATCCTTAGCAGAAGAAATCATAAAGTCCTCTAAAACATTCTGGTCGACTGATGCGGCGACCTTGGATTTAAGAAAGCAGAGTTTACCAACACCTGTCCTGCACCGTACATTGCACCCCAAATCATGACTGTGGATATTTCACACTGAACCTCAAGCAGCTTGGGTTCTGTTCCTCACCCATCTTCCTCTAAACCCTTGGACCTTGATTCTGAATCAAAGGCACACTTTACTTTAATCAGAAAAGAGGACCCTGGACCACTGGCCAACAGTTCAGTCCTACTTCTCCTTGGCCCAGTTGAGACGCTTCCTACGTTGGCTCAGGCTCAGAAATGGTTTGACCCGAGAAACCCGCCAGTTGTAGCCCATCTCCCGGATGCATTTGAATGTGGTAAATCTTCTGTTTGATGGTCCGCTGAAGCCCATGGTCAGCTCTACTGCTGGTGCATCTTCTCCTGTCACATTTTTCCCTTCCAAGATAAGATAAGAAATACTTTAATAATCCCCATGGGGAAATTCAGTTTCCACTAGACTTTCCATTGATATGCTTGTACATAGCACTCTCTGGACAGCCAGCCTCCTCAGCTATGAACTTTTGTGGTTTACCCATCCTATGGAGGGTATCATTGATGGCCTTCTTGTCAGGATCTGCGGTGGTGTGGTGCATGGACCCAAAAGCAGACGCAGTGGAAAGGTGCAAGGATGTTTATTGAAGTGTGCAGCTGATGGAGGAGGTGATGATGATGACTACAGCAGGAACGGAAAGACAGGACATCAGACGAGCAGGACGAGTAACAGCAGGACAGCACACCATGGAGACAACGATAATGATCCGGCGCTGAGTGAGGGGAAGTGACGGGTTATAAACACATGAGGAAAGGAGGATCAGGTGTGGATGATTGGAGAGACAGATGAGGACAATGATGAGGAGAGGGGGCAAACAGGGAATCAAGACAGGACCCTCCCCCTTTAACCTCTTAAGCCCCAGGGTCTCTCCAGGGTCTCTCCAAGCTCCTAGCTCGAATAGGACATGCCCAACATTAATTTAGTTTTTCTCTGCAAAAATAAACTCTGTGTAAACAATCTTGGTATCAAAATGAAGCCAATGCTTGTGAGATTTAATCAGAGGTGTAAAAATTACAGCATATGTTGCCGTGCCAAAGTAATTGTAGCTTGAACATAGACAAATTACAAGATTCTTTATTCACGCCTAATTTCTTTCTCATGTTACAGTATATAATACTATTCAAAATATGCTACAGTAGAATATAAACTGCAGATAATCATAAACCAACATGTGTAGATTACCTGTACCAAGATTCATGTTGATGAAGTGTAGTGGAGCAAAGTTACAGAGGCTTTAGTGAAAAAACAGCTAGTTTTTTTGCAGTTTGGCACAGTTCGGCACATTTCGGCACAAACAGTGAAAGTTTCAATTTCTCAACTCCTGATCTACTGATTGTATTAAAGTTCAATTATATGCCTGAAAACAAACTTTTTAAAATATTTTTTGGTAAAATATCCAACATATTTATCACCCTATTTAAATAACACTATAACACAGAGTTAGGCTTGACTCCAACTGAAGAACATTTATTCAAATTCCAAATACAACAAAACTGTGAAATATACATATGAAATGGATAACAAAACTGTTCACAACCCCCTCCTCTTATCAATGCAAATGTTATATGGATGGTAATGTGCTTTGCATGCAGAAACAATATGATCGTAGAGTGGCGTGATTTTGCACAGACGACCCTAATCAGGAGCTGATAGAGCCATTAGCATTAGCTAGTTGGGACATACCTCTCTTCCTGGTAAAAATCAGGTTTTCCTCTTCTGATGACGAGTCCTCAACACAAACCGCCAATGAACTATCATTCCAAATAATCGCCAGGGCTTCGTCAGTGATGATTCTCTTCTCTTGAAGCGCCATTTTTCGAACGCAAACAAAACGATCGAAGCTGAATCGTCACCTGCTCATCTGCTCACCTGCGCGTAACTGCGTCACAGCGCTCGCCCCGAGGTAAACAAAATATCTGTTTTTAGAATTACGCAGACCTGTAACTCCAGTTTCTATTGGCCGATTTAGATGATTGACATATGGTTAGAATCGTAAGATCCTATAGAATCACGCTGACATCAGAACTTTGAAGCAGATTGGACAAAGCAAATGTTTACATGGGGAAAGTTCACAGTGCGCATGTCAGACAAGGGGCCTGTACCATGAAGGTGGCTCAACAAACTCGGGGTTACAGGATTGGTTTTGAATCGACAAAACCAAACCGATGTAATCAGGCTTAATTGGTACCATGACGCAGGTTATCAACTTCCTCTGTCAACTCAGGCTTTGATCCTTAAGCTATGATTAATCCACAGGCGCGTGCACATAAAAGAGTGACGACGACACTGAACAACCAATCGCGTTCGATATGGATAGAACGAGAGCTATCTACTTTTCAACGGAGGAGCAAGAGATTATTCTCCAGAAATATGAAGAATTTAGAAATATTTTTCAAGCACGCAGTAACACTGTATCTGCTGCCAAAGCAAGAGAACAATCGTGGAGGAAGATTGCTGATTGTGTTAATGCGTGGGTTAAACAATTAATGTACATTTAAGTAGGCTAAGCATATTAAAATATATTAAATGCTAAAATGAAAATGTATTCATGTTGATATATATATATATATATATATATATATATATATATATATATATATATATATATATATATATATATATATATATATATTATGTGTGTAGATGTATGTGAAAGTATAGGCTATTACATCCTAAGAAAGATTGATATTCATTAATTTTTAGATGCAACCCCAACTCCAAACGGTCTTGGCAGCAGATCAAGACAAAATATAAAAATATAATTCAAAGTGGTGAGTATTTACCATATTTTTTATTATTTTCTTAGAACATTTAATCACAAACACTTGTTTGCAGCAAACAGAAATAAATGTGAAATTAGGAAAACTGGGGGAGGGCCACCTCCTCAAGATTACACTGTGGCAGAGGAGTTGGCTCTGAGCAACAAGGGGCGGCCGATTATGGATGGGATTGCATGTGCTGTACAGTCAGGGCATGGCTTCGATGAGTCACATTTGTTATGTGCGGCTCAAGAAGCTCACAGAGATAAGACATTCCTTCCGCGGAAACTCTGTATCTTTCATACAAGTACGCATCAGGAAAGTCAAATGGATTTTGTCTGTCCCTAAAAACTCGTTCTCTACGAAGTGCTCGTCTTACAATTTGCGCGGAGATGTCCACAGGATTAGGGGGAAAAGGTGAAGCCATTGCAACAGAGAACAGACGCTGGGAATTAGTTACGTCACATATATATGTTTATTTGCTCACAGCTGATTGGTCAAACTTCAGTCTGAGCTCTTGAATCCAGAACATAACCTGCCCCGGAGCAGGTTAGCCGTGCAGCGTAAGATACCATGGCAACGAACACCGATCAAAGCCGAGCCACTTTCATGGTACCCAAAACCCAGGGTTGGTGGAAACTAAGCTGAAACATAGCTGGCTAGCCACCTAATCCGGCTTCATGGTACAGGCCCAAGGTTGAGCCTCCTCGAATCAAATGTAAAAAATAATGGCAAAGGATTACGTTTTTTTCACTTTTTCTTTTATAAATGCACACTGGATATTTTAGTTATTCTGGAAATACAGTCATATCACGGTGGATTATTATTTTAAGGAAAAATGTATGCTCTTGTTTTTCAAATGGTGTACGTATTTTTGACTTATTTTGCTGCTCATTTGCTGAAATTTGCATGTTGCGTGATGCAACTTGCAGCTTTAGAATCTGTGAGATGCTGGCTTTCATGGAAGGGAAAGTTTGCTCGGTTCTGTTCAGCACGGTGACCGACAGGTTCGGTTGAATGTGTTCATGTAAAAATCGCAAAATAGCACAACTGCTCTTTTAATTGCTTGTTATTTTTTCTGGGTTTGGATGTCACAGAAAATATTTACGAGTCTTTAGCTGAGATTCTGAGGTTTATAATGATAGGACATGTTTAGCAATCAGCGACCACAGGTCAACTAAATTCGGACATTTCCTCGCCCTTCCCCCACAGTGACCCGGCGCTTTCTGAATCATGATCGGCAAAGATCAGTGCACGCACCTCATCTGCACTGTAAAGTTATCTGGACTTTTTGTTTTTGGTTATAAAATCATTATCTGTCTCTCTATCAGTCTCAATTGCTTTTCGCTCCCGCTCAGTAGCTGGGCGCGCTGACAGCTGGTGTCGGGTTTCAAACCTTTTTTTCTACAATTTTTTTCATAGAAACATACCCACAAATGACGCTAGTATTGAAGCTACATGTAGTGGACATCTAGTAGTACCAAGCAGTAACGGCACAAGGCAGTAGATTTAAAGACAGGGGCTGTTTTATTCAGCAATGCATTGCAACCTCCTATAGCACATAGGTGTTGATCCGCCATCGTCTTCTCTACTCCTCAGAACCTGAGCGGGCGGGGCGGAGCGGAGTAGGAGCTTGTGGCCCCGCCCAGTGGAGTTACTACGTAACAACTCCAATCTATTTTAGCCGGCATTTTAACGTCTGCTTTAACATTTGAATGCAGAAATACAACTTTGAGCTTAATTTTCTCAAGATATGTCCTCTAGCATCAGAAAAATGCCACAAGAACATGTTAACACCTAGAAAAACATGATTTTCCTCGGAGTGGGTCTTTAATGACACATGAGAAAACATGTGCAGGTGCTTTCAGTTTAGTAGATGAGTAGTATATGACACTCAGTCTAAAACGTTCTATTCATGTATCTATATCAGTAAAATTTGGGCAGATTTTTTCAAAGTATTCTAAGTTTTTGAATTCCTGTTTTCGTAGGTTTTGTGAGCTGGCAGCCCAGATTATGTACAAATAAACAACTAAATACTTGAAATCATTTAAGTTGTGGGCCCTGAATCTATAATCTATGGAAGTTTAATGTTTTGAATGGAATTATGGAAATAAATAAACTTGTCCATGTTATTGTGGTGTTTCAGCCTGAACACTAGGGGACAGTAGGCGAATGGAGGTGAGTTAGCAGCGCCAGAGAGAAGAGAAGAAAGGTAGTGAGCAGGAAGAGAGGTGACTTGAAGTCCGTTGCTCTACAGTCTGTTTATGTTCAGAAATAAAGGACTACAATTGAAGTAACAGCGTGCTTCTTGAAGACTCCACAGTTATTCAAATTTTTTGGAAAGGGTATGTATTGCCATTAAGTGCTATCTTCAGAAAGCACACTGTCAACAACCACTTTTACACAGGTGACTGTCAAATGTATCTGTCCTTTAAACCCAGTGATTCCCTCCAACCTCTTTTTATTTGTCTACGGGACATCAAGGACTGGCTGGCGGCAAACATTCTTCATCTTAATGATTCAAAAACCGAAGTTATACTCTTTAGACCCCCAAGCCTGAGTGAAAACCCAGCACCTGAGCTCCATTCTCTCTCCCCTCACGTCACATCCGTTGTTGCGAACCTGGGAGTGAAAATGGACTCAGCTCTCAAGATGGATCCTCAGGTCAACTCAGTAATGAAATCTTGATTCTTCTAGCTTAGGAGGATTTCTAAACTCAAGGCTGCACTGGAAAAACGCCACCTTGAATCATTAGTCTATGCCTTTATTACATCCTGGCTGGATTTTTCGAATTCATGTTTAAATGGGATTAGTAAAGCATCTCTCCCAGGCCTTCAACTTCTCCAGAACATGGCGGGAAGGTTCTTGACTGGAGTCGATAGATGACATCAAATCACTCCGATCCTAAAATCTCTCCACTGGCTGCCGATTCAGTTTAGGATTTATTTTAACATTCTGCTTTTTGTTTTTAAATCTCTGAATGGCCTGGCCCTATCATATCTGGCTGACCTACCCCATCCATATTGACCCTTGCGTGCTCTCAGATCCACCGTTCCACTGCTTCTGGTTATTTCTAAGGCACGTTACAAAGCTAGAGGCAAGAGAGCATTCTCAGTCTGTGCCCCGAAGCTTTGGAAGTCACTTCCCCTCCAGGTTAGGCAGGCTTCCTCCATTGCTGTTTTTAAATCCCACCTAAAAACTATTATTTCTCTCAGGCTTTTAATCCCTAATATCACTTTTAAGCAGCCATCTTTTTTATTTCTTCAGTGCTTGGCATATTTTAGGAGAAGAACTTCTTATTTATTTATTTAAGTTTTTTTTCTCACCGTGTTCTTATATCAATTTTAACTGCCCTATTTTGTTGGTGGCTTTATTTTAGCTAATTGTTTTTAACCTGTGTTTGCGTTTATTATTTATTTATTTAGATTTTTCTTTTTCCTTTCTATGTCTTTGCCACTGTACAGCACTTTGGTCAGTTGTAATGCTGTGTTGAAAGTGCTCTATAAATAAATTGGTATGGTATGGTAAGATCTGCATGAAGGAATGGGCCAAAGTGCCAGTTACAGTGTGTGGAAACCTGGTAAAGACCTAGAGATAGCATTTGATCTCTGTCATTGCCAAACAATGTTACTTTACAAAGGATTGAAATGAACTTTAGTTATTGGCTAAATATTTATTTTCTGCACAATTCTACAAATTAATTCTTTAAAAATCATACAATGTGATTTCCAGGAATTCTTTTTCACATTCTGTCTCTCATAGCTGAAGTGTACCTATGTTGAAAATTACAGACCTCTCATCTTTTTAAGTGTGTGAAAACTTGCACAATTGGTGGCGGCCAAATACTTTTTTTTTACTCCTCAGTCTGTCCTCAATGATTCCACTCTGAAGGAAATTTGTTTTAGTTATTTAGACCCCCAAAAAATTGTAGATTACTTTCAAAGTGACGCTGCAAGAGTACTTCTTATTACTTAAGGTTTTCACATTCCAACAACAAACTTTTATGTTATTTATTTTGATTTTATTTAACAGAACCTCAAAAAGAAGTGTATAAAAGAAGTCGAAGAAAAACTACAAAGAAAAACCTGAAAACGGTGTAAGTTTGTGAGAAAACGGGATCTATGTTCAGTCCCTTTACCCTGATACACCTAAAAGAAATCCAGTGCAACTATTTGTCTTCAGAACTTACCTAATTAGTGTGTCACTGTGTGATTACAGCTTTTCTGTGAAGGTCTTAATTGTAGTTAGTGAATATTAGTGAACAAACAACATCATGAAGACTGAGGAACACAGCATATCAGTTATGGACAAAGTTATGGAGAAATTTATATAGGATCAGGTTATACCACAGTGCCTTAAGCTTTGAGCATCTCACGGAGCAATGTTCAAATAAACCATCTAAAAACATATAAAGAGTCTGACAAACTTATCAGGACATGAACATCTACCTAAACTGACAGACTGGACAAGAAGAGCAATAATCAGAAAAGCAACCAACAAGTCTGGTAAGGAGTTGCAGAGATCAGCAGGTCAATGGTTGGAGAATATTTTGACAGGACAATGATTTATTGTGCACTCTACTAATTTGGCCTACACAGGAGTGTTAAGAAGTGACCCATAAGAAGTCCAATTTGTGGAACCAATGCAAACTTGTGGAAACATGAGGATGAAAGCAATCTAGTCAAATGAGACAAATTAAAATAAAACCAAACATTTAGGCTTATATGGAAATTACTATGTGGGGAGGAAAACCATAGCTGCACATCTCTCTGAACACACCATATCCACATTAAAACATGTTGCTGGAAGCATCGTGTTGCTGGGATGTTAGCTTTGAGAAGATATTCTGCCAATTGATGTTAAACCAGGCAGTTAAATCTGTGACCAAAAATAGTGGCTTTTTTGGCCTAAGCTGAGAGGCAATACATGTTAAATGTAGCATGTAGTGTAGTAAAAATCCCGCCGAGCCATGTCCTCTGACTCCCCTGTTGCCTGTCTCTCTTTGAGCTTTCTAACTTTCTTAATAAGCATGTCCTGCTGTAATCACCATGATATATTAAGCATAATCAGGTGTGCTAATGAGGTCGTAATTATAATAATTCACGCATTAATTAGCTAATATTTCTCTGTCAGCACATAATTTTAACCAGCCAACATAATGTGTAATGGTGGAACCAAAATCACACACACCTGTGCCAGGGAAAAATGGAAGGAGCACTGCCTTTGTGAAGCTTCAGTGCAATAAAAGATCCTGGTTATGGTCCATTCATCATATAATGATCATGGTGGCACACTTTCAAAAACAGATGCGTATTGACATAAAGTCATGTTAGAATTTACCAGTCTAAATTTACGGGGTATAGAATACAAGGAAATTCTCTGCTATATATTTTTAAAACATAAAATGTGCTTCATATTAATGTATGTTTAAACAGGATACTGAAGTATTTGGATAAATGTGATGTCAGTGTTCTAATCAGATGTTTCCAGTGTTTCCTGATGGTGGATAAACACTTAATTGCATATTTAAACAATGGGTGATACTCTATAGTTATATGATTACCATCCTTTACAATGGGGTGGTGTTCATGGTTTCGTGTTTATCCCACCCACATTGAACATAAATGATTGCTCTTTTCTACCCATTATGGTTTGATTGGTCTAACCACTGGCTCTGGGTGGGGTAGACTCCAAACTCATATCATGTTGCCTTACAAACAGATGGAATCTGGTATATTGTAATTAGTGCTGTCATGAGATTAAAAAAACTTTGAGATTAATTAATTATGATCTGTAATTAATTAATCTAATTAATCTAACCTTATAATTGCTGAGAAAACCCCTCATCTTGAGGTAATTTCTTTTAAATTCATTACATTATTGTGGTAGAACAAAAGTTTGATACATGTAGTTAAAAAAACTGGCTTAATGAAGTCATTCATTGTATTTAACAGACTTGAACAGATGCAATCCCAGCCATTTACATTCTGCTGTTTTTGTGACTAGTCCCAAGTGGCGCCTGCAACCTTCTGCTTCGAGCATGCGCAATTAATTAGCATTCTGGATGCAGTGGGGTAGATATCTTCTCTGAGTCCAACTGTATTACGGGTTAAAACAACACGTAATATGCGCATTATTTTTGATACTGATGGGTTGCCACACCAGTGGGCCTGGGCGGCCGGGTGGAGCTGCAGTGTGCGGTGCAGACTGGTTGCCTGCTGGGAGCTCTGACAGAAGAGCGCCCTGCTGCTCGGTGACAAGAGTAACAACGTTACGTGCTTCACCCAAAAGTTTCCAATAAGCCCATAAAAATTTGCTAGATTTGCCGTTAGTTGTTTTTTGTTTTGTTTTTTGTTTTTGAGAAAGAATCGCTAGAGGGGTCTAAAAACTCGCCAAATATAGCAAAGTTGGCAACATTGTCGGGGACTCACCGTTCCTCCTCACCTCGCCCTCCTCACCACGATGGAAGCCAGTCATCTTCTAATGAGTTTACAGCCAACCAGAGTCCACTTTAGGGTGTGGTTAACCACGACCAACTCAAGCACAAGAAGCCCAGTGCATAAAACGGGTTGTATTTAAAGGGAACTCGCATGCAGAAGCTGTAAAATTAAAGATTAAAAATTTGATTAATGCGATTAAAAAACAGCGCGGTAAATATGGCTGTAATTAAGCGCAATTAACGCAATAATTTGACACCCCTAATTGTAAAACACTGACTTTCTCCTAACTGGATCAAATTGGTGCAAATTAATATTTGTTTTGAAATAAATATTGTTGATACATCCATACTACAGAACATGTTTTAAACATACCTATTAAAAGTTAGCAGTTAACTAAAAGTTAAGGTTAGATATGGCTGGCATTGATGTAATATTATTTTCTTACAGTCCATATCTTTAGATTTGACCAGAAATGCAAGGCGATTACTCGACTATTTAAAATGGGTTTTAAACTTGAAAAAAAAAAACATCCGCAAAGACCTGACACAGCACCTTGGAGGTGTATCTTATTTAAGTCAATCCACATAAACGGCAACAACTGCTTACCAATGTTTTCTATAGTAGCTTTTTGGGAATCACCTTGCTGGTGCTAAAACACAATTTGTTTGTCTGAAACAGTTTGGTACTGGTTCCATTTTTCCTATCAAACCTACTGTGATCACTGAGATTGTGATATGGTACCTTGCACCAAAATGTTAGCAATAGCCATTTATTCCACAGATAAGTGACACACCAAACCCGGCCATCGGTGTGATGTCAAGGAAAAAGCTATTTCTCAGGTTTCTTTTTCCATTTCTCCCTGGTCCAGTTCTGATGCTCATTTTTGGCATTTTTAGTGAACAGTTGGTTGCATGGGCCCTCTGACTGATAAAAAAAAAGCTTTATTTAACCAGGAAAGTTCCATTGAGATAAAAAACCTCTTTTTCTAGGGGGTCCTGGCCAAAAGGCAGCAAAGCAGTTACAAATTACATACTTTTACATACACATCATGAAACACAGCTACAATGTAAAAAGGTTGACCCAAGTGCTCTCAATCTGGATTTAAAAGCGTTCAATGAAATAAGTTCAGTTAATTTCCAGTTTTTTTGCAACATGTTCCATATAGAAGGAGCAGAGTGAACAAATGCCCTTTTTCCCAGTTCTGTACGCGCAAATGGAACAGCAAGCAACAAATGATCATTTTGATCGCAGACAGTAAGAGCCAACAGTAATCCGTGTGATTAAGTTATAGATGTAGGAGGGCAGTAGACCAAGCAATGCCTTATAAATAAAAGTATACCAATGACCTAGCCTTCTGGAGGACAAAGAAGGCCATCCCACACGAAAATAAAGTTCACAATGATGGGGTCAAGGCCCTGCAGTTAGTAATGAACCTCAGAGAAACATGATATACAGTGTCAATCTTATGGAGACATTTAGCAGAGGCATTCATGTACAACAGGTCTCTATAGTCTAAACTAGATAATAAAATAATAAATATTGCATTAACAAGGCACATTTTTGCCTCAAAAGAAAAACAAAATTTATTTCGAAAGAAAAAGCCTAATTTGAGTTTACGTTTTTTCACAAGATTGTCTATATCAGGCTTGAAAGTCAGGGAGTCATCAAGTAAAATACCAAGGTTCTTGTAGGTGTGAACCACCTCTATGATATTTCCCTCAAGAGTGGACACTAAGGGGATAGTTTGAGGAACCTTCTTAGTGTTTGAAAACAACATTAGTTTGGTCTTTTAAGCGTTGAGGACGAGTTTTAGCTGCAGAAGTGTGTGCTGGACCACATCAAAAGCTCTCTGCAGAGATTCTACAGCTTTAGCAGGGTTCAATCCACAACAGTAAATTATTGTGTCATCAGTGTAGAAATGCATGTTAGCGTCAGATACATTTTGTCCTAATTCATTAATATACATGTTGAATAGGAGGGGTCCTAATATTGAACCCTGTGGCACCCCCTTGTGGACATTCAAAAATTCAGAACAGACCATCACATTTAATACACTGGGTCCTGTCACTCAAATAATTTGTGAACCAGGAAACAACATGATTAGACATTCCTAAATAAAGAAGCCTATGCCTTAGAATAGCATGATCCACACAGTCAAAAGCTTTTGACAGATCAATTAAAAGGGAAATGTACAATATTGCTTGTTATCAAGAGCAACAAGTATGCCATTTATCACTTTTGTAGCTGCCGTGATGGAACTGTGCTTTTTCCTGAAGCCGGATTGTAGTTTAGAGAGAAGTTCATTAGAGTACCAGAACTCTTTTAGTTGGTCACAAACAACAGATTCAATAACTTTTGACAAGACACAAATTTGATATTGGCCTGTAGTTAGTTAAAACAGTTGGATCACCTCATTTTAATAAAGGGGTGACAAAAGCAGACTTCCAAACGAGTGGAATTTCTTTGTTTTGAAATGAAAGATTAAAAAGAACCGTAAGAGGTTGTGCTACATAATTAGCTGCTATTTTCAAGAAGTAGGGCTCTGTCAAGTCTGGTCTGGGGGGTTTCCTGTGATCTAATGCTTTGAGAGCTTTATGCACTTCCTGCACAGTAAAATGAACAAAATTAAAAAGCTCTCCAGAAGAAATTAGAGGTTCTGTGCAGGGAGTCTAGGGCTGCATCTGCCGATTTCACCGAAATTCTGACGCTCTCCATCTTTGGTAATAAGCTGTGCACATTAAGATGAACAAATTTTAACCCGGGCATTGCTTTGAAATCACCTGTAGTATGGACACATTTCAGCTCAGGTTGCACATTTCCAGATATAAGTAAGAGTAGAACAATCATCATCAATCTTCATTTCACATTACATTTTGAAACAGTCATGTGTTTCAAATGTTGAAGCCAGGCATTGCTTTTCATTAAGTGAAAGTGCAATATTGTACAAATCAAGAAAACCTTGAAGTTTAGGTAAAACCCCAGGAGGTTGAAGTTGAAGACCAAAACCAAATGAGACATTGGTGGCTCAGGGTGCCCTGCTGCACTAGCTTTAGTCTCACTATAGTATCACTCAGGCTCTGCATATTATTAGCTGTACTCACCCAAGGAGCACTGCTTGGTCCCAAGTCCCAGACATTCAACACACATAAGGCTATGAGAAATGCCATCATCTTCATGTTGAAAAACACAAGCAGAAACAGTTATGCAATAGTTCATGAGTAGCACAGCCTTTTATTTTCCTGGCTCAAACATGTTAGCCCAGGCTCCAGGTGGAGGTGGATGTGGCAGGCTCCGGTCTGTTAGCCCAGGCTCCAGGTGGAGGTGGATGTGGCAGGCTCCGGTCTGTTAGCCTAGGCTCCGGGTGGAGGCGGATGTGGCAGGCTCCGGTCTGTTAACCCAGGGTCCGTGTGGAGGTGGATGTGGCAGGCTCCGGTCTGTTAGCCCAGGCTCCAGGTGGAGGTGGATGTGGCAGGCTCCGGTCTGTTAACCCAGGCTCCGGGTGGAGGTGGACGTGGCAGGCTCCGGTCTGTTAGCCCAGGTGGAGGTGGATGTGGACGTGGCAGGCTCCGGTCTGTTAGCCCAGGCTCCGGGTGGAGGTGGATGTGGCAGGCTCCGGTCTGTTAGCCCAGGCTCCGGGTGGAGGTGGATGTGGCAGGCTCTGTTCTGTTAGCCCAGGCTCCAGGTGGAGGTGGATGTGGCAGGCTCAGGCCAGGCTCTGAGTGGGTGTAGCAGGCTCAAGCATGTTAGCCCAGGTTTCAGGTGGAGGTGGAAGTAGCAGGCTCAGGCCTGTTAGCTCAGGCTCCGACTGGAGGTGGATGTAGCGGGCTCAGGCCAGGCTCTGGGTGGGTGTAGCAGGCTCAGGCTTGTTAGCCCAGGTTTCGGGTGGAGGTGGATGTAGCAGGCTCAGGTCTGTTAGCCCAGGCTCCAGGTGTAGCAGAGGCTAGGTTAAACTCGTTTTAAAGTCCACAATTCTCAGCTTGTGAAGAAATTTTCAATAAAAACATTCAACTGCCACTTTTGAAACAATAAAAAGCAGTAAAATCCATTAAAACAAATTAGTCCAGAGAGAGACACTGAGCAGACAGAGGAAATGCTGTCATCTTGGAATGAAGATCAAACACCAAGCAATCTGCTGCTATAGACCCCCCACACAACAAATTGTGACACTGTGTATTCCTCACACATTTTTTCAGAACCAACATCAACGTCTTCAGCAGTTTGAGCAACAGCAGCTCAACAGTTGGCCCTCTGGCCACTGGAGGCTGGTCAGAAAATGACTGGACAGAATACTGGAGGAAAAGGTCTATAATATCCAAAGACAAACTTTGAGAAAAGCCTGGAGAACTATTGATCAATCACTTTTAAAAGTGAACAAAAAAGTTGGGTTCCTTGGAAGCTATTTAATATGAAGCAATGGCGAATTAAATGTAAATCAAATATAACTGAAGTGAAATCCATGAGTGATGTATTGGTAACTGTGTCTATCTTCCACATAAAGTCTATCTTTTCTAATTAAAATACAAAACATTTGTCATTCAGTAAACAAACATGCTTTCAGGAGAGTACACTGAGTACAAAGGAAGCAAGAATCATGTGTGACATCTGATGTGCTCATTTGTCAGCAACGTCTCACATTCAGACACTAATCCTTGCAAGCTGGCCAGCGCAATGACAGCCCCAAAGTGTCGGCCAACACACGGACATGATTTGGTTTTCGTGTGGGCCTCGCCTTTGGGAGAAGCTCAACCGGAAAATCAATTTCTCATAATTACGAGAGAGAATTAATGTCCATAATTCACTGAGCAGAGCTATAAGACACAGACTGTGAAGGGCCTGATAAGCCTTTGGAGCGCTGTCGATTGAAAGTATTGATTAGGTGTTTACATACATTTCATAACTCCTCTGTTTTGTATAGTATGGATACCAGGGGGCTGGCAATAAACTCAAGGCCCTAAGAAAGGGAGAAAGGTGTAGTCGCTTGAGGTTTTCTCAATTTGTTTTCACCTGGGACAGAAAAATCCATGGTTCAAAAATGTAAATCCCGAAACATCAATATTGAGCTATGACTCAATCTCCTTGGAGCAGTAACCATAATCAGATTAGATTTTTCCAGTTACATTTTTTTAATCTCATCTCATTATGGAATCAAAGGTTTGCATTCAGAATGTCTGCAGCAAACACCAGTGCCATGTTTATTCATGTGAGCCCTGAGCCAAACCGAATGGGCCATCGATCACTCTTCAGACAGCAGTGTCTGTCTTCTCTGTCCTCTGTTTTTCCATGTTGCTCAACACCTCTTACCTCCACCAGAGAGCAGAGTGCGTTTACTGATGCGTGAAGCCACAAAGGGTCTTCACAGAAAACAAATGCTGCCACCCCCCACTCTAGTTGTTGCTGTCATGGCTCATCAAGTACTCATTGTTATTACTACCCATGTTACACTCAATAATAGACCAGACAAGGGTGCTAGTTTTGATTGGTAGCTAAGACACATTGTGCCAAGAACACCTGCTGGTTGATAATTGTGAAAACTTTGCAAGACAGATACAATCATGCTTTGTGCTGTGCTGCATGCTCACTGGCACGCGTGCAGTCAGTCACGGTTAGAAAGATGAACACGCACGCACATGAGCACGCAGTAATGGGCCAGTGTGTGGTTTAAATTCCCTTTGATGCTGTGGATACCCCCTGCAGTTCACCATATTACTCTGCACAGATCAAACAGGTTGTTCTTGAAAGAAAAAGGGACATGATGACAAGACCATGGCTTGCTATTGAGCTTGTCCTAATGCTGGGCTTTTTATCCAAATAAAAATAGCTTCCTCTCTTTTTTGCCCGCTCCTATTTAGTCTGTTTTTCTGCCTTACTTCTTTTCTTTTCTATGCCTTCTCTTCTCAAATCAAACCCTCCTTTTCCTCTTTCCTCCTGCTTTTCTTCTCTTGGATGGCTTGCATATGTTTCCCTCCCCCGCCCTGCACTTGTGTCCGATTTCCCTGCAAATCTTCCTTTTTATGCTCTGTACACGTCCGTGTTTTTCTTGCCATTTGTTTTGTTCTCACTAACTGACATCCCCTGCCAGTCTTTTTTTGAAACACCTAAAGCCGGTCGCAGCATGCCCCTCCATCATCGCTGGCCATCCAGACGAGATCAGCGTGAGTTGCAGTTCACAGATGATAATGACCTGGGCGAGCTGCTCCGTTAGTAGGGGGGCACTGGGCTCCCTCTCACCTACGATCCAGCGCATGTGTGCCTCTGCATGTCTATCTCAGCATATTTGAAAATATGCTTTTTACAAATTTCATCTGCAGAGAAGGAAATGTGTAACTGAAAAACAATATATTCTACCCTGGTGTTGATTTATGTGATTGAAGTGGAGATTTGCATGGTGATGTCTGTGCATGAACCCATTGGTATGGGCACCGTG
The DNA here is from genome assembly GCA_963556495.2 of Valencia hispanica. Lineage (NCBI taxonomy): Eukaryota > Metazoa > Chordata > Actinopteri > Cyprinodontiformes > Valenciidae > Valencia > Valencia hispanica. Next base: position 26,207,662 of record OY747701.1, on the reverse strand, counting down.
ACATGATCTTGAGTGTGATCTGTGTTCAGCGCATCCCAATCAGCCCCTCCCATCCTACAGTTCCTCAGCTGCCTCCAAAGCCCCTGTAACCTTTCTCCTGCACATCCATCTGTCAATCATGCTCATTGCAGCATAGCAACATGGGGACACTGAGTTCAGCATCTACCAAACTCTCTCAGTTTAAACAAGAACAAACCAACATCCTTTTCCTGTTATTTCTGAGCTGAACCTTCACAGAGATATTAATAATCACAGCAAACGCTTCAGATAAGACCTAGTGACTGAAAAAAAAGTTTAGAAAAACAACACACAGAGACCTCATATCGCTCTACTTGCTAACCATTTTCCCACCATACTTGCACAGTGCACTAAAAGAATAGGTTCAAGCCAAATGTTCTCTATATTTGACTTCCGAGAATACAGGCTCTTTTGTACCTTTTAAAGTGGCCTCTAGGTCTTTCAAAATTCCCCCTTGAACTTTTATTCCTTTTACCTCATTTTCTGTCCCATCCTTGTACTTTCTTATAGAAATACACAAAATAAGAAGTAGAGGAAAACATGTGAAGTCTATTTCTAAAAACTATGAGCAGCAAATGAACAGCATTTAAAATTCATGAGTTCAAAAAACAGGAGAGTGGCCAAAGACTGGGGCCCTCATTTATCATACGTTTGTAGAAACTGTTTTATATTCTATCCTACGAATTAAGTTTAGAATGTTTGTACGAACAGTCAAAATCCGGATTTATCAAAAATGCGGTGGCCACTCATAGCATGTTTCTCCGCAATGATCTGTTGAAAAATCCCACATGTGCGTACCTAGGTGCTTGTGGCTGTTCACACTCATCTGTACACACCCAAGAAACACCCCCAATTAACCATATTTGATCACACCACATCCTCTGACACATGCATTAATCCTTGCATTCCTTCCAAAAATGATGGCCAAGAGAGAGAAAAAAGGATTTTCAGTAACACCAAAATCAAGGTGAAACATAAGTGGGACAAAAAAAAGAGTAATGACAAACAGGGTTTTAAAAAATGGTCATAGTTAACGCAAATTCATTTTAACACCGATAGTTTTTGCCCTCTGTTATCAGCGGTTCCGCCCGCAGCCGTTGGGTCAAACTTGAAATGCGGTGGCATTTACATCCCCAGCCTAAATCAAGCTATATTTCTGTAAATATAGTGATTTTTTTCCCAATATTTCCAATATTTCATTTGCAAAAGTTTCCTATAAAAAAAAACAACACTTTTTTGTTATTTAAAAAAAACAAAAACTTATATTTAAAAAAAATAATCATTTAAAAATACTGACAAAAGTTTTTTGTTTTGTTTTGTTTTAATTGTTTAAAATGTTGGTTTAACGGTATTGTGGAGGATCTTTTTCGGGTGGATTACCTAGACTACTGGTCCTCCTAGCTGTCAATCATTCTGGTGATATTTGTATGCAAGGCCGTCTTACGTGCTCGTCCATGGATAGTTTTCACTTCCTGCGCACGCTACGCCATCATCCATTCATTCTACCTCACAGTCTTTAGAAAATGGCTGAGAGTCGCAAGAGAAAAGGTGTCTTTGAAGTGTATGAGAACAAGAGAAAGGCCTCAGAAGAGAGAAACAAGACCAGAGTGTTTTTAGGAGATTCTTTCCAACGATGGGGTGCGCTGAAAGCCAAGGTTGGGTTCCCCACTGATGCCTCCGTTGCCAAGTTTCTACTAAAGCTAAAGTTCGGCATGCTATGTGGGGAAATGCATTTCAGACTACTACTAGAAGTAGTTATCTACGTCTATATTGTAACTTTCCCGGGAAGATTCGTTTGATTCTGAGTTGGTAATCATCCTAGTGGTTACAGTGAGCGTGTCCTGAGATGCTGACAGCAACTTGTAACTAGAGCACGCATGAGGATAACTGGGCGTTTCCTCTCATGAGCAAGTAGAGTGGTTTTTTTTTCAAAAGGTGGAGAGGGCTGTTCTTTCCTGAAATTCAGAAAAATCCTCCACAATCCCTTTAATATTTGTCCCTGGGTTCAATGTCCACGGTGTTAACCTAGGGGACTGTCCCTTTAAGTAAGCTCCACCCACTTCTCCTTGACTCAACCTTCTGATATGATGTCACACCAGTGGAGGAAAATTCGATTGTGGTAAGGGTTCTCACTTTTTTTGTGTTAAAATATTTGCTTTTTGCTGTTTTATGAAATAGATTTGGTCAATGTTATAGTGTCCACTTTTTAGACCCTATTTTCTTGATCAAAACGATCAATTTCAATCATTTTACAAGGTTCTTGCGTAAAAATATATATTCCTCATACACATCATAATCTTGTTAGAGACAATGCAAGCTAGAGTAATAGCTATTTTATTGTAAAACGTCCACCATGTTAACCTTATTTGGATAACAAAGTGGACACCCATTTAACATAGTGGACATATAATATCAATGGATGGATGAAGGGATTGATTGACTGATTAACAATCTGATGATTTAAAAATGTTTGTAATTTATAATGTAGCTCTCAACAAGTGCTCTCTCCAACTTGAAGTCTCTATTTGCAATTATTTGATGAAACATTACAAAAGTTAAAAGAAATTAATACAAGTTCACAAAGATTTGTATACTGTTATGTAGCGCTAGATATATTATATATATATATATATATATATATATATATATATATATATATATAAAACATATATAACATATAAGACCAGTACTTCAATGATACCTGGTTCACAATATTGGTACCTGAACAATACTTTATTTTCTTTACTAAATTGTTTTTACATCTGAAACAACCAATGTTCCATACTGGTATCATTTAACAGTAACCAGCCCTACTGCGATGTCCTTTCCATATCTGGTTAGGGAGAAGGACATAAACTTAATCAAAAATGTAGTTTTAAAAGCTTGTATACAATTTAAACACTTAAAATATATTTTGAAAATAAAATTCAAAAATGTACAATTCAATCAAAATAGTACAAAACGTTTAATTAAAATACACAAAGTATATTAAATTCATATTTAAAATAGCTTAAGCATTAAGCATTAAGCTTAAGCTTTTTGTTTCAATATAAGCCTGCTACGGACGTGGAACCTTGTTAGGATGAGTGTAAGCGCCTGTTATGATGCTACCGTTTTCTACAGTGTGGCTGTAGCTAGCAACAATTACCAATAAATAGGAGTACTCCTTATTAGGAGTAAATATGCCTCCTTTGTGAATTGTCCATAGTTAAAAGGGTAAGCCTTCTCTACTCTAAGTTCAGGTTGGTCATGATGGTGGTACTTTGAGAGCTCAACATTTTCTCAGGTGGTACATACTGTAAAAGGTTTGAGAAACACTGGTGTAAACCATATAAAGTATTCAAGGATAAGAGCCTCATGCCAGCTGTGAAGCATAGAGCTGGAAGTGTCATGTTTTGCTAAAGCAAGAACCTGGCCAGCTCAACGCTACAGAATCAACCACAAATTATACTGTGTTTCATAGGGCACTTGAGGAAAATGTGTGACCATCAGAAGTTTTTTGCTGAATAAAAAAATACACATACACCTTTTTTCTCTATGTTTGAAGTTAAATCAGACCAAACCTTTATTTATCAATGTCTTCCAAATCAGAAGTTTAGATACATTTCGTTGATATTTGGTAGTCTTGCCTTTGAGCTGTATGACTTGAGTCAAACATTTTTCACTTCTTCCACGAGCTAACACAAGCTGGAATCCTGGCCTATTCCTGCTGACAGAACCGATCTAACTGAGTTAGGTTTGTAGGCTGTCTCACTGCACACACCTTTTTCAAATCACAAATTCTCTTTCAGTCTAAGAAGAGGTCTTTGTGATGGCCACACCAAAAAACAGACTTTGTAGCTACTCTGTAACCACTTTGGCTGCATGCTTAGGGTCATTGCCCATTTGGAAGACCAATTTGTTCCCGAGCATTAACTTCCATGCTGATGTCTTTAAGTGTCCCTTTAATATTTCCACACTGTTTTTTCACTAAGATTTCAGCTATTTTATGAAGTGCACCAGTTCCTCCTACAGAAATAGTCTCACAGCATGATGGTGCCACCTCCATACTTCACAGCTAGGATGGTTCCCGGGCTTACAATCGTCCTTCTTTTTCCTCCAAATATAATAATAGTCATTATGGTTGAACTGTTCTATTTTAGTTTTAGTTTCTTTGTTACTGTGTGCATTTTCAGACTACAATCTAACTTTTTTATGTTTCTTTTAGAGAACCTACTTCTTCCTTGCTGTGTGGCCTTTCACCCTAATGACACTGTCTTACTAGCTTCAGCCAGCGTCTTCACAAGGTCGTTTGCTTTTGTTCTGGGGTCGATTTGCACATTTCGAACCAAAACAAGTTCATCATAGAGCCCTCCTTCCTGAGCCGTATGATGGTTGGACATACCCATCATGTTTATATTTGCGTATAATTGCTTCAACATATGAATGCTGAATGAACATATGAATGAACATATGTCAAACAATTTGTTTGAACATATGAATGATTCCTTGGGAATGATTTTTTTTCCCAAGGAGGATTCAGACTTATGCAGCTCCACAATTCTCTTTCTGATATTTTGGCTCATTTCTTTGGACTTTTCCATCGTATCAAACAAATAAGCAGTGTGTTCCAGGTGAGGCTTTAAAGTACATCCACAGATCTGCCTCCAGTTAACTCAAATGTATCAGTTAACCAGTCAGAAGTGTCCAAAGCCATGACATCATCATCTGCGGTTTCCCTCATTATTTAAAGAGATAGTAATCATCCTGTATGGAAACTTCAGATTTTGAAGACATAAATAAATACATCTCTGACATGTTCTCTCTTTGATTATTGTGGTATTTAGTGAATAGAAATTATTTTGGTAATTTTAACTGACTTAAAACAAGAGAGGTTTGGTCTAATTTAACTTCAGACAGAAAAAAAAGATGACCTTGTCTTTTTATTTGGCATATGCAAACTTCCGGTTTCAGCTGTATATGTCAGATTTTAAGATAACAGCTTTTCAAAGGTTGGTCAAATTTGATATCTTTGGCAGAGTAATGTGAAGTGTCTTTGAAAGGGTGCAGTTAAAGGAGCTCAAGGTCTAATTTAAAACTAACAACTTACCAGAAATAAAATATAAAGACATGATGGAGGACCTATTGACATATTTATTTCAATAGGCCAGATCTGGAAGACTGTTCAGAGAACCAAATTTTCCCCATAGTTGAAGGTCACACCTGCCTCAGGCGTACAGGAGGTGAAGACCAAACATTATGACCTCACTTTTAAAAATTCTGTATATTTATAGTCCCCAGCCACTTTAATAGGTAAACTTGTTTAATTGCTTGTTCAGGCATTTTGATAAATAGAAATGATCAAGATGGTTTAAACAGACCATCAGAATGTGGGAGTAAGATGATTTAAGTAACTTTGAATGTTGGCTGTTGGTGATAGACGGACTGGTAAAACATTATAAATAAGTCACGACAGCAGCTCATGCTTGGTTTTTGCTTTATTCTTTACACAAACCTTATTGCAGTGTTTATGAGTGGGCTCCGTGCAGCGAAGAGAAACATATTGTACAATGAGGTGAGATGAAAAAACAGCACTGGTATTTATGTCTCATGTTTTACGCAAGCGGTAATGTTTTTCATTCCCACAATCAAAGGACTGTGTTGTGTGATGCCAGTAGCTCCGGCCTAACCCTTGCTTTGCACTGGATGCGTAAGCGGCGCGTAACATGTGCGAAGCGTAATACGCAGTTGATAGCCAGCATTATAATCAATGGGACTGTTTCCACTGGGTGCGAAGCAGCGCGAATCTGACTCGTCTCAGAAGTGTGGTGTTGCGGCCCTCTCCTAAATTTACGTTGCACTGTTGCAGGTCTATTTCTTTACGCTCTACGCTTCTAAAACGCGTACATTTCAGCAGTTTAGACAGGAAATCAGGAACAGAAGCAATGTAAATTAGCCCGATATTTCAAAATAAAAGACATGTGCAGATATCCGTCTGCTTAATAACGGAAAAAACAAAACAAAACATTACTGTGACACCAGGACTCAGCTGGATGGTGAGTTTATGCTACTTAATAACATAGAATTACATTTCCTCCCTGCATACTACAATAACATTGTGCAATTGCAATTCTCCTGTGATTCCATGATCTTGCGGAAGCAGCTTTTACGCGTCTAAAACGCACCCGATGGGAAGCGCTGCTGAATTCGCGAATAAAATACTTCTATTACGTTACGCCCCGCTTACTCATACGGTGGAAAGAAGGGGAATCAGGACCATGGTCCAATGGACCTACAACTGTAGGGGGGGCATTAATGGACTGGTTCGGGCCTGTTGTATGGGTCGCTTTTACAATGAAAACAGACAAAATAGCAAACCGTTCCGCACCGTTCTGCTCAGTGGAAACAAGGTTTTAGCTGGTACACTAGGGCCCCTAGATCAGCATTATTTAAATGCCACAGCATACCCAAGTGTGGTTGCTGCCCATATCTATTGCTTTATGACCACTGTGTACCCGTCTTTAGATGGCTACTTCCAGAAGAATAGTGCACCATGTCAAAACAGCATACCATGTAAACTGGGTTATTGACTTTGACGTCGAGTTCACTTGTGGCCTCCACAGTCACCACATCTCAATCTAACAGAGCACCAGATTGGTATTATAGATGTACTTCTGATAAATCTGCTGCAATTACATAATGGTATCAAGTCAACAAAGACTAAAATCTCTAAAGAACGGTTTCTGACATCTGCTAAAAACAATTAAAGCAGTTCTAAAGACAAAAGTGAATCCAACATTGTACTTCATAAACTAGCTGATGAAGTTATATGATATATAAAACAAGGCACCCCCCCAACATGTATAGAACCATTGAATTTAAAGAGGTTTGTTGTTTTTTTCTTGTCACTGTAGTGAGCATTTGAGTTCACCTTTTAATACAAAAAGGAAACATTTTTAGCCCAAAATACCAGGATGTTTCAGGAATCCCTCTGAGGGTGTTTCTGTTAAAAGCTTGTTCCCCTACTCCTCCTGTTTAGTGTGTTCTTCTTCATTTAATGGTATCTCTGAGCCTCAGAGGTGGTGCTAGCTGGTGCATCTCACAACTGAGAGATTGGGGAGTCTGCTGTTTGACAATTTCTGTAACTACTTGACATCGGACATTTGAAAAGCAATGACAATGTTTCCAGAGGTGAAAAAATCCCTTGTGTGTTTGATTCTTGTCATCTGAAGCAGTTTTAGTATCCACCCTCAACTTTTCACTTTAGGGACGCTCCACTGAGAACAACATCATGAGTTTCTTTTTAGAAGACACCCCTAGGAAATCTGTGTCCACATTCCAACAAGCCATTGTGGAGTGACGTACAAGACCAGAAAGAGCAGAAGGATGCACATTTCAGAACAGAAATTAAAAGTTTAATGTTTTCGGAGAAAACTGTAGGACTGGTTAATTTAGAGCAGAAATCTTTAATGAAACAAGATTTCATGTAGTGGCATAGACTAAACCATTTTAAAAGGTAGCAGGACTTTTAATGTCAGTTTCTAAATGTATAACATATCATTACATTCAATTGTACTCAATTCAGTTTTTGATTGAATGCATTTGAATTTAAGCAGTCCTTTGTAGCATAAGCTTATAAAATTACTCTGACATCTTTATTGCAGCTCCCATCCAGTTTCTAGACTCGTAAAATTTATAGTTTCAAACAGGCCTTTTTCAATTTCAGTCTTTCAATGATAGATCACGTTCTCTCTGTAAAACTGCAACAGTTCAGAGGGAGTCCAACTGGTTTCACAAGTAATTGTGATTTATCCAAACGTCTTAAAAATTAAAACAATGCATAACTCAAGTTTTTAGGATAATGAATAGTGTTTATTAGTTTAAACTAGAGCATTGCACCATCTTGCATCATGTATGGTACTACATGGGGGATAAATTTCATGCAATACACTGAAATAATAAATGATGTTGTTTGGAGACAGGAGTGTGTGTTGTTGGCACACCTCCGATGCCCATGCAGCAAATGATGACAAAGTCATTAATTAGTAGGTTTACAGGGTTCCCTTTTATGTTACTGTTTTGAATCAATTCACTGAAGAAAGGGTAGGCTCCTTCCTCACAAGCAACCACTTCTATCTTGCAAGAGAGCCTTGTGCAGAGATCAGACTGCAATCAATTAACTCTCTGTGTCATTACAGGATTAGTTCTATCCACAGCATGGTCACAAACACTTGGAAGAGTGCCCAATAATGGGCAGGTAATAGAGCAGTTGCTGGATACTTTCAAGGAGGATTAGTGATCCATGTCCCATATTAAGTTATACACTGGGGAATGCTAACAAGAATGTCAACAGAGTGTACTGTAAGATAATAATTGACAAAAATGGTTTCAGAAGTCTACATGGACACACTAAGTGTAGAGATGTTTTTTTATTTAGATTTGGGTCCGAAATCTTATACACTACCAATACCAAGATGGTAAATACCACACTAAGCATAAAACTGTTCTTATGCACAAACTACGCACAGCTCTGTGCGTAAGTAAGGTTGATAAATGAGAACCTGGCCTTTATGGAAGATTGATTTGTTAAAAGGAAGTCAAAAGTCATGTAGGGAATCCAGCAAGTATGGGGAAGAATTGAATCTCCTCAAATGAAATCAAAACGAAACTTTGTATGACAGAAAACTAATACTGCATGACAAAACACCATCCCCATAGTGGCTCATGGCATAGTTTGAGACTCAGGGTGGAGGTTCACACTCAAACAATAGCAAAACACACAGCTTGAACTGTAAAGGAATGGTTGTATTCACTTGAGTGGCCCGGTCAAAGTCTAGATATGAATACAGTTGGGAAGTTATGGCAAGTCTTAAAAATTCTCCATCCACTCTATGAGCTTGAGGTACTTTGCAAAGAAGAACTGTAAAACAAAATGAAACAAAAACAACAATCTCTATGTCATGAAGTCTTTAAGTTTCCTGACCCACACACTGAACACATCTCATAGACCAAAGCAGATTTTAAAAGCTTTATCGTAAAGGGTAGTTTGGTGGATGATAACAGGAACCGGAAATCTTCACTGGGAAGAACCAGAAACGACAGCACTAGGGAGATAAATCCAGAGGTGAGTTTTGGTATATAGCTGGAGAAAAATTGTTGATTGAGAGATGATCTTAGGGTTAATATGAAACCAGAGAGGGGAGAGGACATCCCGGAATGTCTGTGTGGTTTGATCCAGGGGAATTAGTCAGAGATAGCGATGGAGGGTGCACGGGCAGAGGCTACAGGTGATCACTGGGGTGGAGGAGCTTCAGGCTGGTCAGACGTGGTGGTTGAAACCTGTTTCTCAAATGAGAATGCAGGCGGTCACGGAGGATCTGAAGTTTGAACCAGAATTAGAATTCAGTTCAGTTTATTTATATAGCGTCGATTCACAACAGATGTCATCTCAAGACACTTTACAAAAAAGTCATTTCAATACAAACATTCCAATCAATTTAAAGTTTTAGCTAGTTTTCTATGTAAGGAATTCCAGCAGATTGCATCGAGTCATTGACTGGCAGTTGCGCCCCATTGATGCAGACTCCAACCACAGGAATCCCTTATACTGAGCAAGCATGTAGCGACTGGAGAGGAAAAACTCCCCTCTAAAAGGAAGAAACCTCCAGCAGAACCTGGCTCAGTACAAGCGGCCATCTGCAACGACTGTCTGGGGATTCAAGAAGAGAGAGCAGAAACTCAAAAAGACTGATGTAAGAGTACTTTTTATATTAAAGAAAGAAAAAGTTGATAACAGTACACGGGGGGGTGCTCTGTTACTGGGATGCCCCCCTCTCCAACAGGGCATTGCAGCTAAGCAGGATACCCGACCAGGTGTAGCTGCTATAGAGACAAAAACACTGAGAGAAAACAAAGTTAACAGTCGAAATAACAGCATATAATGCAACTGGAAGCTGGTTCCACAGGAGAGGAACCTGATAACTAAAATATCTGCCTCCCATTCTACCTTTCGAAATCCTAGGAACCACCAGTAAACCAGCAGTCTGAGAGCGAAGTTCTCTGTTAGGAAAATATGGAACAGTCAGATCTCTGATGTATGATGGAGTTGATTATTAAGGGCTTTATATGTCAGGAGGATCTTAAATTCTATTCCGGATTCAACAGGAAGCCAAGGAAGGGAGGCTAAAACAGGAGAAATGTGATCTCTCTTTTTGATATTCATCAGAACTCTTGCTGCTGCATTTTGGATCAACTGAAGACTTTTAATGACATTTTGTGAGCTTCCTGATAGTAAAGAATTACAGTAGTCCAGCCTTGAGCTAACAAATGCATGGACTAGTTTCTCAGCATCACTCCTGGACAAGTGTTTCTAATTTTAGCAATATTCCTGACGTGATAGAAGGAAACCTGTTTAATATGGGATTTGAATGTCATGTCTTGGTCAAAAATAAGCCAGAGGTTCTTTACATTATTACTGGAGTCCAATTTATTACCTTCCAGATGAACTGATTGACTAAGCAGTCTCTCTTTTAGAGCTTCTGGTCCAAAGACGACGATTTCTGTCTTGTCAGAATTTAAGAGAAAAAAGTTTAGCATCATCCATATTTTTATGTCTTCCAGACGTGCCTGTAAACTACCTGACTTACTGGATTCATCAGGATTTATGGATAAATATAGTTGTGTATCATCAGCATAACTGTGGAAATGTATCCCATGCTGTCTAATGATTTTACCAATTGGAAGCATATATATAGTAAAAACAATGTGGTACTCCACAAGTAATCCTTGAATATAAAGAAGATCGATCAGTTACATGAACAAACTGGAATCTGTAGGACAAATATGATTTATACCAGCCTAGTGCTATTCCTTTGATCCCTGCAACATCTTCAAGCACTTCTAAGAGAATATTATGATCAACTGTGTCAAAAGCAGCACTGAGATCTAACAAGACCAGAACAATCTCAAGTCCATTATCTAAAGCCAAGAGAATATCATTAGTAACCTTCACCAGTGATGTTTCAGTGCTATGATGAGCTCTATAACCTGACTGAATTTCTTCAAACAGGTCACACCAAAATCCTCAAAATTGTTTGCTCCTGCTGAACAAATCTTCTGAGAAACATGCTAAACCTGGCTTTTCATTGCATTTTGAAAAATAGCAGAGGTTAGCTGGCATGAGATGATCTAAACGAAAAAATCAGGAACCAGGTTTCTACTCTAGAATTTGTTTGCATCATGTCCAGGTACAACTTTTACAAACTGAAAACAGGGGATCGGATGGAGAGAGAAAGAGCTGCGATGATTAACTGGACGGTGTGGCTGGACTGCAGAAACAGGTAGGTGTTAAGAGTTAATCTTGAGCTGTTTTTTTCTGAATGATTTAGAAAAGAGGGAATGGAGGATCTTACTTGAGACTGAACGTCAGGGCCCTTGGAGGAGGTAAGTAGAAAACTGCACCAAGGTCGGCTGGGGACAGGTGGCTGGCATGGTGATGATCTGGTGTCTCCTAACTGCAGGTGGTAGATTGTTGGACAGGCAGGAGACCGGCGGGAGCGCCTTTGGTGGTGACTCTGGTAGGTGTTCCCAAGGAGGAGCGGCGTGGAGGCTGACCAGAAAAAACCCAGGGCAAGGACAGAGTATGAAGACCAGCGATTGTGGATGAAAGAAGTGGAAGGAATAATCCAGAACTGGAATCTACGAGGAGGACAAAAAGGGTACGTTTTTTCCTTTAGGTAGTGATGGGCAAATGATACACAGGCTTTAGAGCTTGTGTCGCTCTTCCTGAAGTGGAGGGATTTGAAACGCTGTGTCAGAGCTTATATCAAAACACCAGTGTCACGTGACCAATGTTTTTCAACGCTTCAAACGTTATCGCTGTTTTGCTTCGGGTTTCCTTGCTTCAAGATGTTTCGAAGCTTTACATTGCCTCATAGTCTTTCAGTGTGTGTCATTGGCTCATGGCATTTCAATGCATTCTGAGACAATGACAGCTTAACTGGTTTGACAGATTTGAGTGGTTTGGTGCCATACCAGCTATATAAGATGCATTATTATGCTTCAAAATTGGGTTGTGAGGAGACAGAGATTTGGACAGTGAGTGTATTTGGGCAAGTTTCACGGCCAGAAGAGGAGCCAACTGAAGCCTGCGACAGTAGAAAAAATTATATTTCTCAATAAAAACCTTTGAAGACAAATAACTTGTCTGCTTCTGTAAATAATCATTCCAAATCAACCAAACAAGTCCCCAAATGACAAAGCATTATCTTTAAAGGTTTTCCTTAAAAACACTTCACACACAAAAAAACAATGTTTCTGAATTCAAACACCATCATTTGTAAAGTAGAAAGGATCTCTAATCCTGTTAGGGACTTTTAGTACAGTTTTTAAATAAAGCTGAAAGATTTAAATGAACTCTTAACCAATATTTAATCTTTAATATAATTTGCATTTATTCTTTGGGTTAATCTGGAATGTGTTTTAGAGTATGGGGGAGAGCATCTGCATATTTTATTGTTATGACAATAATCTTTATTTGGTATGAATGATCAAATTCTTGTCTTGAAGGTTTGAATCTTTTTAGGCACAATTGGTAGGAAAGCCTCAATGCTTCATGAGGCTTCACTTGCCCACCACTAGGTTAAACTTCAGGCTAGGAAGCAGTTAACGGGAGTTTGGCCTGGTTACCACGCTAGGGAGCAAGAGCCATCTGGCCTCCAGAAACCGTCCCTCTTTTGAACAGCAGAGCTGATGAGGCTGATGGGACACACCTGGTCCAGCACTTGCCAGTCACATTCTGCAGAGAGAGGTAAGGAGACACAGGCACACCCCTACACTAAATATTAACAAATGTTTGCTAATGTCAATTTTTGTTTGAATGAGATTACAGTTACTTTTAAAACAAACTGATCCAATGTTAGTCCTACTTAACAGGGCAGAATCTGTTTTGAGAACACATGTTCACATTTAACCCTCGTTAAAAAGAAGAGACTTTAGGTCAAAACTTTCTAAAAAACCTCTGACCATCCATCAACTTGTTTTTAATCTCTAAAGGCTTTACTTTTAGATATCTACCCTGGTTAATTCCTAATTTTATTAATTATATAGTGCTGTTTTCTGGATAAGTGATATTGGCCTATTCCTCCAATTTCAAAAACTTCAGGGCTTTTAGATAAAAGTTACAGAAGAATTATGGACACAGATTGTACAGGTATTTAACAGCAAAACCCTAAATTAGTGTCTCGCATTGCTTTTTAAATGTTAAGAATATCTAGAAAGCTCCACAAAAATATATTTTGGCTCTATTTCAGCCTTTGCCCAAGAAAAACACTACATGTGCTAAATCTACCTGTGACTGCCGCTGCCGCCTTCTACCCAGCTGTCCAACATGGCAGGCAGCATTTGAAATGGAAGCACAGATACAAAATATAATTTCTGTAGGTTGCACCCTTAACAAATTTTAGATTACTTTAATACCCTCACTGGGATGTGCCCCCTTTCTTGCTGCTAAGAATAGAGAGACTAGCTAACTTGGTTTGTGTGGAAATGAGCAGCATCTTATCCTCCCCAGAATCTCAGATGATTTCCTGTCATTTTGATCTGAGGTGGTTTTTATAGCGCACTTTCAACAATACACCAATTCAAGGTGCTTTACACGATTAGACAAAAGAGTAGAAATAGCATAAAACATATGACACATTAAAGACCCCCCCCCCCCCCGATCATCTTTGAGCTATTTTAAAGGGTTCTCAGTGGTCTTTAAATTATGATTATGCAGTTTTTAGCCAAAATCACAAAACCTGTGCCGTTTTGTAGGACATAGCTTCAGAAGAGTGGCAGTAGCTCATTAGCAATTCACCTCTGTGTTGTGTGCGGAACTGTTGGCGTGGAGGACCCCTCCCTCTCTTGATGGAAGGTACAGCACCCGACTTCAAAAGTAGTTTACTAGCAAAGCCCATTTTTCCCCCTGCCAGTTGGTGAAACAGTCTTCTCTGAAATTTTGACTGCAAACTTATGTGCCGTTTTTAATCTTGCTGTGACCAAGAAACTTAAACCATTTCTCTCACTGAAGATGGGTTTGGTAAAGTATGAAAGCTAATGATATTGTTCTTAGCATTGCAACCCGCTACAGCACACAGGTGTTGATCCGCCATCGTCTTCTCTACTCCTCAGAATCTGAGCGGGCGAAGCAGGAGCTTGTAGCCCGCCCAGTCCGGTTGCTACATCACAAACGCAGTCTGTTTTAGACGGCCTTTTAGCGTCGGCTACTGATTCACAGCGATTTGAAAGCAGAAATGCAATTTTGAGCTTAACCTTCTTAAGATTCAATTTCAAAAATACTTTGATCCCAGAGGGAAATTAAGTGTTGGTATAGCTCATATAATTAATTCTTTAAGGAGTTGTTGTAGATGATGATGGCTGTGGGCAGGAAGAATTTCCTGTAGCGGTCTGTATTGCAGCGAAACTGAATAAGCCTCCGACTTAAGACGCTCTGTTGTTGTATGACAGTCTCATGAAGAGGATGCTCAGGGTTGTCCATAATTTTTTTGATTTTATGAAGAATCCTCCTTTGCATTATCATCTCCAGATTTTCCACAGTTGTCCCAAGAACAGAACCAGCCTTCATCAGGTTGTTTAGCCTTTTTAAATCCCTGGCTCTGATGCTGCTACCCCAACAGATGACCGCTGAAGAGATTACACTCTCCACAACAGACTTGTAGAAGATCTGACGGATCTTCCTGCAAACCTTGAAGGACCTAAGCTTCCTCAAGAAGTACAGTCTGCTCTGTCCCTTCTTGTAGACAGCTTCACTGTTCAGTCTCCAGTCCAGTCCACTCCAGTCTGTTGTCAAGGTGAACTCCGAGGTATTTATACCCCTCAAGATATGTCCTCTGGCATCAGAAGAATGTCATAAGAACATGTTAACATCCCGAAAAACATGATTTCAATTGGAGTGGGTCTTTAAAACATTACTCAAAGGCAGCTCTAAACAGATGAGTTTTTAGCCTTGATTTTAAACGGCTCAGTGTTTCAGCAGCTTTGCAGTCATCTGGAAGTTAGTTCCAGATAAGGGGAGCATAGAAGCTGAAAACTGCTTCCCCATGTTTGGCTCAAATTCTAGGGAAGCTGATTAGACTAGAGTTGGAAGACCTGAGTGGTCTGGGGGGGTTGGTATAGTGACAACAGTTCTTCAACATACTTGGGTGCTAAACCATTCAATGATTTGTAGTGGTCAGGGAGCCCTAAGCAGTTGCTCAGCCTGCTTATAGTTTGGGCTGGGGCAGCCCTGCTCAGAAGTTCACAGGGACGAGCTGCGCTGGCCTGATTACCACTCTGTGAAGTCTAATCATCTGGCATCTACTGCAGGAGTCAGGTCTTCTTTTAAAGCTCCTCCTTAATTGCTGCTGATGAGATGCAGCTGGCCCTGCCTGCCTGTCACACCCTGAAGAGGAAAAGGTAAGCCTGCACATACACAATCTACACACATAACCTCACACTGCATATCTGTATAGGAATGTGTGCACATCTGAGAGAGTGAATTAGTGAATCTGGTTTGAGTATAAATCGTTTTGAATGGTTTAGTATTACTAGAAAAACCATCCATTTACTGTTGTAGAGTAATGCTCTACATAAAACAATCTTAAATAAAAAAAAAACACATTTTCAGCTTTACCCCTAAACAGAACGTCTACAAAGCTGAAACTTGGACATATTTTGGTGGTTCAATAAAGCCAAGATCCCAAGTCTACATTATCCAGGGATGTGAAATGGATAAAGCAGATCAATAATGAATATAGTGAAAGTGTCTAATCTCTGCAAGCATACCAAGTAAATTTAATGGAATCTATGGATCCAATAATTATATTTTTCCTGTGATGCTACCAGCAACACATGAAAGTACTGTCTGCTGCATGCACCAACCAAATTTAAGTTGGTTGAGCTGAATATTTAGAATATGTACAACCAAAAAGACACATTCAAATCTATGTAAATTATTTATTTCTGTTAAAATCTGCGCAAGACAAAGACATTAATCAATTAATCAATCAATCAATCAAACTACATTTATAAAGCACCTTTCATACAAAAAATGCAGCTCAAAGTGCTTTACATATTAAAATGACCCCACATAACCCACATTCCCATCCCTTCCCCACAATTAAAAAAACGAAATGATAGTTATTACCTCTTCCCAAACCCATTTCCAAAACACACACAGACACACACTGGCACACATCCACACACACACATCCACATCCACACACAGACATCTTTCCAAAACGCATAAGATCATTGGTAGACACTGGGCTGAGCTCAGATGGGTCAGGTACGTAAGGAAAACCTTACATAATGAGCACCTTATATGTATATCTTTAAGTCTTATTAAAAAAACCCATAAAATATTATATTTATTGATCTGCATCCCTCTAACATGTCAAAACCAACAAGAAAGTATTGCAATATTTCCATCAAACTCAGTCATGTGGCTTGTGACAGTTGCATTTAACCCAAAGGAGCTTTAGTACAGTCAGACATGGCTTTTAAAACTTTCCTTTGTAACTTTTTAATAATCCATGATGGATCAGGATGTGACTCATACCCTCTCCACCATCTGTATAGGTTAAACTCACTGGGGTGAAATAACAGAAAAATAAAAAAAAATGTCAGGGACAGCAGTGAACGTTTATAAGAAATAGACTCATTGACATGCACTGTCACTCTGCACTGTCATAGACAGACAGATACAAGTCAGCGAACAGATACCTTCATAAAAACTAAAAAGCAGCTTTTAAAGATTGCCCGTTGAGAATATTTGTCCTACTCCGTCTCTGAGTTTAAATAAGCCCATTGCTCTCAATAGTTCATCATTATCCAGCCTGCTGATGCTTGAGCTTGACTGATCGTTCATAAAACATGCATGACCCTTGTGATTTATTGTGAGAGAACATCCAATAAATTGTTTTAGATGGCTTATTACAACAATGTTACTGGCTTGGCATATTAAATTATTTGCAATCCTGTAAATCTCTGAGGTGATTTGAAAAGAACCCATTAACGACGTCATGGTGACATTTCTGCACGCTCTTCCTGCAACATAACTATTTCTGTCACAGCTCTTTTTAATCACAAGGAAATTTTGTCATCAATCACTTTCCATTAGGAGTTTAATAAGACAAAGACAGAATCTGAGGAGATGCATCTGGAGGAATCTGCAGGGTTGGGAAGATAGGTTTATGAATATCATCAGGTTCACTGTGATTAATGTTACTCGTTTATAAAGACATGAATTCAGCCATCTTATTACAGAACACAATTGTGTAATTGAAGTAATCAGTCAAAAAATAAATTAAACTTAGAGAATCAATATAATTTTTTTACACAATATTGCATTTTCAAGATTTAAGTCTAAATTTGCTCAAGAAAACAAGTTATTAAACCAAGAAAACCATTTGAAAAACTTTGGTCATCATGCTGTTTATTTCAGTCAATATTATGTCTTCTTCATCCATCATCTCATTTCTAGCGTTCTATAAACAGTACTGTAAGTGTTTAAACTATTCCTAACTTCTTGGTTCCAGGAAAGCATGTTTTCTACATTATATAAAGTTGTTTAAATGGGTGTCCACAACTTTAAACTAATATGTTGTTGAAGCACCAGCTGATTTAATTTTATCATACAGTCTACCTGAGTTCACATCTACCATCTGCTATATTAAAGTTGAAATAAAGTTAAAATGAATATGAAATAAAGTTCCTACTCTGATTTTTCTGACTTTTTAACATTTGCATCGTTTATTTAAATTCATATGTTCATACAATATGCACAGACCGTGTACTGTCGTACACTTTTCTGAAAATCTTGTTGGAGAAAGTGGTACAGTGTGATGAAAGCTTTTTGTTTTCACCAACAGGACATCAAACCAACAGTGAAATATGGTGGTAGCAGCATTATGCCCTGGGGTTGTAATTCTTTAAATAGAGCTGGGATTTTTGACCAAGTAGACAAAATACTGAACAATTTCATATACCAGTCAAGTATGTTCCAGAATCTTAAGGTGTCAGCTAGAAAGCTGAAGATGAAAACCTAAATAATTTTCACCATCACAGAGATAATACAGTAAGTATCAATTGCAATATCTACAAGAAAGACTTTATGAGAAGGCAGTTAAAGTTTGGAAACGGCCCAGCTGGAGTTCAGAACCAAATCTTGGAGAGAACCTGTAGCTCCCAGTCAGACAAAGATGAGCCTTACTGATGGTTTTAGCAGTATGATTTTATTTGAACCTTGTCCTTTTGTATTCCAACTTCAACCAACGTAAGAGCTGAATTAGCACACATGAAAGAAAATAAAGTGTCACTTTTTCATCTCTATAATTCCAAATTACAGCAAATTACACTAATAACAATCAAGAAGACACCCTTTCTAAAAACCATTAAACATTTGTTTACCTTGTTCCTCCTTTCTGACCGGTGCTAAACCTTTAAACCTTTTATTCCACTTTAATTTCCTTGCACCATGCTTCGTTTGTTATATACTTCCGTCCTGGTAACCATACGTGTGCTTCAAAATAAAATACCTTTGGTTTAAGCGGAAATTCCATAATAAAGCACTATAAGATGTAAACTATCCTTTTAAAATTGAACTGTTCTTGTTTAACAGCCATTACAGAACCTGTCTGCTCACCTAAAGAGGGCTGAGGGCAAAAGACGTCCTCACAACATGAGAGATATGGAGAACTTTTGCAAGGTAGAGATGGCAAATGTTACAAAGTCAAGATCTAGCATCCTAATTGACTCCTTCCCTAGAAGACTGAATGTTGAAATTGATTTAGGTTATTTTATAAAGCATTACTATATAAGAGCATGCACACTTATTACAGTATATAGGGTTGGTTATGGCACTTTTATTTTTATTTGGGATGCTTTTATCTTTCTGTTGAATTGAGCTGAGTAAAAGCCACATTATATATAGAAAATTATTTGTAATGATTTATCATGGTCAAATTTTTTTATGACAAAGCCAATTTAACAGGGGTGTTTACACTTTTCAGAACCATAACAGGAATCTTAAGATAAGTCATGAAAACAAATATCTAAGCTTTCAGTTTCTATCATGGGAGTTGGTGAAGAGTCCAAAGCTCATATAAAAGCTTTGAAAGACCTTTAGAAAACCTGAAGAGCTAAATTAAAAGATAGAAAACTTGTACTCATTGCTTGCAGAAAATAAATGACAAATGACTCAAGACTTTGGCACAATAGTTGTATCTGCACTGAAAACCTGAGGTCAGTGAGGATGTAGATTTTGATATAAAAGCACGGGCATAGAGTTGACCATGCGTTTAAGGTTTAGTGACCCTCCTTCACCTTTCTCTGTGTCCCAGGGGTGAAGTGATGAGACAGAAGCAGGAGAAAAAGAAACCAGAAGGGACGGTCACCCTGCAGCTTGTGACCTTCAGATCCCAGGGGAACACGAGTCCAACTTGAAGAATAAAGTTGAAGGTCTGTGTAACTTTCACAGCAGAACAACATACGTTTTATTGCAACAGGTTTCTTGTTTAAAGAGGTTTTTTTAAGGTCTCCAAATAATAAAATGTCATTTGAATTAAAACTTTATGTAACAATTTCAAGTGTTGTGCAAATATCTCATCATCACTGATGGAAATGTTTTCCTCTGATGTGAAGCAAACTGATTTGGGGTGGCTGGGGTGAAGAGGCACTGCTGCACAGTGGCATGCAAAAGTATTCGGCCCCCTTGAACTTTTCCACATTTTGTCACATTACAGCCACAAACATGAATCAATTTTATTGGAATTCCACGTGAAAGACCAATACAAAGTGGTGTACACGTGAGAAGTGGAACGAAAATCATACATGATTCCAAACATTTTTTACAAATAACTGAAAAGTGGGGTGTGCGTAATTATTCAGCCCCCTTTGGTCTGAGTGCAGTCAGTTGCCCATAGACATTGCCTGATGAGTGCTAATGACTAAATAGAGTACACCTGTGTGTAATCTAATGTCAGTACAAATACAGCTGCCCTGTGACAGCCTCAGAGGTTGTCTAAGAGAATGTTGGGAGCAACAGCATCATGAAGTCCAAAGAACACACCAGACAGGTCAGGGATAAAGTTATTGAGAAATTTAAAGCAGGCTAGGCTACAAAAAGATTTCCCAAGCCTTGAACATCCCACGGAGCACTGTTCAAGCGATCATTCAGAAATGGAAGGAGTATGGCACAACTGTAAACCTACCAAGACAAGGCCGTCCACCTAAACTCACAGGCCCAACAAGGAGAGCGCTGATCAGAAATGCAGCCAAGAGGCCCATGGTGACTCTGGACGAGCTGCAGAGATCTACAGCTCAGGTGGGGGAATCTGTCCATAGGACAACTATTAGTGGCGCACTGCACAAAGTTGCCCTTTATGGAAGAGTGGCAAGAAGAAAACCATTGTTGAAGGAAAAACATAAGAAGTCCCGTTTGCAGTTTGCCACAAGCCATGTGGGGGACACAGCAAACATGTGGAAGAAGGTGCTCTGGTCAGATGAGACCAAAATGGAACTTTTTGGCCAAAATGGAAAACGCTATGTGTGGCGGAAAACTAACACTGCACATCACTCTGAACACACCATCCCCACTGTCAAATATGGTGGTGGCAGCATCATGCTCTGGGGGTGCTTCTCTTTAGCAGGGACAGGGAAGCTGTTCAGAGTTGATGAGAAGATGGATGGAGCCAAATACAGGGCAATCTTGGAAGAAAACCTCTTGCAGTCTGCAAAAGACTTGCGGCTGGGGCGGAGGTTCACCTTCCAGCAGGACAACGACCCTAAACATAAAGCCAGGGCAACAATGGAATGGTTTAAAACAAAACATATCCATGTGTTAGAATGGCCCAGTCAAAGTCCAGATCTAAAGCCAATCGAGAATCTGTGGCAAGATCTGAAAACTACTGTTCACAAACACTGTCCATCTAATCTCACTGAGCTGGATCTGTTTTGCAAAGAAGAATGGGCAAGAATTTCAGTCTCTAGATGTGCAAAGCTGGTAGAGACATACCCTAAAAGACTGGCAGCTGTAATTGCAGCAAAAGATGGTTCTGCAAAGTACTGACTCAGGGGGCTAAATAATTACGCACACCCAACTTTTCAGTTATTTGTTTGCAAAAAATGTTTGGAATCATGTATGATTTTCGTTCCACTTCTCACGTGTACACCACTTTGTATTGGTCTATAACATGAAATTCCAATAAAATTGATTCATGTTTGTGGCCGTAATGTGACTAAATGTGGAAAAGTTCAAGGGGGCCGAATACTTTTGCAAGCCACTGTAGTTGTACAGGAGACTGCTCTAAATGGCAGCCAGCTTTGAAGGTCCGCTGAGTGTTCACACACTTTATCCAACTCAAGCCTTGAAACTAAATTATTTTATTTTTTTAAGGCACATGGTCAAGTATTGCTATAGAATC
Organism: Valencia hispanica; assembly: GCA_963556495.2. NCBI lineage: Eukaryota > Metazoa > Chordata > Actinopteri > Cyprinodontiformes > Valenciidae > Valencia > Valencia hispanica. Next base: position 26,186,201 of record OY747701.1, on the reverse strand, counting down.
TGGTTCCAACATCGCATTTACTTGAATTGCAATTTCATTTTATTTGAGCTCATTAATCCACATTAAGATTCAAGTGTTGCAGTGAAATGTGGCTTCTGGAGGCACGGACATGTAAAGGGCCACAGATGAAGGGAGCGGAGCCACGCAGAGAGAGCTGTGTACTACCTGCAACTGGTGCGTTTGATCCATACCCCACGCCTTTGAAGTGTGAAAGTCTTTGTGGCGGGCCAAATAGGGAGTATCTATATGCATGTTGGGGGAAAAAAAACTGTCTGCACTCAAGTGATGTCATCATTTACACACGCACACTCATATACATACACATACACATACAGATGTACTAATGTGCAGATTTAGCTGCAAGTGCATCTGTCACCATGCTGAATTATTGATTTTATTTGTTCACCTGTATTTATATCTTTGTTTTGATGTTGCTGTTTTTATTGCTCAGTTTTATGATGTTTTAGATTGCTCTTATAGCCGTGCTTGGTTTTTTATTTACATACTCTTAGCTTGAAATGTGGTTATTGTCTAAGCTTGTGTTAATGTGTGCTCTCATGCTTGCTTGCTGTCACTGTGCATGTGACTGCATTACCTGCACCTTGGGTTTTGCTATTTGAAAAACAATGTGACCACATGTTTTTCTGAAATGTTGTGAAAAAGCCTTCCTCCCTTTTTGTGCACAATCCCCACTGCAACATATTAAAAGCTGTCTATACCTTCCACATCTGCAATCCTGTTTATGCTAAAAGCACCTCTGATTTGTGTTGAAACGTGTCGCCACATTTTATCAGATTTGATCTGGTTTATATCTTTACACAGAATAATGTAAAGAGTAATGCAGCTTACAGGAGAAACATCTGGAACGTAAAAAGGAGGTCTAAAATGGGTCTGTGTGGGGAACATGTACAGAAGAGAAAGAAAAGGATGATGAAGGGGAGAGAGGTTGCAACAGACAGAAACAGTCTGACCTGTGGATTCCTTTGGGGTTGGCTGTGTTGTGTTCATCTGCCAGAGCTGATTGTGTCCTCTTCAGATAAAACTTGTGATTCTTCAATATATGTAGTCACTTGTTTTAGAATGGTTTCAGAAGTGCTCTGTTAATAACACCATATAAAATACATCCCTAAGTACTTATTTTGAAGAACTGGGGAGACATCTAGCATCCATTATAAACTGAACAAATAACTACATGTAAAGCTGTCAGCAGTCAATCATTGCTTATGTCTATTTGCTGCTCTGCTCTCTCTGTCGAGCTCTGTTTTAGAAGGCTGTGACATAAAATAAGCAAAAACGCAGAGCTACATAGTGGTGAGCACAGCAAGAAGGTCCTCTGTTAAAAGTTCTGCAGATTGTTTTCTGTGTGCAGCTTGCATGTTCCCTCTTTGCTTGAGTGGTCTGTATATGAATACTGACCTGGCTGAGCCCCTCATTTGCCCCCCCCTCGCGTTTGTTTTCAGAATCAAAACTAAAGGTTTCCCTGATCACAAACTTTTTTAAGGTGAAAATCATGATTTATTCTTTATCAATGTTATGCCTTGTGATGCCACCGTGAGCAGTGAGCAGGGCTGTTTTTTTTTTTTTTGGGATCCTTTTGATTCTCCTCCTAAAGTTTAATAACATGGATGTCATGTCGTATGCTGATTCTGAATTGGCCTTAGTAATATTTCCAGAGCAGTACCGGTTCATATTTCCACTGAAAAGTGGTAGTTCAAAGACAGTTCCCATCCTTTCAGACCACCAGGTAGTGCTAGTCTGTGTCCACTCCTATGAACTGCAGTTTCATTATTCTAACCTCAAAAGAAAAACACAAAAGTGTTTCATGATTCTTACTTAAAGGACATTTTTGGGGACAATGTTAGAACTGTTTTAATTCTGACTTTAACAGTTCAGACATTTTGTGTTTTTTTTTTTTCCTCCTCCAGCCATTGCAATAAATCATTTCATTCACCTTTAAGTCTACAACTCTGTAGTTGCCCTGTGTTGCTCTCCACCTTGACCAAAGAAAGCCTAAAATTCAATTCCCCTTCATTTTTTGCACAGCTACACACTAAGTTGAACTCTCAAATATGGGAAGCTTAATAGAAAAATGTTTCCATTCCCCCAAAATAGTATATACCTAGCTTCCATCTCTGTCAGATTCTCATTCCTTCCCAGATTGTGGAATATCTGAAAATGCAATGCAAATATTTTATCAGGTGGCACTTTGTGAGGTTAAAAAAGAATAAACAAATACACTGTTCAATCCAAACGATATGACTTTATAGAGTAATATTTTCACTTGAGGTTCAATCCAAAGATAAAATGCTGACAAGAAATTGCAAAGATTAATCAATTGGCTGAATCGGACTAAGTTTAGTGAGCTGGACGAATGGAAATGAATTGCTGCACAACACGCTTTCTGCAGCGTTGTACAACTTTACTCAGTTTTAAACAATTTTACTGCATTAAATAAGATACTCACAACCTCCACACAGTTTTAAATGTCTGTGCTGAAAAGTAGTTCATTTGTAGCACCCTGTCAAGGTTTTTAAAAATCATCCTTCAAGGAGAATTCAGAAAGCTGAGATTTGTATTTATCTATTCTGTTATTGCAAAAGTAGTGAGTAAAATGTAGTTAGAAATGTAAATTAAGATCTTTGTCTTGGTACCAATTTGCTCATTGTAACAACCACTGAAATAAACTTGTGATGAACACACTTAATCAGCTGTTTAATTTCAGATCTCACTACAGCTGCAGTTTGGCAGCACAAAGCTTCTGTTTCTTAATGATGATTAAATTTCAACATGTTTTGACATGTTTTCCTTATCAAAATAAATTACATTTAGACCACGAAAAACGATGTATTCAAACAGAGATTTGGATTGATAATCTTTGCTTTTTATGAAATGTTCATTGAGCAGTTCAATTTAAGGATCTTCTGATATCCCGCAATTATTCTCTTTCACCATTGTTTCCCCCATTTCAAACCTGTAAACAAACCATTTTGCATCCATCTGATTTTAATTCATTCAGTGTTGTCACTCCTTTTTTCATCACATGTTTTGGTTGAATATTTTCTCCAAAGTTATTATGTCAGCTCTTTTAGCCAGCTTTCTTAATGTTGCACAGGTAGGTGTATCATGATGAATTGAAAAATAATTGAAAAGTTAAATTATTTAATAATTTAACACAAAATATCATTTCTACATTTTATTTACTAAAAGCTTATAACGCAGTTTTTTGTTTTATGAAAGTGCACTTCCTTCTTTATTGCATATTTGGAAAACAAAATTAGAAGAAAGAAAATGACAAAACATAGTTACATTTATTTTTTATGTGCCACATACAGTACTGCAAGACAAGAGGCCACGCAGAATACATAAAAATAATTAAAAGTAATAAAAAATAAAAACGTATGGAGTCTTACCTCCAGAGCCTCTGGATATTGTTGATGAGGGATTTGCTAAACCTTCCAGCAGACCCATAATGCTCATGTCTACACAACTGCAGATACCATTTGTAATGCAGCAAGAGAGGCAGTAGCTGATCAGAAGCTGAGAGCGCATTTTATACTCACTCTGTCTGAAGTGGATGACATTTTGTCCTTGGTAGATGAAGAAATGTCCAATAACTAAGTCGTATGATTTCCCAGTGGACCTTCAGCTCTGGACTAATATTTTTCCAGTACACACACTTAGACTTGTCTCTTTCCTTTCAATTTGTTAAAGGTCCAGTTTTGTGGGTTGTATCCCCTCCATTGAGTTCTGGTTTCCTGTCAATTGCACTTTTAAGACGTAATTTTTGTCAAAACTGCACATTTACACGGGTGCACTTAAAACAATGAACGGGTCAAACACTTCACTAGCTGTCTTTTTAAATTTCTGTACTTTTGAGAAAGCCTCCTTGATGTTTCTAAAGATTGGGCTGTGCCAGGTCATGTTCTGCAATGACAGGATGTAACCCTCAACTGATTGATTTTAATTAAAAAAAATGAACCTGCTCTGACATTACATATTACACGCAAGTCTTTTATTATATCATGCTGACTGATATTTCTTGCCTGTTGTACCTCAGAGCAGCACAGCTGTGGAAATATTACAAATATGGAGAGGTGCATGATGCAACACAAACGCATCAACTGTTTGATGACAGAAAAAGTCTCGAGCTTTCATATTAGAAAAGCTTTAACAAAAGGTGAAGTAAAGACAGTCTGCAGGTGGATTTTCTGGGGTCTTTTCAGAATCAGGTTCTTGTTTGTTTTGTGTGTGGCGCTTTCATGGTGATGAATCTTGGCTGTAAATTAGGCAGATACAAATATACTTTGTGGGTTATAAAGAAATTAAAGAGATTTAAGAGATTTAATTCCGCACTACATTGCTGTCTGTGACCAGCTGTTACTGAATAAATCACAATGAAGCCTGCTGAATTTCAATTAGTTGTGCAAAGTTTTCCAAAATAAGAAGCTGTTTGTTCTGAAGACTACAGTCATTGTCACTCTGCACTGCAAAACATAACACCACAATGGTTTCCTTTCATCTTCTGTAAAACCACGGACAACAAAAAAAAGCACAGAAAATTGAACTTAACTTGATCTCTCATTCTAAAGCAATCTTTGGTCTGAATACTAAGAAATGTTTTTTCCATGGTTGACTGCTTGTATCAACATACTATATGTTTCACATAAACAGTGCATTGGACTGTAAAATAGGAAATCTAATCGGAGCTCTTCAGTAAAAAGCTTCCTGTTGTGAAGTTAACTGTCAGACGACAGAAAAAAAACAAGGGGAGGAGATGAGTATTGAAGAATAACAGGAAACCATGGGAGCTGAGGATCTGTCAATCACACTCTGGGCTCTCCCGGTTTAATTTCTCTTTCCCATGCACTCGTCTAAACCTCCTCCTCATCTGCTGTCACAGGGTGCCAGCTAGATGTCAGTTTTACTCTGCATCCTTGGCTCATGACAGAGGAACTGAAGGTCAAATCAGTAACGGCGAACTCGGCGTATAATGGGACTGAACATAAACCCTTGATAGTCTTCAAATACACTCTACAGCTGAGTCGTTTCAGTGAATTGATCATGTTTATCAGAGTCTGCTGCACATCCTGCTCAGCCCCTTTTAATCATTATGTATAATGTAGAGGAAGATAAGCTTTATGGGAATTTACTTCTCGTTGACACTGTAGCATAAATAGGCAGGGCAGGTGAGATATGACAAGAGCTGTGCCACACTTTATCAGGTTATGAATGAAACAAAGGAGGGTCTAGGCAACAATAACAGTGGAACCTTGTTTAAGCAACGAGTACTGCTGCAGTTGTTATGGTGTAGACTTTGGGTCATTTTTCTAAGGTAGGTCAACAGAAGCCCAGAATTATTTCATACATAGTTTCTTGATGCAGTTTTATAATAAAACCAAATGACTGTGAGTAAAGAGGTTGCTGATTGTGACAAAGCTCCAGAAAATTATCTGCAGCTACCTTTAGCCCACTCTTGATGATCATGTCTGTGATTTTCTGTGCTGTGAGGAGTCATTCTGGTTGCACTCAAATTTAGTTTTAGCAAAATTTTCACAAAAAATGCAGAAATGCAGCCTTCATTCTCACTTGTTCCTTCAGTTTCAGTAAAACGACAGAAACCATGCAACAGTCACGTAAATGCTTTTTGGTAGGCTAGAATATGACAACCACAATCATAGCCCATCAACCAACATTTATTGCTCCAGTCATTTATTAAATTCCAGTGATGCGCCGATCTCTGATGTGCTCCTATTATGTCCAATGATAAAATGATCCTAATAATGGATTTCTGATTTAGATGGGGAGCTCAATGAGAACAACCTGTATATCTGACATTACAGAGACATCTGTATTCATCCAGGCAAAGTGAGAGAGTATGTGTGTGTGTGTATGTGCCATTTCTTGTTAGGCGTGGGTGAGGGTGTGCATTTGCGAGTAGGGTCAAACTTTGTGCAATATCAGAAAAGCAATATTTCTTCAAAATGAGCCCTGTTGAAAAGAAGAAAATCACAGCAGGAAGTAAGGGATTGAGGGATTTTGCCTTTACAGTCATCTGTTTTCTGTACCGCAGCTAGCTTCTTGGTGTGTATATTTGAATATTCAGAATACATTATTTCTGTAGTACTGAAGTGACATCACATTGTGAAGTGAATGAATGAAAGTTATGCTTAATATATTAAATGTGATCACTCACTAGCTGTTTTAACGGTTGATTGTCCAATTAACTGAATTATTTATTGTTCAGAGTGAGAAAACCACCCAAGAATGTTCAATTTGAATTATATAGTATAAAAACATAGGTAAGTTTATCTTTGGATTAATTTGTCAACTGAAGAGTGAATACATTTCACACTGATAGAGGTAATGTTACCTGATCATGTAGTAACAGCAAATTGTGAAAATTTGAACTGTCTCGCCTATTGGGGTTGTCATTTAGACAAACAAAGGAAACATAGGAAAAAAATATCTAAGCAACATTTCTTCTACCAAATGTATCTAGGTGATTGCAGAGATCAGAAAACATTGGTCGGACTGGTTTGTTTTGGTAAAAAAAACATCTAATTTAACTCAAATATCAAACACATTTGCCAGGATCAAGGTCTAACCTTAAAGCAGATGGAGCCCTGGCAGCTAGAGACCACACTCCTTTCATTTAAGACCCAGAAACTGATGTATGTGCAAGCACACTAAAATTGGATAGTGTACATTTTAAAAACAGGCCTGAACCTGTGATTCTGCAGAAACACTGTCAGGGTTGAGATTATCTCATAACAGAACCAGTGATAGCTGCATTTTACAATGAGTATTTTGGCAGTCTCAAAATCAAAACTCTAAAATCATAAAGACAACTGTACAAGGTCTTCATTACTCATTTCCCTTCTGACATGCACAGTTTTGTTTGCTCTGTGGGCCACAATGTGATAGGTGGGGCTATCGGTAGAGGATGGATGGTCCTGGGCTCCATGGCCATCGTAAGTGGGTTTTCTAAAGAGGTTAGAAGCAGCAGATTAGTTACTTACAACAAAGACTATGGTAGGTCAATGTCTGTTACAATGAGCAACTGAATATGTATGTTTTAAATTTTTGTAGACACTTTTTTTATTTAAATAATTGTCCAAAGCAAACTTCACAGCAGCTTAAAGGTTAGTAAAAAACCATTCACATGAGCTGCTATAATATTTTTTTAGTAAGAGTTGGTTTAGTACTATACAAGTCTGCCTTTTTTTTCTTGGCTCTTGGTTTTATGTTAACAGGTTGAATGTAAAGTTGGTTGTTGTTAGGTTTTTTTTTGTGGTTTGCCTAAAAATGAGTCACACACAAAAGTCGGAGATAATTTAGACAATAAGCTCTGCAGAGGTAGATGTGGTTCAATCAGTTCTGCAGAGGGAGACCAGCAAAATACAGTAAGGAATGAGCCAACCGTCTGTCTGTTCTCAGCTCCTCGTCACTCGTCTCCCACTGATCTCTCATCACTGGTCTCAAAGGGTCTCACCTCTGCAGACTCTCTTTATTTAGTCACACTTCATTAACATATTAAAAGAACAGGATGTCATGCACAAGAGCATGTGGCTGAAACCAAAATGACATTTAAAAAGTACATTAGAACTATGTGATAAAAACACCCTAAGAAAATAATAATACACCATTATTATTTTTCCCTAACAGTTGTGAACCACATGAAAGCAGGGCAGCTATTAATGCAAAAGTGTGGAGCATTTTGGACACAATTTAGGGATCTTATAAATTGTGATTTAAATATTTCAACTTGTTGATTATGATTGTGACTGTATGGATCCCTATGTGGTCACAGCATATCCTTCCAATGGTTACTTTTAGGGTGACATGAAAGTTCAGACTATTTTAGATGGACTTAATGACAATTTACTGCATTTCAGTTATTGATTTCCAAAGTCCTCAAATCTTAGTCCAATGAAGATCTTGTAGAGGGCACAGTATAAGGAGCACCTTATAAAGCTGCAGCTTAAATGGAGAGCAGGATTATCAACACTGTAATGAATGTCAGCTATAAAAGAAAAAGGTAGTTCATCACAGAACAATAAAAATAACAGATCTTCTGTCAAAATGCAAATGAAGAAATTAGGGGAACAAAGTTTGTTTGTACTCAAGTTCATGTATGATGTTACCTCTTATATCCAAACACTCAGATGATAAAATTATTACATACCGTCTGTAGTGAAGATGGTTGAAAGGAAAACAATTGAGAAGTATTGGTTTAACGTAATTGCCAACAGATTTTATCACAGTATATGCTGTAACTCTCAGGGAATTGTTGAAAAATATAACAAACTAATCTGTTGTAAAGGAGAACCAAGGCTGCATTTTATCTTGCAAATTAAGCCCCAAAGCAACTTTTCTGGCTTGCAATGAGATGTCAATCAAGCTGTTATAGCCCTGAGTGCTGGCTGAGCATCCAGTAATTCACTTCAAGGCTGTGTTGAGAGCAAATGTGTGTTAAGTACATATATTTTCTCTGTATTATGTCTTGCGCGTACCTATTCATTACCATCATCACAGTTATTTCCATCAACGGCTTTCATTTTCCAAATTATTGTCGTGGCTGTGACTGATTGCATTCAAATGTACTTAAGGCTCTGTACAGGCTTTTAAAGCTCCCTGCAGGTGGTCTTCCTCCAGAGTATGCTGAGCTTGAACTGTTTTCAAAGGACCTAGAAAGGCAAAAGGGAATAATTTTAGTCTGTTACAAAAATTGAAGTTTTCTGTCTGAACGATAGTGTTTTTTTATTGGAAAAGCAAGAGTTTTAAGAGTTTAGCAGTTTTGTCAATACACTGCTGAAATCGTCTTGAAAAAGCTTTATATTTGACAAACAGTGTATTACTATGTCCTTGTGTTAGTTGCCACACACATATTACTATGGGCTGGTTAAAAAAAAAGTAAAACAACTTAACAGTTAACAGTAATTTGTTATTAACTTTAATAATTGTTAAAACATTCAAAAAACAAAACCTAACGCTAGTAATAAAAGGAAACTTATGGGGTACCTCCAGGTCAATTAAAAGGTGCTTACAGGTTACTAGACTTGAAGTGAATTATGACATGTGACTCTTTACATAAGAGAGCTAATGCTTTCTACAGTGGAACAGTTATTAGCACTGTTGCTTTGAAGAAAGAAAGTTCTTTGTTTAAATCTCATGAAGGAGCTGTTCTGTGTGGAGTTTGTATAGGCTCTCCATTCATGCGTGTGTTCTCCCCTGGTACTCCAGCCCCCCCCTCCCCCCCCAACAGTCAAAAACATGGATGTATTCACATGCTCAGCCGTGAGTTTGTGCATAAATTGTCCATTCTCTGCAATGGCGTGTTGGCTCTGTGATGGACCAAACCCAGGTCCATCCTGGCTCTCGCTTATTGGTCACTGGAGAGAGGCACATGACCCTGCAAGGTTTTACTGGAAAGAGAGATTTAATAGAACATTGGATTGACATGTTCACTTTAACTTACAGTTTATTAATGTATATTCATGATTAACCTCTGGAATAGTTTGAGCATTCTTTTGAAGTACTTATACTGTTCTTACATGGTAAGTCAATACATGGTACCAGTTGAGATACCTACAGGGTATATAGAGAGTAGTTTTGGGAACTTTTTGGTACATAGTGGTAATGGTTGTGATGTGGGTATTTTTACAGTTTTAATATAGATTAGGAAACTCTTTGATTATGTCTGAAAGTTAAAAAAGACTTATGGAGAGTGATTACTGAGCATTACTTGCAGTAATGTGCTAGGAGGGAGGGCAGCTGAGCCACACCCAAATAATTGATTATTTACAGTGCAGATAATCCCAAGTACACCTGTGTACATGGTTCATGTCTGAGTCAAGACATAAAGTAGTAAGGGAATTGCCATTAGCTGTCTATTACAGATGTTACTTACCATTACTGTAAATTCTGGATGCTGGCTGTTGGAGAAATACTGGGAACCAATGGGCCACACTGATTTCTCAGGCAAGTCCACTTGATGTTTGGGCATCAACAGATGTGAGAGGAACCACTTACTTCCCAAGTGCCAATTGACTTTATCTAAATATCATTTAGCTAAAAGAATATTCCAGTTTCCTATTATAGTCTGCACAAAAGAACTGTAGAAGAACACATTTTGAGTTTTCATGACCTAGTAATCCTTCATGTGGACTGCAAAGCCTCTATGTAAATGGTAGATGGCCTGGATTTGTATAGCACTTTTTCAAGTTAGAGCACTCCTAAGCGCTTTACACTGCACTCAGTCATTCACCAATTCATGCACACATTCAGACAAAGCAGCAATGCAATAGCAATAAGAAAACACTCGCCTATCAGAAGTATTAAAAAAGTGGACAAGATGACAAAGTATTCTTGCAGATGCCCAGTATGTCCACAACTATCTCAAATTAAGTAAAGAAAACAAAAGAACATGGTTTTTGTTTCAGCAGAAAATGATTACAGGTTGCAATTCCTTGAGGAATGGAATTTTTTCCCCATTTTTTCCTCGTTTAGAGGCAAATCCATCTTGGAAATCAAGTGCTCTTTGGACTCCTGCCTTAAATGAAAAAATAGAATTGTTCAAATCAAAAAGACAAACTGCCTATTTAACTTGGAAGATATTTTTGGATGGACATGTTTAGACTGGCTTTCTGGTTTTTGGATTTTTGTGTTTACCCTTTGAAGTAGCTCTTATCAGTCGGAAAGTTGGAAACTAACATTACTAACATAAACCTAGTGGGGATTTTTCTACTCATTGACAGTACAAGTATCTTGGAAATGCCCTGAAAGTAGATTATTATCATTCACATCCCACAGTACAACATACCTAGGCTCTAGGCTCTACTACTCACTAAATGCCAAACCTAAAACAACACCCTAAACACAAATCAAAACAATCTTGACTACAATCACAAAAGCCCGGACTTTTCCGTCAAAATCAAAGTTTCACCTCAAAACCAGCCATCATGTGTTCAAAACCATTGTGATTAAGTCCCGCACGCAGCAATAAATTCATCACAGAACATTCGTTAGACACTTAACCAAATAATGGAAGACAGCATTCAAGGGTGAGAATGTAACATCAAAACATTTTAAGTGTATTTATCAAAACATTGCCTTGATGTAATAAATAAATAAATTGAAATAAATAAATACTGTAAGACAAAATAAAAACACCAAGATGAAAAGCACTTTACTGTAACTCTCAGATTTACAATAGTTGCCTGAATTTCATCGGTAATGACTGTTCTTGGCTGTCCTTGTCCCCTTCCTCCTCGTCCACCACCTCTCACACGGACTCTTCCTCCACTGTCTCTCTGTGTGTCTATCCATTTTTGATGCATATGTGCCACCTGTGCACTCTGAATGTACTTTTATCCTGCCCAGTCGATCAAATCACATCACCAGATACACGTGTGTTGAATTGTGAGTTGCTGTGTCTAAAAGATGACAGCAGTGTTTTAGTTGTGTTTACAGTAGGGAGGAGAAGTGGGAAACGTATTAAGTGTTGCTATAAACAGCCAAAGTTGTGGTTCTGACCGCTCTGCTGTCCTCCTTCTACTGCTTTGCATTTGTTGGCTCTTTTTCAGTCATAACAAAAAGTGATTCTTTTCTTAGGGCTGCTTTAGACTACCAGTGTTATTTGGACCCTTTTTTGGCCTTGCCTTTGAATTTATCTGGTGCTGCTTAGCAACAGGCACACACCTGCTGCTTATTTCAGCTTTCCAACTGAGGAGCTGAAGTTTTTTTTTTCTATGGAAAATACTGTGGTCTTACTACATGTGATAAACGGGACAAAAACTCTTTAAAGACCCACTCCAATGAAAATGTTTTTCTAGGTGTTAACATGCTCTTGTGGCATTTTTCTGATGCTAGAGGATATATCTCGAGAAAATTAAGCTCAAAGTTGTATTTCTGAGTATTTCTGCATTCAAATGGCTGTGAATCAGTAGCAGACGTTAAAATGCCAGCTAAAATAGACTGGAGTTGTAACGTTGTAACTCCACTGGGCGTGCCCACAAGCTCCTACTCCGCCCCGCCCCGCCCCGCCCCGCCCCGCCCTGCCCCGCCCGCTCAGGTTCTGAGGAGTAGAGAAGACGATGGCGGATCAACACCTGTGTGCTGTAGCGGGTTGCCATTCATTGCTGAATAAAACAGCCGCTTTCTTTAAGTCTACTGCCTTGTGCTGTTACTGCTTGGTACGACTAGATGTCTGCTACATATCTTCAATACTGGCATGATTTGTGGCTGTGCTTCTATGAAAAAAATCTGAGAAAAAAGGGGAGGGGGAGGGGGGTTCTCCGTGTGCCAACGGCTCCGCCCACAACGCAGAGGTGAATTGCTAATGAGCTACTGCAGCTCTGCTGAAGCGAAGTCCCAGAAAACGACACAGGTTTTGTGATTTTGGCTAAAAATGGCATTATAATTTAAAGACCACTGAGAATGTTTAAAAAATAGCTCAAAATATGATCGGAGTGGGACTTTAATCACAACTTTCCTGTTAACTCTGTTCTGCAACTCAAAATATTTTTTCAACAATCCACAACTTTTTCATTTTAAACTGAGTAAAAAAATTGCTTCATCCTGAAACATATTTTTTTTTTAGGCATACCCAGGAGAGAATAGTGAGAATTTTATCTGTTGCACATTTGTAGAGCTATCATTCTTCTTCCAAGTTGGAATTGTAACACCTCCCACAAGTTAAAGTATTCTGTCTCTAATACATGCAGAGTGAAGAGGTTTTAAAAGGTTTAGTTTCGCAAAGAAGCAACTTCTTTTGGCTACACACTGGGAAACCTGTATATGAACTAACAAACACCTATATAGTAGCTTTCGATATATTATTGGACATAACCAATCAACAGTTAATTGAACACATTTTCCACAAGATGAAAAAAATAAACATTTAATTTTCTATAAATATATAAAAAGAAAAAAGAAAATAATTTGGAGAGCCTACCTTTAACCTGCGGTGGTGTAAAATTGTTAGAAAACTAAATTAACAGCACACTCAAAAACTATTATTAGTCAAATCTGCTCACTGGTGAACACATACAAGCTTTGGTTTACCAGTGAGGATGGTTGGGTTTATAGTTCTATTGGGACATGCTGACTAAGTACTTTATTGGAGTACATTAACTGGATGTAAAAGGATTGTTTTTGTTCGAGATGATGGCTCTGTGGACGTGCAGGCGCAGCTAAGAAGGGTGAGTTGGAATTACATTATTGTTCTTTCTGAGTGTATCAGGACAGTTTCAGCAGTGAGTAGCATCACTGATCAAAGCAGCCGAAAAATAACAAGAGAATTGATATGGAAGAAGCAGGCCTCGTTGATGTGTTTTCTGTTTGTGAGTAACTCTTCTTATTTTTACAAAGCTGGTTGTTTGGCGACGTCTGCTCATTTCTCTCTGAATCAGCGCGACTTAACCACTGCTCCTGCTGAGCGACACTGATCTTCTATAAAAGAAGATGGCTCACTCACGCAAACAAACAGATACACAGCAGGGTCGTAACAGTAGCTCAACCACGGCTTCTTTTGGAGAACAAAAACAAACGTTCTGACCACCGATCCAGAACAGAGCGATCGTTCGGAACAACTCCAGAACCTACTTCAGCCAGTCCCTTTTAAAATTATTTATAATATCAATATGTGCATAGAAAGAGTGTCAAAAAGGGCTGTTTTGACCCATAAATATTTAACACACTGCCAAATGGAGGTAAAATGGTTAAGGGGTTAAATAAAAACTGCCCCCCCTCCCAAAATAAACTGTGCCCCCCCCCAGCTAAATTGCCCTGGCGCCGGGTCGGATAGTAAGTCTCTTTCATAAAAGCAATCACACTTTATATTTCAATGGGTTTATACCTTACTTGGCCTTGGATCTCACTCTTGATTTCGGTAACTTTTCTTTGTTTTCAGCAAAAGTAAATAAATATTATTTGATGTGTTGCCACATAGCAGTTCTTATCCAGCATATGCTGGAATGAGATTATGAACTACTTTGACTGTGTTTATCTCTAAAAATCTACAGTAAAATAACTATTACACACATCACATTGTAACTCAAGAAATGCAGAAACATTACCTAAAATGCACAATGTGAGTAAGCATATTTTTGTGTGCAAGTATTTATTTTATTATGTTCTCATGTGTTTTTCCTAAATCCTACTGTTTTGTTTCGTTATTTCTGTCACTTTGTGCAGTATTTTGATCAGAGATGGGAGTAAGTCCCATACATGCAAGTCTCAAGTAAGTCGCAAGTCTTAGCCCTCAAGTCTCAAGTAAGTCCCAAGTCATCTTTAAGGAGGATCAAGCAAGTCAAGTCCCGGCATAGCTTTAGTCAAGCAAGTCAAGTCAAGTCAAGTCACAAGTCAAGTCATTATCAAATTAGTTTTAACCAGAAAGAATTTTATTAAAGATATCGGAAATACCTATTCAGTCAAATTAATATATATGTTAAAACAGCCACTTGAATTTTGGAAAGATTTGTAGATATCTGAAACTTAGGTTTTACTAGTACAATTAAAATCTTAAATATCTTGAAATTCAGTTTCTGCAAGCAAAAATGGGATTGAGAATATCTTTAAATTCTTACAGGTTGGAATGGAATTTAGACTAGGAAGAATCTATTGTGGAGATCTACCAAAGGAACAAGAGAGAGGAGTGCACTTTGGATAAATGTCAAAACGGCTTGCCAAAATCCACTCACAATAAGAATCAGAGAAAACACGCCGGTCGTACGTGAGGAGGAAAAAAAAACAGAAGTTGCAGGATCATGCTTTGGAGACACCAACATGAAAAACATCTCCAAATACACTGGTGCAGTTCGAGTTCGAAATGGACCTAGTTTACACACTGGACAATAATTTTCATATGGCCTGTTATACTGGCCCGATGTGGTCATTTTTCTGAATGAAAATGTTTCTCAAAATTATCCCCCCCTTTTCACAAATCGCACTCTGCTGACACATAATATAAGGACAATATGGCAAGAGAAGCAACTTTGGCAGTGGATGTTGGACGTGTGTCCTACCTACACACGCACCACCATAACATCTGAAAAAAGCTTTGATTCTCTATAGCATCTAACCTCATTACAGGCGTGCTATTATGTGTAGATATTTAGCGCTAGTCTGGTTACAGCTAGCTAGCATTAGTACTGCTAAACTAGCAGCTACTTGCCACCAATTTTGCAATTTCAGACAGATGTATATATTTAAGCAAAGGTTGTGTCAACAGCAGCCAAGTTCCAAAATAATACTAATAATAATAATCAGGACCATAATCCATAGCATGTTACTCACCTTGCTTTATGTGCTGTCCTAAAATGTCGGATGAAATTCAATGTAGTGCTTGCAGTATCAGCAATTTTAACATAGCAGATTTTGCAGGTAGCTCCTGTTTTATTTTGTGTTGTAAGATATTCTTTGTAGCCAAAATGCACAATTTTCGGAATGTTGTTGCCGGTCAGAGTGGCTTCCATCTCTGCAGATCACTCATTAGACTAATGCAGACTTGCCTTCTGTCCGTTGCGTGTAGGAGGGGTTGCCAGGTTTGCTGATATGCTGCAAGACAGGAGCTCTTGCACACAATAAAGCAATGTTCATCTAATTATTTATTTGTTGATAATATTTACAAATTTAACAAGACTGATGTGACTTGGCAAGTCACATGACTCAAGTCAAGTCTTTTGTTGATGTTGATCAAGCAAGTCGAAAGTCACAAATCTGGCGACTCGAGTCGGACTGGAGTCAAGTCATCGACTCGAGTCCCCCCCATCTCTGATTTTGATTTGCTGGTTGTGATAGCTTGTTTTTCATCCAAAGTGAATGCAGTATTTGCAAGGAATACTCTGACTGGATGAAAAAGACCGATCTGTGTGATGCGGTTCATTTACATACAGTACACTTTTTTCAAAATGCGAGCACATCGTCAGAGCCATGCAAATATAGAGCAGGTGGAGCAAGAGTTTGTCAAAGTTTAGCACGTGCCATAACATTTTCAACACAGACTCGGTGAGTGTGGCTGAGATATAAAAGAAGACACCACAAATTATTGTTTGTTCACATAGATATATCAGTCTCACTGCACACTCAGGTTGGTGGCACTAATTTAACGCCATACCCTTTCAGCAGCTGGCACAGCTAGACAACGGTCTATGTGGCCTATGCCAAGAACCAGTCTTGTTCACCAATATTGAAACCACAGAATATTTTGCAATCAAAGCAACACCAACATTGACAACTGCTGAACACAGTCAAAAATGCAAATATTAACAAACATAACACTCCCACAACCTTTTAAAGCATCATCTCCTGGGAGTACAAACTGTCCAGCTGTAATACAGGAGTTACATGATAAGAAAGACGTGAAGATTTAGTTTCAGCTGTGTTATTTATTCAATTTATTTATTTCCCTGTCCTCCAGTCATAACAGCCCCACAGTTCTTATTAACCTGCCTGCTTACCAAAAACTATTTGCTTTCTTTTGTAAATTGCTGTTAAGTTGCTATACCCTTTAGTCACCAAAGAGTTTATCGGGAATATTTGCTGCAGCTGAAAAAAACGCAAAACTTCTTCATTCATTTATTAAGAGAAGGCATTGACTGTTTTCCCCAAAGTTTTAAGGTACCTTACTCTATTCCAGTTTTAATTTTGTGCACAGAGATCAAAGGAATCCATCCTGCATTGTTGTTTTGAGTACAAGTGACTCAAACAGTGGGGGAGAGCAGTGAAACAGTCTGTTTAGATGTTTAACTTCTTCATTTTAATACACAAGGTGTGTGTGAAATATGACAAGGATGAGGTGGTGCGGATGTGTTTGGATATGTGCATGCTTCTGTGTGTGTTCTAACTGAGGGGAAGCAAGGGGAGAGGCAGAAGATGAACATGCTTTATGACAGTAGTAAAATTCTCCATGGTCCGTCTGCTTGGGAAGAGCCAAGGGCAGAATGTTTATGGCTCCCAAACATTATAAACTACCTCTGTGCATTTACCTCAAGCTACTGTGTTTGGCCAGCCATGTCCCTCCATAGCAGAATGGGTAACAGAGTGGAGTGTCTCTTCATGAATACTAACTATACCTGTGTTTCACTATCATTAAATGTATCTTTGCCATTTCCAGTTACACTTCGTACTCTAGTAAAGTCTGGAGCATTGAGGTGTGATTTCACGTGGTGAATATCAACTAGTACAGCATCCACACTGGTGTATTAGTTTAATCCAAGCATGTCTCCTCCATAACTCACACATTTAAATAGAAAAACAACAACTCTACCTAAGTTCTAATAATTGGGCAAACAGTGTTAAGAAATGTCTCACATAGTGTCTGGGCAAAGGTTATCTGACGGAGTGTTATGACCTACAAGATGAGGGTCATCTCTCAAGAAACAGCTTGTTTAGTTTGTGCTAACCCCTTATGTAGGGCCCTAGATATCTGTTTTATTTATTCATTTTTATAAATTCTGTTTGCTTAGATGTGTTTTTAGAATGCAGCTGTACTTGTTCAACCTAGAAACCCTTTGATCTTATATTTGATGTATACAATTTAAATGATTCATTGACAAGATATATCAAATGGAATAAAGATAAACATATCTGAATACAAAAACAAGGCAAAAGGCATTTTCTTAAAAAAGAATATTCAGTTTTTTTATGTAAAATTGATTTCTAAGGATGTTTATTGCATTTATTTTGTACCATAAAGATGCTTACTAGTGTGTTTTACATCAGATTCTGAAGCTTTCTATTGTTAAATAAAACTGATTCAGATATAAACATTTCATAAGCATTAACTTGATTATGTTCTATGCTGACTCTTTAGGCATTGAAGATTTTTTCAGACACTATAGTCGACTGCAGCCAACAATGGTAGAATTTCTCTCCTACATTAACTTTACACTGGTTGAAGTTGGTGACACTGACAGAAGACTCCACTCAGAAAATCAAAAAATAAAGTTCTAAAAGAACATTAAACATTTTCTGAATTCAACCATTTAGCAACTGATTGTTCATCCATTATAGTAGTCTTTAGCACAGGGATGTATAAAGCAATGTATCCCTGAACCTGTAAATGCACATGAACATGTGGGGTCTGTAAACAGAAGAAAAAAAACTATAAGTATAAACTCTATGAATTTAACATATCTATTTTAACAAGTACAGTATCAGTAATTATTCACAACAAATGGTCAACACCGCCGTAACATGTACATTTTCCACCATTATGCATAGCACCAGATTATAACGTGGTGCAATCTATAGTCACAGGAGGCAACAGCACAATAACAAGAACCACATAACCTACCACACTCTATTCAGGCAAAAGCAATAAAAGCATGTGGTCACAACTGACAACATTAATGCAGTTTACTTAACCAACTCACTTTAAAGTACGTCTAACATAACTGGTGGAAGAATACTTATAAGGGTAGCTAATCATTCATTTAGCTTCCCACATGAACACACACCTTCAACACACATTCAGTCGGACATTAGGTGATGCATAGTAATCGGACCAGATTGAAACACTCATTAACTTTCTTCTGCCACCCAGTCTTTCTAATATTGACAGAAATTTTGTTTCCCCCAGTTTTGCAGGACAAAATGCTCTGCTTCAATATAAGGGTTAAGGTGGTTTGAGAATGTTCTAGCAACACTTCACCTAAAATACATTTTGTTTTATACAATTGTAGTCTTCATTGAACAAATGTATTTTTCCTAATGATGTCTTGATGTGAAAGAGTTAGCAAATGTGACAGGTTAATGCTAGCTGGGTTCTCTATTTTGTATGACTGATAACTCAGATCAGTATATGTTGACACAGAGAGTTTGATCTTCTTTCATAAATTTAGAGCTTCGCTTTAACTTTGTCATTTTTAATGGCAAACATTTCGGCTGTATTCTTCAATTTTGGTCCCCTAATATGGCTGAGCATGTGGGGGAGACCTAAACACTAAGAGTAGGCTAAATGACTCAGACATAGAAGGTGTGTCAAATATACTCTATTTTTCAGTGATTTTTTATTGTAAAAGTTTGTTGTTATGGTAAAACAAACATTAAGACTGCTAAGAAAAAACTTAGATATATTTGACACAACAATAACACTATAATAACTTTACCTAACCTCATACTATGCCATGCAGTCGCTCTGTCTGCAACCACAAAGATTTATTTACCACAGCACTGCTTGGAGTGGTGACATGGCAAGGGACTTGAGTTTACTATCTCATTATTCAGCTAAAAAATATTTGACCACATAGAACAAATTGACCAATAGAATAAAAATCAAAGAAGCAAACATCTCCACGTGATGGTGACATTGCTATGTACTACGTCAAAGAAACACATACATTAAACAGAACTTGATGTAACACATTTCAAACGTGTTTTTTATTCTTAATTAGACTCACTTAAAACTCATTTTTAGATATGCCAGAACATAATTTTATCTACCTTAACTGAAAACAAGATCCTGGATGTAACTCCTAGTTCTGTATGCATATTGGTAGCTCATGCTGCAGCTGAAATTTATTAAATCTGAAATTTGAGCACTTCAGTACTATGAACAACCTGAAAAGCTGAGGGTCTACACTACGAGCCCATATTAATTGTAGACCTTACCTTGAATCTATTCTAGTAAAAACCCACAAAAACAAAATAGTTTCAGTGTCCAAATATGGAGACACAGCAAACTAGATCCAATGATGGTGAATTTTATTTTACAGTGAAACATTACCTTGCAATCTCTGCCACTGTGAAATGAAACAAAATTTCAGGCAAGGTGCATGTTAGCTGCAGGATCAGCTTCCCGGCTGTGAGGAAGGTATAATGTAAATTTAAAATGAGTAGCAAATCTTGTTGTAATACTTTAGGTTTCTCAATGTTAGGAAATATAAGCCTATATGATTGTTAAATTACAATTGTGAGAACATTTGGAAGTTGCAGCAAGATTCTCAAACAATTTAAAACATTTTCAAAACAAAGTTGTATTTTAGTAAAAATAATAACTTTTCCCTTGCAAAAGGTTTTACAGTAGCCATTTTTTAAACAAACAACTAACTACGGCTTTTTTTCTTTTGGTTTGCTTTCACAGTTCGAGAGAATAATATTTGCTGTGTAACAAGTGGCTAACTCAGTCAGTCACATCAATTACTGTACAGTCGTGGCCAAAAGTTTTGAGAATGACACAAATATTAGTTTTCACAAAGTTTGCTGCAAAACTACTTTTAGATCTTTGTTTCAGTTGTTTCTGTGATGTACTGAAATATAATTACAAGCACTTTATACATTTCAAAGGCTTTTATTGACAATTACATGACATTTATGCAAAGAGTCAGTATTTGCAGTGTTGGCCCATCTTTTTCAGGACCTCTGCAATTCGACTGGGCATGCTCTCAATCAACTTCTGGGCCAAATCCTGACTGATAGCAACCCATTCTTTCAGAATCGCTTCTTGGAGTTTGTCAGAATTAGTGGGTTTTTGTTTGTCCACCCGCCTCTTGAGGACTGACCACAAGTTCTCAATGGGATTAAGATCTGGGGAGTTTCCAGGCCATGGACCCAAAATTTCAACGTTTTGGTCCCCGAGCCACTTAGTTATCACTTTTGCCTTATGGCACGGTGCTTCATCGTGCTGGAAAATGCATTGTTCTTCACCAAACTGTTGTTGGATTGTTGGAAGAAGTTGCTGTTGGAGGGTGTTTTGGTACCATTCTTTATTCATGGCTGTGTTTTTGGGCAAAATTGTAAGTGAGACCACTCCCTTGGATGAAAAGCAACCCCACATATGAATGGTCTCAGGATGCTTTACTGTTGGCATGACACAGGACTGATGGTAGCGCTCACCTTTTCTTCTCCGGACAAGCCTTTTTCCAGATGCCCCAAACAATCGGAAAGAGGCTTCATCGGAGAATATGACTTTGCCCCAGTCCTCAGCAGTCCATTCACCGCACTTTCTGCAGAAGATCAATCCGTCCCTGATGTTTTTTTGGGAGAAGTGGCTTCTTTGCTGCCCTTCTTGACACCAGGCCATCTTTTAAAAGTCTTCGCCTCACTGTGCGTGCAGATGCGCTCACACCTGCCTGCTGCCATTCCTGAGCAAGCTCTGCACTGGTGAAACTCCGATCCCGCAGCTGAATCCTCTTCAGGAGACGATCCTGGCACTTTTGCTGGACTTTCTTTGATGCCCTGAAGCCTTCTTAACAAGAATTGAACCTCTTTCCTTGAAGTTCTTGATAATCCTATAAATTGTTGATTTAGGTGCAATTTTAGTAGCTACAATATCCTTGCCTGTGAAGCCATTTTTATGCAACGCAATGATGGCTGCATGCGTTTCTTTGCAGGTCACCATGGTTAACAATGGAAGAACAATGATTTCAAGCATCACCCTCCTTTTAACATGTCAAGTCTGCCATTCTAAGGACAATGCAATTCATATGATCACTGTTCATAACATTCTGGAGTATATGCAAATTGCTATTATAAAAATTTAAGCAGCAACTTTTCCAATTTCCAATATTTATGTAATTCTCAAAACTTTTGGCCACGACTGTACATACATGGCAGTTGGCAATACAATAGCAGATAAAGGTCAGCTCAGATTCACATGATAAATAAGCTGCTCTAGAGTTAGTTTCGAGTTACTTTTAGTAGTCTAAACCCTTCTCTGAGGCCAATTTGCAATGGGAGACCCAACCAGGAGACGAAGCTAAACACAACATATCCCTTGGGATTATAGGGAAACCGTTTCATCATGTTGGTGGTTATTCACAAAGAGGCAGCCTTTATACCAACAATCTGAATTCTAAATGAATTTTTAAAATTAGTTGTGCTTTGTGAACTACTTATGCATTGCAGATTAACATTCCTGTCCTCTGATTAGGTGCTTATGGTTTTGCCAAAATAGATGGAAAACGGTGCTCACATTTTTATAAATGGTTATTGGTACAATAGATTAAATAGTTCTTTCCTCTGGCCCAGTTAAGAATTGTTGGCTAGATTCAGGGATTTTCAGTCTTTTCTCACTGTACACAGAAGAATCAGGAACTAAGCAAGCACTTGTAGCTGTTATCAGCAAAAAAATGATTGGGTTGAAAAAAAATCTAATAAAGCAAGTTGATAAAGTAAGTGGTTACAATTCCTAAGGCTCGGAAAAAAAGAGGGACTGACTCAAGAGGTCATCAGTAGCGTCCATAGGTTCCTCTGCTTCAAGAGCATCTAACATTTGATTCAGAGTTCATTAATGCCGAATAGAGTTAAAGGTTTTTAATCTTTTTTTGTAGAAAGTAAAACCTATCTTTCTAATACATTGTACAATTTCTATGATTCATGTAACACTTACTGATGTAATTGGGACTTGAAATATAGAGTGATTTCCATCAGCTGGAGAGTAGGAGCTTTGTTGCTCCTCTAGTCCACATATTGAAGTGCTTCTGGTAAGGCTACTGAACCCCACATTTTTACTGATGTGCTCATAGGTGTATGAATATGAAAAATGTACGACTTGTTTATGAAAATGGTTTATCATGTGAAGGGTTTGGAGTGATCATTAAGCCTACAGACATTATTTAAAGCAGCTCATTTAACTCTTGCCTCGTAGGTCTGTCTCACAGCCAGTGGTGGATTGTAACTAAGTACATTTATAGAAGCACTTGTAAGAAGTAATTAATCCACAATAAAAATAGCTCTGGACTGCAGCCCTGTAAGCCCTTAAAAGTATTAAGCTGCTAACACATAAAGTGCTTAACCTAACAATACTAGCAATATTCTAATACTGTTTGCAATGGTAGAATACATCCCTTTCTAACAATATACATCTGACAGGAATTTTGATTTCTTGTTTATTAATGGAGAAAGTCCAAACTAATATTTCCCTGTGCTAAAATTATATTTTAAAACTTCGTCTCAACAATGCCAAAACTCAAGATTGGGTTCAATTACTTGAATGGATTTAACTCTAAATCTAATTTTTCTTTGTAAAATTCTGAAACATATTTAAATACTCTCAGTCTCTATGATAGAATAAGGTAATTTGTGCATAAACTAAAAACCCTATTGTAGGGTGAACAATCTGATTGTTCAATGAGACTAGAAATATGGTTTGTAAGTGCAGTCCATTTACTTCTGCACCACTGCCCCCAGCCAGTTTAATCGATTTGATTGATTGATTTATAATGCGTTTTAAAACATCCACATTGGTAGACCAAAGCCAGGACAATTAAAACAAGCAACACGTAAACATAAAAGAAAACCGCAAATGTTACAAAAGCATATGCTAAAAAACATTAAAAGCCTTTCTAAACAAATGTGTCTTCAGTGTACTTAAAAAGGCCCAATTTCCATGATGCCACAGAGATCCGAAGGAAGTTGGTCCCAGAGCCCGGGTGCCACCACTGATGAGGCCTGGTCACCCCAGCACTTAAGCTTAGTCAAGCTTAGTCCTAAGATAATTTGCTGTAGTCCCCTGGGCCCAAGCCCCTGAGGACGGAAGTTGCAGTGTTTTGCTTGGAAAGGTCCATATTTGACTCCTTTTTCCCTGGTCAGCAAGATTTGATGTAAATTTGGCATTTTAGCCCCCATTCAAGATGCTCATCTCCCACAATACATACTAAAGGGTCATGTTCTTGGTGTAAACGGGCAATATATCAATATCAGAGACATTCAGCAGTTCTAAAAAACAATGCCCATTTCGAACATCAAACCACAGAATCCATTGTCTGTGACCATGAATTGCATGAAGCTTTTATATCTTTCCAAACTCTTATGTTGTTATCGGGCTGCAGCATGGAGAATTAGTCCCACATGGCCTTTGTAGCAAAAGAGAACCTCTCTTCAAAGATGTGCATGATGTACTTTACCCACTAAGTCCTGCTGCACAGAGGCACTCCATCTGAATCCTAACACCATTTTACACTCAGACTCTGAAAGCTCCTGTCAAGGTATATAAGATTTATTTGCCTGTAATTGCCTAATTTTGCCTTTCCTGCAGGCTCAGAGGGAGCTACAGCCCACCAATAGACAGCCTAACCTTGCCTACTGAGAAACAGTCCAAGGATGTAATACTGTCAGCGTCACATAGTCCTCGCTGGTGATTTATCATCAATTTCTCCCTCGCTTCTTTTCTTTCCTGCCTCCCTCCTTCTGTGCTGTACTTCTCCCCACCTTCCGCTTGAACAAACAACGACTTGTTACGGCTTCGCTCACTGAACTCTGCTGAGTGTTTACGCTGCATCGCAAAGCATGGATCTGTTGATAGAGGTAACTCGGAACTAACATAAGAAGAGAGATGTCTTGAATGACTGCAACACACTCTGGATGGGTTATTTGTCGGGATCAATAGAGCAGTTTGAACAAGCAAGCAAAGAAAGTGCCTTTGTTGTTCCAAGGTGGTTTCAGGTCAATGATTATGAGTGTTTACTCTTGTGAAGCACTGAGACTGAAAGCACTTGTGGGATGATCTGAAATTTCAAGGGTTCATGACACTTTTATACTAGTGGTCTTGTTAAAATTTTCAGTCGGATATGCAGACTAGTTCTTTTTAGAGGGGCTTGGATTATTTTAACTTCAAATCCACAAAGGCAATTTAAAATCCCAGTGGCCTGAGAGCAGAAACACGATTACACTATGTGTAGATGGACTATATTTCACGGTGGTTGTAATGGATTTTGGGCAGAATCTGTTTCTTACCCACAACGATTTTGACTTAATCTATACATTGCTCATGCCGTATTAGGAGGTCTTGGTTCTCATGCTTTACAAATAATGATAAACTACTAAGTTTTAAGTGTGGTTTATGTCTGAAGCCCGCAAAGAAATCAGAGCAGTTTACTGGGGGGGTCATACACATATTTCATGAAAAAGATTGATACTTTTCCTTACCTGTTTTTCCAAACTTCGCAGTTGTACACATTCATTTTGAAATGAAAGAAAGACAGAAAGAAAGAAAGAAAGAGAGAGAAAGAAAGAAAGAAAGAAAGAAAGAAAGAGAAAGAAAAGGAGTAGGACACAGCAACGGAACAAGGAACATTAAAGGACAGTAGGTTAATGAATCAATGTAGACAAAGATAAAGAACAAAAGAAGGACAGAAAGATACAAGAAACACAGAAAAAAGGAAAAAATAAATGTATAGGACACGAAAGAAAGACACAAGGTAGGAATAAAGGAAGAACACAAGCTAGACTGTTTCAGACTGTGTGGGAAATTTCATTTCACAATCACTTTAAAACTTTTTGCTAAAATGTGAATTATTGTAAAAATACTGAGACTAAACTATGGGAGAATTCACAGTTTAGGTGTGAAGTACATTTGTAAAAATAGCATGCTCTGATCACATAATGCATAAGTGCAAAGATAATAACATGGCTTGCAGACATTATGGTGTTTATTAATGCTAAACAAACTCTAAGAGGATGAATCTAAATCATGCTGTATAACAAGAAGTCCCTGACCTCCATACAATATTATTCTCCCCCAAATAAATTAATCCCTTGAATAAAGAGATCAGTTTTAATGGATTGTACTTTAATAAAAAAGTATGTTAGAAGCCTTGATAGTAACAGTAATGAGTGATGCACCAGGCGTTGCTCACATTAAACATTTTGATTTCTAGTGGCTGGGAAACCACAGGCTCTGCTAATGATATTAATAATGACTCTGTTCCATGCGGGTGTCCCAGTGGGCCATTACCAGTGAGCAAACATACACAAAACGAGATTGCTGGAAGAGATATTAAAATCGGATAAAATTATTTTTAACTTTATTAATTATATATTTGCCTGACAAACGGTCTGCAGTAAAAAAGCATCTTTTAGACCTCTGTACACTCGTAAAACACCCACACTTATCTCTCCTAATTACTTGTCTTCCCAGGATCTGATAGAAATGTATACATTGTGTGCGATTAACACATTTTATTCACTTACTGCTACTGAAGCAGAGAAAGTTTCACCTTAACAGATCTCATTCTTCACATTGCTTCTAAATTAAATCATCCATACATTTCCTTAACTGTCTTGCTCAGAGATTGTGTGAGGGATGGGGTCTTTCTCAGCAGTCAAAATGTTGAAGTCATTGTGCACCACGGACAGGTCACCCCACCATTACAGAGCATTAAAGTGATGGATCAAACTTTTTAAAGCAAGGTTTTCTGAAGTTGTCAACAGTAATAAATGCTGACATGTAGCAGGCAAGTTTATACAACTGAAAATACAAATGTCCTCCAGGTACAAGACTGTATTCCTTTTTTTCAAATGCTTCTGTATTTCAGGGATACCACACAAAAGCTGGTCGACTTTATTAAATCAAGATTGCAAGGCTTTATTGGCTGTACGTATCAATCATCAACACCTTCACAGGAATCCGGCTGAACCTTTGTTTTTCCACAAACTCGTGAGTATTTTACTTCTTTCAGCTACAGGTAGGGGGAGCTGTTTCAGAATACGTCACAAAACCTAACTTCAAGAATGTCAAACTATCCACATGAATAACTTTAATGCTACTAAATTAAGTGGAAAAGCAATCACATGAATTCAACTGAATCCTGACTAGCACCTAAGAAGTAAATCTGAACATATTACACTCTCTATTAATATTGGTACCCCTAAAGAAACTTCTGACTTTTTTCCTGAACTCGTTTGAAGTACATTGATAAAATCCAACAACCTTAGTGGAAACATTTAAATAAAGAAGTGCAGATTGTTTGGGTGTCCACAAAAATGTAGAGAAAGTAAGGCTCTAAAAAGCCTTTTTAAGAGATTTTAACCAGTAATGTTAGAATACATTTTCGGTGTTTATGTTTTAGAATAAGAATAAAACAATTGCATCGGATTTTTGATCATTTACTGATTTTAAGTCTGAACATAGCATACATGCTGGTGCTGGAGGAGACACATATTGCAGGCATCAATTATTGAAGATACAGTATGTAAAGTATTACAAACTTCTTCTGAGTCTGGTTTTAATTCCGTTTTGGAACTTATCAGCTATGAAACTGTTGTAAATTAAGTTTTTACACTGATGAGTAAAACCTCAGTCAGAGCTCTCATTTCCCTCTTTTTTTTCTAGTCTTAAATATGGCAAACACAAGGAATCTTAACATTCAAATTAGGCAGACGTGTGTTATGATCCTCACAAATCAGGAAATGGATATTGAAAATTTAAAATCCAAATCTCACAATTAATGCAGTAAACAGTGGTCTCTTGCTGTCAAGTTTTTACAAAAATATTTACTCTAAACATTTTCTACACATTTTACTATGGGTTCCAGTAATAGTAATAACACATTTTCATTTGAATTTGACAGACCTGTTCAGACACCAAACTTTCAATACAGCATAACCTCGAATGAGAGCAATTATGGACAGTTTATAATCCTCAAATAAATAATATAAATCAGAGGAATGTCCAGTCTTCGTGAACTTCTATTCTTCAACTAATATATATATTGTTTCTGTTTTAGGAATGTTAAATTAATCCAAGGAACACTCAAACAACCCACAGATGGTATAAAAAAACATTAGCATGTAATTTTTGTCATTAATGTAGCACATTCATCTAGCACATCATCTAGCATAGTCATTCATTTAGTGTTCCTTATTTTCCATATGCTTTGGTAATTACTTTCTAGTAGTTGTTACATGGTATATACAGTAAACAAACATTCCTTAAAAACATCTTGCAACTCTGTGTTCTTATGACCTTTTGTGACCTTATGCGTTCTGCTGGATATAGTAGGTCAGCCAACCACATAGGTCTAATTAGCAAGAATATCTGAAAACACACATGCTGGTCTCCAGGGTTCCTGTATTATAATGTGCATACAAATTCAATTTATGTACTTTCTTTGGTTTTACAGTCCAACAACAAGTTTTTGGGTCAGATCAGAAGAATATTTTTGTACTTTTTAAATGATAAATGTATCTTGTTGGCATTGAGATATAAGTAGAATTGATGAAGCAGAAAAAAAACCATCTGAATCATGTTTGTATTTTATATTTTAATAAATATGCCACACAATTAATGAGAAATAAACAAAACACACAGTCAAAGTTCTTATGTTTTTGTGTTTGGAGTTATCATTTTATTTTATTCCTTGGTATTATTTTATGGAGCTTCCTTGTTTTCATAGATGTTGTACCACAGATAGGTAGGTTTTGGCTATGAATAATTATGAGTAATTGCTTAGGGCAATTATTAATCAGATTAATAATTTTATGTAAAAATTACCAAGTTTAGGGGCACCACCTGGTTGATTCCAGGAATACAATAGCCAAATTGTTCAGTCTCAGTTTATGTTTATGATTACCTGCCTGATAAGGCTGAGATAATTAAACAATATATGAAGGAATAAGTTCTTGGCGTTCCTGAACAGCAAGTTACCACACATGTAGATGAAATAACAACAACGGTTTTCCAAAATACAAGAGTTTATTACAAAAGGAATTCAACTTTCAGTTAACATACTTTAATCAACAGCTCACCAAACTAGTAACCCACAACTAAACTACTGAGAAAAGAATAACTATAATAAAACTAAAACTCAGAAGTAAAACAGTCAAAGTGATAAATATGCACAGAAATAGAAACAATAACAATAAATTGATAATGATGCCACGATTCAGAATGAATATGTTTGCTCAAAGACCAAGGCTTATACTGAACTGTGTTGGGAATGAAGCTAAGTTAGTTTTAAACTAATTGTGATTAGTTTAAGACTAATCAGCACATTCTGGTTTGTTTTCAAACCACCAATTCACAATGCAAAGCAGAAGTGAAGAAAAACATTATTTGGAAGAAGCAATGTTTCATTAAACCATTTGCTGAGTTAGGAATCAATAACCTTTAGATAATTGATTCTATTTAATGGAGCGGTCACCGCGGTGATTGATCTAATTTAAAATTTAGACTTTATGTTGACGTTAACGGCAGTACCAATTATGTCGATCTAACTTTGTACTTTGACTTACCAAGAACACGGTCTCAAAAATGACTTAAAAGATTAGTTTAGTGTTTAAACTATCTGTTTTAAAGTCAATCTCTATTTTGAATAGCATTAATGGCAGTCTATTGTTCATGAATTAAAAGCCGTCAATGGCGGGCCCACGTGGTTCGCCAGAGCATGTAGCTTACAGCTAACTCTGCTTAAAGTCGCTCTGGTTCATTTATTAAACACCAAACAAGGAAAACTGTCGGATTGAGTAACTCAGGTTGCAGAATATCAAACGACTTTCCATCGGAAACCTCGAAAATCACAGTTTAAACCTCCAGGCCGACCGGCCTGTTTGTACCCAAACCATACATGAAATCTTACACAAAGTAACAAATCACAGTGAAACAAACAACCCTTAAATCTGGTTTAAACTAAACTAATCTCGCCTCTGCCCAGACAGACCTTGTTGAACGGTTAAAGTTATCCAAGTTGCTCTGTGGATGATGGGCGAAGCTAACACAATGTTAGCCCGCAGGCTAACCACAGCTACGGTCCGTTTGCAGTGGGACGGCGTGTCGTCCTCTCCGGCTTGCTAAACAGCGATCAGCTGCACCTCATTTCACTGACACAGTACCTTCTCTGCAGGTTCAAGATAGCATTGTCCCAGACTTTGTTGCAGTGGGAGTAATGCTCCAGTCTGGACGCGTTTCTGCGGCATTCAGTAGCTTGTTAGCGGTTCGCTCCACACTGCAGCGTCTGTTCAGAAAGCAGGGCTCAGGGCGGAACAGTGGGGTTTATCTCAAAACAAACTGGGTTGCAATTCAACTGATTGATCAGCAGTATTGTCGTCCTTGGAGCGAGTTTCTTTCAGAAACTCGTGTCCTTCCCTCGCCTGCGAAAGGATTGGATCTCTCCTGGCACTGTTTGGCTGAAAAGCCAGAACTGGAGAGAATTTGAAGGTCTGCGGCGGTGCCTTATATAACCTCTGGTCCTCTTCTTCTCCTGTCAGAGCTAGTATATGGGTTAGTGCCACCCAATGGCTGTGTGTCCGCAACATAATTATTCTCTTCCTGCTCTTAGATGTTTTCACCTTTTGTTTGTGTCCACCTTTGTGTTTCATTAGTTTATTTTTCTTTAGATGGTTTCCTAATTTATGTCTTCCTCCAGTTTTCTTCTGTTCTCCAGTGTTTCCTTTAGTTCTCCTTAGATTCCTTCTTAGATATGTTATCTTTAGTTATTTTCTAGTTAAGGTTTGTTTTCTGTTTCTTCTATACCATACATACCATACCATTTTATTTATAATGCGCTTTACAAATGACGGAGGTCAACCAAAGCGCAGAACGCAGGCTAATAACATAAGGAAATAAAACAGAATATAAAACACAGGAAAAAACAGATAAATAGCAGAAAATCAGAATAAAAAATAAAAAAGCTGGAACAAGTGCTAGAGAACACATATGACAGGTCTACCCTCTAAGCTAATGGTGACAGTAGGGCTAATTAAAAGCTAAACTAAAATAATATGTTTTTTTTAATCGAGATTTCAAAACATGAAGCGAAGTAGACTGGCGTATCTCAAGAGGGAGCTCATTCCATAATTTTGGAGCATACACAGAGAAAGCTCTTTCCCCACGACTTCTCATGTCTATTCCTTTCCTGTTCTCTCCTTGCCATTTTTTCCCCTCTGTCCCAGTTACTAATTGATTCCACATGTGCTTTCCCTCTCACCTTCAACCGCTAATTAGTCCCTGGTCTTCTCTGTCACTTCCTCATTCCCTCCTCAGTATAAATACAGCTCTCATTCACTCTATACTCACTGGTCTGTTATCTAACTTCCCTTTTTGGTTCCTGTGCTCCCCCTTGTTGCTCTTCCCGGTTCCCCTGAGTTTTGTAAGTACATGTGTCTTGTTCTTTTGTTTAATTAAATCATTTTACTTTATTTACTGCATTTGGGTCCTTAAAACATGACACACACAAAACATGACATCATTTATGACACTGTTCTACTCATTGTTTTCAGTTGAAGTGGCTAGTAAAGTTTTAAAAATCTATATAGAAAAGAAAGCCAACCCGCTCTTTGTATTATAAATATGCTGGTAAACTTTATGGTCACAGTGCTTTAATGCTGTTCATTTTGTAGGACCTATTAAAGAAATATGTGAGGAAATGTTGAAACATTTCAAATCTTGAAGGCTCAAATAGTGTTGGTTTGAACACAAAATGAGCTCCTATGGTTACATTTACAGTCTATGAATAAGACAATTTTATCAGAAATTCCAATTAAAATACATGTTCTAAGCTTTATGCGACATTCTGGAAAAGAAACTTTTGGGATGGATGTCATTTTTTATGTATCAACAACACCTGCTATGTTTGCTGCCATTGTTGGAGCCACTTCTGAAATGAGGTATTCAGGCTTGTTTTTGCAACAAAATGTTACTTGGAAATGTTGGTCATTTTATTTTGTCTTGGCTCATAGTCAACATGTAGTTGGTCTTCACAGCTTTGTTTTCGTTCACCTGCTTAATACAGAGAAAACAAAAGCAGCCAGACAGAGTGAAATGAAATAAAAGCAGCCAATTATGACTAAGTGCTGCCTGGCTCACATACCTGCTGAAACTGTTCTCTGCATATCTCCTGTTCACTCCAAAGTCTAAAGCCACAATGGCACCGAAGCATCTAGGCATAATTTCAGTAGTTGAAAGAAAGAGGAAGAGGAACTGATCTCAAAAAAGGCCCTGGGAGGACTCTTTCAGTTTAATACTTTAGCCAGGCATCAACATGTGTTTTGAATACCTTTTTGGTTTTCTAAGAAAAAGTGAACATCAAGGATTTGAGCTGTCAAATAATTTTTACCAAGTTCTCTCTGTTATTTCTGTTTTGAGAAATTAGGAAAAGTGCTCAGATTCAATATTTCAGAAAAAAATTGAACAAGTCTAATCATACAAAACATAATATAAATGCCCCAGTAAGTGACAGCGAGATGCACTCAGATTTGCAATGGGCTTTTCATATCCCTTAAACCTTCCATAAAGCTGCACATGTACACTTAACACACAAGCAAAAAGATTAAAAAAAGAGGAAACTGCATAATGAATATTTACATACAAACTAATAACAGTAGATTTAACAACATGTATATTCCAATTATGTAAGCCTTTTTTACTCTTGATTCAGATGCTTTATTTCTGTTATGAATGCCATGCAGGAAAAA
The DNA here is from genome assembly GCA_963556495.2 of Valencia hispanica. Classification (NCBI taxonomy): domain Eukaryota; kingdom Metazoa; phylum Chordata; class Actinopteri; order Cyprinodontiformes; family Valenciidae; genus Valencia; species Valencia hispanica. The sequence goes on along the minus strand of OY747701.1, from coordinate 26,154,068 downwards.
GTGCAACCTCCCAGAGAACTAAAGAATCTTCATAAGGTATTTAAAAAAATGTGATACCAGCAAAAGTAATTCAATGACTAAAAAATGTATGCCATTTTGGCTTTTTATCTGTTTGATGGGTATTTGATTGTATTTGATGGGTTTGTGATTTAAAAAAACAAACGAACTCTCACTATATGTTCAAAGTAAGAGTAAAACATAATTTTAGCTAAATTATTATTCAGGAAATAATCTGGTAACAATTTGTGGTAAAACATGGTTAAAAAATAACTTATCTGAAAAAAAATCTATGAAAATAAAATTAGGTGAACTCTTGAAATTACAAAAATTAACTGAAATTCAGTTTAGTTTAATACAAAATGTTGTATTAATCCCAGAAGGAACTTAAATAAACTTAAATGAAAACAACATTTTTCATAGACTTGTTATGCAATCATGTTCAACTAATTAGGAAATTATTAATTATTCATTTATTTTAGTAAATCAGTTCACTAAGTAAAACATATTGTATAGATTAATTAGAGACTGAAGCTGTAAAACCTTTATTTTGTTAATTATGACTTTCTGCTTGCGGTTAATGAAACACATATTCTAATATATATCACAGTAGATGGTGATGCTGTGGGCAGAAAGGATCTCCTGCAACATTCCATAGTACAGCAAATCTGAAGGAACTTCGTTTTTCGTGTTACACAGAAATTAAGCTGATGCTCGGTGTTGTCCATTTTGTCATCCATTTTATGACACATCTTTTTTAACAAATACATTTTTAGAGGCTCCAAAGGAGTCCCTAGAACATAACCAGACTTCTTAAGTTCTTTAACCTTTTTAAGTCCCTGGCTCTAATGGTGCTTCCCTAACAGATGATGGCTGAAGAGATTACACTCTCCACGACAGACTTCAAATATCTGCAGCAAATGGTGAAAGTACAATTCCCTGAGGTGCTTCTGTGATGCTGACCACCTAGTCAGCCACACAACCCTTCAGTCTCGTAAAGTGTTGTCTATTTGTCTGGTAATCATCAATCCAGGCAAATGTTTAGGCCACCAACTGTTTCTTCCAGTTTCTGGTATAGTAAATCATGCTCAATTGTAATAAATGCACTGGAGAAATCAAATAAAAAACATATTGTTAAGCATTGCTCAAATGTTTCTATTAAAATTTGCTTAATTATGTAACAATGTTAAAGTTCAAGTTAATAAACCCATTTTCACTAAAATGCTAATAAAGAAAGCCAAATGTCTAACCACCCAAAATATGAATAATAAAAATTCAGAAGTTTGTTTACACAATAATAATTAAAGAAAAAAAAATCAGGATTTAAATGCATAGTCACAATTTACACAAACTGATATACTGTCAAGGGGTCAGATAGAAGGACTATGAGAAAACAGAAGAAATATCAAACATCTTGTTTAAAACCCTCGATTTATATTAAATAATTAATTGGTAATAAGGAGCAAATTCAGCTAAATCTAATGTCGTAGCCAACTACATAAAGTGTTCTCTTCAACTTCTAGCCCAGATGACTTTATGAGTTATTTCATAAAGACATTTAATTTTTCTTGAGGACAAATTTGTAGCAGTCTTTCCATTTCTGTCAGTGATGCATCACCAAATCCAGTTTCTATGGAATATCATTTTTTTAATCTTTGTCCTCAGGGACACGTTTTAAATGTTTGCCCGCCTCAACACACCTAATTTAAATTAATGGATCATTAACAAGTTTCTGCTGAGCTTGATGACATGCTGAGGCGGTAATTCATTCAGTCATTTGAATCCTGTGGAGCAGGAGTTTCTAAAACATGCAGGACAGTGGGTCCTGAAGACTGAGACACTGTTGTGCACTTACATCTACAAAGACAGTTTGTTTTTTGCCAAGATCAAAATCCATCTATCCCTTTTCTTCCACTCATCCGGAGTCGGGTCGCGGGGGCAGCAGCTTAAGCAAAGAGACCCAGACTTCCCTCTCTCCAGCCACTTGGGTCAGCTCCTTGGGAGGAATCCCAAGGCGTTGCCAGGCCAGCGGAGGAACATAGTCCCTCCAGTCTGTCCTGGGTCTTCCTCTGGGTTTCCTCCCGGTGGGACGTGCCTGAACCATCTCACCAGGAAGGCATCCAGGAGCCATCTTGATCAGATGCCTGAGCCACCTCAACTGACTCCTCTCGATGTGGCAGAGCAGCGACTCTACTGTGGGCCTCTCCCGCATAACTGAGCTCCTCACCCTATCTCAAAGGGAGAGCTTAGACACCCTGTTGAGGAAACTCGTTTCAGCCGCTTGTATCCTTGATCTCGTTCTTTTGGTCACTACCCAGAGCTCGTGACCATAGATGAGGGTAGAAATGTAGACCGACCGATAAATTGAGAGCCTCGCCTTTCTGCTCAGCTGTCTCTTCCCCACGACAGACCAGTACAGCGCCCGCATCACTGCAGATGGCCAACCAATCCGTCTATCGATAATTTTTCCCTCATTCGTGAACAACACCCGGGCCAGTTCCTGGTCCTGGGGCGTTTTCAGCATTTCTTCCCTTTCTCTCTCTGCCCTTCTTCTTGTCCAGCTACTATTAAATAAAGGCCACTAGTGCCACAAAAACCTTTAAAAAGAAATGATCAACTTGTATTCTTGCCAGACCCTATTTTCTGCAAAAACAACTAGAATACCTGAATTACAATTTAACATAATAAACCTGGAAAAGCTGAGAAGAATCTGGTGAGTAGCTGTAATTACAATAGTCTACAGCAAAAACATCTAAAAAGAAAACACTAACTGCATTCTCAATTCATTGCTAGTCTGACTTTCTCCACATTTTCCTTTTTTCAAGACTCAGAATAAATCTGTGGGCTGATGACGTGATTTATGGCAAGGAGAAAAATGAAAATACAGCACTGAGAAGAATAAGTGAGCTTTTGGCTGTTTAGGATTTTATCTACTATATTTGATTTCTGGTAAGATAAACAGCTAACTTTCTTTGAAATGTAACCTTGTAAAAATTTTAGATTGAAAAATGTGTTTACTGTCGCTATTCAAGACACATAGATTGACTATCGGGTAAAGGAAAAAGTGCTGGTTGTTAATTACAGTTTTGTGCTTGCCAGGTTTATTTGTAGCCCATTTTTTGATCTAGTATTCAACTTTTGTTTAGAGTCCCGCACCCATAGGTAATCTAAGATTTATTTTACTTTGGCAGGAAAATGTAAAGCTTTTGTACAAATCCATCTCTCCATCCATTATAGCGCTTATCCGTGCAGGGAGCTGGTGCTTTTCTCCAGCTGGCATCGGGCGAGAGGCAGGTTACACCCTGGACAGGTCCCCAGTCCACCTCAGGCTTTTGTACACAATCAACTTCAATGATCTTTCTTTTCCCATGTCTGGTCTCTGTGAGCAAATCTGATACAGTGCAATTTTCTTTTTTTCAGTTGTTTGTTGCTTCTGTGAGTTGTGCAAACCTCTTCAACTCATCATGGATGTCTGTGAGATCTCAGGCAAAGTCTGAAAGCTCTTTCTTGTCACTTGCAGCTAATCTCGGGCAGGCAGCCAGGCAGGCAGGCAGGCGTGCGTGCGTGTGGGGAGCCGTCTGTGAGCTCTCTGAGATGGGAGAGGAGTCCACGATAGCACCGCTGGTCGGTGGGTGGGTGCTTCATGTCGGATCAACCCTAAAATTTAACTAAAAAAAGTTGCATTTCCTGCGAAAATGCAGTGTGAATGCTGTAAGCTGAATTTACTTGCAGAAAATGGCTGAAGTATTTGAAGTCAACTGTAAAAGACTTGCTGAAGTGTAATAAACAGAAACAGCAGAAAAAAGAAAAGGGGTGTGTCAACCCTAACACAAAGAAAAACTGTCACAATTAGCTAAAATAAGAAGTTGAATATTATGAAAAGTATAAAGGTTATGAATACCAACAAATATACCCGGGAAAAGCAGAATGAGCAGAATAGTTGAAAAGTTGAATGGTTAAAATAGCACAAAGTATGCAGAAGTAGTTGAAGTTCAGAAAATGTACGGAAGCGTATGGTAGCATGTTGCCAAACACAAACATGTTGGTTAACAATAATTCAATCCATTCAGTATAATAAAAATAAGCTTAAAGGGAAGTGTTAGCTAAAATTAGCTGAAATGCAAATGTTAGCTAAAATGCTAGTGGTAGTAAGTTGGCAAACACTAACATGGCGCTAAACATTAACAAAATTTATTTAGCAAGGTAACCTTAGCTGTTAAGTCGAAATTAGCTTAAATTTTGATACTAACTGTAATACTAGTGTTAGCTTAAATACTAGTGGTTGTATGTTGGCAAAGAGTATCATGTTCGTTACCTAACTTAATCATTTCAGTATGTTAACATCTTCCCAAAATACAAATATTAGCGAACATTAGCTAAAATACTAATGTTAGCTTAAATGTTGATTTTAGCTTAAGAGATAGCTTGTTGGTAAACACCAACATGTTGGTTAACAGTAACTCAAACCCTTCATTATGTTACTTCTAGCTGTTAAGTCAAAATGAGCTAAAATTCCGTTGTTAGCTTGAATGAGCTTAATTGCTATGGTTAGTTAAAAAAACGATTCGCAGCATGGTAGCAAACATGAACATATAGGTTAACAATAACTCAACCCATTCAGTATGTTAAAATCAACCCAAAAACTAAATGCTAGCTAATATTAGCTAAATTTCTAATGTTAGCTAAAATGCTAATGTTAGCTAAAATGCTAATGTTAGCTAAAATGCTAATGTTAGCTTAAATGGCACAGAAAGCATGTTGGCAAACACCAACACAATCGTTACCATGAACTTAATCCTTTCAGTATGATAAAATCTTCCTCAAATGCAAATATCAGCTAATATTAGCTGAAATGCTAATGTTAGCTAAAATTTTATTTTTAACTTAAATGCTAGAGATAGCATGTTGGTAAGTACCAATCCATTCAGTAAGTTAATTTTAGCTATTAAGTCAAAATTAGCTCAAATGTTAATGTTAGCTTAAATACTAGTGTTAGTATAATGGATAACAATAGTAAGTTAGCTAACAATATTCTACTTCATTTATAATGCCTAAGATTCCCTAAACACACAAGTCTGTGTAACTGCCATTTAAAAGTAATCACTGTTTTCCAGGTGTTGGAACAGTAAAATGGCCACTGTTGCCTGCCTAGTGCCTGAAGTATTTGAAGTCAACTGTAGAAGACTTGCTGAAGTGTAATGCACAGAATCAGCAGAAAAAAGAAAAGTAGTCTACCAACCCTACCGCATAGAAAAACTCACAATTACCTAAAATGCCAGTGTTACCTAAAATCAGCTAATTTCCAATTATTACCCAAAACGCTAGTAGTAGCATGTTGGGAAAGACAACTACGTTGGTTAAAAGAAGACTTATTATATTCAGTAAATTGACAACAAGCTATAACACCAATATTATTGAAAATTAGCTAACATGCTAATGTTAGCTAAAATGCTAGTAGTAGCATGTTGCCAAACACAAACATGTTGGTTAACAATAATTAAATTCATTCAGTATGATAAAAATATGCAAGGGAAGTGTTAGCTAAAATTAGCTGAATAAGCTTAAATTTTGAGACTAACTGATATACTAGTGTTAGCTTAAATGCTAGTGGTAGCATGTTGGCAAACAGTATTATGTTCGTTACCATAAACTTAATCCTTTCAGTATGTTAAAATATTCTAAATAATTAAATGATTATCTAAAATCCCATTGTTAGCTTGAATGAGCTAAATTGCTATGGTTACGGAAGCAACTATAAGACGGAAGAAGAAGAATAAAGAATAAAGAGAAACAGGATCTCAAGAGTGTGAATGCCTACAGCATTCACACTAATAAAGAGAAACAGGATCTCAATCCATTCATTATTTTAACTCTTGCTGTTAACACTAACATGTTGGTTAACTGTATCTCAATCCATTCAGTATGTTAACTTTAGCTATTAAGTCAAAATTAGCTAAAATGCTAATGTTAGCTTAAATGCTAGTGTTAGTATAATGGATAACAATAGCAAGTTAGCTAACAATATCTTACTCCATTTATAATGCCTACGATTGCCTAAACACACAAGTCTGTGTAACTGCCATTTAAAAGTAATCACTGTTTTCCAGGTGTTGGAACAGTAAAATGGCCACTGTTGCCTATGAGACTGTACTGATCATCATATTTTCCAAAGTAATCAAAGTCCTGGTGAACTGATTCGTATTAAATCTACAAGTTGTTTGAGATGTCTTATAATAACCCTGAAACGTCAGTTTGACAGTGGAGGCCATAATATATAGTAATTCTTTCTTCTACCACAAAAGGGAGATCCAACTAAAGCCATGAAAAGGCCTGCCATTTTTTGACCAATTACACGCAGGCTGTGACTGGGGGAGACAGCCAAAGTGCAGCACCTCACTTATGTCTCCTAATTTCTCAGCCGTTTTAACAGGCAACGCAGCTTCCGAACTACTCTTAATAACTTAAGAACCGTAAGGCCTATCGACGTCACCAATGGACCGTTTTTATCGGAACAGATAGGGGAACGCATAGGGGAATGCTCTCAAACCACTCAATTTGTCGAAAATATTATATTACAGCCATAAAATGACGTCAAATATGTTGATAAATTTGGTGAAAACATTAATCTGTCTTTTCTTGGTCCCGAACTACATCCTCTTACTCGGAAAATATAAGGGCTATCGAAATTATTCTTTCACTGTAAGTGTCAGCAGGCTTTGATGAAGAATCATGGTGCGTTTCGTGTGTGTACCTCAATCTGTCTGGGAGCAGTGATTTTGTAAAAATTAGCCTGATTTTGGCATTTTTGAATCTGAGCCGTTTTAGTGAAGAGCAGATTTGTTACACTCGAACAAACAAAACTCATGGAGAAATAGTAACAGGTATCAAAGAAGTTGTTGAATCATGAGCGCCAGGAAGGTCTGAAGTTATATCCGTACAAGGCTCATGTTTCCACGTCGCATCGTTTATGAGATATGACTTTACTCCCATAGGTCAGAATCCAGCTGTCCTCCTCTGAATTTTTCCTCAGTCCCAATGCATTCCAATGGTCCCAATGGGTGTGGCCACTTTGCTTCGGGTCAATTTGCCAAAAAACTGTAACTGTCACATAAACGTTGGTAACATTTCCTGAAGCAAAAATAGGAAACCTACGTTTTGATATATAATATGTACAGAAAGAGTGAAATATGAACGAGTGAGCGGAAGTTGTTCGTGGAAAATCGGGAAAGTGGTAAAGTGTAATTCTGCTAGAGTGGGCCACTCTAGCTTAACTGCCTAGCGACCATAGCAACACATGTACTTTCAGAAATCTGATCATTTCGGGACCAGAAACTTGAGGAAGGATTGTATGAAAACTGTACAAGTTAGGAAGAGGCCGAGACATACAGTAATAGCTGAAGAGTATGACTACATTTTAAGATTTGAATGGTGTTTCTAAGTGGAAGTATGTGGAAGTAATTCGTTTTGCAAACAGGCGAGATTTAGTGGAATTTTTGAGGTTTTCCATTCATTTCAATGGGGGCAAAAAAGCATAAAAAGTTGAATATTATCAAAAGTATAAAGGTTATGAATACCAAAAGATATAGCCGGAAAGAGCAGAATAAGCTGAATAATTGAAAAGTTGAATGGTTAAAATAGCACAAAGTATGCAGAAGTAGATGAAGTTACAAAAAACCTACGGAAGCAACCAGAAGAAGGTGAGAGGATCTCAAGAGTGTGAATGCCTACAGTATTCACACTAATAAAAACAGTAACACTAAACCATGAAGATCTTAACAAAATGTAACACAAAAACCATAAAATTGACAGATCATAGAGCGTAGAAAATCGTAAATCACAAAACAACTCCATAATCCCTCTGTTTTTTGTTGATGCATTTCAAAACTTTTATTAAGTCTAAAATTCTGTTTTCATATAACTTATTTCACAGTCACAATGGCAAACAAGCTCCTTTTTCATGAGTGTTAGAGAGTGTTATTTCTATAAAAAGTCACCCACTGTGGCTTCTGGCAGTGTTAACACCTTTTGAATTCAAACCAATCTACTTTAAGATCAGGCTGCAGGACAGTTTGTTTTCCTTTAACCCTGAATCCAGCTCTGTATCATAAAGGTAGGCTCTAAATATATTTGGCAGACAATGCTGTTTTAAAGAATATTGCCTGTTAGTCATCAAACTTTTCAGACTTGCTTCAATGATGTATAGCTCCCAAAAATACTTTAAAAACTTACATAAAACATTGCTGAACATTAAAGCAGAGACCTTGTCTTGTATTAAACAAAATATATTTTTTGCAAAAAGATGGAATATCTTAAAAACGTTAAATAACCTGAAGGTGTTTCCCATCAAAATGAAAATATAAGCTGTTCACAAAGCAGTTTAACCCTTGCAAAAGTTTCCAAGGTAATAAAGTATTATGAGTAGGTAGGAGTGCTTTGATCAGGCAAAATGGTTTATGTAAAGGTTGGGTCGGTGGAAATTTTTTATTTCGAACAATGTAAGAATGTAAAAAAAAACAAAAAACAACTCTACAGACTGACATGAATAGTATTTATCATTGACCCTTTTATTGATGTGCTTAAAATATCCAATAGATCATGTACCCTGTACACCGTAGCTTCTGAAATGAATGCATTTGCAGTTTTGAGCTTTTAAGAAGGGAAAATGCAAGTTGGATGGGTGGAGGGTAATTGCGTAATATGCAACAGCCCTCTTAACACCTTAAATAGACATGCAAGCACTCAGTATAATTGGGAGAAAAAAAGACAATTTCCTTTATATAATGAATATATTAAGATCAAGGTTAATTGTCTGCTATATCAAATCTAAAATAATTTAAAGCAAATAAAAATATAGGTCTGTAGTTTTAATTACATTAAAACAGACAAGTAGGTCTGCAGCTTCAAAGTAGAAACACCTATAATAGTGTATATCACATAAAAGAGGATGTGTCCCTGTCTTTTGGCAATCTAAGGTAGACTATATGTTTATTTAAATTCAAAGATGAATTTTTGAATGTTTTTCTTCTTCACTTTCACAATTTGTCCTCTCCTTTATGTACGTAGGAGACTAAATAATGGATAAGAGTAGCTAATTGTTTTTGTACTTCGAACGCTTCCTGATTGAAACAGGGCTTAACATGTGCTGACTATTCATAGTAAGGGGCTCCATAAACAGTGTTGGACAAAGAACTTTGAACTAAATTATGCTTTTTTACATGGTGAACTTGAATTGATTGCAGTTAACTCTGATGTGTCTGATTTAATACACTCCATTTTGGGGTGAACAAAAGAATGACATCATTTTTTCTGTGCCAAACAGCATATTTATTGGAGAAATCTTCTTTTGTGAGAAAATTTTACCTCCGCCAGACTGGAAGTGACGACCTGTCAGCTAAATCAATAGAAAACTATGGATTTTACTGCCAACTCTGACACAAAAGAAACTTTGAATGTTTAAAACTACACATATGATGTAGCACAACCACAGAGAGCAGAAAGAGACCAGCGGGGGCGGGGGACTGATCACCATAGACATAATAAAGTGTAGAAGTGTAGATTGGCTGCTCTGAGGCAAGAAATGCGGCCGCCATCTTGGACTGGTATTCCCATCCGCAGACTTCCACCGAAAAAGCAGCAGCTATTACAAAATGCCTGAATACTGTGTGGCGTATTCCTGTTCAAATCAGTGGACTGTTGAGAGTAGGGGTCGGGGGATAACTTTTTACAAGTAAGATTGAAAATTTTTATTGTTTGTATTTTATAAATATATTACTGTACTGTATTTATGTCCACCGGCGAAATCTTAGCTAGCTAACGTTAGGTACGCTAAGAAGGCTGAGACTTTATAAATCGTATATTTGTAAACCAATGACTTAGATTACAACTTACACAAGAATGTTACTGTACAAATAAAAATACCTTTACTGGCATAAAATATCTTTTATCCACCCGACTGCTGATTAGTTAGATAATTTGATTATTTATATATTATTTATATATATATATATATATATATATATATATATATATATATATATAGATAGATAGATAGATAGATAGATAGATAGATAGATAGATAGATAGATAGATATCTATATATTGCCCTATATAAAAAATGTATTACATTTATTATCTATATTATATATGTGTATGTTACACATGAATTATACTGTATATTTTAATCAGATAACATGGCTGAGTAGTACTTTCTGCTTCTCTATCTTACAGCATCGTGTGTGTGTTTTGCATACATTTTATGAGTAAATCAGAGTATTCTATTACTGTTAAGCCAACTATGAATATAGAAATAGGCCAAACTATTTGTCCTGTATCATAGCTAAATGTTTGCCGTTTACAGAAAAAAAAAGAGTAAAAAAATCAAACTTCATTGTGTCTGCCAAATACATTACAAAGTGGAGCTCGGGATACCGGTCCAAAATTGCGGCCCCACATCTCATCAGCACCAATAGACAGTAGCGGTCGATGCAGCATCTACTCTACTGTGTCTATGTTGCTCGCCAACACATTGCTACCCGAAGCTAACGTTATTAGCCTGGGTGATGTAAACTAGCTTTACTGTTTCTTTGCCAACCCACATATCACGTTGCTTCTAATCTTTGATATAATTCTTTCAACAAACTTGGTAAATAGCAGATGTTAGCCAAAAAGACTTACAATACACAGATCCCGCTGCGTAGAGCTGAGCCTCTGATGGATTCGTGATTGTGTCTCCCGCCTACTACAGGTCCAAGCTTTGGTATCCCATGTTATGCTCCATCACATCGTTGGGATGGTAATCCTCAGGTCTGAAATGAGTGCCACTAACGACTTCATTTTTTTTAGCCAAAGCAGAAGTTAAGTCCAGTCTTGTCAGGTGCACAAAATGCACCCTGACACAAAAGACAGTGCAAATTTTTATTATTATTATTTGGAAACCTGTGGACTCGATGTCCTGACAGGCTGGTGATAATAATTTACAAAAATAAAATAAAAAATTGAATGTAAATGAGAAGTAGTGAACACACTGACTCTCAATGACACGAGCTAACAGCAACCACTGACCGTACCGGAAGTAAGTTACCCTGACAAAGTATTGTTCTGTAACACCAGGAAGCTGATGTGTTCCCAAAAGGAGATGCTGGCCATAACATCTGCAAGCAGAAGGTTGGGCAGTGCTGTTTGTTTACAGAGGCAGATCTCTTGCTGGCTAAAGTGCAATGCAGTTATGCTTCCGAGTGGAAACTTGGTACACGTGTGTACTGGACTGAGGGGTGTGTACCGAGAAATTCGAATACAAAGGTGCGTACCGCCACACCCCTACCTGATACTGATTCTTTTTGCTTTAAATTTGACTACTATGTCCTTTGACTTTGTATTAAGCATAAAGATTTGAACTCAAAGCTCATTCCTTAGCCATCAAAATAAAAAGATTAAGCAGAGATTTCTGCATCCCAGTTGTGTTGTTTATGGGTGGGAGGTACAGAAAGGATGAGCTGAGAGAGCAGTAGTTGCAGTCTGTTGCATTTCTCCGTTAGACCATAACGTAGGTAAATACTTAAATTGACATCCCAGATATTTTTCATTTACACGATTGAAGATTTTGTCAGATTTGCTTAAACAGCAAGCAGCAGCCATAGGCACTGTGCGCGAAGCGGGCATTTGAATATACAACAAGAAGTTGACTTTTGCGAATATTTCTAGGAAGGCTGGGAGAATGTGTTCGGCTGTTCTAATAAAAGCAGAAAACTCCAAGTTGGCCCCAGTGCATGGGAAATACTGTTACTGTTGTGTTTTTTTTTTACGTAACAATAAAAGTAGCAACACATCAATGTCAGTTCCTGTCTAAATCAAAAGCCTGTAAATAATAGTGAGTTTTTATCCTAGACCAAGAAATCGCCACTGAGGAAGACTGCCTAACGTGTAGTGGAAAGGGCATTCCAAAGCTTCGGCTCTGCCACTGAGAAAGCACAATTCCCTCTAAGTTCAAACCATAATTTCAGTTTAGTTTAGTTAATTTATATATAGCTGATTGACAACAAAGATAATCTTAACTTGATTGACACCTAAAAGGACAGACAGATCCAATTTGATCGTGGCTCAGGATTAGGATTTTGTCCAATATCTAGTGGGCTGCAGGTTCAGACATCTGCTCCATCCGTCTAGGTTGTTGTGTCCCTGGGCAAGCCACTTCATTTGTGTTGCCTGCTGGTGGTGGTCAGAGGGCCCTATGGTGCCTGTCCATGGCAGCCTCACTTCTGTCAGTGTACCCCAGGGCAGCTGTGGCTACAAAGTAGCTCACCACCATCAGCGTGGGAACGTGTACGTGAATGACTGAATGCAATGTGAAGCGCTTTGTGGACCTCTTACTGAAAAAAATGCAGGGCATTTGTCATTACCATTCATAAACAGACGCATGAAGTCAATTTAGTCAAGTTACAGTGCAATCCTTTCAGAGTCATAGAATAACATTTCAAAAACTGCGGTAAAATGTGAAACTCACCATATTGTGCTTCAGTAAGTGAGTAGATAATTCTATAAAAACATCTTTTCCTCTGTGAAAGTTAAAGACCTTATTTGGTCCTTATTCACTTTCAAACTGTTCCCTCTTGCCAATACATTCTAGCTAAAAGTAAAGACTTTTCTAAAAGGAATCTTAAAACTTTACATATGCAACCCCTATTATTCTACTCATTCTGAGATTCATATTGGGTAATCAACACTCTTGTTATTTAAACTGTGAAATGGGTAAGTGTTTGCTGGTTCTGTTGAGGGATTTCACGTTGTTAGGCTAATGCCTGAAGTCTTTTGCATATCTTATTTAATTTTTGATGTTTAGTAGTTGGGAATCTCAATATACATGTTTCTCCCTCTTTTGTCAAAGTGTCAGCATAATTTTAATTATGATTTGTATTGTTAATCACTTCAAGCTACTGAAAAGGCTTCAAGTTCCAGAAGTATCTGTGCAAAAGAGACTTGTCATTTCAGCAGGCAAAGCCTTTTAACTGGGACAGGAAAGCCTCTTGCTCTGGACTGCATAAGTTGAATGCTAGCCATGTCTGGGAGCATTTATCATAAGGAAATACTTTTTAAACTGTGTTCAGCCACTCCAGGATTTTAAAGTTGAATCCTTTAATATATATTACCTTTCCCAGAGTGGAATACGACACGCATCTATTAGAATGGAAGAAAGAGTTGTGTGATTGGGCACAGCATGTTTCTCCACGTTCGCCATTAAGCAAGGCGATTCAAAGTGGTTATAATGACAGCCCAAACGGGGAGCCTTGTCTGGGAATGAAGATAAGGCCAGGCTGTAAGTGTGTGCTGGGGTACAAGGAGGGTTACATGAGAACAGACGGGAAGGCGAGCAGGCAAGACAGATGGACAGAGAGGGGGGACAGAGACAGATGGAGGTAAAGAGGAGGAGGAGAGAGAGATTGCATAATAACACCAAAATGGCCATGATTGCTCACTGTGGCATACTTCAAAGCATGGCACCCATCACAATTTATCTCTTCCCCTTTCTCTTTTTTAATCAAACTTTTTACTCATTCCCTGTCTGCTCCCTCTGTTTCACAAGAAACACATTTATTTTCAGAACACTTTAAAGAGAACAGCCACATAATACAGATTAAAAATAGTAAAAGCAAAAAGACTTGACAAATTTTTTATTTTTTTTAATAAAACAACTTCAAGTATTAAAACTAAAAGGCCGCACTGTGCTAAATGAGGGAGAACACATAGATAAAAAGGGTCATTAATTTATCAAGCAGCTGAATGCGGTTTTTGCTGGAGTAAACTATAGACTGCTATGCGTTGTTGTGAAAATGAAAGTGAAATGGCATCTCTAAAACGGTGTAGTGCTTTGTGGAGCAGTGGAGCGGTAGTTGTAAACAAACTGGCTTTGGAGTAGAGATGTTATCTTTGTGTATTGGCTAAATATCTCTCTTCCACCTTTCATTCAGACTGCACCGTAACATAAAAAATCAGACAGATCATAGGTGGACTTGACAAGGCCTTCAGGGATGCATCAAGAATACACTCCAACATCAGGCGTGATAGATGATAAGAGTAACTCTCTTGAACATGCACCTAGGTGAGATAATAGTACTTCATTGGCATAGTGGCAGCACATCTGTGTTCAATGTGGAAGAGCTTGATAGCTGCAATGGGAGTGTATCCATGACATTTTGATTATGAGCATTATCAGAGAATTGTAAGTGAACTAGCCATGCTGTAAAGATTTCACAAAGGATCTCACTGAGGAACTACAGTGAACAATCCACAATCTCTTTACCAATAAATAACATTTCATGATCAAGGAATGCTTATACAAAGACATTTGCATTTGCTGGACTCCTGACTGGAAGAAGCACACACCTCCAAATTGCACATAGGGTCTTATCAGGGTAGGAGTTTTGACCTTTTTAGGCTGTAGTTTAAATGCCTTGTCACTGTCAAAAAGACATCCTAGCCTTGCATTTAGTGATAAGGAGAGAACACCTTACCCACTCTCAAGCATGGGGGAGGAAGCACTATGCTTTGGAGCTACTTTTGTGCAAAAGGGACAGGATATCTGATCTGTATTAAAGAAAGGATAAACAGGGCCATGTAATGTCAGCTTTTGGGCAAAAACCTCCCTCCATCAGTGAGAGCATTAAAGATGAGAAGTGGCTGGATCTTCCAACATGACAATGATCCCAAACACACCAACCAGGCAACGAAAGAGTGGCTACCTAAAAAAACATTTCAATGTTTTGGAGTGGCCCAGCCAGTTTCCAGATCTCAATCCAATAGAGAATCTGTGGAGGGAGTTGAAAGTTTGTGTTGCCCAGTGACAGCCCCAAAACATCATAGCTCTAGAGAGGATCTGCATCGAAGAACTGGCCAAAATATCAGCTACAGTATGTGCAAACCTGGTGAATACATAAATGAAATGTTTGACCTCTGTCATTGCCAACCAAGGTCACCTTACAAAGTAGTGAGATTAACTTTTGTTACTCACCAAATACTTATTTTCAACAAGTTCAGCTTGAATTGCTTTGTCAGAAACTCCGGAAGACACAGGTGGAGCACTCAACAATTACCTGGACCGATGACTACCTAGCGGTAGGAAAGTGAGAGTGAATGAATTATGGATTTGTAAAGTGCTTTGAGGGGCTCGAAAAGCTCTATATAAATGCATGCTATTATTATTATTGTTATTACAAACAGACCACAGTTTGTGAGACTGAAAGATTGTGTGTCAAACCAGGTGGTCAGCAGCACAAGAGCACCACAGGGTACCGTACTCTCACCATTCCTTTTCACTCTGTACATCTCAGACTTCAAGTTCAAATCAAATACCTGTCATCTGCAGACATACTGAGATGACTCTGCAATCGTCGGTGTATCAGAGATGGACAAGTGGCTCAATACAGAGAGCTGGTGGACTGCTTTGTGACATGGTGTGGAAACAATCGTCTTACCTTGAACGTGAACAAAACCAAGGAGATTATTGTAGATTTCAGAAGAAATAGGGTTAAGTCAAACACTGTTTCCATCTTGGGAAAATAAGTGGAGGTCATTGAGGAGTATAAATAACTCAGAGTTCACCTGGACATCAGACTGAACTGAAGACTGAAGGGACAGTGCAGACTGTACTTCTTGAGGAAGCTTAGGTCCTTCAAGGTTTGCAGCAAGATGCTGGAAATCTACAGGTCTTTTGTGGAGAGTGTAATTTCTTTAGCCATCACCTGTTGGGGTAGCAGCATCAGAGCCAGGGACTTAAAAAGGCTTAACAGCCTGATGAAGAAGGCTGGCTCTTTTCTTGGCAATAGTGTGGAACCACTGGAGATAATGATGCAAAGAAGGATTCTTCATAAAATTAAAAAAATTATGGTCAACCCTGAGCATCCTCTTCATGAGACTATCCTACAACAACAGAGCGTCTTCAGTCGGAGGCTTCTTCAGTTTCGCTGCAATACAGACCGCTACAGGAAATCCTTCCTGCCCACAGCCATCATCATCTACAACAACTCCTTCATGATCTACTATTTGAATTTGAATTGGATTTGAATTTGAAGACTCAGAAGCTGTGTAAGGTTCCATCCTAGTTCACCATTATTCCGGTCCCCAAGAAATATACCATCACCAGATTAAATGACTACAGACCTGTTGCCCTAACATCTGAATGAAAGTCATAGTCATGAAATCCTCCGAGCTAGAGGATTGCAGGAGACCTCCCTATAAATGACAGGCCTGGTGTTGAACCAGCATTTATCTGACAGTGAGATTCCAGTGGCCGGGTATTTCAACTCTGTGACAGACACACAGGGTAGCCAGCTGCCGCTAGCGCAGTAGTAGAGAGCCAGGTTTGTTTAAATGGAGTCTTGGAGCTGACCAATCAGGCTTTAGGCCATTGTTAGAAACACCCCCTGTTATTAGAATACACTTCAGTAAATAAATAAATAAATGTGGAAATAAATAAATAAATGTGGAAATAAATAATGTGGAAAAAAATTATTAAATAAAAGTGGAACTAAATAAATGTGGGAATAAATAAATAAATGTGGAAAGAAAGAAATGTGGAAAAAATAAATAAATATTCAGATGAATAAATACTTTTATTTATTTATTCCCACATTTATCTTATATATTTATTTTCAATTGTATTTACCCATTTATTTATTTACCCATTTATTTATTTATTGTAAATTTTGGAAGGGATGGTCCTCCATAGTTATATGGCAGAGTTAACATTCAAAAGTTCTGTAAACACAATAACAGCACCTGTACATTAGAAAGCTCAACAATAAATGCAGGTGAAACAGTTCCGAAAAAAATGCTGAAACTGACTGGCAATACTACAGAACGACAAGCCATCATGATTACAATAATGTTTTTGATAATTTCTGCACATATTTTGGTAATAAGTAATCCCATATTGGACTCCGGCGCTTTCTCCCAACCTTTGCTGACATGGGCCTAGGTGGGAAAGGACCGCTGCTACACAGTCGACTTGACCGATGTGTATGCCATGTGTTGGCATAATGCGGTACAGTGAGTAGTACACAATCTACACCAGAGGGCTGTTCCATGAAGCAAGCAAATCTCAAAAGCCAGGCTTACTTTGACAATTCAGGCTTAATTTCCCGAAATGCGGTTCTATGAACGAGACTAACCTGAGGCCCAATTTAGTCACCATGGTGACATATGCTCTTGGCTTGGGTGTAACAGACGCGGGGTATGCGTGGGACATGTCTCCCCTCACTTTCCGTGTCGGTGACCTCTGTCCTCCACACTTTTTTTTAGCCATTACAGCCATTTAATCTGTTAATATGCGGTGACTTATTTGTCCGAGTCGTCTTTAAAAGCATACACATGCTAACGCGGGCAGCAGCAAATCACACAAAGTTGATGTTCAGCAAATCAGCCAGAGACAGCAAAAGGCAAAAAAAATGTTGGAAGTTTTTTCCAAACAAGCTGTGTATATTGAGTTATGTTGCATGCAGATAATGTTAGCTAAATAATGACTAGTTAATACATGTCAATATATCATGTTAAGCAAATAACAATACTAATGTTGAACATTTTACATCCCTAACTAGTCAGTTCATGCTAGGAACAAACCCAACCCTCTTTTATTCCTGTGCAGAACTTGTACTCACTATTGCTTTCCTTCAATTTAAAAGAACTATTTACTGTCAAAAAAGACAGAGCAGGTTCAGGGAGGATCTGCACAGGTGAAGAAAATATAAGTGGCTGAGAAAAATATCTATTGCACAAAAGTGACTAATTTCTACAGTAATTTCACTTAATCATCCTAATTCTATTTTAAAATGTTGCTTTCCACATTTTCACAACTTTATTGCCAGCATATAAAGATCAGAGTCAGGGGGGAGAAATAAGACCAGAGGCCAGCAGCAGGGAAGATGATACATGGTCATCACAGGTAAGGATAGATTAGAACTTGCTGAGAGAAAGAAATCCCTTGGTGGGAGAAACCGGACAGGTATCAGGATGGGGTTATAAGCAAGGGGCAAACTCCGCCGGCCAAATTTGATGCCATCCCGGAAGTGACAAAAATTGCAGTTCCCCCCTCATCCGCTTGGGGCTGGCTCCAGAAAGGAGCAAGTTCCCATTAACTCCCATGTTAAAAATTCCAACTTCACAGCAGAAATAAAAATGTTTACAGCCTGGTTCAAAAAACATTTTAGATTTAATGGGTCAAGTTTACTGTCATGACTACTGTGAGGGTGGTGAATATTTTATAACTTATCTGTTCAGATGTAATTTAAGCTTGAAATTATGAATAATAAGGGGCGTGTCCTTTTGATTGACAGGTCTCAGATGGCTAGCGGCTGAGGGCTGGCAACCACCTGCTTGCTCTGGGGAAGGCCTTCAGCCTCGGAGTCTCGATAACAGTCTAGGCTATTTTGTTTATAATCGAATAATCCTTCTAGACGTTGTACTACTGCATGAGACACAGAAACAAGAACGAAGTACATTTTCTCAATAAATTCAGTTTGTTTTAGTTAGTTTTGTGAACACTCATTACAGTTTCAGTTAGTTTTCGTTTTGTTGCAAAGCTCATTTTTATTTCAGCTTACGAAAATGTTTTCGTTATTTCGTTAGTTTTCGTCAATAACAACCTTGGTGTGCACAAACTTGGGAAATAAAGCTGATTCTAATTTAAAGTGGAACTGAACCCCATGAAAAAGCATAACCTCGCCCCCAGACAACATTTGAAATTTTTTACCAAAGTGGGCACAGGAGGCACGGAAGGCCGTGGCCGCCGTCACCGGAGGTAGAGGAAGGCTTTATGGAGCCCAGCGGCCCTGAGCCGTATCAATTCGAGCTGCTGACTCAGGGCACTGAGTCAGCGCTGTCCGAGGCCAGAGCTGCTGCTGAGGCAGAGGGAGACGGGATGGGTCCAGTCTCTGAGTAGCAATGCTAACATAGGCTAACGTTCAAAACAGAATGTTAGCTATGCTAACTAAGTGCTAATGTGATAATAATGATAACCTGAAAAACACAATCGATCAAAACTCGCAATTCCAATTCCAAACTCGCCACGGGGCGAATGTGTCTGAGAGATGGTTTTATACCTAAACCCACGGGGCATGTCTGTGAGACCATGCCTGTGACGTAAAGAGTGGAAAAGATGTACCGCTCTCCATCAGTCACAAATTTCAAATGCAGTAGCCACACTTCAACCCTAAGAGGACAGCACTAAGACGTTTTTAGACCCAAAAGTGTAGAATTAAACAAGTTTACACGAAAACGTAAAAAGATTCCTAGAAACTGAAAGATTGCATTGGTAAAGACCCATTTATACAGTTTATAAGCAAAGAAAAGTTGTTTTGGGGTTTAGTTACTCTAAAGATAAACTGGGGGTTTTAGTGCTGTGCAGCCTTGAAAATGCTCAGTAATTTCTGCTTCAGTTCTTTTTGCTGTGTTTTTAGGTGTCGTTTCAGGTTCCGGGTTCCAATCAGTTTGTAAGTTTAACCTTTCATTAATTGCTAATCTTCTACAAGTCTGTTGTTGAGAGTGTAATCTCTTCAGCCGTCATCTGTTGGGGTAGCAGCTTTAGTGCCAGGGACTTAAAAATGCTAAACAACCTGATAAAGAAGGCTGATTCTGTTCTGGGGACAAATGTGGAACATCTGGAGATGATGATGCAAAGAAGGATTCTTCATAAAATCAAAACAATTATGGACAACCCTGAGCATCCTCTTAATGAGACTGTCGTGCAACAACATAGTGTCTTCAGTCAGAGGCTTTTTCAGTTTGGCTACAGCACGGACCACTACAGGAAATCTTTCCTGCTCACAGCCATCATGATCTACAACAACTACTTAAAAAATTCATTGTATGAGCTACTACAACATGTCATTTAGCTCTGGGTAGTATTTTTTAACTGAATTTGAATTGAATTGAACTGAATCTTCTCTGGATGTCCTAAGAAACTTAAAATTTGACTTTCGACTGCTTCAACACCTGTTGTATTATCTATTGCATCCAGTCAATCACTTCATAGAGAACAAACAGGCCTTTCTCAGATTATCTGCATATCATCAGACATGTGCCTGGCATCTGTCTGCACACAGTTTTGTAGACAGACTTTGATGAAATTTTCAGGAAATATCCACAGTAGGACCAGGAACAAGTAATCAGATTTTGGGGGTAATCTGGATCACTGTCTGGGGGGACTGAGCTGCCCTTTTAAATAAAATGTGTTACACACTTCTAAATAAGATGAGAATAAGATGGAATCGCTGGACACAAATTCTTTAGGTGATTGCGCAACAAACAGGAAATATACATTGGCTTTTGATATTTTTTTCCTAAAAATGGAAGGCACCCACACACACTATGAGCCAATATTGGATAATCCAGAATAGCAATGGTTTTAATAACACTAACTCTCATGTCCCCAAGCAGAACTCTTGGGGATGCGTGACTCCAGCACAGGGACATGAATTTTAAGCCTTTGCAGCAATCGATTATAACACCGAAGGCTTGATTAGCATATAAAATGTCCTTGTTACATATCTTAGTATAATGAAAATGGTAGCTGTGATGCTATTTAAAATATTGTACAATATTTCACCACCACAGCTGAATCTTAGGAATACAACCATCCTGTATAAAATCATGATTAAAATAAATTCTAACAAGTCAATCTCCTCATGATTAATTGAAAAATTCATGTCCGTAAAATGCTGAAATGAAATTACCAAAAGTTCCTTTACAGATCTTATTTTCTATTTTTTAAACAAATGCATTGACAGGTCAGGACTTCGTCCCTCAGTAGCTCCTGATAGTTTCTGGCTGAATCTGAGAGAAGCTGTGCAAGGCCTGGTGTTGAGTGGTCGGGGCAAAGGCTGGGGTTGGACCTATAGGTGGATATTATAATTCAT
Source organism: Valencia hispanica (assembly GCA_963556495.2). Classification (NCBI taxonomy): domain Eukaryota; kingdom Metazoa; phylum Chordata; class Actinopteri; order Cyprinodontiformes; family Valenciidae; genus Valencia; species Valencia hispanica. The sequence goes on along the minus strand of OY747701.1, from coordinate 26,133,171 downwards.
TCAGCTCTTGCACACTGGCCAGGGATAAGCTCACCTCAAGGTCAGGGAGCTGTGAGTGGAATACTCATTGGGAAGTCTGGGCTTATTTTTCACATCTCTGCAGATTCCTCTCCATCTCCTCACAAATGAGGGAAGATTGTGTGATGTGTTGTGGAGCCAATGGGCCTTAGAAATGTTGCCAAGAATTGGAAATCTGCCTGTTTTAGTTGTTGTTTTATGCTTCCCCATTGTGAAAGTGGGCTAAATTACCAGAATTAATTGAATGTTATTCTTGAACATATTTCATTTTTCTGTGTTTAACTGCATGGAAAAATTGCAGGTTTACTCCACATTTATAAAAGGGATTACCATTTTCTAGGTTCTTAGATTTGAAGGCAGGATTTTTGTGTGTCAAGATATTCTTTCTGCAGGTTTTTCCGGTAAAAATCAAGTGTGGGAGTCTCATAGGCAATTTTACATTTTATATGAATATTGAACAATATCATAATGTGTGTATAATGTGCACTGTAAACCCACCACAATCATGCTGACAGAATACAAACACAAATACATACTTAGAAATAAAAGGAAATCCCAGGGAGCACTGACAAATGCTCTCATACAGTGAAGTAAAAAGGAAAACAGAAACGATACACAGTCTGTTCTCTGGATTTCAATGAGAATAACAAACTGATGGTGGTATGTTTGATATATTTTTATTTCAGTGTAGTAGCTGAGAGCTATACAGGTTGACAATTCTGTACACTGCAGTGGTTCCCAACATTTTTTCCTTGAGGACCCCCTTGCCTGTGTCCAAGATGAGCCAGAACCCCCCAACCTCAACTCCTACCAGCACACATACAGTAAAAGTGATTTTTTTTTTCTATGCAAAAAACTAACAGAAATTGTAGGTATTTGTTTTAATGCTTCCTGTTTAAGCTATATAGACAATTTTCTTTTGTCATTTGGACTGTATAAATGTAATATTTACAAATATAATTTTAGTAACCTCAGCACAGACAGAATTGTGCAGAGCCACTCAGATCTCTGCGAACCCCGTGGGGGGTTCTGAAGGAAAACATTTCAGCAGCTGTAAAAAAAACAAACTTCAAACTGGCATGGAGGTTCACCTTCCACCAGAACAACAAGATATAGCAAGAGCTACAGTATAGTGGAATGGTTCAGATCAAAGCTTGCTCCTGTGTTAAAATGGGACCAGGTAAGCTCACACATCAGTATCTTATATATTTTTCCACATTTTGTTATCTTACAGCCACAAACGTAATATTTTATTTTCAATTTTTCTTGATAAATAAAAATCTAAATAGTGTGGCTTGCTTTTCTATTCAGCCCCCTTAACTCTGATACCTCTAAACAAATACCAGGCAGCTAACTACCTTTAGCAGACACCTAGTAAATACAATCCACCTGCGTGTGACTTTAAACTAGTTTCTGTCCAGATTTTAAAATGTACAGCCCAAATTTTCTTTGGCTGGTTACACGAATCTCTGTCCAAACCAACATCCATCCATATAAGATGAATTATTTATACAATGGATCCAACAACTAATGGTGGGAACCATGCTGAGTGTTTTGCAACTCAGAGGTGCACATACGCGTTGCACAACTCAGAAAAATGATGCAACTGCTCAGTAATCACTTCTAATCTTTTTTTTTAAATGTGAAGTCATACTGATCTCACAATCCTTCACAGTTGTAATTTGATTTATTACATACCGCTTGCTGAGATTATGGTTATTTTTCCTCTTAACTGAACATTACATTTTCCCTGTAACTTTTACATATTGCCAACAAATTAACGCTGTTTTAAAAAAAAAGATAATTAATAGTTACTCGAATAATTACTGATGATGGAGTTGAGAAGCTTGAGAATTGAGAATTTAGAGTGTGAAAGTGAAGTGTGTTGTTGCTAAGCTACAGACACAGCACCCCAATGCATTTGTGGCAATATCTGGTGATTTTAATCATGCCTCGCTCTCTACTACACTTCCAACATTTCAACAGTTTGTCAGCTGCTCTACAAGAGAAAACAGGACCTTGGATTTGTTTTATGCAAATATAAAGGATTCATACATGTCCAAACCAAGACCTCCTCTGGGACAATCAGATCACAATCTTGTTTTTCTCTGTTCAGAATATAAACCCCTTGTTCAGAGGCAACCTGTGACAAAACGAACTGTGTGAAAATGGTCACAGGAAGCTGAAGAAGCCCTGCAGGGTTGTTTTGCAACCACAGACTGGATGACTCTTTGCCAAGCACATGGAGAGGACATCAATGTCATGACTGAGTGTGTGACTGCCTATATAAACTTCTGTGTGGACAACATCATCCCCACCAGAACAGTGAGATGCTTCCCTAATAACAAACCCTGGATCACCAGTGACCTGAAGGAACTGCTAAACAAGAAAAAAAGAGCCTTCAGGGAGGGAGACAGGAAATTACTGAGGAGTATACAGAATCAACTTAAAGTCAAGATCAGAGACAGCAAGGAAGCATACAGGAAGAAGCTGGAGAAAAAACTACAGAGGAACAATATCAGAGATGTCTGGTCAGGAATGAGAAAGATCACAGGTTTTAAGGACAGGAAGGATTGGATAGATGGAAGTCTGGACAGAGCCAATGAACTGAACATATTCTTCAACAGTTTCAGTTCAGGAACTAGCTTAGCATCCTCCTCTTCTGTTCCCAGCCAAACAGACATCCCACTCTCTGATCAACAGCTTTCCTGTTACACCTCGGATGTTTTATCTTTCACCTCAGCCATGGACTCTTCTAATTCCACAAGTTTGACTTCAACCAAGTCAGGAAATGCTGCTACCCCCTTTGCCTCCCCCTCCCACTTGTCTGTCTCCAAAAGTCAGGTGAAGAGGCAGCTGGAGAAACTGAACCGGAATGAGGCTGCAGGTCCAGATGGTGTCACCCCCAGAGTCCTGAAGGCCTGTGCAGAGCAGCTCTGTGGGATTCTACAGCACCTCTTCAACCTTAGCCTAACTCAGGAGAAGGTCCCAGTGTTGTGGAAGACATCCTGTCTTGTTCCAGTACCCAAAAGAACTCACCCATCAGTCATCAATGACTATAGACCCGTTGCCCTGACATCCCACATCATGAAGGTCCTGGAGAGACTCCTTTTGGCACCTCTGAGTAAGCAAACAAGAACGTATCAGGACCCACTGCAGTTTGCTTATCGCTGTGGAGTTGGAGTTGAAGATGCTATCATCCATCTACTTCAACCAACCCACTGTCATCTGGACAAAGCAGGCAGCACTGTGAGGATCATGTTCTTTGATTTCTCCAGTGCATTTAACACAATTCAGCCTGATTTGCTTTGTCAGAAACTCCTGAAGACACAGGTGGAGCCCTCAACAAACGCCTGGATCAATGACTACCTGACCAACAGACCACACTTAGGTCCTTCAAGGTGTGCAGCAAGATGCTGCAGATCTTCTACAAGTCTGTTGTGGAGAGTGTAATCTCTTCAGCCGTCATCTGTTGGGGTAGCAGCATCAGAGCCAGGGATTTAAATAGGCTAAACAACCTGATAAAGAAGGCTGGTTCTGTTCTTGGGACAACTGTGGAAAATCTGGAGATGATAATGCAAAGAAGGATTCTTCATAAAATAAAATAAAAAATGATGGACAACCCTGAGCATCCTCTTCATGAGACAGTCATACAACAACAGAGCGTCTTCAGTCGGACGCTTCTTCAGTTTCGCTGCAATACAGACCGCTACAGGAAATCCTTCCTGCCCACAGCCATCATCATCTACAACAACTCCTTAAAGAATTAATTATATGAGCTATACCAACACTTAATTTCCCTCTGGGATCAATAAAGTATTTTTGAATTGAATTGAATTAAAAAGAATTATGATAGATGTCACAGCCTATAAGAAGTTTCAGCTTCTTAACATGATTCTAAGAAACTTTCTGAGTTTTTGACAATGACCATCACTGGATGGATGAAAATACTTTATCTTCACCACAGTGAGTCAGAGCCTTACAGGGAAAAAGATGGATTAATCATAGACTGATCCAGGTGTTCTGTTTATAGGTTATATAACTGGTACCGGTGAGCTCTACCTATGGACAGTTCACTTCACAGACTGGTCTTAAAAATACCCAGTGATATTTTTATTATTATTTCTGCAAATTCGGGGAGATGGAAGTGTAAAAATGTACTGTCCAAAGATGCAGGCCCAATTGCCCATGTAAAGTGCAACAGTGAAGATCCCCTTACAGCCTTCTTGTGTTTGACAACAGCACGCTACAGCCCATCAGGGATCGCACTTTGGCTGAGGCATATTGACAGCATGGTGACAGCTCATGGGATCAGACAATGGTTGAGCTCAAAATATTTGTAGCGATGTCCATGGAGCACGGGGTGCAGAGAAAAACATGAATGTGGATAGCCTGCGGTCTGAAAAACTGGGATTTCCATTTTTCATGGAAACCACAGCCAGGCGTCATTTTAGAAAAAATAATGAGATTCTTTTTCTCTGATAACATGAAAATATTGCATATTTGTGTGAATTTTGCCAAATTTGCTCTGGGGTTGTCTGATTTAAAAAAACAGTTCTAGCATTTCAGTAAAAGAGCAGTTGTTCTCCACCAAGCGCCAGTGTAACATTTTAGAGGATTGGGAATAGCCCTGATAAATTTGGCATCAAATTCTGGCTGGCTGTGGATGTCATGCTTGACTCGAGCTCTGCATGTTGAAAAGGAGGATACAAGGAGCAGAGGTCAGACCATGGGAGAGAAGGTTTTTTTCTTTGTTTTTTTTTTTTTTTACCAAAGCTGACAGTCATTTGTAATACAACGGTGTGTTTTCTTTCTTTAAAGTTACCACTTGTTTGAAGGCAGAGATGATCAGGGTTTTTGACAGGCTGAGCAAATGTGCAAGTCAAGCTGTTCTGAACAAAGATGCTGAAATGTAAAAGTGTGACACCCACAACCTATTGATGAAGTGGGTGAGGAATGAGCGTGTTTGTAATATCTCACATACCAGCATAGCTATCACTGATTGGCCAAAGCCAAAGAACAAATGAGGCCAAATCCTAATTAATCAATTTTCCCCACCCTTTAACCCTTCCCCCTAAATTTAGCCAGTTTCTATCTGTGGATGGAGAGTTTCCATTCTTTTTGCAGTAGGATAAGGACAAGGGATAGAACTAGCCATCGCTTCCTTTGAGGAACACTTCAGGGCCCATCTGAATTATCACCACTCCTCAGGATGATGTGTAAAAATCCTTAATATAAATAAGTTTTTATTGCAGAAAGAAGATCTTACACAAAACATTTAGAAAATGTTTGAGTACATTACTAATTCATACCATTCAGACTGGAGCTGCAGCTTATTCTGGAGGGCGGTTCCTGCAGGCGTGCATCCAGCACCACCTTGTCATCAAGCCCTGTTACCTGCTGGATAAGAGGAGACGGCTGCCAGTTTCTCAGTGCCTGAGTGTTAACTCATGTGGTAACTCCAAGAACCTCTGAGTTCGTTGAGTCTTCATGTTCTTTGCTTCTCACTTAAGATTAATATTTCCAGGGTCTGATCGCTTATCAAAAACATGACCTTATCAACTTCAGTCAAAGGGTGGCACCAAACACACAGCAGATAGAAAACTGTCAGATCATGATGAGAGGAAAACTAAATAAATCTTTATTGATATTGAAATGAGAAAATACTTTACTTTTTTTCTACCGGTCATCTTCTTAGTGGACAGTGTATAAACCAGAGATTATCTCCCCCAAAGAGGCTGAAGTGAAAACTATGTCTGAGTGAGTCACAGTTGTTAAGCCAAGCTCAAAATAGTATGAAAAGCAAAATGGGTTGACACAAAGGGCTATACATCTTGATCGTTCTTTAAAAGGGGCAAGACAAGAGAACATGCCATTCAAACGTGGCAGTGTGTGTATCAAAGTTTGAAAATGGCTGCAAGAAACCTTCACTATGATAAAACTGCCTGGAAGTTTGACAAACAAGGTCAGACAAGGATCCAAGTTAATCTTTAACCACTCATAGGGAAGAGGATAGTAAGGGGGTAAACATTTTCCCAAAGCCCCCTGCTGAAAAGGCTACTTTACTCTTTTTCACACATCTTATAGTAGAGCCTATCGGTGTGCAGGCCCTTGTATATTTCAGATTGTTGTTGATGTTTCCTAACACACATAAAACATATGTTACGCTTTTCAGTTATTTTACCACAACACCATATAAAGTATTTACTTTGGAGCAAATAAAGTATTTACTTTGGAGCAAATAAAGTATTTACTTTGGTCTATCCTGATGTAATGCAGTTAGTATGATCATAACAAATAATGCAGTTTGTTCTACATCATTTAGAGGCTAGATAACTCTTCACATGGGCATATTGTCATTCTGCTTACAACAGGGCATTTTTCACATAAGCAGATCAACACTCCCCATATTTCACCACTTTAAAGTAAAATACTTGAAATATCTGAACCACTGCCTTTTGTAATATAAAGGACAAGCCAAGGAGTACAGGCTGTGGATGTAGCTTATGAAACCCTGGACATGGCTGGAATCCGTACCTCCTTGAGCAATACAGTTGTTGCAGCATTACCTGACTGAAGGCATGTTGTGTAACAGCTAACAGAGAAGTTTAGTGTTGCTGCATCAGGTCACAGTCAGCTACAGAAGCAAGCACTACCTTTCAGCTGCAGTCGACAACAGTGAAACTGCACTGAATAGATATCTCGCATCTGGTGTTGGTGTGACTTACCTATGTATGGAAAAAATTTTAATAGAAGCACTTGTCTATGATTATGAAATATTTAACAAAACTGTGCTTGATGAAGATAATGACAGTATTACATATTGAAACTGCATAGTTGCATAGTTATCTTTTCTCTTTTATGATGAGTTTGTTTCTAGCATTTTTATGATTTCTTTAAAAAACATTTTTTTACTATTAAACAGATAACTTTGATAATATTCTGTAAGCATATTCAATTTTGTTGTGTAATTATTCACAACAGGAAAGTGTTTACCTGTATTCTTTGTTTTTGGGGCCTCAAATCCTGATTACTTGCAGGGATATCATGTAATTGTCTGTGTTTTGTGTGTGTGCGTGTGTGTGTGTGTGTGTGCGTCTGTGCGAGTGTGTGTTCTGTGTATCTGAAATGTGTGAAGAAGACCACCTGCTGCTGATATAGTTACCTATTTTGTTTAAGAAAGTAATTTGGCTTTAATCCACTGCTTTAATTTTGTACCCCACTGATTACAATTCCCCTCCTACAGTGTTACTCTGGAGAAGCGGGTGATGTGTATAAAAGACTGAGCTGAGGAAGCTTTCTTTGTTCTCAATCCATTTTAATACACAAGCTGGAGAGTTTATTTGGCAAATGTGTTAATAATGTGGTTTATAGCTTAGCTTCAGTGTAGAAATTATTTCAGAAATATTATTTTAGAAGAATAGTTGGCCTAGTTTTACTTGTCTCTTTATGGATTATAAAAACAAAAAACCTACATTAGAATCGTGCTGGTCTTCCTAACACCCCTAATCTTTCCTATAAAATAAATGTAACACAAGCATTTTTGAAGTTAATACTTTACTTTTAAAAGTTGATCAGAGTTTCCCATGACCTTTAATTAAAACATGTTTTCAAACAATTATTTATTTTCCTAATTCAATGGTCCTTTGCTTAATGGCACTTCATAATTAGTAAGCCATAAACTCAGATTTATACCTTAGGGTATAAATATGTTGTGACACAGAGGATGATTTTGCTAGCCACACTTTAAAATAGAATAGGCATTCAACTATGTTGATCTTCATAAGTCAGGAAATTGCCACAATAAAATAGCTACTGTCTAAAACTTCCCCATATCTAGAGTCAGATAAATTATTACAAACAGGCCAGATGACAACTTTGCCATGGGTCTGGGACAAGATAATGTTAGATGGGCCCCCACCCACGGTAATCTATAACTAGCAGAAAAGTAATTCATATTTACTATTACAGACATAATTGATACAGCATTCTCCCTGATTCTTTCTTCCTTAATCTTCTTCCTTACAGTCCTCTACCCTTCTTCCCCCTCCTATTTCCTATTATCCTACTTATTGTTTACCAGGTTCCTAAAGCTCCCCATCTGACCTGGGTATAACTTCCACAGTCTCTGACAAAAACAGGTGAGTTAGTTAGCGCCATAAGAGCAAAGAACACAGATGAATCTGACCAACGCTGTAAAAAATGCTGGTGCACTTGCTCAAAACTCACAGACCAACTTGTGATTTTGGTCAGGACTAACAAAAACAAAAATAAATAAATCTGAAGGGCAGAGCACATAGGAAAAAAAGATTATGCATTTCAGTGGTCTGTGCCCTGTATCTGCCATCAGACACACTCACAAACTAAATCCATCTCTGTTGGCTAAAATCACACATTTTATTCAAATATAGTCAAACTCTTTATTTGTTTCAGATATATTTAAAACTGTAGAGTGAAATAAATCAATGAATTAACCTTGGCATTCATCTAACACCTGCTGCATTCAAAGCGAATCATCTGAAGCCTAGTCTCTCAAAAACATGACTGCATTATTTAATTGTTTAAAAAATTACTGATACGTTTTGTTCACTAAAAGAGTGGCTACATGAATTAATTTCAAGGCTATAGATGGTGATCATGAAAGATAACATGGTAAAATGGGTTTGTAAAATCTTTGCAAATAATTTGGAATGACTCATTTTCAAAAGTAATGTTGTAAAACCTTCTTCACAGCAACAGATTATTTTGAAAATGTTCTTTTCATTGTTAGTGATCAGTGTCACCATTCTGACAATTATCAGAACTTGCACAAACATGCTGTTGCAAATTCAGAGTCTTTCTGTTCTTGTTTCAAAGATTTTCACTTATTGTTCCACAAAAAGTTTGGAGAATGCTCGATCTAACTTCCATGCAGTGTTATTTTGAGATCTATTGACAAATGTTTGGAGCTGAAACCTTCAGCTGGATCATTCATAAAATGTTTACAGCCCTGGAAAAAAGCACTTTTTGAAATTTGCTTTGTGGAAACGGTTTTGTGTCTTCTTTGTGATTTATCCTGCTTTCTGTGTACATCTGAATTCCCTGACGTTTTGAATGAAGGTGATAAAATGTTTCATGAAAGCCTACTGATACGTGCTATGCTTGTATGTTGGATGACCATGATTATGAGAGTATGATAGCATGCTCATGTTTGTGAAACTGAAGATATTAGAAATTCCTGATGGCCAAAAACTGTCCTATTCAATCTGTAAAACTGAAAGATTTAAAAATATCAGCAATCACACACCAAGGGGCAACAAGACAACATTGTCTGCTGCAATTTTTTTTTCATGAAAACTGAAGGAGTGCTGTACTCTTCTTAACTGCCTATTATTCATGATTCCGCAGTCCACTGAAATTCATTCATCTATTAGCAGTTCACAACATTTCCTCTATTATTTAGTCATTTTGTGAGGTGCAAACTGGTGCAGCAAAATCACATTTGATGAGCAAATGATAGCAGAAAAAAATCATGTTAAGAGATGCTTTAATAACTTGTTTGGTGAATGCTGCCTAGATTAGAGCAGACAGTCTCCTTGGTGGAAAGCAGCTTACAACTATCCAGCTGTGCTGCTAAAATCTTCATACGTTTTCTTCTCTAGTTTTTGAAGCATGAATTAGTTAGGAAAATCTCTTGTTTTACGTGAAATAAAACAAGATATCTTTCAGTTGTTTGAAGATATGCTTAGTCAGAAACTGAAATAAAATGAAAACTTCATGCTTCCAATAAAATTAGGCTTTTTAAGGTTTGTTGTTTGGTGTGAATATAAGCATAGCCTCTTAGCAGATATTTAAGTGAAACTCAAAAGCCCATGCATTTACTGTCTGATCACATGTAACGTCAATCCTCCACAGCCTCTTAGTCTTGATGGCTGATTGATGTAAAGCTCAGAATATGCCATGAATACACAACAAGTACAGAAGACATGACAAATTCTACTGCAAAGTGAAATGTCAGTTTTTTTCAGACTGGCAACAGATAGATGTAAGTGTGCCTGGGGAGTAATGGATTATAGGTCTGTATCATGCTGAGCATGTGCAAAGTTGACATGGCTTAAACTGGGGGAGAAAGTGACTCCACATGTCCACTAGGGGACAGAATGTTTCCTGCAGAGTTGTGCTCTGTCCATTTTCTGTGAATACAAATATCAGACTTTAGTTTCTCTTAAGTGTTTTATCTTTGCTTGATTAAAGTATTAAAATCAGATGATGTCTAAATTTCAAACATTGTTTAAAGAGCATCCTATCTGTAGGCTTTGCTCTCTTAAAATTATAGTTCCATGGTTAGGTGCCTACAGGCATGGGTGTCAGTAGTAAAGGACATTGCTACTAGAAAAAATAATGATTTAGATGATGCATATGCATATTTTCTTTGAAATATCCAATATGAACAATAATATAATATTTTCGCTCATCTCCTAATTATTTAAAACAATTATTTTGCTTGTTATACTGACATTAAAACAATCCTGGTCTACCTAGTAAAACAGACAAGAATACCTAGCAGGTATATTTCAAATTGTATGTTTTGAGACTCTTTATTCTTCATGAGTTGTAAATTCAAGTGTTAAGGGTGCAGCAACAAACAATCAAATATTGGGAAATATGATGCAACAGTGATGCAGAAAACTCCCATCATTTTAGATGTTGAAGCTTTAAAAGTGTTGTTCCTGTTCTATTTCCTGATGCACAACAAAAAACTGGGCTCATAAATAAAACAATAGAGCTGACTCTTTGTTCAAACACTTCACTTGACATACGCCTCCATTTTTCTGACAGGGGCCTTACATGGCTGTGTAAATAATGATGTTGGAAATAAAAATAGAGGGGCATGACAGTGTGTTTCTAGCCCTGTGGTTTAACTTTTTCGACATGACCAAAATGTCATCATTGAAGTGGCCAACTAGAAAATGTTTGAGATTTCTTATTTGTTAAACAAATACTCACAATTTTTTAATTTGTAAAACGTTGGGTCTAAAGGGGCACTGCCTCCTAATTTGGTAAGAAGGTGTTTTGGTGAAACCTTTGTGGCCTTGAAAGATGGTCTCTTAAGCTAACAGGTGGTAGTTATGGTCCGTTCCATTTACCTCAGCAGTCGGAACTTCAAGCTGGTTTTGACGTACGCCTGACAGAGCATTCCAGTAACAGTAGGATAGTCGGGATTCCAATATGGCAAGGCCCAGGTAGCCATTGTTGGTATACCTCTTACAAACATTGTTTTAAGCTTTACGTTCCATATGCAAACACCCCTTTTATTTAGTCAATTTTAAACATCCCCTTTCTAATAATATTCATAACTTCCAGCCTGACTGGCAGTCTATACATATTTCTGAGCAACAATTTAGAAGGGGGTCTTTATCCCCTTTGAAAATGCTGAGTTCCAATTGTAGTCAGAACTTGGAAATTCTGACTTCCGAGTGGGAAAAATCAACTGGAATGCACCCCGAAATTGGACTTCCCAGTACATTGAACAACCTGATATTTTTCCTATGTTTGCATCTGTACAGGCAGCATTTACATTTGGAAAGGTTAATTTTTTGCTTTTAAATCATTAAAACCTACAGTTTGGAAAAGAAAAAAAAAACTCAAGGAAGGCTTTCATCTTTGGCTCTCAAATTAAGGAAATATATTATATCATTGTATCTCACACAAAAGACCCACATTGATGTATGTTTGATAACATATATATAAATAATAATCTGAATTCCCTTGTCATTAAATTGGTCATTACACCTGAAATGAAAAAAATGAATACATATTCCTACAAAGCTAAGCTGACTTTATATTAATTCATAAGCTTTCCATTTCAGTGATCTCTCTCTTTGCTTTTCTGCTCTTTTTCCAAGGCAGTATATTTAGATATTGCAGGGATTGCTGAGTTGTGTTTGGAAATATATAAATGTTGTTATTGTTTTATGTCTTAACACACATCACTTTCCATTTCCCAACCCTACTTTACAGTTTATAAAAATAATTTGAAACCTAAAAAGAAAACAGTTAAACTTGTTCCTGGAGAGGAGGTTTAATATGCTGCATTCACAAACCATAAATCCTTGGGAAACATTTATTTAGTAACAGAAGCGAGAAATTTTTTTTACAGGGAAAAGTAGCAAATTAAAAGGTGTGAAAGGATACCCTAATTATCATCTTTGTAATACAGTGTAACCCTGCTCTGCAGACCTGTGGCTAATTCCCTCATCAGCTTTTCTGCTGTGATATAGGATTTGTGTGTCTGGGAGGCTAATTGAGATTTGACCATTGTATTGGAGTGCAAGGAGAAGGTTTGCTTTATGCACATGAACTATCCTTATATATGTGTTCTGGTTCCAGTCTTGGTTATGTTTTCATAACTGGTTCAAGCATGGAACCGTTCTGTGACTGGATGGGAAAAAAAAAACGTTTCATTCAATTGATAATGAAAATTATTCATTTGTGGATAATATAATATAGATCTTCTAAATCCTGGCATGCATAAAGCTACAGATGAATATATTATATTATATTATATTAGAAGGTACAGTATGAGTTTATATCCCACCATAACTAGACCAAGCAGAATCACAGCTCAAAGGGCCAAAGCCAAAGTTGGCTGAGCCAAAAATGGGGCAAAGAAGCTTACTTATTCAGACTATTTTGTTGATGAGAAGGGTGAAAATAATAATGTTAATGAGGCAACAAACACTTTCAATAATTATTTTGTTATTGTGGGTCCACAGTAAGCAGCTGAAATTCCAAAGTGCAAAAATAATGAAAGCAAAGATATACCAAAATTAAGACAAACTCAATCTTTCTCTCTGCTGTAAATGAAAAGGACTTGATATCAATTGTCAACAAATGTAAAAGTAAAACTTCAACTGACTGTGATGGTACAGTCATGTCATTGGTCAAAAGGGTAATAAATCACATCTTGAAGCCTCTAACCATATGTAACCTGTCATTACAAACTCGCAGCTTTCCCAATGAAAATCGCAAAAGTAATTCCAATATATAAAAATGGAGATAAACACTTATTAACCAACTATAGACCTGTTTCTCTCCTTCTTCAAATTTAAAAAATCTTAGAAAAAATAGTTAATGATAAGTAAGTAAAATTCATCGACAAATGGTAAAATGGTAAATGGCCTGCACTTGTGTAGCGTTTTATTTAGTCCTTCACTTATTCAATTCAATTCAAAATTCAAAAATACTTTATTGATCCCAGAGGGTAATTAAGTGTTGGTATAGCTCATATAATTAATTCTTTAAGGAGTTGTTGTAGATAATGATGGCTGTGGGCTAGAAGGATTTCCTGTAGCAGTCTGTATTGCAGCGAAACTGAAGAAGCCTCTGACTGAATACACTCTGTTATTGTATGACAGCTCAGAGGATTTCATGACTATGACTTTCATTCAGATGTTAGGGCAACAGGTCTGTAGTCATTTAATCTGGTGATGGTATATTTCTTGGGGACCGGAATAATGGTGAACTATGATGGAACCTTACACAGCTCCTGAGTCTTCAAATTCAAATCCAATTCAAATAGTAGATCATGAAGGAGTTGTTGTAGATGATGATGGCTGTGGGCAGGAAGGATTTCCTGTAGCAGTCTGTATTGCAGCGAAACTGAAGAAGCCTCTGACTGAATACACTCTGTTGTTGTATGACAGTCTCATGCAGAGGATGATCAGGGTTGTGTATTACTTTTTTGATTTTATGAAGAATCCTTTTTTTGCATCATCATCTCCAGATGTTCCACAGTTGTCCCCAGAACAGAACCAGCCTTTTTAAGTCCCTGGCTCTGATGCTGCTACCCCAACAGATGATGGCTGAAGAGATTACACTCTCCACAACAGACTTGTAGAAGATTTGCAGCATCTTGCTGCAAACCTTGAAGGACCTAAGCTTTCTCAAGAAGTACAGTCTGCTCTGTCCCTTCTTGTAGACAATAATATGACTAAGATTATATAATAAATCAAAATCAATATGAATTCAGACCAGAGATCAACAACAATGGCAACTATTGATGCTGTAGAGGAAATTACAAATGCTTTCAACAAAAATAAATGCACTATTGGAGTATTTGTTGATTTAAAGGCACTTTGCAACTTTTACACCTTAATATGAAGTTTTTTTCAAAAGTTATGGTGGAATTTTATCATCTATTATGTTCATTTTTAGAGTTATCACCACCTTACAGGGGTCCTTGGCTTTTTTCTGCACTATAGAACATTTGAGCGGCGGCCCGCCGCCGGAAGTGTTCTATTTTACGGCAGAGTCATACAGCCTCGCTGTTTAGACTGTAGAGATACCTGATCCACCAAAGAGACCGAGAAATCCCATATCAGAAGAAGCTAGAAAAAGAAAAAGTGAACATGATAGAGAGAGAGCAAAGACCAGAGTAAATATTGGGCCGGCTTTTCCTTGTTGGAGAGTTCTTTTGGAACTAACGTCATTTACTACAGACCCCGAGTTAGCCGTGCTGTTAATGGATAGGTAAGTAATCAATGATTTCACCGGGGTTATAATGTTTGGTCTGGCATGATGTTGTTATACAGTCCTGAGAAAGCAAATATTCAATGTATGGAGGTGGATGAACATAGTTTGCACGGTATGCCTTACAGTAGTAATGTGAATTACACAACCGAGTCGATCTCCGTTAGCCATCTAGAGGCTAATGTGATGCTAACGTGTAAGTCTCTGTTCTGTAGATAAAGCTGCAAACTCCGGCATGGTCGCTGTATTTTAGTATATAAATCAAACTTTTTTCTTTTGGTTTTGTCAAGCTAGTGATTTATATTTTTGTTGTTTGATTTTTTCCTAAAAACACCTAAAGATGTAGGCTGATTCTAGTGTCGGGAGGTGTTTGCTACGTGGCGCTTAGACGTTCTCTGTGTCTCTGTGTTTTTCCAATTACCCCGACCTCCCCCACAAACTAAATAACTAGCCGTGAGGTCTTTACTTTAAATTATCCTGATTGTTACAGTTGCTTAATGTTTGGATGTGTGTATATATATATTATATATATATATATATATATATATATATATATATATATATATATATATATATATATATATATATATATATATATATATATATATATATATATATATATATATATATATATATATATATATATATATATATATATATATGACAGGGGTGGGGAACAAGGTTTCTTCTACTCATCCCCTTTCAAGCTGAAATGAAACGAAAAAGATTAGTTGAATGAAAAATCAAAGTTTGCTTTCCTATTATTTAATATGTATCAATTTATTTTGTAATTAACCGATTAAAATGTGAATATTGTTTTCAATTAAATTTTTTTTATATTATTTAGTCATCTACATTGTTAGGATTTGAATGTTTTATTCTTCATTGACTGTAATATCACTTGGTATCTGCTTGAAACAAATAATAAATAAATAAATAAAAGAGATCAATATGTATTGAGTTATTTATATGTCCCAAGTTATTACTTTGAAATCATTTATAATAATAATAATAATAATAATGGCTTACATTTATATAGCGCTTTTCAAGACTCTCAAAGCGTTCACATGTAACTTGTGGGCATTCATTTGAGGAAAGTAACCTCTTGTCTGATGAAAATAATTACATATACATATACATATATACATCTTAAATTTTTTTGGACCTCCATTAACTAATTCTCCAACAAAAAGTTTGGAAGAAATTCATCATACACGAAAGTGAAAATAACATGGATTTCCAAAAACTTTTCAAATTTGATAGACATTTTCCCTGGATGTAATACAAAATGAATTTGGATGCAAATATGTCTAATTACCGGATTGAATCCTTTCACTCATAATCATTTAATACAACAAGGAAGAGTCTAAAACTGTCACAGTATAAAAAAACACACTTTCAACACATTAATTTGATGCAACACACAACTATTTGCTGGTAATGGTCAGAAATACCCATGTTTTAATTGATGTGGCAGTGACACTGAAAAGGCTTTTACTCACCAAAATTAGCAGTCGATTTTGGCTTTGGGTGCAGACGCTGCATTGCTTTCAGACTGATTTGTGCATTGAAATTCCCTTTGGTGTTAAAGTTTATTGGTAAAGTTAGTCTTATAAGGGATAGGACTGTCACAATCCTGGGGTGTTTGAGTTTTGAGATTCATTTATGTTTTTTTTACTATTATTTCTATGTTTATTTATATTCATTATTGCTATTAAGGTGTTGTCTTATCACTTAAATCCTTTGTATTTTGTTTTAACAAGTATAAATACATTAAAGGGGAGATATCATGAAAATTCCACTTTTTTAGCCCTTAAATGATTTGCGTAGTGAATTTAGAGTGTCTAGGAGTGCAAAAAGCCTACATTTGTGTGTTGTGGAGATATTTTTGTAAACTGTTATGGGTCATATGTTTTAAGCCGTTCAGTTTTCTCTATTATCTATTATGTTTTTTGAACTATTATGTCACAGTACTTGCACTGGAACTGCCAAACTTGGTCAGCGATTTCTGCCTAAACGATGAGCGAATCCGCCATTTAAAATTTTTGCTGTGAGTTTTTAGTCCAAGTTTAGGTATGACGAAAGTACAAGTGTCAAAATGTTCTGTTGTTGGCTTTATTAACCCGGAGGACCTCGAGGGGGGTGTGGTATGCAGCACGTCCTACACATTTAAAGAGACCGCACCAAAACGAGTCATTCTGCAAACCTTGTTCAGACACCCCTGAACATGGGTAGGAGAAGAGCCTATAGAACTACTATAATAAAAAATTCCGACCTAATAATTGCAGTTTCACTACATATAGACCACAAGGATTTAGCTGCAAAAACATATTAAGAAAACTAAGCCTCAAGACCTTTAACACCAATATATATCTAAAACAAAGTTTGTTTGTTTTTAATGTTTGTTTGTCGGTCATTTTTTCAACATTTCCATTCACATGTCAAAACACACACAATGCAGAAAAAAAGAAAACAAAACCCCCCACTATTTTTGAACTCCTGGCTATCACACGAATCCAAGATATAGGACCAAAAACATGTTGGAAGCTTAAGTTAACCACATAAGTTACTTCTTTCCAAGGATTTTAAAGTAAAAATATTTTGAAACATTTTTGTGCAATCTTTGGTTTTAAAAACCAAAACTATCAAAGAAACCCAAGTATACTGACATTAACTGAAATAAAATATTGCAAAACCAATGTTACTGTCAATCAGTTGTCTATGTATTTCCTTACCCACACTTGTCACAATTACCACTGTTTTAGTATCAATTAGCTAAGCATCAGTGATAAGAAAGTGTATTGAATCCATTAGCTAAGCATCAGTGATAAAAAAAAAGTGTATTTAATAATATTTAAGTGTGATTGTCTGTTACATTAAAAATGTAGGGAGCAAACTTTTGGATAGTTATGTTGATTCTTGTTTACAGGTTTTCCAAAGGAGAGTACGAGATGAGAATAAGTCATGGGTAATGAAGATTTAGGGTATGTATTTAGTAAGGATGATGAAAAGGCAGACAAGTTTCTTTTTTCTTCTTGTCCTTTATATTTGCTTCTTTTCTGCTGTTCATTCACCTCACATTCTGTGGTAGAGCTTCATCAGCTGGGATTACAAAGGGTTTATAGCATGAGAGAGAGAGAGAGAGAGAGAGAGAGGGTTTATAGCATGAGAGAGAGAGAGAGAGAGAGAGAGAGAGAGAGAGAGAGAGAGAGAGAGAGAGAGAGAGAGAGAGAGAGAGAGAGAGAGAGAGAGAGAGAGAGAGAGAGAGAGAGAGAGAGAGAGAGAGAGAGAGAGAGAGAGAGAGAGAGAGAGAGAGAGAGAGAGAGAGAGAGAGAGAGAGAGAGAGAGAGAGAGAGAGAGAGAGAGAGAGAGAGAGAGAGAGAGAGAGAGAGAGAGAGAGAGAGAGAGAGATTTAAAATTATACAGTTCACCACCAGCATGTATCAGGACTAATAATCAAACATCATCTAGGTTTTATCTTCAGAGAGGTACCAGGCAGGGATGTCCTCTCTCTCCCTCCCTGTTTGCTATTTTTATTGAACCACTAGCTGCAGCAATCAGGCAAACTCACAATATTAAAGGCATAAAATCCAATAACATAGAACATAAAATCAGTCTTTATGCATATGATGTATTACTTTTTATGCAGCATTCACAAACCTCTTTCTCTCAGGTAATTGGGTTGATAAACTCTTACTCAAACATTTCAGATTATTCTATAAATTGGTTAAAATCTACAGTTCTTCCAATCAATTGTTCTGTCCAGAATCCAACTAATACACAACTGCAGTCAGGGAATATTACTTATTTAGGTATCACTGTCTCACCAAGACCGTCAGATTTAATAAAGCTAAACTACATCCCACTTTCAAAAAAAGTGGAAGATGATCTTGCTAGATGGAAATCCCTACCCATATCACTTATTGGAAGGGTTGCTTCAATAAAAATGATGGTTTTGCCCAAAATCAACTACTTGTTCTCAATGATCCCAAGTAAACCATCACTAGACTGGTTTAGATCTCTGGACTCCTCTGTCTCTAAATTTCTTTGGAAAGAGAAATCCCCACGTATCAGCTTAAAAACACTGCAGAAGACCAAAGAAAAAGGAGGTCTAGATCTACCAAACTTCCATCATTATTTCTTAGCCAACAGGCTCCAATACATCTCAAGATAAAACTTTCAGACCTACCATTTATTAGCTCAAATATAAAACGACATGAATGCTTTAAAAGCATATATATCAGCTCCTCTCTGACAGCATGGTGGGAATTTCTAAAAATGACAGAGTCCACAATAATCCCATGCAGACGTACACCCATCTGGAATAACCCCGACATCTTGCAAAAAAAATGTATGATAAGTTTTCCAGACTTGCGGTGCAATGGAATTGAATACCTGGAACATATATTTGAAGGAACTGACTTTATCCCATTTAATACATTAATTACACAAGATGGAATTGATAAAAACAAATTCTTAGAATATCAACAAATTAAATCTATCATTAAAGGTAAATTTAGGCTCAATACAGTTGAATTACAAATTCCAGCAAGAGTTTTAGATTTTCTTAATCTCAACACCCCCCCAAATTGCTGTCTAAAATATACAAAACTTTATCTACATTAGATGAATCAATAGCCATCCCTATTTCAAAATGGGAGGTGGATTTATCAGCCAACTTTGACCAAAATGTCTGGTCTCAGATATGTTTAAGAACCTTTAAAATAACAAAAAATCCTAATTTGCAATTAATACAATACAAAATCCTTCATAGAGTACACTATACAGGTCAACGGATGTTTAGGATGGGTTTTACGTCGTCTAATACCTGCTTACAATGCACAAGGAATATACCAGATACTTATTTTCATGTGCTTTGGTTCTGTCCACCTGTTGAGAAATTTTGGTGCCAGATATGTGAGGACTTATCAAAGTGTCTGAAATGTAACATTCCACCATCTCCCTCAGTTTGCCTGTTAGGAGATTTAAATGATGTCACCATGGACACAAAGTCAGTTTTAATGGTTCACATTGCCTTATGCATCGCTAAGAAAACTATCCTCCTGAACTGGAAAAAAAAAAAGGCTCTAAATATTAGTCAGTATAGAATTTTTTTGTCGTTTGGGATACTGTGGCTGATGTGGGGGTTTTTGGGGTTGGAGGCGGCTGGGGGGGATCCCTGGGGGTGGGATCATTGGGCGGACGGGGCGCTGGACGTCGTGGCCCCAACCTGGGGTTGGGCTTTGGTGTCTTTGGGTGGTAACTCCTGATGGCTGCATGCGGTGCCTTAGTGGGGTTGCACTGACGGACATGGGTTACTGGCCTAGTGGCCTTGCTACACCTGGGTAGGGTTTGGGGTGGGCCTGGGGATCCGGGGCTCTGGGGCGCCGCAGTCCCTAGCTGTGGTCCTGACCGGGGGTCGGCCGGCGTGGGGTCTCTGTTGCCTGTGGGGGTTGGGGCCGGCCGGCATGCGCGACCGCCTCTCTCTTTTTCTCTGGGCCGATTGTCATCGCCGGTCCCTGTATGACGTCTCGACTTGTTTGCTGGTTGGGGTGCCTGGCTGGTAGTCGCGGCGGCTGGGTGGCATTTCTGGGCCTGATCAGTCCTTTTTCGCACTGGACTTAGCTCCTGAGTCTTGGTCTTTATGCGTTGCGGGGCGCTCGGGTCGGGTGTTTTCGCGGGTTCGGTCGGACCTGCGGGTGGACTGGCCGGGTAGTGGGCGTGCAGGGCAGGTGGGTGGGACGCTGGGTTTGGTTGCCTGCTGGGCCATTGAGCAGCAGTGGTCGCTCCACAAGGGAATGGGGCTGGTGGATGTCGGCCTGGTGGGTCGGCCGCCCGGTTCATCGGTTTGCTCCTGGTCTGGGAAGGAACGTCGCCAAGGTTTGGGCTGCGGGGACCTCCGATGCGCAGGTGGCGCTGGGGGCCTCCTTTGTTGGCGGGGAGGCTATTGCGACAGGTGCTTTCCCCCTACGAGGGCACTTGGACGGGGGGGAGCGGTGTGCGGGAGGGGGGATGGTGGTGGTGGGGCGAACTCAACCTGGGTGTGTAGTGTCTTTTGTATTCTGATAGTAGAGCGAATGTCAGGGTGGGTTTAGCTCTCCTTCTGGGATGGGGCTGGGGGGGACTGCCTTGGGGTCCGTGGGGCTTGGTGGTGCTGTGGCCGTGGGCCCCGGGATGAACGTGCCATGGCCTCCCTCCCCTGGTGGATCCCGGTGAACAGCGGTGCCTATTGGGGTCAGTGGGGGAGCTGGCTCCCTGGGAAGACATTTTGTCTCCCAGTCCTTCCCTCCCCATCCCTGAACACCTCTGTCCACTCGCTCCATCACTTTACCACTTATATAGGGTCTTGGGGCATGGGCACATCACTGGGGTGCGAGGATGGGTTTCCCTCCTCGCTATCCCGTGGCGTCCTGGTCCCAATTTTAATATACAACTTAGACACTCCCACTTATAACATTTTCATGCGACACACATGTAGGGACTTTGGGGTGGGCACACTTTTCGGCATCCAGAGGGGGAGCGGTTCAATCAGCTTCACCTCTGGTGCCGGTGCCCACTGTTAAACCACATATAGACACTGAGGGCTCTGAGGGTGGGGGATGTGTGGCTGCCTTCCCCACATCCCACCCCTCTGTTTTAAATGCACATTATAACAACACGCATCAACACCATACTCGAGCTGGAGGACAGAGGCCAGGGGTCTTCTCACACCCCTGTTCGCTAAGGGCCATCAGGGGTTGGGGTCCGGAGGAGGAACAGGTGGTCTGGTTGGGGTCCTGGGCTGTCGGGCTGCTTCGCCACTGTGGGGCCCTTGGCGGTCTGCTTGTCTCCGTCCTGGAAGGTAGGGGGTCCATCTCCCGGGTACGGGGGCTGGTGGCTCTACTGGGGCATCGGTACCTGGACCTGGGAGCATGAAGTGTGTATGGGGTGTGTGAGTGAGGGTACAGCGTCATTTCTTGGGTGTCTTGGTGAGTTAGTGAGAATGTATGTGGTCTCGGAGCTCTGCGTTGCGTGGGATCAGGACTCGGGAGCTGGTACAACTTTGTGTCCAGGTGCTGGCTGAGCTCGGCCTGGGGATGCCGTCCGTCCGCTGCGGCTATCGGTGGGGCGCCCTGACGTGGGGCAGGGGTGGGGCGCTGGGATGTTGGCGGTGGGGATTGGCCCGGGGTGGTGGTGGCGCGTGGCGGCCAGCCGCAGCCACTGCAGTGCCGGGGGCCCCTCGTCGGCCGGTCCTTTGTCGGGTCCCTGCTGGGGGGTGGGGCGCCCCTGGCCCCCGGCTCTCCCGGTCCATGGACTGGCCCGCCCTGGCGCGGCTGGTTGCCGGCAGGGCCCGTGAGCTCGTCACTGCTGCCCCCCGGGCCCCTGCATAATAGCCACTGGACGTTCCCTGGGGTTCTCCTTTGCTCCTCTCTTGGGGGATGCGGTCGGCCCTGCTCTAGTCCGCCTGGGGCTCTGGGGGTCCTTTGGACGTCTTGGCTCCGATCTCCTTCATGTCTGCATCGATTCCTGGGAGACGGATTGATGCCTGCTCACACCAGCTATCGAACACTCTTATGGAGAAACCCTATCTGCACCAGCATGCTCACACACACACATAGATGTGAGGTCTCTGGTATTTACAGATATATTCTTGGGCTTAGGTTATCATTACTAGAGCTTGATTAATCGGTACCATGAGTTTTTCTGTGACATTGTTGTTGTATTTTGATATCCATTTTTGTGTGATGTGGTTGTTTAGTTCTTAGTTCACGATGTTTGTTGTGTTTTGTCGATGTTCCTTTTTTGTCTTGTTTTGTTTTTTTCCCCTCTTTCTGCCGTCCTTTGCGTATGGAGGCATACTTCAATGTTTTCCTGTGTTTTCTTTGTTCCCATTCCTCTCTTGTATTTTCAACTCACCCTCTCTCATGACTTTTTGTTTCCTACCTCTCTTCTTCATCTTCTTTCTTTCTTCCCCTTAATTTTCCGTCTCCGGGTCCATAACATCAGGAAATAAAACCCCCAGTAATTTATAAATAAAAAAAATATATATAAAAATTTGTGATGGCGACCAGCAGCAGTGGTGTAGCAAGCTTTTCCTCTGGAAAATATGGAATGTCAAAATGCTCAAAATTAAATAAATAAATAAAACCTTACTATATAAATGTCTACATTAATAAATAATTGACGATTATAGAATGTGGCAATGAAATTGAAAAAAAATTCAATATATAGGTAATTCTTAGCTTATTATTATGAAACATGTTTCATTTTCTTTTAAAATGTAGTAATTTAAAACATTTAACTGTAAATCTTTCCTAATAATAGATTAGATTTTTTTTATGCCATTTTTATTTAATTTCATCAGTTTTTACTCCAAAACGTCTTTTTCACAAAGTCAGCTTTTATTTCATGATGGTGTTTTCTCAGTTGCTTATTTATTTCTAAAGGAAACTTTTGTTGTTTAGACCTGACCGTTCATTGGCTGGTACTTAAACATTGATCTTCATGGAGGAGGAGAAAGGCGAGGAAGGGCTGAATTCTTTTTATACTTTTATTGAATTTAATGCCTGTTGGATTTTGTGTATGGCTTTATCTAGATGTTAATAATGCTGGCAGAATATTTACCCACTTTTTTAATGTGGCTGTCTAAATCTAAATGGCCGTTGATGCATCTGTGTTATAGGTGTAAAGCTGTCCGGGGTGCACTACCCATGATGAGACCAGCAAAAGAAGCCCCCGTTGGAGGTTAGGTACAATCAATCAATCAATAAAAGGTTTCATAAATAACACATATATAATTCTCCCTTTAAAGCGGCTATATGCAACTTTGCCCACAAAATAAACGGTTTATTTATGACTTAAGCATCTCCTGATGAGCATACTGACACCTTGTCAGCTCACAGTGGGTGCACCTATAAGCCTGTATCCAATTTTTTTTATTTTCTGTCGGGTCGGATTTTTCCGCGCTGTCTGCGGATGTGACATCAACCGCGTTCATGTTAAATGTTTCAGATCACTCTGCCACCACTGCTAGTCAGCACTCGCAAGCAGTTCAATGGATTGTGCGAATTCACAGAAGAGGCCAAGGACAACTCTGACACCAACAGTAACTCCACATAAGACTAAAAAAGTTAAACCCCTGACAAGTGCCCGAAAAAGATCGAAGATTGAGAGCGACCGGCGCACGAGCGCGCGCTGCGAGAGCGAGCAGAAAGGAAGAGCAGTTCCGTTTTTGGCCACAGGTTTCAGTCGTGAGTTTAAATTTCAGAAAATTGCATATAGCCCCTTTAATTTATTGTTTGGATCTAACTGCCAACCAGGGCTTCTTCTGCCATTCTCCTCCGAATTGTGCTGGATGAGACAGAAAACATATCAGCAATAACTTCTCATGGTTAAATTGGACAGCACTAAAGTCTTGAAGGCCTGAAGTATAATTTCAAAAATATCATCCAAATGACTCAAGATGGCATCCTGAATAAATCATTACTCTGAATTTGATCTGTCAGAGTAAGCTGGAGGAAGTTCATGCAACTCCGACCCTTGACTTAGCATGTCATGCTAAGCTGTACAGGCTGCTTACAGTGAGTGAGAATGGGTATCCAGAAAGATCGAAGTTTAAGTACCAGCCAATGGGCGTTCAGCTCCCACCCACTGACCCTGATTGGTAGATGAACTTGTTCAGTTGAAAAGTGTCCTTTTAAAATAAATAAGCCACTGAAAAAAACACCATTATGAAATGAAAGTTGACTTTGGGAAAAATATGTTTTAGAAAAAAACTGATGGTATTAAATAAAAATAGCTAAAAAATAAAATATATTATTAGGAAAAAAATTGCAGTTAAATGTTTTATATTAATAAATACATTTTTAAAGGAAAATGAAAAATGTTTTATAGTAATGAGCTAAGAATTTTATATGCATTCAGTGTTTTTCACAATTTCATTGTCACTTTATATACTTGTCTATTTATTCATATAGCTATTTATTTCACACGGTTTTTTTATTTTATTTTGAGCATTTTGGCCTTCAACAGGATTATGATAGCAGTTATATCTCATATAAAGTTATGATACTATCTGCTATAACTTTGTTTCCAAGACCAACAGGCAGTGAAGCGGGAGAGGAGGCAGGCAACCTCAGAGCAGACACAGTGGGTACAACAGTAAGGCATTGTCCAACTATTGTGGGTGTTGCATCCCTTCCCCCAAGGGTGCAGTCCTGTGACCAGCAACACAAGGAACTCACAGGAAACTGTGTTCTCCCCATCCTTCCCCACCCTCTGCATCACTTACTTTTAGTACAACTCAGACACACACCCCATGCAGAAATTCTGTGATGATACTACCATTGTGGCATGTATCAGGAAGTGTGAAGGGGGGGAGGTGGTACCAGAGCTTAGTGAAGACCTTTGTGGCATGTGGCAGATCAAATTGCAACTTTACACCTAAAACAAAAAGCAGCTGGTACTGAATTTTTTCTGTGCACTGTCTTGTTCAGAGCCCATGTTAACGGGAAAAAAGAAAGTGAAGGTGGGCCATTCCTGCAAGCATCTGGGTCTGAGTATGAACAGCAAATTGAACTGGTTTTTCAACATCAATTATATCTATAAAAAACAGGACAGAATGTACTTCGTAAGGAGATTGGCCTCATTTAACATCTGTTCCAAGCTCCTTAATACAGTGTATTCTATCAGTCTATCATATTTTGTGATGTACTGGAAGGCTAGTGCCAGAAAAAAAGATACATAGAGGCTGAATATGCTGGTCTGAAGATGTGGCTCTGTGGTTGAACTGACTCTGGAGGAGGTGGTGGAGAAGAGGATCAAACTCAGAGCGGTTTTGAATAACCTCAGTCAGTCCTTGCAGTAGATCTCAATATGAAGGGGACTCCTTTGAGAGTATTTTGTATTATGGGCCATACAGGTTAACAATGCAACTATGAATAGGAATGGGGGACTATAAGGTCTCATTTGGAGTGTTTGGTGCCATTAGTACATGACATTCACCCATTGGAATTGGTCCCTTTCAGAAATGTATTTTACTTTGTATATATTCATTAATTCATAAATGACAAAGTGTGAAAAACTCACATAAAATAAACATAGAAACACAAAGATCAGATTACATTTGATGTGTGCAAATTGATACAAACATACTTGTAAATAAATGAAATCAAAATTTGGTAATAAACATAAAAAATTGAAATTTTATATAGGCATTTATAATTCCATCCTAAAAACAAACTTTTCAGTTTCCCTTAGGTGTTCAGGAACCAAGAAAGCTGCGCAGGTGATGGATAATTAGGAGAGACCAGAAAATCTTTCCTGAGCATTAGATCATCCAGGTTCAATTGAAATTTTATAAAATTAGTTTAACTATTAGTATTCATAATGGTATATTTTCCCATTTTAACTCTATTTTAGGAGGCTTGAGTGACACTAATTTTATTTCTGTAAACCTATGTGTCACATGTACTGGAATATAAATGGGACACAGTATAAAAAAAGCTGCCTACAGGGATAGGATTAGCAGGGGAAATTAAAGCACAGAATGTGAGTAGCAACCAGTACTCTATTCTTTGTTTTTGCTTTACATTGGATCTTCAGTCTTCATTTGTTAAACGTGTGTTTAGAGGTGTGATTCAATGATTCCACTTTGGCTTTCAAGGCCACATTTCCAAGGCCATTTATGTTGATTTGTCTCACAAGTGCCGCAATTAAGGAACACCCTTCATTGGCAGTTTGACTTACATCCACTTAACAGCAGTATTTGCTCTTCTGTCACCCCTCTGTTGCTTTAGATTTGTCAACGTAAGGCCATCAGTGCCAAGGAGAAAGAAAAGAATGGGGGAACAAGACCTGTGAATTAAGAGTGTAATCATCAATATCTAGAAACACCGACTCATCCTTTGCTATACAACAAATGGGCTGCCTTTTTCTGTTAGAAATTTAATTTTGGGTTGCCCTTGTCCCTTTCTGATCAAGAAAACCATTAACCCACCACTTGTCCCTGCAGCTTGACTCCAACTACCACAGTTCTTGGTCCTGCTGAAGGAGAAGTGTTTAAAGTTAAAATAAAAAGTGGAAAACTGTAAATATTAAACTTCTAAATTCATGTAAAAATCTACTTTGTGGAATTGCTGGCAGAAATATTTTTAAAACAATTAAAAGAGGGGTCACTTTCTAAACTCATAAGGAGATAGTGCCTATGTAAATACTGCTGTTTAACATTTTCCTTACTAATGCAACACTGAAAGTCTCATCAGCCCCTGTTGGGCAGGCTGCTGAGGTCAGCATCCGCTACACGACAGGTCCCGCTGCCCGTCTCCTTTCGGGGCACGACATTACCATATAAATTTTGTTAATGACCTTGTCATTTACGCAACTTAATTACGAAGGATGTGTCCCTTGAACGTTTTCCCTTATAAATTATACATCAGGAAGGTGGTTTCAGATGAGAGCTGCAGGAGGCAGCAAAGTTATGCTAGCTCAGAGGATCACTTTAGTTACAAAGCCAGTAAAACAAATGTAAGGCCAATAAGAAAGAGCAGTGTTGTCTGTTTTAGCTTTGCTTGGATATCATTTTAAACCAATGTGTTTGTAGAAAAAAAACAAGTGAAAAAACTTTGGGATGTGAGTTTCGTCTTCTCAGGAAGGAATTGTTGAGTCACCAATAAGTGTTTCACTGTGACAAAGTAAAAAAAAAGAAAAAGTATTTCTATTCCTTTCATTTTCCCTATTTTATCACAGATCATCATTTTAAAGAAATTACATAAAAGGGTAAGTTGATAATTACAAAATTAAATTAAATTACAATTTAAAAAGCTACCATTCATTTATTGAGGGCAAAAAGTTATTCAAACCTATTCAAGCCAATGCAAAAAAGGAGCTGTCCCCTAAATCTAATACTGGTTTTATCACCCTTGATAGCATTGGATTTCTTACATTGCCTTGAAGGACATTTTCCTAATCATCTTTGCATAATTGTTTTAATTCAGCAACATTGGAGAGATATTGAGTTTGAAAGACACATTTAAGGTAATGCTACAGCATCTCAGTATGATCCGAGTTTGAACTTTTGACCAGGCCACTTCAAACCCTTGTTATTGCATTTCAGTTATTTAGAGATCATCTTGCTGGTATGCCTCAGATCATTCTCTTGCTCCATAACCCAAGTGCCCTTAATCTTACCTGATGGCGAGACATTGTCTTGCAGGGTTTATTAATAGAGAGCAGAATCAATGGTTCTATCAATTACAGCAAAATGTCAAAGTCCTGAAGCGGTAAAGGAGCCCCAGACCATCACACTCAGTGTGACCAGATCCCCACCCACCAAGTGTAACACACACACAGGAACGCGCACGCACCTACACACGCACACACACACACACACACGGACGCACGCATGCACGCACGCACGCACATGCACGCACACAGAGCATATTTAAATCACTTTTAGAAGGCAGGACCATCTTTTGTTGAGATAACCTAAAGATCATATATGATTTATCAATAACGTTATGGGTAAAAAAAATTGAACGGCTCAGGTAATAAGTATTAAAAGTATTTACAGAAATGTATCAAATATCTAAGGAAAAAGCTTTTCTTGGTAATGACAACTTCAAGATGTCTTCAAATTCGTCACACCCTCATGTGTCATTTTGACTCAATCTTTCACACAAGTTGTCTTGAAATCTTGAAGGTTCTAGGGATTCATTCTGTGTACTCTGAAGATCAGAGTGCACAGAATGAACCACACCCTCCTAATGTTAATACTTCATACAACCATTTTTAAGTCAATAGGACTTATAAAATTTTACAAGGTTGCAGTATGCAGATAGTCTTCTATAAACATTCACCTTTGAGCATTTCTTGCTGTTTTCAATTCATTTACCATTATCTTGTGTGTCCCTAGTTCTAGATCCTTTCTTCCACTCTTTTCTTTGGGTCTTATGGCTTTTCCATTGGATTTAGGTCCATCCTCTTCCCCCTGGGAAGATAACAGATACTCTTTCAGCCTAGTGGCCATCGGCTAAGAGACATGTTTCCTGATGATAAGACCATCAGGGGATGTATTTTGAAACAACGATAAAAAAGCATAACTGGAAGAAGTCTTGTCATATTACACATAGGGTCACCTGCACTTCATCATCAATAAAACAATTTAAAAAGCATCAACTTCAGGAAATAAAAATTTAATCACTACATTGTTCTTAGCATCAACAGAAAGGAAGTGTAATATGTTGCAAATTATAAATTACTCAGAATACATATGATATGATGCAATGCAGCATAATACCATACGGCACGATAGAATATAACACACAATATGAGGTGACATGACACAATACTGTAGCATATTCATTTTTTCTTAGAACATGTCTTAAAATGTTTTATTGATACATTCTAAATTTATAAAAATACCTCAGCTGAAGCATAAACAATCTGTGTATCATTCGTCCCTTGCCTGAAATGTGCTATTATACTTCCTGAACGATACAAAATATTAGTCATATCTGACCCAGGTCTGTTGGTTTTTAAAAGCACGATTATACAATTTCAATTCAGTTTATTTATATAGCGCAAATTCACAACAGATGTCATCTCAAGGCACTTAACAAGAAGTCATTTCAATACCTTTATACAAACATTCCAATCAGTTAAAAAGGTTCCTATTTAAGGAATCCCAGCAGATTGCGTCAGTCATTGGCGTGAGGTTGGGCAGACTTTCCAACCACAGCAATCCTTCAGCAATCCATCATACTGAGCAAGCATGTAGCGACGGTGGAGAGGAAAAACTCCCCTTTAACAGGAAGAAACCCCCAACAGAACCAGGCTCAGTAGGAGCGGCCATCTGCCACGGCCGTCTGGGGGTTTGAGAAGACAGAGCAGAGATACAGAAGGAACAGAAGATCTGATATTAGAGTACTCTCTGTTACAGAAAGTAAAAAGTTGCACAAATTGGTAATTGGTTTCACATTGGTTTGGCATCATTTTCTGGTGACGGGGTAAGCCGTATTGCGTCATTTCCTGTTGTCACTGCTGTGGTCCGTGGAGCTGTTTTGGTGTTCAAACGCTCTTGAATTGATCTTATTTTCTCTGTGCTGAGGCTTTTCTAAGTTATTTTAACACACAATCACACTAAAACACACGTTTTGTGGTGGTGAACTTTACGTTTTGGGAACTCCTTGTGTTTCACACAGCTTTTCTTGGGGTGGTAAGGTCTCGCTAGCTCAGTTAGCTTAGCTTCATTGCGGCTATGGCTACTCTTCTTTCTCCTGTCTCTAACTCTTCTCTTCTCTCTTGCTCTCTCTGTCAGATGTTTAGTTACTTCCCTGCCTCCTTTAGTGATAATGGTAACTGTAATAAATGTAATATTTTTGTAGCTTTGGAGGCGAGGGTATCAGAATTAGAAGCACGGCTCCGCGCTGTTGAAAAACCAGCAGATAGCCGAAGCCCATTAGCCAGCGTGGAGCCAACAAGGATAGAACCCCCTAGCTGTCCTCCGGTAGAGCCCGCGCAGCCGGGACCTCTAGGCGGCTGGGTGACTGTACGTAGGAAGCATAGTTCTAGGACCCAGCTCCTGGGCCACCACCAACCGGTCCGCGTTTCTAACAGATTTTCCCCGCTCAGCGACACACCCGCTGAGAAGCCGGCCCTGGTAATTGGCAGCTCCATAGTCAGAAACGTGGCATTAGAGACACCATTGATCATAGTCAAATGTTTGCCAGGGGCCAGAACGGGCGACATCAAATCCAACCTGAAACTGCTGGCTAAAGATAAGCGTACATACAGTAAGATTGTTATTCACGCTGGCGGTAATGACACCCGGTTACGCCAATCGGAGGTCACTAAAATTAGTGTTGCTTCGGTGTGTAAGTTTGCCAAAACAATGTCAGACTCTGTAATCTTTTCTGGTCCCCTGCCTGATCGGACCAGTGACGACATGTTTAGCCGCATGCTGTCATTCCATCAATGGTTGTCTAGGTGGTGTCCTGCAAACGATGTGGGCTACATTGATAACTGGAGAACTTTTTGGGGAAAACCTGGTCTGATCCGGAGAGACGGCATCCATCCCACTTTGGATGGAGCAGCTCTTCTTTCTAGGAATATGGCCGAATTTATTAATCCTCCAAAACACTGACAACCCAGGGTCCAGACCAGGAAGCAGAGTCGTAGTTTAACCCACCTCTCTGCTGCTTCTGTACTGTTACCCACCCATTACCCTATAGAAACAGTGTCTTGCCCACGGCCAAAATTAAATGGATTAAAAGTTAAGCCAACAAAAGCAAATTATGGAAATCTCATAAAAATAAATACAACTTTGACTGAAAATAAATCTATTAAATGTGGTTTATTAAACATAAGATCTCTCTCCTCAAAGACTTTGTTAGTAAATGACTTGATTTGTGATAATCACATTGATTTCCTTTGTCTCACAGAAACCTGGTTGCAGCAGGAGGATTATGTCAGTATAAATGAGTCAACTCCTTCCAGTCATTTAAATTTTCACATTCCTAGAAATACTGGGCGAGGAGGAGGAGTTGCAGCCATTTTCCGTTCTGATTTACTAATTAGTCCCAGACCAATTGATAGCTACAGTTCTTTTGAGCATCTAACCCTTAATTTTCCTCATCCAAGTTGCAAAACATTAAGACCATTTTTGTTTGTGGTTTTGTATCGTCCACCAGGCCCTTACTCTCAATTCTTGGATCAGATCTCACATTTTTTATCTGATATAGTATTAAATACTGATAGGGTTATTATAGTGGGGGACTTCAATATTCATGTAGATACTGAAAGTGATAGCCTAAATGCAGCCTTTAATGCTATTTTAGACTCAATTGGCTTTACTCAAAAAGTACAGGGATCGACCCACTCAGGTAAACACACTTTGGACCTTGTACTGACATACGGTATTGAGTGTGAGGAAATAACAGTCCACCCACATAACCCGGTCCTGTCTGACCACTTCTTGATAACTTTTGAATTTACTTTAACTGACCATCTTAAATCTGAAAGAAAATTTCATTATAGTAGAACTTTATCAGACAATGCTGTAACAATTTTTAAAGAATCTGTACCATTCTTACTTTCCTCAGTGTCTCAGAGTAACACAGTGGATGGCAGCAATTCTATCTCTAACCCTTCAGAAATTGATGGTCTGGTTCACAGCGTTACGTCCTCATTGCGTTTGGCATTAGATAGTGTAGCCCCATTAAAAAAGAAAGTGGCTAGCCATAGGAGGCCGACTCCTTGGTTTAAGGCAGAGTTGCGTACTTTAAAGCAGAATACTAGGAAGTTGGAGAGAAAATGGCGCTTTACACATCTAGAGGATTCCTATTTAACCTGGAATAACAGTCTACTGCTGTATAAAAAGACCCTTCGACAAGCTAGAACAGCATATTTTTCATCATTAATAGAGGCGAATAAAAACAATCCTAGGTTTCTTTTTAGTACAGTTGCCAAACTTACACAGAGTCATAGCTCTGTTGAGCAAACTATTCCCCCGGCTCTTAGCAGTGATGATTTTATGAGATTCTTCATAAATAAAATAAATTTTATTAAAAATAAAATCATTGGCACCCTCCCAAACATGATTACTTCTTCCTCAGTAAATGAGTCAGTATCGGAAAGAACTGTAGAACCTCAGTATTGCTTAGGCTGTTTTGATTCAGTCGAGCTTTCAGAATTATCAAAAATATTAGCCTCATCTAAATCTTCAACTTGTATTTTGGACCCAATCTCAACCAAATTATTTAAAGAAGTATTCCATTTGGTTCCTGGCCCCATTTTGGATATGATGAATCTATCCTTAGTAAACGGATACGTACCACAGGAATTTAAAATAGCTGTAATTAAACCTTTACTCAAGAAACCTTCCCTTGATCAAGATGACTTAGTGAATTACAGACCTATATCTAACCTTCCTTTCTTATCCAAAGTCCTTGAGAAAATAGTTGCTAATCAAGTCTGTGAACATCTAAACAGTAACGAGCTGTTTGAAGAGTTTCAGTCAGGTTTTAGAGCTCATCATAGCACTGAAACAGCACTGGTGAAGGTTACTAATGATATTCTCATGGCCTCAGATAATGGACTGGTGTCTGTTCTGGTTTTGTTAGATCTCAGTGCTGCTTTTGACACAGTCGATCATAATATTCTCTTAGAAAGGCTTGAACATGTTGCAGGGATCAAAGGAACAGCACTAGGCTGGTTTAAATCATATTTGTCTGATAGATTCCAGTTTGTTCATCTAAATGATAAGTCATCTTCACTCTCAAGGGTTACTTGTGGAGTTCCACAGGGTTCTGTCCTTGGACCAATTCTTTTCACCATATATATGCTTCCAATTGGTAGAATCATTAGACAGCATGGGATAAATTTCCACAGCTATGCCGATGATACACAACTATATTTATCCATAAATCCTGATGAACCCAGTCAGTTAGGTAGATTACAGGCATGTCTGGAAGACATAAAAGCATGGATGACCCTAAACTTTTTGCTTTTAAATTCTGACAAGACAGAAGTTGCTGTCTTTGGACCAGAAGTTCTTAAACAGAAACTGATTAGTCAATCACTTCATCTGGATGGCATTAAATTGTCCCCCAGTAATAACGTAAAGAACCTCGGCGTTATTTTTGACCAAGACTTGACATTTAAATCCCATATTAAACAGGTTTCTAGGATTTCCTTCTTTCACCTCAGGAATATTGCTAAAATTAGAAACATCCTGTCCAGGAGTGATGCTGAGAAACTAGTCCATGCATTTGTTACCTCAAGGCTGGACTACTGTAATTCTTTACTATCAGGAAGTCCACAAAATGCCATTAAAAGCCTTCAGTTGATCCAAAATGCGGCAGCAAGAGTTCTGATGAATATTAAAAAGAGAGATCACATTTCTCCTGTTTTAGCTTCCCTTCATTGGCTCCCTGTTAAATCCAGAATAGAATTTAAGATCCTTCTTCTTACATACAAAGCCCTTAATAATCAAGCTCCATCATACATCAGAGATCTAATTGTTCCATATGTTCCTAAAAGAGCACTTCGCTCTCAGACTGCAGGTTTACTTGTAGTTCCTAGGATCTCTAAAAGTAGAATGGGAGGCAGATCTTTTAGTTATCAGGCTCCTCTCCTGTGGAACCAGCTCCCAGCTTTAGTCCGTGAGGCAGACACTCTGTTTACTTTTAAGGCCAGGCTTAAAACTTTCCTTTTTGATAAAGCTTATAGTTAGAGTGGCTTAGGTCATCCTGAGCTATCTCTGTAGTTATGCTGCTATAGGCTTAGACTGCTGGAGGACAGACTTACCAATTTTCTTCACTCTGCTACTTCCTTTTCTCCTACGACTCTCCAGTTGTATTACAGTACATTCTGTTATTTCGACTGTTAACTTTGTTTTCTCTCAGTGTTTTTCTCCCCATCGAAGATACACCTGGTCTGGTATCCTGCTTGGCTGCAATGCCCTGTTGGACGGGGGTCATCGACTGGGATGATCCTCTCAGTAACTGAAGATCCACTGTGTCCTGTTATCAACTTTTTACTTTCTGTAACATAGAAAGTTCTCTTATATCGGATCTTCTGTTCCTTCTATGTTCTGCTCTGTCTTCTCAAACCCCCAGACGGTCGTGGCAGATGGCCGCCCCTACTGAGCCTGGTTCTGTTGGAGGTTTCTTCCTGTTAAAGGGGAGTTTTTCCTCTCCACTGTCGCTACATGCTTGCTCAGTATGAGGGATTGCTGAAGGATTGCTGTGGTTGGAAATCTGCCCAACCTCACGTCAATGACTGACGCAATCTGCTGGGATTCCTTAAATAGGAAACTTTTTAACTGATTGGAATGTTTGTATAATTGTATTGAAATGACTTCTTGTTAAGTGCCTTGAGATGACATCTGTTGTGAATTGGCGCTATATAAATAAACTGAATTGAAACTGAATTGAATAACAGGACACAGTGGATGTTCAGCCACTTGGAGCATCATCCCAGTCGATGCCCCCCGTCCAACAGGGCCTTGCAGCCAAGCAGGATACCAGACCAGGTATATCTTCTATGGAGAGAAAAACACTGAGAGAACACAAAGTTAACAGTCGAAATAGCAGAATGTACTGTAATACAACTGGAGAGTAGTAGTAGAAAAGGAAGTAGCAGAGTGAAGAAAATTGGTAAGTCTGTCCTCCAGCAGTCTAAGCCTATAGCAGCATAACTACAGAGATAGCTCAGGATGACCTTAGCCACTCTAACTATAAGCTTTATCAAAAAGGAAAGTTTTAAGCCTGGCCTTAAAAGTAAACAGAGTGTCTGCCTCACGGACTAAAGCTGGGAGCTGGTTCCACAGGAGAGGAGCCTGATGAGTAAAAGATCTGCCTCCCATTCTACATTTAGAAATCCTAGGAACTACAAGTAAACCTGCAGTCTGAGAGCGAAGTACTCTGTTGGGAACATATGAAACAATTAGATCGCTGATGTATGATGGAGCTAGATTATTAAGGGCTTTGTATGTAAGAAGAAGGATCTTAAATTCTATTCTGGATTTAACAGGGAGCCAATGAAGGGAAGCTAAAACAGGAGAAATGTGATCTCTCTTTTTAATATTCATCAGAACTCTTGCTGCCGCATTTTGGATCAACTGAAGGCTTTTAATGGCATTTTGTGGATACCTGATAGTAAAGAATTACAGTAGTCCAGCCTTGAGGTAACAAATGCATGGACTAGTTTCTCAGCATCACTCCTGGACAGGATGTTTCTAATTTTAGCAATATTCCGGAGGTGAAAGAAAGAAATCCTAGAAACCTGTTTAATATGGGATTTAAATGTCAAGTCTCGGTCAAAAATAACGCCGAGGTTCTTTACGTTATTACTGGGGGCCAATTTAATGCCATCCAGATGAAGTGATTGACTAATCAGTTTCTGTTTTTAGAACTTCTGGTCCAAAGACAGCAACTTCTGTTTTGTCAGAATTTAAAATCAAAAAGTTTAGGGTTTTTATGTCTTCCAGACATGCCGGTAATCTACCTAACTGACTGGGTTCATCAGGATTTATGGATAAATATAGTTGTGTATCATCTGCATAGCTGTGGAAATGTATCCTATGCTGTCTAATGATTCTACCAATTGGGAGCATATATATGGTGAACAGAATTGGTCCAAGCACAGAACCCTGTGGAACTCCACAAGTAACCCTTGAGAGTGAAGAAGATTTAACATTTAGATGAACAAACTGGAATCTATCAGACAAATATGATTTAAACCAGCCTAGTGCTGTTCCTTTGATCCCTGTAACATGTTCAAGCCTTTCTAGGAGAATATTATGATCGACTGTGTCAAAAGCAGCACTGAGATCTAACAAAACCAGAACAGACACAAGTCCATTATCTGAGGCCATGAGAATATCATTAGTAACCTTCACCAGTGCTGTTTCAGTGCTATGATGAGCTCTAAAACCTGACTGAAACTCTTCAAACAGCTCGTTACTGTTTAGAAGCTCACAGACTTGATTAGCAACAATTTTCTCAAGGATTTTGGATAAGAAAGGAAGGTTAGATATAGGTCTGTAATTCACTAAGTCATCTTGATCAAGGGAAGGTTTCTTGAGTAAAGGTTTAATTACAGCTATTTTAAATTCCTGTGGTACGTATCCGTTAACTCAGGATAGATTCATCATATCCAAAATGGGGCCAGGAACCAAAAGGAACACTTCTTTAAATAATTTTGTTGGAATTGGGTCCAACATACAAGTTGAAGGTTTAGATGAGGCTAATATTTTTGATAATTCTGAAAGCTCGACTGAATCAAAACAGCATAAGCACAACTGAGGTTCTACAGTTCTTTCCGATACTGCCTCATTTACTGAGGAAGAAGTAATCATGTTTGGGAGGATGCCAATGATTTTATTTTTCCATCCATCCATCCATTTTCTTCCGCTTATCCGGGGTCGGGTCGCGGGGGCAGCAGCCTAAGCAAAGAGACCCAGACTTCCC
The DNA here is from genome assembly GCA_963556495.2 of Valencia hispanica. Taxonomy (NCBI): domain Eukaryota; kingdom Metazoa; phylum Chordata; class Actinopteri; order Cyprinodontiformes; family Valenciidae; genus Valencia; species Valencia hispanica. Next base: position 26,096,692 of record OY747701.1, on the reverse strand, counting down.
TCTCCCCAGCCACTTGTTCCAGCTCCTCGGGAGGAACCCCAAGGCGCTCCCAGGCCAGCCGAGAAACATAGTCCCTCCAGCGTGTCCTGGGCCTTCCCCTGGGCCTCCTCCCGGTGAGACGTGCCTGAAACACCTCACCAGGGAGGCGTCCAGGAGGCATCCTGACCAGATGCCCGAGCCACCTCAACTGACTCCTCTCGATGTGGAGAAGCAGCGGCTCTATTCTGAGCCCCCTTCGGATGACTGAGCTTCTCACCCTATCTCTAAGGGAGAGCCCAGACACTCTGCGGAGGAAACTCATTTCAGCCGCTTGTATCCGTGATCTCGTTCTTTCGGTCACCACCCAGAGTTCGTGACCATAGATGAGGGTAGGAACGTAGATCGACCGGTAAATCGAGAGCTTCGCCTTTTGGCTCAGCTCTCTCTTCACCACGACAGACCGGTAGAGCGCCCGCATAACTGCAGATGCCCCACCAATCCGTCTATCGATCTCCCGCTCCATTTTTCCCTCATTCGTGAACAAGACCCCCAGATACTTAAACTCCTCCACTTGGGGAAGGACCCCATCCCCGACCCGGAGGAGGCTCAAGACCATGGCCTCGGATTTGGAGGTGCTGATTCTCATCCCAGCCGCTTCACACTCGGCTGCGAACAGCTCCAGCGAAAGCTGTAGATCACGCTCCGATGAAGCCAACAGGACCACATCATCTGCAAAAAGCAGAGACCCGATCCTGAGGCCACCAAAACGGATCCCCTCAACGCCTTGGCTGCGCCTAGAGATCCTGTCCATAAAAGTTAGGAACAGGATCGGTGACAAAGTGCAACCTTGGCGGAGTCCAACTCTCACTGGAAACAAGCCCGACTTACTGCCGGCAATGCGAACCAAACTCTGGCACCGGTCGTACAGGGACCTAACAGCCCGTATCAAGGGGCCCGGTACCCCATACTCCCGGAGCACCTCCCACAGGGCCCCCCGAGGGACACGGTCGAACGCCTTCTCCAAGTCCACAAAACACATGTAGACCGGTTGGGCGAACTCCCACGCACCCTCCAGGACCCTGCTGAGGGTGTAGAGCTGGTCCAGTGTTCCACGGCCAGGACGAAAACCGCATTGTTCCTCCTGGATCCGAGGTTCGACTATCCGTCGAACCCTCCTCTCCAGAACCCCTGAATAGACCTTACCAGGGAGGCTCAGAAGTGTGATCCCCCTGTAGTTGGAACACACCCTGTGGTCCCCCTTTTTAAACAGGGGGACCACCACCCCGGTCTGCCAATCCAAGGGAACTGCCCCCGATGTCCACGCAATATTGCAGAGCCGCGTTAACCAACACAGCCCCACAACATCCAGAGCCTTGAGGAACTCCGGTCGAATCTCATCCACAGCTTTTTAACGACCTTGGTGACCTCAGCACCAGAGATTGGAGAGCCCGACCCCAAGTCCCCAATCCCTGCTTCCAGATTGGAAGGCGTGCTGGTGGGATTGAGGAGGTCTTCGAAGTATTCCATCCACCGACCCAAAACGTCCCGCGTCGAGGTCAGCAGCACACCATCCCCACTGTAAACAGTGTTGGTGGCAGACCGCTTTCCCCCCCTGAGACGCCGGATGGTGGACCAGAATCGCTTCGAAGCCGTACGGAAGTCGTTTTCCATGGTCTCTCCAAACTCCTCCCACGCCCGAGTTTTTGCCTCAGCAACCATCCGAGCCGCATCCCGCTTGGCCTGTCGGTACCTATCAGCTGCTTCAGGGGTCCCACAAGCCAACAAGACCCGGTAGGACTCCTTCTTCAGCCTGACAGCATCCCTTACCGCCGGTGTCCACCAGCGGGTTCGGGGGTTGCCGCCGCGACAGGCACCGACCACCTTGCGGCCACAGCTTTGGTCAGCCGCCTCGGCAATGGAGGCGCGGAACATGGTCCACTCGGACTCGATATCCCCCGCCTCCCCCGGGACGTGTTCAAAGTTCTGCCAGAGGTGTGAGTTAAAGCTCCTTCTGACAGGAGACTCTGCCAGACGTTCCCAGCAGACCCTCACAACACGTTTGGGCCTTCCAGGTCTGTCCGGCGTCCTCCCCCACCATCGGAGCCGACTCACCACCAGGTAGTGGTCAGTGGACAGCTCTGCCCCTCTCTTCACCCGAGTGTCCAAAACATGCGGCCGCAGATCTGATGAGACGACAACCAAGTCGATCATTGAGCTGCGGCCTAAGGTGTCCTGGTGCCAAGTGCACATATGGACACCTTTATGCTTGAACATGGTGTTTGTTATGGACAATCCATGACGAGCACAGAAGTCCAATAACAAGACACCACTCGGGTTTAGATCGGGGGGGCCATTCCGCCCAACCACACCCCTCCAGGTCTCACTGTCATTGCCCACGTGAGCATTGAAGTCCCCCAGCAGAACAAGGGAGTCCCCAGGAGGAGCACTCTCCAGCACCCCCTCCAAAGACTCCAAGAAGGGTGGGTAATCTAATCTGCTGTTTGGCGCGTAAGCACAAACAACAGTCAGGACCCGTCCCCCCACCCGAAGGCGGAGGGAGGCTACCCTCTCGTTCACCGGGGTAAACCCCAATGTACAGGCGCCGAGATGGGGGGCAACAAGTATGCCCACCCCAGCTCGGCGCCTCTCAGCGGGGGCAACTCCAGAGTGGAAGAGAGTCCAACCCCTCTCGAGGAGACGGGTTCCAGAGCCAGAGCCGTGCGCCGAGGTGAGTCCGACGATGTCCAGTCGGAACCTCTCAACCTCGCACACCAGCTCCGGCTCCTTCCCCACCAGAGAGGTGACGTTCCACGTCCCGAGAGCCAGCTTCTGCAGCCGAGGATCGGATCGCCAAGGTCCCCGCCTTTGGCCGCCGCCCATCCTGCACAGCACCCGACCTCTATGGCCCCTCCCACAGGTGGTGAGCTCATGGGAAGGGGGGCCCATGTTACCTCTTCGGGCTAAGCCCGACCGGGCCCCATGGGTAAAGGCCCGGCCACCAGGCGCTCGCCAACGTGCCCCACCTCCAGGCCTGGCTCCAGAGGGGGGCCCCGGTGACCCGCGTCCGGGGGAGGGAACACTGAGTCCATCTGTCGTTTTCATCATAGGGGTCATTTGGGCTGCACTTTTTCTGATCCCTCACCTAGAACCAAATTGCCATGGGTGACCCTACCAGGAGCAAAAGCCCCCGACAACATAGCTCCTAGGATCATTGGGACACTAAAACCCATCCACCACGATAAGGTGACAGCCCAGGGAGGGCTATTTAAGTTGAAACTGTTGCATCATTTTATCCATTTAACTGATTAGTTTTATGATTAAGTCGATACTTTCCTCTTCCTTTTTTTTTTTTTTTTTTACGTTGTATTGTCATTAGTGTAGTCATTAGTGATTTATTTTTAATAAAATTAATTTTATTTATAAAGAATCCCATAAAATCATCACTGCTAAGAGCTGGGGGAATAGTTGGCTCAACAGAGCTATGACTCTGTGTAAGTTTGGCAACTGTACTAAAAAGAAACCTAGGATTGTTTTTATTCGCCTCTATTAATGATGAAAAATATGCTGTTCTAGCTTGTCGAAGGGTCTTTTTATACAGCAGTAGACTGTTATTCCAGGTTAAATAGGAATCCTCTAGATGTGTAGAGCGCCATTTTCTCTCCAACTTCCTAGTATTCTGCTTTAAAGTACGCAACTCTGCGTTGAACCAAGGAGTCAACCTCCTATGGCTAGCCACTTTCTTTTTTAAGGGGGCTACACTATCTAATGCCAAACGCAATAAGGACGTAACGCTGTGAACCAGATCATCAATTTCTGAAGGGTTAGAGATAGAATTGCTGCCATCCACTGTGTTACCCTGAGACACTAAGGAAAGTAAGAATGGAACATATTCTTTAAAAATTGTTACAGCATTGTCTGATAAAGCTCTACTATAATGAAATTTTCTTTCAGATTAAGGATGTTCAGTTAAAGTAAATATAAAAGTTATTAAGAAGTGGTCAGACAGGACCGGGTTATGTGGGTGGACTGTTATTTCCTCACACTCAATACCGTATGTCAGTACAAGGTCCAAAGTGTGTTTGCCCGTGTGGGTCGATCCCTGTACTTTTTGAGTAAAGCCAATTGAGTCTAAAATAGCATTAAAGGCTGCATTTAGGCTATCACTTTCAGTATCCACATGAATATTAAAGTCCCCCACTATAATAACCCTATCAGTATTTAATACTAAATCAGATAAAAAATGTGAGATCTGATCCAAGAATTGAGAGAAAATGCCTGGTGGATGAGACAAAACCACAAACAAAAATGGTCTTAATGTTTTGCAACTTGGATGAGGAAAATTAAGGGTTAGATGTTCAAAAGAACTGTAGCTATCAATTGGTCTGGGACTAATTAGTAAATCAGAACGAAAATTGGTTGCAACTCCTCCTCCTCGCCCAGTATTTCTAGGAATGTGAAAATTTAAATGACTGGAAGGAGTTTACTCATTTATACTGACATAATCCTCCTGCTGCAACCAGGTTTCTGTGAGACAAAGGAAATCAATGTGATTATCACAAATCAAGTCATTTACTAACAAAGTCTTTGAGGAGAGAGATCTTATGTTTAATAAACCACATTTAATAGATTTATTTTTCTGTTCAGTCAAAGTTGTATTTATTTTAATGAGATTTCCATAATTTGCTTTTGTTGGCTTAACTTTTAATCCATTTAATTTTGGCCGTGGGTAAGACACTGTTTCTATAGGGTAATAGGTGGGTAACAGTACAGAAGCAGCAGAGAGGTGGGTTAAACTACGACTCTGCTTCCTGGTCTGGACCCTGGGTTGTCAGTGTTTTGGAGGACTAATAAATTCGGCCATATTCCTAGAAAGAAGAGCTGCTGAAACCAAACTCAGTGTGTCACCAGTGATTTTGATTAAAAAATATTTACTTCTTAAGTTCCTCCTGCATTAAAATTAGAAATACATGTGACACACTGCAGCAAGCATTAAAAATAGCCACACGCACATACACAGAGAGAGAGAGGGAGAGAGAGAGAGAGAGAGAGAGAGAGAGAGAGAGAGAGAGAGAGAGAGAGAGAGAGAGAAAGAGAGCAAAATATGAGAAAATAATTCTATTAAATCTGCAACTGCAAAGAGTAATTACATGACTTGGAGTGAGATGTTCAAATTTATCACACATGACCAATCAAACAGAAGAAATACAAAGAAACAATAAACAAACAAATTAATGACCACAGTTGTTATCGACTGTTAAATTGAGGAGTAATATTAGATCAATTTGTACTTTGGGCAAGCGGGTTTCATTCAGTAGCCTTAATCAGCTTGTCATACACGGTCAGCGTGTAAAACGTGGTCTGCGCTGATTTAAAATTGCAAACAGAATAAACAATGATTTTCATTTGTATTTTCTTTTTTTCTAAGCTAGAAAATTAGTTGAAGCATGGAGGATTAAAGAGGTGGCCGGAAGTTACAGAGAACAAAATTGCCATTCAGCTGTTGCATGATTCTTATCAACTCATCCAGATGGCACTGGCTTTTACGACTGCCATTCTCCCAAAATTTGTAGGAAAAACCGACAAGATGGTTCAGAACTTGCATGTTCATAAAACAACAAAAGGTGTTTTTACTACATCTTGCTCTGAACAGCATTGACAACTCATGGTTGGCCACAATCAAATTCAGCAAAGTAATGCTGTTTCATAGAGGGAGTTCAGAGACTGCACTCAGCAATCTAAACTCAATAACACAGACTTATGCTCCTACTTGATCTCCAACTTACTCGATACACAGAAGGCAGTATGAGACAAGGCTATTCTCATTTTAGTTTCGTGATTGTGCAACAAGCTACTATCAGAGAAAAATCATTTCTCTATACAGCTGGAGAGGTCTCTTGAAGGCTCATCCTTTCAGAGATTACCTCCTCATATGAGTCCTTTAAGTGTGCTCATACAGCAAGCTGGAAACTTCAGGAGCATTGGTGAACTCATGTGGCTATTGTCTGGTGCACATTACTTTTGGGGTCCATGAAAAACCCTTTTCTGGGATCATAGACGTAGGTTCTGACAGCAAGAGAGATTACTATGAATGTCTGCCCAGTGTATCAGGAGAGAGAATAAAAAATAAATCAACATGCCACACAGTCTCATCGCATCATCTACAGCTCTGTAAGACATTAACCAAAAAACACAAGCAAACAATGTTTTGTCTCTGCTGCCTATTTATGAAGGTTTCTTGTTTTCATTTCAAAATGTAAATGATGACATGCACTTTAACAAGGCTCTCAGCTTCTTAGGAAGAATAATAGACCCACAGCATCACAGATCCTCCACCAAGATAAACAATGGGCATGAGGTGTTTTTCTATATATACATCCTTTGTTTTAGACCACTCTCACCAGGAGTATTTGTTGCTGAGGACCACAATCCTACTACCACCTGACCAAAGTGCACAGTGCCAATGAAACTTTCAGTAGAATTTGACACACCTGACATGGGCATTTTGATGTTGCAATGATTGGCCCAAAAACACACTTTATGGTGGCATGACACATTTTCTGACCCAGACACTTCAAGAGGAGACATAACTGCTTCACTTGGTTATACAAGGCTCAACAGCTTTCAGGTTTGCTACCTCTTTATTCATTTAGTTTTTAACTAACTTTATTTTTTCAATGGCATTGTTTCTTACTTATTCTCTTTGCTGTTTTTTACTGTCTGTACACCTTTTGCTGCAACAATGCAAATTTCCCACTTGTGGGACCAATAAAGGTTATCCATCTATCCATCGTCTGGAGTGCGCATGTGTCGGCGTCCATCTCAACGAGAAACCTGCCAACTCTGGCTTCCTAATTAACACGGTTTTAACTGGTTTTTAATCCTTTTTTTTTCATTTTATTTTTGTATGACTAGTTTTAACAGTTTTTATCACCACTAAGTTTTAGCGACTTATTTCTTTTTATCGGGGCGGTTTTAATCAGAGCACGGACTCTTATCATGGCTCCACTCACCTGTAGCTCCGGGTGCGAAGGCTGTGTCAACCTCACCAAGAAAATCATAGAATTGGAGCAGAGGATCTCTACTCTCCACCAAATCCAGGACCACGAGTGCGACGTGGACATCCTGTTTGGACGGTCTTTCGCCGCCGCCACCAGTGCCCAGCTGGCCGCCACAATTCCCTGCCAGCCCGGTGAAGCTGTGGAGGGGGAATCCATCGCTGGGTCTCCAGGCGGACTCGGACTGACAAACACTGGCGGCGGGATAACAACTGCGGCAGAGGAAGACCAAAAGCCCCCATTAGTTCCACTCCGGTGCCCCAGGGTGCATGGTCGACGGTAGGGCCTGGCCGCGGTGGGGGCGCCCGGAGCGGCCGCCATCGTTCTCCCCCTCCCGGCCTTCCGCTGTCTAACCGCTTCGGTGCCCTGGGGCACGACTTTCCTCCTCTGGCCGTCCCTCCGACCGCACCGAAGCCCAGCAGTTCCACAGGACCGCCGCCCATCCCCTCCCAGCAGCCGGAGCAGCAGTCGGATTCCGGTAGCCACCCACGTTGCGCCAAACCCAGGACTACGGCCGGGATCCGCCAAGGAGTGCTCCATTTCACCCCGAATCCACGGAACGAGCCCTCGGCGCCCTCTAAACATCGCTGCAGTCCTGGGGAAGCCAAGCCGTCCAACATCCAGCAGGTCCTGGACAGCGAGGGATCCTCTGCTCACCATCAGCCTTCAGACCAGCCACCCACCACGCTCATCATTGGAGACTAAATAATCCGGCACATTAGGGTGAGAGGAGCCGTTACTCTTTGTTTTCCGGGGGCTACGGTAAATGACATTTCTGAACAGATCCTGGACTCCATCCGAAGCCACCCAACCGTGAGTAAAGTTATAATTCATGCTGGCACCAACGACATCCGTAAACAGCAGTCTGAGCTCCTAAAGGGGGATTTTATTCATTTGTTTAATATTTTAAAAGACAAACACCTATCTGTTTTAATCTCTGGCCCCACTCCCACCATCAGCAGAGGAATAGGCCGTTTCAGCAGGCTGCTTTCTTTGAACACCTGGCTTTCCACTGCCAACGTGATGCATAACATTGGTTTTATAGACAATTTTAACATTTTCTGGGGCAGGAGTCAAATGTTTGGGGCGGACGGACTACATCTGAACAGACAAATCACACGTATGCTGGCATTAAGCCTGGCATACCCTCGTCCACCCCTGTCCACCACACTGGCTCCAGCTGCTCCTGCCCTCTCTGCCCCCTCAACCACATCCTGATGTCCATCTTGTCCCTGCTCCTATAAACTCAGTCCTGATTTTAACAGTAACTCACATATCGGACTTGGACCTTGCCCCACTTCTTTCATTCCTGTAATTATCAGCAGAGAGCGAACAAATAATCATAAAGTGAACAAATGCAACCCAAATAATCTTAAACAGTTGCTAAAAATCCCACCTCCAGTAAATCATACAGTCACTCCATCTCCAACCATTATTAATATGGCACTTTTAAATGTTCGCTCTGCTGAATAAAACTTTTATAATAAATGATTTGATTTTAGACCATAAACTTCAAGGTTTATTTTTAACAGAAACATGGCTGAGTGCAGATGCTCCTGCTGTTCTTACAGAGGCCTCCCCACCTAATTTTAACTTTTCTTATTCAATCAGGAGTAGCCAGAGGGGAGGTGGAACTGCTTTTATAAGTTCCTATAACCCTTTCCGCCAAACCTGGTTTACTTGATAATTTTACCACTTTTGAATATACTGCCTCTGTTTTTAGCACTCCTCAGATTTTATGTGTGACAGTTTATAGGCCTCCTAAAAAGAGCGCACTTTTTATTCAAGAATTTTCAGGTTTTTATCAATTTTGCACAACTCTTATGAACGAATAATTTTAGCTGGTGATTTTAATCTACATATAGATAACCTTTTAGATCCTTTATCAACAGAATTTTTAAATATTTTGAATTATATGAATTTTAGTCAGCATATCATGCAGCCGACTCACAACAGAGGACACACCCTGGACTTAGTCATCACATATGGCCTGTCCACTAGTGTGTCCTCTGTTGTTGACTTGGCTGTCTCTGACCACTACTGTGTGTTTTTTTAAATCACCTGTTTTGTCCAAATAGAAACCTCTGTGAGAACTGTCAGGAAACATCATCTAACCCCTGAAGTGGCTGCAGGTTTTCTTGAAGTTTTTAATAAGTTTCCTCCTGTACCTTTATCTGCCCCCTGTGATTTTATTGTGAATAATTTTAACAGTAGGCTGCAATCCGCTCTCGACCTGCTGGCGCCGCTAAAAGTTGTAAAAACTTATTCAAAACATACTATACCATGGAGAAATGAAAACCTTAAAAAATTAAAGAGGAGCTGCAGGGTGGCAGAAAGGAAATGGAGGAAAAACAAAATCACAATAAATAATCAGATACCCATAGAACATCTCAAATCATACAATAACGCTGTAAGTAATTCCAGAAATGCATACTTCTCCAGAATTATCTCAGAACATAAAAATAATCCCAAAATTCTGTTTTCCACCATTGACAACATTCTCAATCATACCTCTACTGCACTTCAGAAAACCCCCTCAAACACTGTGTGAGGAGTTTGCAAACCACTTCAGAGGAAAGGTAGACACCATCAGATGTAATATTTTATCTTCTCCGAGTAACATGTTTTTAGATAAATCTGAGTGTGTGTCTCTACCAGAGGAAACGCTGGACAGTTTTGTCCTGGTAGAAGCTGGGACCCTTGATAAAGTTTTCTCCTCAGTGAGGTCCACTACAAGTGCCTTTCACACCCGTTTTTTTAAGCAATTTTATGAATGTTTTAAAGAAGAGATTTTAACCATAATGAATTGTTCCCTTCAGACGGGGGTCTTTCCTGCCGCCTTTAAAAGGGCTGTAGTGAGGCCCCTGCTGAAGAAGAGCAATTTAGATTTTAATGATTTAAACAACTTCCGACCGGTATCTAACTCACCATTTTTAAGCAAAGTTTTAGAAAACTTGTTTTAAATCAACTTAATGATTTTATTAACGCTCATAATGTCCTAGAGAAATTTCAGTCTGGTTTTAGGGTGAACCACAGCACAGAGACAGCTTTTTTAAATTTTTTAAATGATTTTAGATTAAATTATGATGCTCAGAAGGTGACAGTGTTGGTTCTACTGGATCTAAGCGCTGCCTTGGAAACAGCAGACGACACTATTCTTTAACTCGTTTAAAACAGATTGGCCACTCTGGTGCTGTTCATAAATGGTTTACATCCTATCTCACAGACAGGACTTTTATGGTAAGTTTAGATACCTGCTCCTCTAAGGTCCACAAGATCACATGTGGTGTGCCCCAGGGTTCGATTTTAGGCCCAGTGCTTTTTAACCTTTATATGCTCCCTCTTGGCAGCGTCATCAGAAGACATGGAGTTAACTTTCACGGTTATGCTGATGATACACAGTTATACATCTCCATGTCTTCTGATGACACATGGCCAATGGACGCACTTTTTAACTGCATTTTAGACATTAAATCCTGGATGGCAGAAAACTTTCTCCAACTCAACCAGGACAAACTGAAGTTTTAGTCATCGGTCCTGAGGCTCAGAGAGAGAAGCTTTTACCAAAACTACAATCACTGTCTTTTAATCATTCTCTACAAGTGAAGAACTTGGGCGTGATTTTTGACTCTGAACTGACTTTTATTCCTCACATAAAAAATATTACTAAAATAGCTTTTTATCACTTAAAGAACATCGCCAGAGTCCGCCCCATTCTCTCCCTGGCCAATACGGAGACGCTGATGCATGCTTTTATCACCAGTAGGATTGATTACTGTAATGCCCTGCTTTCTGGTCTTCCCAAAAAGTATATCTCAGGTTTACAGCTTTTACAAAATTCAGCAGCACGTGTCCTGACTAAGACCAGGAGGCGGGAGCACATTACACCTGTCTTAGAATCACTGCATTGGCTCCCCGTATGTTTTAGGATCGATTTTAAGATTCTTTTAATAATTTTTAAGTGTCTTAATGGTATTGGGCCTTCTTATCTTTCGGAATTGCTTTTACCATATGAACCTTTACGGCCTTTGCGCTCCTCTGGCAGCCGTCTCCTTGTCACCCCCAAAGGCAGGACACACACTCATGGTGAGGCGTCTTTCTCTTATTATGGCCCTTACCTCTGGAACTGGCTGCCAGAGGACCTCAGGGCCGCAGAGAACGTTCATGTTTTTAAGAGCAGGCTCAAGACACACCTTTTTAATATAGCTTTTAACTGATTATTATTTATTAAATCTGTTTAATTACTCTGCATGTTTTGATTGAATTTCGTTTTAGCTTTTAGCTGGCTATTTATCAAATATTGTTTATCTGCTTTGTATTTTTATTTGATCATATCTTATAATTGTTTTAATTTTAATATTTTAACTTATTTTAGTCTTCCTTCCAGTGTTTCCTCCGTGGGAGCCCTCTGCCTCGGGGGCGGTGGTCGACTGTGGCTGCCTTGGTGCTCTCCAGGTGGTGCTTGGGTGGAGATGGGGGTACCAGCCCTCCCTCCTCTGGGCTCCCTGGGTCATTGCCGTGGCTGCTGCTGTTGACCTGCTGCTGCCGATGTAGATGGCTCCCATGATGACGTTTCCTGGCTCACCTGTACTCAGCCCGTTTTGGTTTTGTCTATTGTTGCTTTTATGTGTATGCGTGCATGGGAGATGGGGGGTTATAGTTGTGGTGATGTTTTTTACTTTTGGGTTTTGGGAAAGGGGGCGGGGCGGGGATTGTGGGTCATTTTAATCTGTAAAGCACTTTGAGAAACTTTGTTGTGGTTTGAAAAGCGCTTTATAAATAAAGTTTGATTTGATATCTATCTATCTATCTATCTATCTATCTATCTATCTATCTATCTATCTATCTATCTATCTATCTATCTATCTATCTATCTATCTATCTATCTATCTATCTATCTAACCTTTTTGCAGTTTTTTTTTATTAATTTTGAGTTCCATGCTGATCCATGGTTTCTCACTGTCATCTTGTAATCTTGTTCTGCACTTGCTAACTGTCTTCGATAAAAAATACCAAGGAACTCAATTTAGTTTTAAGCAATTTTTTCAGCTGCTGGGTGTGTAATGTAAAAGCTATTTCACATACAAATAAAACTGTTTTGGAGAAAAGTTGAACCTCGGAGGGTATTATTACACCCACACTGAAGTATGACAGTGAGGTTAGAGTTACGAGAACTCTGCTGACAAGGTTTTTTCCATACAGCTTATTAATATTCATCAAAAACAGTTATTTTTTTAGCTCGGAATATGTTTGCTCTTCACTGATAAACATTTGAAATACAAACACAAATGTTACAAAAGCATTGCACATAAAATAAATCAAGAACTGACAGCAGGGGTATAACATTTCCATTATCAGAATTTGCAAAGATTATACCCAAATATTTAACTAATAACTACTACCGTTTCACAATTAATTATCCATAGTGATGACAATCGCAGCCATTCTACTTTCTAAAACACAGCAAAAAAGGACGTGGTGTAAAGAAAATTTGAATGTCTGTGTTGTGTGGCACATGGGGTGGGAGATGGGGGGAGGGGGTTAATTTAAGCAGTTAAGTTCATTCACTTTTGAAAGATGACTCTAGGCCCCTCAAGAGGAAAGCAGCCAGGCTTTATAAGTGATATCTGCTCCATGGTTAATTCAGCGCGATTTTCCAAGCACAAGGTCACTCATTGTCAGTATCAGACAGAGGCCCATTCAGAAGAATGAGATGAGCTCAGAGAGCTTTCTCATTCTGAGGCCGCAGCTCTCGACTCATAATTATCTGGAAGGAGCAGGCCAGTGTGACATTGTCAAGGAATACAAAGCTGTAATCTCTGCCTGGTTCTTGTGTAATGAATTAACGCCAGTGGCGGTGAAACACCAATGCATCACAGGGATAGATAGATTTTATTTTACAGAGTTATCAGCAGTTTTATCATGGGAATGGCTCCGGATACATTGACTATTTAGAGTGGTGTGACCTTTTCATTAGTAAGTTCAATGCATCTGGGGAACCAGTCAACCTTTCTTTCAAACCCATTGAAGAAACGTCAAACTCTGTCATACATGTTGGAAAAAATAGAGTACAATGTTACCAGAATTATAATTTAGTTGACAGCAGATGATTCCTATTTTTCACTAAACAAAAAATAATCCAAAGTCTTTTTAATGTAAACATTTGCTATCTATAACATGTCACTACAACAAAAATAAAATTATATAACCAATCATTGTGTTTTTTCTTAATGATTTATGAAGGCAGCTCAGCTCAATCAAGTTTCAAACCAACACTTCTAATAAGTGCTAACCTGCCCAATGGGAGTGGCAATCAGTCTGTTAAATAATTTGGTCTGAACAGACAGGTATCATCATCAGTTCAATGAATTACCTCTTAAAAAGACATTCTTGTTCCCCAAATTATTTCTCAAAATAATTATCATAATTCCCCAGGTTTGTCACTGATTTGTACTTTATTAAATGTACTTTGAAATGTGGGATTTGTTTCACTGTCACTGGAACTTTAAAGTGACATGAGTGACAAGAGACATGGCTAGTGTCATGACTCATTAATAGTCAACACTGTTTTTAAATTTAGAGAGCAAATTGCATGTTACATTGAGGAACTCCAGATTTCTCATTAAAAGATTTCTTAAAGAAATCGTAGAAAAATATGTTTTAAAAGCAGCATTGTCGTGTCATCCCAAAAGAAGACTAGATCTTTTTCCTTTTAAAAAATGTGACCCATAAAAAATTATTTTAATTGCATAGTTGATCGACACTGAAGATCTGCACCTGAGTACATCTGCAAGTCCCCCAAACTAAACAAAAAGCTACATTCTCAAGCCAAAACTTAAGATAGTTAAGATTTGGTTTAAGAAGTGCATGACTTAAAGCCAAACTACCTTAAAAACCAAGACAGATTTTTGCACACTGTGCTCTCCTATTAGAGTTTAACATTGGTGAGATGGAAATATGTGATCATAAAAGAAACAAGAAAGACCTTCCTCTTTCTTTAGCAGCTGAGCAGTTTCAGAATGGTCTCCAAAACACTTACCGACTTTTACAGAAACCCCATTGAGATCATTCTGTCTGGCTGTATCACAGATTGGTAAGGGAGATGTAATGCTCTAGACTACAAAGCTCAGAGAATGGTCAAGCCAGCCTTGCGCATTATCAGGTCTGAGCTCTCAGCCATCCAGGACCCCCACAGGCAGCGCTGTTGGGGGAAGACATCAGGGGATATCCTCTCTTATCTTAGCCATTACAGTCGCACCTTTTTTTTTTCTTTGTTACAATTTTTGCCACTCTGCAGGCAGTCCACGCCAGAATTTTATGGCACAATTTTCTATTTTCTATTTTTTATTTGAAGTATTTCAGGGTCTCTGCAGTGGCCGTTCTTGACCAAATTCACCAGGGGGGCTAGGGTGGGGCCAATGTTTTTTCGTGGGGTCACCGAACAAAAAACAAGCAAACTAAAAACAGGGCAATATTTCACCGTTTAATTTCTTAAGTGTGTCACAGAGCCATATACGGTTCCAAAGTTGCAGGTTGCAGACCCCTGATCTAGCAGATGAAAACAGCGATTATATATCAATACGACAACTTAATTTTTTAATTCATCGATAAATTACAACTGTGAAGGTAAAAAATGAATTTGGTCCAAGGGACTGATTAGCTATGTTTTTTTTCCAGTGTTCTAAGGACATGATAAGAAGCTGATTTAGTATTATCTCATCAATACAGGGGCCAAGACCAGTTCTACAGGGGCATTGGCCCCTGTCTAGAACCGTCCACGGGTCTCTGCTTCCAATAATTTCTGTTAATCATGATCTGGTTTATCAATTTTTCTTTTTATGGAAATAAATCCTTTGGAGATCATAGCTTGACACAAACTTTTTTTCTTGCCTCTTAGTGAAAAAGCTTCTAGGTAGGAATCCCAATTGGGACCTTTCTTTGAAAAGTTTTTTATCTTCTTCCTGTGTTTGCATGGGTTCTCTCCAGATATAGAGATTTCCTTCTTTAGATAAAAAATTAAAATATTGATTGATCTATTTACCTTATTCATATACCAAATAAAGGTTTGTGTGAATTTTGTACTTGACTTTGGACCAACACTCTTACATGTAAACAAATGATCTCTTGCAGGGCAAATATAGATTAAATAATGTGAGAATATCATCTTTAATATGTGGGATTTAGATATTAAAATCAGAGCTGTACTTTTACCTTCCATAGATTGGCAAGATGACCTGAAGAAATGGACTATGATTACTTATACTTGCACATTTTGCTGTTTCCTAAATTTCTTTGATATGGACCATGAGCAAAACTCAAATTCAATTTGATATTCATCTGGAATTTTCCTAGCTTCCCTGAGAGTTTATTAATTGTACATTTGTCTTTTTAAGTGTCAATTTACTGCTGCTGGTAGCACAGGATAAATTGTTAATGATCATTAAACAATATGTTACTAATTATGTCTCAAAAATAAAATCACTCCTCATGTATTCCTATTACTGCTTTTACTCCTATCCAAAAGTCAAGGTTTTTCACTAGTAGCAGCTGAACTACCATGTAGTGTAATGATGTTCTCTGTGGACTTTTACTATCATAAAGTGAGCAAAACTGCAAGGCTGTCTTGATTCTTCTTTTGTTGGTAATGAATGTAAAATAATCCACTGCTTTTAGTAAAAATTGAAGTTCACTTTGATTAGGTAAACAGACTTTAATGTTACATTTCCTATTGAAATTTCAAAGCAATAAATCCTACAGCAACAGCACCAGAAATAAGGTGGGAATTAAACATTTGTTGAAATTACACATTTAACTGAAAACACTAAGTTCCATTAAAATAAAAAAAAATTATGACTAAAATTATTTTCAGATATTAAATTAAAGGTTTTAGTGATAAGATCACTTTATAAGGGTATTTTCCCCCACATATATCATCTTCTTTACAGCATAAATAATTTTTTAAAGAGTGAAATATAAGACATTTTTGTCATACTTCTAAATCCAAAGAATCAGGTTCAGAGGTTCAAAATAAAAGCCAGTGATTAGAATTTCCTCTGAGAATGGTAGACGCTGTTTCATTTAAAGCCCACATGAGACTTGATGTTCCACCCTCACTATTTAAGAGTCTCCTGTTGTCATGCCGAGATCTAAAGAGCTTGCTAAACCCGACCATAAAACAGAGCTTGGAATCTGGTAGGGAATTTAAATGGATCTCCAAATATTATTAAGTAAGGCTTTTTACTTAAATCAAAATCATCTTCATCTGACAAAGAGTGCAAACAACTGCCTCAGTTTAGAAGTGACCAACCCAGCAAGGACTGGTCTCTTCAGTACAGAGGAAAATTGAGCTATCAAGACTTAAAGGGATAGTTTGCATTTTTAGACATGAAGTTGTATCCCATCCTCACCATCAGCATAGTGCATTTACACCGACCCATATCTGTGGTCACCTCCTGGTCAGAGCTCTGGCCTTTAGAAGTCTTTCAAGAAAGTAGTCCCGGCTAGTTTCGGGGGCCAACAAACGGTGCCGTTTTGCTTCAGAAAACTATATGCGTTTGAAAACATTGTTCCATGCAGATCTTCTCTAGAGCTGTGATGTTTTGTGGCTGTTGCTGGGCAACATGGACTTAACTCCCTCCACAGATTCTCTTCTGGATTGAGGTCTGGAGACTGGCTAGGCCACTCCAGAACCTTGAAATGCTTTTTACGTAGCCACTCCTTCATTACCCGGACAGTGTGTTTGGGATCATTGTCATGCTGGAAGAAACAAACTTCTTGACCAGTGCTTCAATTGGTCCCCAGTCAGTCATGTCAGATAGCCGTTCTTTTTGGCCCGTTCTGCTCAAGGTTTGTTCCTTTTAAATAGAAGTTGTTCCTTTCCATTGTTGCCACATACGGTTGGGCAAAAACGTATTTGGCAGCCACCAATAGTGCCAGTTTTCCCACTTAAAAAGATGAGGGATTTCTTTAATTTTCATCATAGTCTCACTGCAACTGTGAGAGACAGAATGAGAAATAACATTTCAGGAAATTACCTTGGATGATTTTTAAATAATTCATTTGTATAATGGTGTAGAAAATAAGTATTTGGCCAATAAAAACAGTTCACTTCAATCCTTTGTAAAGTAACCTTGATTGGCAATGAAAGAGGTCAAATGAGGTCAAAGGTCTTCACCAAGTTTGCACACACTGTACCTGGTATTTTGGCCCATTGTTCCATGCAGATCTTCTCTAGAGCTGTGATGTTTTGTGGCTGTTGCTGGGCAACATGGACTTAACTCCCTCCACAGATTCTCTACTGGATTGAGGTCTGGAGACTGGCTAGGCCACTCCAGAACTTTGAAATGCTTTTTACGTAGCCACTCTTCATTGCCCGGACAGTGTGTTTGGGATCATTGTCATGCTGGAAGATCCAGCCACATGTTTCATCTTCAGTAGTCTAACTGATGAAAGGAGGTTTTTGCCCAAAATCTCACCATACATGGCCTCATCTATCCTTTACGGATCAGTTGTTCTGTCCCCTTTGCAGAAAAGTAGCCCCAAAGCATAATGTTTCCATACCCATGCTTAACAGTGGGTATGGTGTTCTTGGGATGAAACTAATCGTTCTTTTTCCTCCAAACATGGCGAGTGGCCATTACACCAAATAGTTCTATTTTGGTCTCATCTAACTACATGACTTTCTTCCAATCCTCCTCTGGATCATCCAGATGGTCTCTGGCTAACTTTAGACAGGCCTGGGGATGTGCTGGCTTAACATCAAGGTTTGTTACTAACAGTAACCTTTGTTACTGTGGTTCGAGCTCTTTTCATGTCATTGATCAGTTCGCCACCATGTAGGGGTGTTTTCTCACTGTTCTCAAGATCATGTGTACCCCACAAGATGCGATCTTGGATAGGTCAAAGGAGATTGTCAGTGATCTTGTGTTTATTCCATTTTGTAATGATTTCTCCAACAGTTGATCTTTTCTCACTAAGCTGCTTGTCTATTATAGAATGGCTCATCCCAGTCTTGAACAGGTGTACAATCTTGTCCCCAGTGTCCTTGGACACTCTCTGGTCTTGGCCATGGTGGAGGTTGGAGTCTGACTGTTTGAAGGTATGGACAGGTGTCTTTTATACAGATAACGAGTTCAAACAGGTGCCATTAATTCACTAATGAGTGGAGGATAGAAGAGCTTCTTAAAGAATAAGAAACAGATCTGTGAGGGCCAGAATTCTTGCTTGGTTGTAGGTGATAAATATTTATTTTCTGCACCATTATACAAATAAATTCTTTAAAAAAATCATACAATGTAAATTTATGGATTTTTCATTTTTCATTCTATCTCTCACAATTGAAGTGTACCTATGATGAAAATTAACAGACCTCTCTTATTTTTTTAAGTAGGACAACTTGCACAATCGGTGGCTGCCAAATACTTTTTTTTGCCCCATTGTACCTGCTCAGGAGGAGGGTTTGATGCATGTAAATGAACTGAATAAAAAATATCTTAAACAATGCAAATATCATTCAAAAGTGAAAGCAGTAAATAAATCCAAATGAAAATTCTTTTTGATCTCTAATTGCAGCAGAAACATAAGTTTTGATCAAAGTTTCTAGGCAATCCTAACTCTCATTGTCTTTGTTTGGATATGATATACAGGCTAAAAAATATCAAAAAGTTACCTATTGAGATCCACTGTTTGTCAGTCACTTATCCAATAACCACAATGTAAAATTCAAAGTTTTTCAGGTTTTTGTAAATCTTATGTCATGATGAAATAAATTGCCTTGTTAAATTTGCTGGTGTCCTTGAAGCTGTGTGAGAAACTATTTCTATATGATGTCATTTCTTTTCAGAATAAAGCATGAGGCAAAAAATAGATAAATGAAAAGCTGTGTAAAAGGACTAGAACGATTTTTTAAATGATTTTTTAAAAACCATTTAACTGTCAAGGTTGTCAAATATGGCTTTGTTTTAATTGTATTATGAGTGATGAAGTATGACAGTGATTGTCTCTTCAGCATATTACCAGCCTTGGTGATTTTTCAACAAATCACAAATCCTTCAAATTGTTTCTAAGTATTTCTGTTTACTTAGAGTTCATTAAATACGCATAGGAGTTTTTTTGCCCATTGCTTTCAATCATCCATAATCTATATCCAGTTATCTTTGTAGGGTTGTTGTGGGGCTGGTGCATATCTCCAAGAGTCACTGGGCGAGAGGCAGGGTATAACCTGGATAGGTCACCATCATAGGGTAACATAGAGACTCAGAGGAAAAACCTCACTCACTCACTCACTCACTCACTCACACCTAAGGACAATTTGGAGAGACTTAACACTCAAGTTGTGAGATTGAGATTTTAACACAAACAGTAATTTCTGTTGAAATAAACGTATGACCATAAAGAAATCTCACTACATATACAAATACTTTTAACTTTATTGACACAACACAAAGTGTTCTAGTACAAATAGATGGATACTGTGTATCAGAAGAATACCTCTAACCAGAAGCAAGTTTGTCCATTCAACTGGCTATCATGGGTTGGCTAGCTTATGTCTGTATGCTTGAAAAGGTTCAGTTGCATATTGCAAAATAATTTATAGCCTTTTCAATGAAAATTACACCAACTTTACAATAATGCAGTTTTATTTTGGCACAGACAACACAAGCAGTTTTATCTCATCTGCTTGTTTTACCTCAGTCCATTATTTCCTAAATCTGAAACCATTTGATAATGGATTCAAATATAAATGTTTATGTTAGAGTGAGAATGTTCAGATAATGGCAGTTTCAAAAAGCATTAGTGCAAATATCCATTGTAAAATATAATTAAAGGAGCAGTACGTAAGATTGTGGCCAAAACCGGTACTGCAATCACTTTCAAATAACTGTAGCGCGGCGTATCCCTTCCCCCTCCCCCCTGACTCGAGGTTGCCAGAAAGGCT
This sequence comes from Valencia hispanica, assembly GCA_963556495.2. Classification (NCBI taxonomy): domain Eukaryota; kingdom Metazoa; phylum Chordata; class Actinopteri; order Cyprinodontiformes; family Valenciidae; genus Valencia; species Valencia hispanica. The sequence goes on along the minus strand of OY747701.1, from coordinate 26,076,721 downwards.
GCAGGATCCAGCAGGAACCCTAAGCCATGCTAATGTTGTTTTCCTCAGCTTCTCAGCATAATGACAGAGAAACGGGCTCTGATAATGCATTGCTAATGATAGCAATGACGACTCGCCGTTTTTATTTCCCAAACAATTCCTTACCTTTTCAATTCGATGACCCTCCTCCATATGCGCTAACGTAACATTACTTTGCAAGAACATGCATAACTTTGATCGACTGTCATAAATATTTGAAATGTCCATTTACATTAAGTACAAGTTAGCCAAACGTAGATGAATTTTACCTGTCCAGGAGAAAATTAGCAACGTTGACGTCTGTCTTCAAATTGTTCTCTGTTTTCAGCCGTCTCCATCTTGCAAAGGCATCTCCTGTACAAATCCTTGTTTTATTTCAGACTTTGTCACAATGTACTTCTGAATGATAACGAGGTCTTTTAGGTGTAGTAACGTTAGACATTTTTTATCCGAAACACTTTTGTAGCTGCAGCTGTAGTAACTAGAGCAGAGCTGGCAACCCCGATGCCAAAACACTACTGACTTTGTGATCGGTAGATATGTGGAGGGTGGTGCTTCAGGCCAAAACACAAGATGACAACTTCACTTTTTAAATGACAATATCCTGGCCGTACTACTGTTGTCAGTATTTGAAATGAACATGATTTTCTAATGTCATAACAGGGCCATTTTATGATTAATTGAAATACATTTCTTACATACAGCTCCTTTAACTTTTAATGTAATTTTTTCAGTTACTTAGATATTTATGTAAAACTGTCTATTTTCACCTTTACATTGTAATACACTTAAAGTTGTTTCCCCCTCCTCCTCTATTAACTTTTAAGATGATTTAGTTAAATTAAATGTAATAAAGAGCTTTTTTCTTTGACTTATTTTAAGGGTCAATACGTTTTTGCCATTTTAATCTTACCATTAAAATTTACCTGAAAAATATTTTTTGTTATAAAATTGTGTAGTAGTTGGGATGAATTTGGATGAATTACCTTTGCTCTGAGCTTTTCTTGTGTTTTTAAACTAAAATATTGAATTCAATATTATTTTTTTTACATTACCGACGAAGGAGCTGCTGCAGAAAGCAGGGCAGGAATGAAATATCTGACTAAATAATGACTCATTTCACATTTTGTCTAACTTATTGACCAAATAATAATTTACTGCAGCTCTAGAATATAATAAATAGTTTATAAAAATCTATTGCCTACAAGTCAGTAAGAGACACATTATACATGTAAGACAATTCACACTCGCATATAGCCACTATTAAGTAGATACAGAGGTGCAACACACAAGTACATTGTGTGCATGTGTGTGTCTGTTTTCAAAACTAGAAAGAACATTTAATCTCAAACTTTGTTTTCCTAATCTGTGTGGTGTTGAACTGTACAGTTCAGATTTGATCAGTCTAGCGATTTCAGAGTTCACAGACTTAAAAGATGCGCAGCAGCATTTTGAACCAGCTAAAAACAAGAGAGTAAGGACTGATTATTCCAACATAGAGTCCATTACAGTAATATAAGAGGCACAGAGAAATACTGTGGATCACTAACTGGCTGAAGAGAAAAGAATTTGCTTTTACTTACTGCCTTTTGGTGGTGCAACGAATCATCATTGATCCGTGATCCGTTCGGATCAATATCTTCGGTTCGGCACACACATTATCCGAGGATTGATTTATGGAAAAAAAAAGTTGTGTGCATGTTCAGTCCGCACACAGCGTGGTCATGGTGAGTGGAGAAATGGAGGAGCTTGAACGCCCAGCGTCATTTAAATCCCCTGTATGGGGACATTTGCATTTGTCCACACTCTCCCCAGACAATGTAGACATCCTTGTCTTTTTAAAAAACTATTTGAAATTATAAGATCAAGTATGCTTTGCTTTCTTTCTTTTATTCTTCTTTGATGATGTGAACATATAGGCTTTAACTCACTCTCTGAGTTTAAAGGAGGGAGATGTGCCTTTTTATGTTGCACTTTAAGTTGTTTTTCATAAATTATGTTAAAAAGAAGATATTATGCTTTGCACATTTTAAGTTGATTTGATACATTTAAATTTAATAATTTAAAAGTGTTAATAAATGAAAAGACAAAAGTTATGTTTATTTTTCTTGTCTTTTTTTTTTTGCTGATCTGAAAAATGATCCGATCTGTGACTGATCCGAGGAAAGATCCGAACAGTGTGTTTTTTGATCTGTTGCACCCCTACTGCCTTTACAACAGACTTTACAAGTGCTCTAATTTAGCTGTCCAAATTAAAATCACTGTCTAAGTTAAAACCTAAATTGGTAACAGTTGGTTTAAAATATGCTGTCAAGAGTCCTAAATCAAGAGTGGTGGACTCACAGGGGTCACTTGATCAAAATACTATCCCCTTTCTTCTCTTTAAAAGTTAAGAAAATTAAGGCTAAACATGCTTTTCTATCATCCAAGGAATCCAGTAGTGCTTTTAATTAAAAGCCACCATTCTGCTTTAAGGGCAGATAGATCTGACAATCAGCATAGAGGCGGATTCCAATTCCAAACCTTACAAACATGGATCTTAGGTAGTAAATTAAGGAAAAAAGCAGTGTCTTTAGAACTGAGCCATGTGGGACCACATGACCCAAAATTACATGGGAATTCTGAATCTAAAATGTGGACACAGAAAAACTGATCAGCCAGATAAGATGTAAACCCATTTAAAGTGGTATGTTCTGAATGCCTACTAAGGGATTTAAGTTATATTAAAATGTTGTGGTCATCATTGTCATGGGCAGCTGATAGGTCAAGCAGAACCAAAACAAGATAGTCATCAGAATCACATGCCAAAAAGATATCTTAATGACTACAATGCTGATTTGGTACTATGATAGACTTCAAACCAGACTGAAAGAATCCCAGAATGGCATTTTCTTCCATGAATAATTGTAGATTAAAAAATACCACTTTTAATTTTATTCAAGCAAAAGGCAGCTTTTGAATCTCTTTATTCAAATTCCAGCTCAAAACACTACTGTTCAAAAGGGATTATTCACTTTAGACACTAATTTTGGTTGCTGTACTGTTCCTTATTTGCTATTTGAATTGTTGTTCGATTGGTTGATTGTTTGTCTATCTAATAATTGTCAGTTTTTTTCCCCCTTCTCTGCTAGGTGACCTTGGGTTTTAGAAAGGCACCCTCAAATAAAATGTATTATTATTATTATTATTATTATATTATTAGAAATAGGTGTATAATTAGCCAAAAAGAGATGTAGCTTAAAAAGAGGTTGAACTACTACTAAGTTTAGCAAGGACCATACCAGTCAACAAGCTACAATTTATAATAGAAAGAACACTCAAAACTTGGAAAGACCTCTTTAAAAATTGTGGAAGAACAGGGTCCTGTGGGGAGCCTGTTGTCTTAAGATGATTTACCACAACCTCTAAAACAGAAAATCATATGCTCAAACTGATTAAAGTAGGGAGCTTAGACAGAAGGGTCAAGTCACCAGACTACTGTAACCAAAAGTAAGTGTTAATCTGTCTCTCTGGACCATACAGTGGTGATCAAACATAGCAGAGGGAAAATAAAATAAAAAAAAAACACGTAAAATTTATAACTGATTAAATATCAGAGAGGCGGTTAAATTTAGCACTTTAGAAATGTAACCAAAGTATAATTAGACTGGAGAGCACTTTACAGTTTCCATCTGGCATAAATCACATCTTGCCAACTTTGGTGCAGATCATGAATATAGAGTTCCATCCACTTAGAGAAAAAAAAGGTGGAATGCCATCCAGCTAGGAATTATGCTGCACCTTAAAGGGATTGGGAAAACAATTAAGTTGTATAGAAATGTAATTTCAGGGTTGAGCGTGCAGGTGTACTTTGTATGCAACCTTCCATGTTAAATGCACTTCCTCTTAGTGAATTAGATGATAACTGAGCTATGTCTGCTTTGTTTGTTTCAAGGTAATGATGTAAGTTTTCCCTCTAAAAGCTTAAGAGTGCAGCTGTGTGCTTGCTTGAGAAAAAGTCATAATTTTGCATGTGGGTAAATTCAACAGGTAAGGAGGAGGGATTATCTCTTTCTGTCATCTCAGAATATCAATCCCCCAACCCAGTTGAGTGTTGCAATAATCCACATAACTGCCTGGAGCACACATAGTCTCTGGGTGGTGACAGAATGATGAGTGAGAAGATTAACTCTTAAGAAGATTCTGTGGAAAGCTGTCTTCTTTTTAATTTGATTGTCCATATGTGTATAGGTCATGGGCTCCCTTCATTTTATTCTACAAAATGCTCTTTTAAAGATTACAATAGAAATAAATATCACTATATAATACATTGATAGTTTATCAACATGTTGTTTCATCTTTCTTTTTTATAAATACCACTATAACCCTTAGTCCAGGCTGTACATAACCATATTTCAAGGATCTTCTCAAATTGTAACCCCTAAATGACAGTTTCAGTGCCAGTTTTTGTCTCTTAGTCGAAAAAACAAAGACACAAAAAAACTCCCATACGATTATCATTTCACTCTCATATACATTTTTTGTGGGAGGGTTGTGGTAAATTTTTCAAGTCTGGGAGTGCCAAAAACTAACAGTATCATTGATTTCAATCAAATTTCTATTTGTTTTCTATTTATTTTTATTTTGTTAGTAAAACTTGTACAAACATATATACTGACCTAGTGAATAACATAAAACATAAAAGGGATTGTAATACCAGGGAATAAAAATAAAAACAGAAATCCATTCAGTGCATTCAATAACTGTTTTTAATTGAAATTAATGGCAGAAAAAAATGCCAATACAAAAATGCTTTGTTAAGATAAAAAGGCCTATGAATGACTTGAAGAAAAACAAAGCAACCATAAACAAAAATGTTCACTCCGAAATATACAACCCATCCAAGCAGAATTCCATTTGCATCAACAAGTTCATAAATATATAAACATTCTAATAATGTCCAGGGTCAAGCATTTCATTAGTATGTGCACACACAAAAAACAAAACAACAAAAAACTAACTCCTAAAGTAGTTCAGCTATACAGCAATTTATTCTGCTCTGAGTAGCTTTAATGAACAAAACATGAATATGTTTTGCATCATTATTCACACCTGGGCAACTGCACTCAGGTGTTAACATCTGCACGGTACGATGAAAAAAAATGTTTGCACTCCATGGAATATATCAAGACAAGGCTGCCAGCATCAAGATAACCTCATTCCTTCCTTGCTTTCTGCTTTGGTGACTGCTTAACAAAACGGGTAATGAGAAATAAAGCAGTTTTTTTTTTACATATAAGCACTGCTGCTAATTTTTATGCTCAGTTTGTGGAACCTAAACAGTTTTGGGTGGGAATGTTGGAGTACAGAAAACTGATTAATAGCAAATCATCAAAAACCTGGACCTTACACTGTTTTACAAGCAGGTAAATCATCCTCTGACAAATGTTACGCATATTCATATTTGAAAGCAATAAGTGAAGAGACAAACCTTTCAGTTGTAATCAAAGCTAATTATTGGGTGAGAATGTCAGTCTGCTGCCTGTAAACGAAGAAATTTAAAGAAATTGGGCACTCGGGGAATTTCATAAAAGCGCTAACAAAGGGCAGGCATGGAGTTACTGTCTGAATGAGAAATTGGATTGCTTTGAGTTTCTCCCAAGGCTTGTGTACCAAAAACTTAAAAAATATGAGAGTGGTGACAAATAAGGCTGGTCCCAAACTGCTTCTTTTGGGTAACTAAAGAAGAAAGCCTCCATAAAACACTGTCGTAACCATGATGTAAGATGTTTTATTCATTCATTTAATCCATTGACAGCTCACTAAGACAACATCAAAGATAGATACAAACATGCAATAAATGAAACAGAATTCAAACAGGTTGTAAGGTTTGGATGGTATATTGCACAAATTAGATATGCCCTTTCACTGAAACAAATAATGTGCCATGAATTACAAGAATAAGTGTCTTTTGTGCTAAAAATCCCATTTTGTATGACTGCAAATCATTACAATAGGCTTCCATGCCTGAAATTTCACCTCTGTTTCATTCTTGTTTTGATGTGCTACAAAAACACTATTGTATCTTTGATGACTAGATACAAGATTTGTCTCCACTAGGTGGCAATCGCAAGTTAAGTTAGAGCTTAAATGTGCAGTACATACAAGAGAGTAAGAAGGATCTTGAGTCACTTTTAGTTGATAAATTCTGTGAAGAAGTGGTACTTGTGAAAAGAGTTTATCACATCAACAAGGAAATGAATGAACTTAATGATCCTGTAGATGCAGTGCTTAAAGATTATGATGATGTTTTCAAAGGATTGGGTGTTTACTTTGCATCTAACAGATTCAGCTGAGAGATGGGGCGCAGCCAGGTGTACATGCTGCACATCAAATTTCAGCACTACTACAAGAGGAGTTAAAAAAAGAACTAGACAGAATGACCATTTTGGGAGTAATTACGAAAGTGGAAGAGCCCAGAGATTGGGTTAACTACATAGTGCTCACAAAGAAGTAGTATGGACAGAAACTCAACAGGAGCAAATGTGAGTTTGGAGTTCAAGAGATCATGTTTCTTGGAGATAAACTGTCTGCACAAGTTATTCAACCAGGTGAGTACAAAATAAATCTGATACTGAAGATGCCACAGCCCATGGACAAAACAGGTGTGCTGCGCATCATGGGAATTATGAACTTTATAGGCAAATTTATTCTCAATCTCAGTCCAAAAATGACTAACATCTGTAGACTCTTATACAACGACAGTCAGTTCCAGTGGAGGCAGTAGGATCATGTTCAAGGTTTTTCAATGTTAGGACTGAGCTCAGTTTTGTGGATGGACTGTTGGTAAAGACTCCAACCACAGCAATCCCTCATACTGAACAAGCATGTAGCGAAAGTGGAGGGGAAAAATTACCCTTTAACAGGAAGAAACCTCCAGCAGAACCTGACTCAGTACAAGTGGCCATCTGCCACGACCATCTGGGGGTTCGAGAAGACAGAGGAGAAACACAGAACAGAAGAACTGATGTAAGAAAACTTTATATGTTAAAGAAAGTAAAACGTTGATAACAGGGATGTTCAGTTACTGGGAGCATCCCAGTCGATGCCCCCTATCCAAATAGCCATTGTAGCTAAGCAGGATATATGACCAGGAGTAGCTTAGGTGTACAGTAGGCGTTTCTCCTTAAACATATATTTCAATGAGCCTATTGACTTAACATAATCAATGCAATCCGTACATGTAAAGAAATCAACACTGTTGTGCCACAGATAGGTAGGATTTGGCTATGAATAATTATGAATAATTCCTTAGGGAAATTATTAATAAGATTAATAATTATATGTCAAAATTACCAAGTTTGGGGCACCACCTGGAATCGAGGAATATCAATAGCCAAATTGTTCAGGCTCAGTTTATGTTTATGATTACCTGCCTGATAAGCCTGAGATAATTAAACAATAGATGAAGGAATAAGTTCTTGGCGTTCTTTGAACAGCAAGTTACTAGACATGTATGTGGAAAAATAACAAACAACGACTTTCTAAAATACAAGAGTTTATTACAAAAATAATTCAGCCTTCAGTTAAAATGCTTTAATCAACAAACTCACTAAGCTAGTAACACACAACTAAACTACTAAGAAAAAGAATAATAATAATAAAACTAGCAAATAAAAGTAAACAGTAAAAGTGACAAATATGCAAAGAAGTAGAAACAATAACCAATAAATTGATAGTGATGTCACAGTTCAGTATTAATCTGTTGCTTAAAACCAAGGCTTATAATGAAGAGGTTTGGGAATGAAGCTAAATTAGTTTTAAACTAATGGTGGTCAGTTTAAAACTAATTAGCACCTTTTGGTTTGTTTCCAAACCACCAATTTACAATGCAAAGCACAAGTGAAAAAAAAACATTATTTGGAACAAGTAATGTTTCATTAAACCATTTGCTGAATTAGAAATCAATATCCTTTGGATAATTGATTCTATTTTATAGATCGGTCACGGCAGTGATTAATCTAATTTAGTATTTTGACATACTAAGAAGGTGGTTTCAAAAACGACTTAACAGATTAGTTTTGGTGTTTAAACTATCTGTTTTAAAGCCAATCTCTATTTTCAATACCATTAATGGCAGTTTTTATTGTTCATGAAGCCGAGCAGTCAAAGGCGGGCCCACGTGTTTTGCTCAAGCATGTAGCCTACAGCTAACTCACGGGGAGCTGCTTAAAGCCGCTCTGGTTCATTTATTAAACACCAAACAAAGAAAAGAAAAACTCCTGTCGCATTGAGTCACTCAGGTTGCAGGATATAAAACGCCTTTCCATCAGAAACCTCAAAAGTCACTGTTTAAACCTCCAGGCTGAACGGCCTGTTTGTACCCAAACAATAAAGGAAATATTACACAAGGTAAATAATCACAGTGAAAACAAACAACCCTTAAATCTTGTGTATTCAAAACTTTTCGCGCCTCTGCCCAGACAGACCTTTTTGAATGGTTAAAGAGACTACATGCAACTTTTTCCCCAAAATAAACGTAACAATAGCCTTTTTCTTTGACCATTTATGACTCAAACATCTCCTGATGAGCATACTGACACCTTCTCAGCTCACAGTGGGTGCACCTATAAGCCTGTATCCAATTTTTCCTATTTTCTGTTTGGTCGGATTCTTTGCACGCTGTCTGCGGATGTGACGTCAAGCGGGTTCATGTTAAACGTTTCAGATCACTCTGCCACCACCGCTAGTAAGCAATTAGCCTACACTCGCAAGAAGTGCAATGCGTTATATATTGTAAACAAACTTAGTTTCTCAAACAATATATGTATTTGACTGTTCTTACCTCTGTAAACATAATGTTGACTTCTTTGCAGCGGATGAGTTATGAAGTGTGCACGTACGAGCGCGTGCTGCGAGAGCGAGCAGAAAGGAAGATCAGTTCCGTTTTTTGGCCACAGGTGTCAGTCGCGAGTTTAAATTTCAGAAAATTGCATGTAGCCTCTTTAAAGTTCTTCAGGTAGGCCCGTTGATGATGGGGAAAGCTCAAATAACGTTAGCCGGCAGGCTAACAATGGCTGTGGTCGTTTAGCAGTGGGAGGCCTTACGGCTGCTGGGTCGCAGGTAGCAGCCTTTAGCTGGGACGTAGGGTTGTCCTCTCCTGGTTGGCTAAACAACGATCAGCTTCAACCTTCCTTCACTGACAGTACCTTTTTTCCACAGCTTTCCAGCACAGCATTCATCCCACATAGGCTTTGTTGCAGTGGGTGGAAATGGCTTCCGTCTGGATGTGTCACGTGGCTCTGCGGCATGCAATAGCTTGTTAGCGGCTCCCTTCCTCACGGCAGCATCTGTAATTTAGAAAGCCTCTGCAGGGCTCAGGGCAGAACAGTGGAGTTTTTCTCATCTGTAGTTTGCGATTCACCTGATCAATCAACAGTCTTTGTCTTCCTTGGAGTGAGTTTCTCCCAGAAACTCACGTTCTTTCCCCTCACCAGCGAAGAAAGGATTTCCTGGGGCTCCTCCTAGCACAAGCCTGGCCCAAAGGCTAAGCGGAAGAGAGCGTGGGCCCACGGAGAGAGCCCTTATAAAAGCTCTGGTGCTCTTCTTCTCCTGTTGGAGCTAGAATGTGGATTAGTGCCACCCAATGGCTGTGTGTGTCCTAACAAACAAAATGATCCATAAATTAGAGGATCTGTAATTAAGAAAGTATTTCGAGCTGTTTGAAGAGTTTCAGTCAGGTTTTAGAGCTCATCATAGCACTGAAACAGCACTGGTGAAGGTTACTGATGATATTCTCATGGCCTCAGATAATGGACTGGTGTCTGTTCTGGTTTTGTTAGATCTCAGTGCTGCTTTTGACACAGTCGATCATAATATTCTCTTAGAAAGGCTTGAACATGTTGCAGGGATCAAAGGAACAGCACTAGGCTGGTTTAAATCATATTTGTCTGATAGATTCCAGTTTGTTCATCTAAATGATAAATCATCTTCACTCTCAAGGGTTACTTGTGGAGTTCCACAGGGTTCTGTCCTTGGACCAATTCTTTTCACCATATATATGCTTCCAATTGGTAGAATCATTAGACAGCATGGGATAAATTTCCACAGCTATGCCGATGATACACAACTATATTTATCCATAAATCCTGATGAACCCAGTCAGTTAGGTAGATTACAGGCATGTCTGGAAGACATAAAAGCATGGATGACCCTAAACTTTTTGCTTTTAAATTCTGACAAGACAGAAGTTGCTGTCTTTTGACCAGAAGTTCTTAAACAGAAACTGATTAGTCAATCACTTCATCTGGATGGCATTAAATTGGCCCCCAGTAATAACGTAAAGAACCTCTGCGTTATTTTTGACCAAGACTTGACATTTAAATCCCATATTAAACAGGTTTCTAGGATTTCTTTCTTTCACCTCCGGAATATTGCTAAAATTAGAAACATCCTGTCCAGGAGTGATGCTGAGAAACTAGTCCATGCATTTGTTACCTCAAGGCTGGACTACTGTAATTCTTTACTATCAGGAAGTCCACAAAATGCCATTAAAAGCCTTCAGTTGATCCAAAATGCGGCAGCAAGAGTTCTGATGAATATTAAAAAGAGAGATCACATTTCTCCTGTTTTAGCTTCCCTTCATTGGCTCCCTGTTAAATCCAGAATAGAATTTAAGATCCTTCTTCTTACATACAAAGCCCTTAATAAATCAAGCTCCATCATACATCAGAGATCTGATTGTTCCATATGTTCCTAAAAGAGCACTTCGCTCTCAGACTGCAGGTTTACTTGTAGTTCCTAGGATCTCTAAAAGTAGAATGGGAGGCAGATCTTTTAGTTATCAGGCTCCTCTCCTGTGGAACCAGCTCCCAGCTTTAGTCCGTGAGGCAGACACTCTGTTTACTTTTAAGGCCAGGCTTAAAACTTTCCTTTTTGATAAAGCTTATAGTTAGAGTGGCTTAGGTCATCCTGAGCTATCTCTGTAGTTATGCTGCTATAGGCTTAGACTGCTGGAGGACAGACTTACCAATTTTCTTCACTCTGCTACTTCCTTTTCTCCTACTACTCTCCAGTTGTATTACAGTACATTCTGTTATTTCGACTGTTAACTTTGTTTTCTCTCAGTGTTTTTCTCCCCATAGAAGATATACCTGGTCTGGTATCCTGCTTGGCTGCAATGCCCTGTTGGACAGGGGGCATCGAGTGGGATGATCCTCTCAGTAACTGAACATCCACTGTGTCCTGTTATCAACTTTTTACTTTCTGTAACATAGAAAGTTATCTTATATCAGATCTTCTGTTCCTTCTGTGTTCTGCTCTGTCTTCTCAAACCCCCAGACGGTCGTGGCAGATGGCCGCTCCTACTGAGCCTGGTTCTGTTGGAGGTTTCTTCCTGTTAAAGGGGAGTTTTTCCTCTCCACTGTCGCTACATGCTTGCTCAGTATGAGGGATTGCTGAAGGATTGCTGTGGTTGAAATCTGCCCAACCTCACGCCAATGACTGACGCAATCTGCTGGGATTCCTTAAATAGGAAACTTTTTAACTGATTGGAATGTTTGTATAATTGTATTGAAATAACTTCTTGTTAAGTGCCTTGAGATGACATCTGTTGTTAATTGGCGCTATATAAATAAACTGAATTGAATTGAATTGAATTGAATTTCAAAACATGGAAAAAGAAAGCTGGACAAAGGTATTGAAAGTGAGAAATTTACTGAAATTAGTCAGTATTTAACAACAGTCCTAGTTGTTATCAGTGCCATGTATTGTGAGCTGGTTCAATCCTAACTGATGCCCTATAAAAAGGTCTCAAATTACCAAGGTGCAAAATATGCTGCTAACACTGGTTCTAGACATACTTCTAAACCTCTGATTGCTAAAGTGAGGAATGCTGGGACCATTATCCAGAAATGGAAAAACCACATCAACCAGGTACTTCCAGAAAAAATTCTGACAAAGGAAACTTATAAATAGTCAAAACAGTTATCCAAGAGCCAAGGACGACTCAAAGAGAGCTTCAGAAAGAGTTGGATGTAGCAGGTCTTCTATTCCTCTATAAAGACAACAACTGATGTACTTTGCAGCCTTGGCCTCTGAGCCCGTTAATCACACAAAACTCCACTGCTGAAGAAAAAGCATAGGTAAATATGTTCAAAGATTGCTTCAGGACATCTGAACAAGCCAATGAAATGCTGGGAGAATATAATCTGGCCAGATGAGACCAAAATTTAAGAAATAGTGTATAGTGCCTGATTGCTAAAATCATTCTGTTACACGTAGATAAATTGCTGTAGTCTCCTGTCTCATTGCCCATTGATATTTTGCCCGAGCATACAGAGGCTTAAGTTTTATTTTATATTTTGTTTTGACGGAGACATTTAAGTAAATTAAATGGCAGTATGAGAAGTCTGGAGAACATTTAAAGGTCATGTTAACAAACTACTCAGTACAGAGAACAGCACTCATTAGCAACCCCTTGACCTTGTGCTTAAAAACCAAAAATACATTATTGAAGCCTGGTGAACAACACAGAAGGACTTTATTTTCTGAAGAGCAAGCCAGTTATACAATTCCCATAGTCTGTATTAGTATAAAATGACCTTCATTTCTTTTACAAAGGCAAAATTTAAATTTGGCTGTGTTAGGTAGTTTGGTGTTGTCCCCTTTGACCCTATGGTCACTCATAACTAATCAGAAAATGGAACTCAACTTGTTAGTGAACTTCTGTTGTTTCTCTTTGCTTGCCACTCTTTATTGTTTGCTACTATTGTCTTTCCCCTCTGTTTCTCCCTGTTAGGTGTTGTTAGGTTGCTGTTGGGTGTGGTCTCCTGTTGTTGTGCAGTTCCTCTGACTGATGATTGGTGTTCCAACAGTCAGCCAAACTGCAGCTCAGTCTATGCAAGTTTCCCTGAAACCTGGCAACAACCACATTAAACTAACAGTTATTTGTTAAGAAGCATTGCATTTCATTCTTTTAAAATAATCCACCCACTGTTACGTGTCTTGTCCGCCTTGATTTACAACTCTCAAAGCTGAGTGGCGTGTAGTTTATTACAGGTCCTGCTGTATGTCACTTACCAAAGATACCATTCTTAGTTAATCCTTAAAGTGAAAAACTGTTCAGATCTTATCTTCTAAACTTGCGTAGGTTTACTGTATGGCAGTGGGGAACCCTTAGGGCCTTCTACGCCTTCAGAGAAGGCCTAGAAATTTTCTGGACCAAAGCATAGAAGTATTAAATAAAACATAAGGATTGTTTTAAAATTTCAATTTTATTTTATTTTATTTAACATAATGCATTTAATAAATTTTCTCTCATCTACATTCTAAAGTTCAGCCTACTCAAGTTCACGTCAGTAATGAAAGGGCTAAATGTCCTGAAAACATGTTATCCAATCAGAATCGTCAAAATCTGGTTATCTGGCTCATTGATTGGACTTCATAACTCCAGGAGAAGGCCAAGCCGTGTGTCTTAGTTTTAGAGTGAGGGGTGAATTGACCAATCATGGTTGGATTTTGAGTGGGCGGGAAAATAAAATAAAGGTCGTAGGCCTTCATGAAGTCTTATCTTCAATCTCAGATGCAGCAGAGTGGTGATAGACCGATAGAGGGAGTTAGAGAGCGAAATGGCGGAAGACGAGAGTATGTTGTGGCTAGCTTGTTAGGTTCGCCTTGACAAGGCGGGCTTTCACAGACAAGTGTCAGATCATTAAAAACGGAAGGCAAACTCCAGAACTGGAATTAAAAGAAAAGGCGAAGAATGTGGAAAGGCATTTCAAGACTGAGAATTATCAGCGCTATCCTTGGATGACCGGCTGTAAGGAAACAAGCAGGCTGTAGGCTACTGCTGGAGTTGTTTGTTTTTTATAAATGACAAGTTGGGTCAGCGACGGATTTGTTAAAAGATCGACGGATGGACTTCGTTTTCATGTAATAAGGTAGGCCCTTGTTATAAGCCAGCTTGATTATTCACACAGGATCAATATTACACTGGGGGATTCAGTATTTTTTTATTGCAGAGGTTGTCTGTGTAAAAACTCCAGCACAAATTGTTCTATAGGTCAGCCGATCTCTTATAAATCCTCATATCAACAGTTTGCGGTTGGATTTTTTATGTATTTATTTTATTTCCCCATGCCGCTTTTTCTGCCCCTTTTATTTATTTGGCTTATGTAAGTACTAAAATAATCACTGCGGCATGTGTAATGGTGCCTAAAGGTGCATGGCGTATTAATTTGAAATGGGGTTTTACTTTGATGATTGTTATGATTTATTTGACTCAGCCAGTGTGTGTCATTTGTTATGCGCCATGATTTTAAAGCGCTGTCCATGGTGATTGAAGGAGCATCGGTGTCCGAGTTTATATGTCCAGTTTTGGTGAAGTTAATGTTGAGCAGGTTGCTTGTTGTGGAGAATGTTATGAATGTTATTGACTATTATTGATGTACTTGTCATCTTTAAGTTGAATTGCAGTTGTTAAGCACTTTCAAGTCATCGTAGCCCATGGGCAGCGTGTAATGGAGGCTAGGGGAGACTCAGCCTTGGCGGTGATGGCAAGGGGTGAAGGCCCAGCTGTAATGCTCAATGCTGTATGGGACCCTGAGTATTTAAGCGTTTGAATTTTTAATTCACTTTTTGAAATGAATCATTCTCTGGAGATTTACAAATCTGTTCTACAGTTTCTTTGATTCTAAACTTCCACTGCCTCAATTCCCTTAACTTATATGTAGAGATCTGATCTGATGTAGTGTACACATATCTGATTATATTACTATTTCATGTTCAGCTACTCATGATTTCACATAAGTATTTGAACACCTGGCAATCAGCAAGAATTCTGGCTCTCAAATACCTTTAAAAAGTCCACCTCTACTCCATTTATTAATCTAAATTAGTAGCACCTGTCTGAGTTCATTAAAGACACCTGTCCACCCCACAGTCAGTCAGACTCCACCTACTACCATGGTTAAGACCAAAGAGCATTCAAAAGACACCAGAGACAAAATTGTAGACCTCCACAAGGCTGGAAAGGGCTACAGGGCAATTGGCAAGCAGCTTGGTGAAAATAGATCAACAGATGGAGCAATTGTTAGAAAATGGAAGAGGCTAAAGATGACAGTCAGTCTCCCTCGGACTGGGGCTCCATGCAAGATCTCACCTCGTGGGGTATCGCTGATGATCAGAAAGGTGAGGAATCAGCCCACAACTACATGGGACGAGCTGGTCAGTAACATGAAGAGCTGGTACCACAGTTTCAAAGGTTACTGTCTGTAGAACACTACGCCGTCATGCTTTAAAATCATGCACTACATCAAAGGTTCCCCTGCTCAAGTCATCACATGTCTAGGCCCGTCTGAAGTTTGCCAATGACCATCTGGATGATCCAGAGGAGTCATGGGAGAAAGTCAATTGGTCAGATGAGACTAAAAGTGAACTTTTTGGTCTAAACTTTACTCGCCGTGTTTGGAGGAAAAAGAAGGATGAGTTGCATCCTAAGAACACCATCCCTACGGTGAAGCATGGGGGTGGAAACATCATGCCTTGGGGGTGCTTTTCTGCGAAGGGGACAGGATGACTGAACTGTATTAAGGAGAGGATGGATGGGGCCATGTATTGTGAGATTTTGAGCAACAACCTTCTTCCCTCAGTCAGAGCATTGAAACTGGGTCTTCCAACATGACAATGACCCGGAGCCCAAAACCAGGAAAACCAAGGAGTGGCTCCGTAAGAAGTATATCAGGTTTCTGAACTTGGCTAATCAGTCTCCAGACCTAAATCCAATAGAAAATCTTTGGAGGGAGCTGAAACTCTGAGTTGTCGCAACCCCGAAACCTAACAGATCTAGATAAGAGCTGTGTGCAGGAGTTGGCCAAAATCCCTGTTGCAGTGTGTGTAAACCTGGTCAAGAACTACAGGAAATGGTTGACCTCAGTAATTGCAAACAAAGGCTTTTGTACCAAATATTAATACAGATTTTCACAGGTGTTCAAATACTTACGTGCAGCAAAGAAATACAAATAAATTCTTTAAAAAACAGACAACGTGATTTCCGGAATAAAAAAAGGCTGTCTCTGTGGGTGGAAATGCACCTACAATGTGAATTTCAGACCCTTACATAATTTCTAAGTGGGAGAACTCAATACTTATGTTCCTCACTGAACAGTCTTAACTGTAGACACAGTTAAGAAGCCCATTTCAAAACCCAGAACGGAGCCACCTCCAACAAAAACGGTCTTTTTATTTCCACAACTGTTCAGGTAATGTCCTCATTTACAATAGTTAGTCCACAACAAGTCTTATGTCCGAATTCCAACATCATATACAGCTCAAAACCTTGATAATTCCTTTCCTTGTGTGTATTTCTCACAAAGTTTCATCAGTATTACCTAGCATGCAGGTTAGCCTAACAATAACACAACAATCTTCTTCTGTTTATCAGCAGCCTGCAAACAACAAATTGGTCCATTACTGCCACCGACTAGTATGGAATGTGGACCAGAGTCAATGCATTGCATGGTTAGAACTTAGGGCGTTGTAATCTGTCGTGGGCGAGCTGATACCTGATGCACAGCCCCGGCACCTGAGACATGGCGCCGGGCCTGTGGTTTCAGGCCCATCTCTTTTTTTTCTCTTTTCTTTATCGAGTTCACTTCTAGTTGTTAATGGCTGAGGTTGTCAGTTAAAATGAGTGGCAGAGAAATATTTATTTTTTAAGACTGAGGGATTGAAAAAGCTCACAAAGTCACATTTTTGAATTACATTTAGGCTACTTAAAAAGTTGTAGAAATAGTTGTAGCCAACCAACAGATTTTCTCCTCTAAAACATCACAAAGGCATTTGAGATTATATCACATCAGACCAACAAGTGTTTTAATGCGGACATTTGATCCTAATGAAAGGTATGTTTATTACTTGCTTTAAAGTTATTTTCAAAAGGTACTTTTAATCTGACAAACGAGCCTCATTGGAATACATCTATTTTTTTAATATCACTGTATTCAAAAGAACGTTAGTGCTAAAAGAAGAGATTGAGATGGCAACCTTTACTTACTTTACTTACTTCAACCAACCCACTGTCATCTGGACAAAGCAGGCAGCACTGTGAGGATCATGTTCTTTGATTTCTCTAGTGCATTTAACACAATTCAGCCTGATTTGCTTTGTCAGAAACTCCTGAAGACACAGGTGGAGCCCTCAACAATCGCCTGGATCAATGACTACCTGACCAACAGACCACAATTTGTGAGACTGAAGAATTGTGTGTCAAACCAGGTGGTCAGCAGCACAGGAGCACCACAGGGGACCGTACTCTCACCATTCCTTTTTACTCTGTACACCTCAGACTTCCAGTACAAATCAGAGACCTGTCATCTGCAGAAATACTCAGATGACTCTGCAATTGTCGGGTGTATCAGAGATGGACAAGAAGCTGAATACAGAGAGTTGGTGGACCGCTTTGTGACATGGTGTGGAAACAATCGTCTCACCTTGAATGTGAACAAAACAAAGGAGATGATTGTAGATTTCAGAAGAAACAGGGATAAGTCAAACACTGTTTCCATCATGGGAGGAGAAGTGGAGGTGGTTGAGGAGTATAAATACCTCGGAGTTCACCTTGACAACAGACTGGACTGGAGGCGCAACAGTGAAGCCGTCTACAAGAAGGGACAGAGCAGACTGTACTTCTTGAGGAAGCTTAGGTCCTTCAAGGTTTGCAGCAAGATGCTGCAGATCTTCTACAAGTCTGTTGTGGAGAGTGTAATCTCTTCAGCCGTCATCTGTTGGGGTAGCAGCATCAGAGCCAGGGATTTAAAAAGGCTCAACAACCTGATAAAGAAGGCTGGTTCTGTTCTTGGGACAACTGTGGAAAATCTGGAGATGATAATGCAAAGAAGGATTCTTCATAAAATCAAAAAAATTATGGACAACCCTGAGCATCCTCTTCATGAGACTGTCATACAACAACAGAGTGTCTTCAGTCGGAGGCTTCTTCAGTTTCGCTGCAATACAGACCGCTACAGGAAATCCTTCCTGCCCACAGCTATCATTATCTACAACAACTCCTTAAAGAATTGATTATATGAGCTATACCAACACTTAATTTCCCTCTGGGATCAATAAAGTATTTTTGAATTTGAATTTGAATTGAATTTACAATCCAAAGATAAATGTTTATCTGTCCCATTAAAACGCATTCAGAGCTGCAAATGTTACAGGACCTTATAAAAAATAACTGCTTATATCTTTTGATAAATATAGTTTAAAGGAAATTTGTCAATTTTAAAGAATAATCATTTTATTTTTATTTCTATTCCTCTATATTTAAAAAGACGAGTTGTTTTTTCAATATTTTTAGCCAGTTATAAAGAGTAATTTCAAAAGGTCCAAAAAGCCACTTGTGGTTTCCAAGCCAAAAGTTTGAGACCCTGGGTCTTGACTTTTCTTGACTTTTCACTTTTCAGATGCATCAAAAAATGCCCTTGATCCTTCTCAGCTGGTTCAAGACGCTCAACTGGAACAGGAAAAAAACAATATAACTTCTGTTTAAATGTCTTTGCATTGGTTACCTGTTCATAGAATTAATTTTAAAATCATTAATTTAACATTCAACATCATGCATGGCCAAGGTCCCATTATTACTGAATTGTTAAAATCACAAGCTCCAATTCAATATCTCTTAAATACTACTGAATATTTATTTTTCTTTGTCTATTGTTTTATTAGTTTTTAAAAAAATGTATCATGTTTCATTATCTGCGATGGACTGGCGACCTTTCCAAATTGTACCCCACCTCTCGCCCAGTGACTGCTGGAGATAGACACCTGCCTACCCGGAACCCTGCATAGGACGGACGCTTAAAGAAAATGGATGGATGGATGTTTCATTATTTTATGCTTTTTCATTGCGAATGGCTTTGTGCTTTTTATCTATGAATGGTGCTATGTAAATAAAATTGACCAACTTCCAGACTAGATTAGACTTTTTTTAGAACATTTGCTTTGAAACAGTGCACAGCAGTCACCAATCCCCCCGCCCCCCCAAAAAAAGTTGTCTTTCCTCAAAAGAGAACTTTTGATATTTTTCTGATAAGCACAAATACTATTATTTATAGTAATTCTGGTCTTTAGAGTTAGACAGGAGACAAATGTTTCCAGCTTTACCGGTTTATATAGTGAGGGAACAAAATGTGAATTCCTTTGTCTTTTTAAAAATTAAATCCAATGGGAGTTTTTTAAGAAGCCAAAAGGGTGTGTGAAGGGTAATCAATTCCAGAACCATGAAGAGGTTTCAACAAATGCTAAAAATCTGTCCCCCTGGCTACACGTTTAAAAAAAGTAGGCATGTTTCTCACCTTTATAATGCACAAGGTTAAAAGTTCATGGTGGAATTTCCATTTCTGTGAGATTTAAGACAGTGGCAACATGGGGAAAAGGGTCCACACCAATTACTTTAACTCACAATACATCTCTAAAATTAAGCCCAGTAAAGAGGGTCTCAGTGTGTAATAAAATAAGATTTTTTTGTACTGCTTACATCATCTCACATGTCCAGAGGTTACTTAGTTTGTGATTGGTACTGGAACTTGAATTAAGTTTAACAACAAGTGTAACAAATTTTAAAAAACACAGCATTACAAATACTGAAATTGTAATATTACTTTCCAGATGGATTAACTGTAACTTTTCTTCCGTTTAATGTGTATCTGTTTCGGATTTTCATCAACAGATTTTAAAATAACTTACATATTGATACTAATATAATAGGTGAATAGAAAGAAGTGATAAGTCTGCTGGATATTATTTAAAGCTTATCATTGTTTACCAGTGATTAACGTAGAACCCTTTGTAAGAAAAAAAAAATCACTAACTTAATTCATAAAAACAGAGTGAAATTTACATCTCTCTGCGTTTCTTTCTTGTGTTGCATTATTTATGACTGAGGTTATAGACAGATCATTACAGACAGATCAAGCAATACTCTCTACATCATCCCAATATAAACTGCAGAGAGATGCAACTACATATTCTCCACCGCAAAATAAACAGCCAGTATGCATTGCCAGTGTTTCAGGTGAGTAACTTTCCTGTTATATAATCTGTATCTGCATGCTGTGGTAAAAAATTAAAGAAAAACATGACATGCTCTCTTTTCATGTTTTGAGTCTCAAACACTTGGGATAAAGCAACATGGCACAAGGGAGAGGTGTTACATATTCTTCAAAGCTTTAAATGATAGATGTTAAAGAGGTATTACAAGTATCTGTTACATGACATTTTGTCAGCAGATTTTCCTAGGGGAGTCATTTTTGTTATCGTGTCAGTTAGAAGGCTGTGCAGCTATCTTATGTGCAGGATCAATAGTTTTTGTGAAACCTTGCTTGTGTATTTATATCTGAACTTTTCAAAGTGCTCCATTTTTTTAAACTCTAACCAAAAGTTCAAGGATAAGCTGTGGCTAAAAAATATATTAATTATTGAAATGATCTAATTTTTCCGTTACTTCTGCTCTCTAAGAATCCTCTTTTTCAAGTAGTTTTCAGCACACCGAGACACAAATCAAGCATTTTTGAAGTTTATTATGTTATTAGGGCACACCAACTGACCTTGATGTTTCCTTGGAACATTTAACCAACCCCAAGGTGGCTATTACTGTGATGAATATTCGGCACTGCTGACAGCGCCATGGCTTATTTATTTACCCAGCAAGAGGTAGCTCACTACCTCACCATGACCTCACGCTGTGTCTTCCTCCCTCATTTGTCAACTTACACCTCCTCTGGTGACCATGCAGCGCCATCGAAGAGAGGGGTGTGAACGTAACATGTAACTGAGAGAGGTAGCTGTATTGCTCACAAGACACAAATAAAGGTAGAATGCTGATGTGGATAATTATTCTCAAACTTCTTAATCCTTCAGCTTCATTTCACTTTTCATGTTTGCCAGCATGTGGTGTTGATGGATTTGGGTTCCTTTTATTTGGATTTCCCTACATGAAAAACATTCAAACTGCCATGGTAACTTAAAAATAGCAGGCATCTAAGGTCTTCGTGTGGGACTCACAGCATGAACAATTAATTGGTAGAGAAATTATGTCTTTTTTTACTAATGGTAATAATTTCATACAGTTAGTTTTTTGGAAATACTTTGTCCACCTAAGCTGAACTGAAAGTAAACTACAGCATCCTCCACCCTTGTCGAAATGTGAAAAATCATTAAGTCAATGTGAACCATAAAAAAATAAAATATAATTTTTAAAATAAGCACGGACATTTAAAAAATTCCTATTTAATTCAAGCACATATATTTAGAGCTTGGGAAAATCCTATTTGAAATGTTTTACCTTAAAATCACCAGGGCTACCTTGTTAGCACCTCTAAAAATTGCAATAAAATACATGTTACAGCAGAAAGTTTTAGTTTATTCTTTACTTTTATTTGGTTAATTAGATTGACTGGGACATTCAAATTTGCAATCCATGACCTTCCATTTTCCTTGGGTATAATTATAACCTAACAAAGGAAGCTATTCCTTTTAGCCACTGACAACTTGTCATGCTGCCCTAATCACCCTCTCCTCATCATTGTCCTCACATGTCTTTCCAATCATCCACACCTGATCCGCCTCACCTTCTGCCTTCATAACCCGTCACTTCCACTCACTCAGCGCCAGATCATTGTCGATGTCTACATGGTTTGTTGTCCTGCTGTTATCCTGTCCTGCTCGTCCGATGTGCTGTCTCTCCGTTCCTGCCGTCACCATCATCATCACTCCACCAGCAGCACTCTCCAATAAATATCCTTCACCTTCTACCGGCGTCTGCGTTTGGGTCCATACACCACACCGCAACTCTGACACAACTAGGCTTAATATTTATGTTACAGAATTTTTGCATAATGGAAGAGAAGGGAAAAATCTTCAGAGCTGTTAGGGAATTGCAGTGAAAAGAAACATCTGGACGTTCACGAAATCTCTATAACAACCATTTGGTTCCATATACATGCTAACTGGTTGTGGTTATCAAGACAATCCAGGAAAATAGCTTTTCTGTTCTACCATCACAAGTGTAAGCATGTGGAGTTTGATAAATGTTACTGGGACCACTTGCCCTGTCAGATGAGATTAAAATTGACCTTGTAACTATCAGATTCTTCAGTTTGGTCTTGGGTAAAACAAAAGATGAAGAACCTCATGCCGACTGTCAATGTGGGATCTGTGCTGCTGTGTGCCTGGGTCTTTTCCAAAACTCAGAAAATCATTTAAGAGTGAATTGCATCATGGACAATTGAAAAAGCCAAGACTTTAAAGACAATCTGTTGATCTGCTGTAAAACCTAAAATAGGTCATCCCTGGGTCTTTCAGCAGAAGATATCTAACACATTGGTTATAAACCTTTTTTACAGAGAGTTGCAGTTCTTGCATGGCCAAACAATTTAGCAAAATCCGTACATACAGTATATGTGCAAACACCTAAAAGAGAAATTCACCAAAAACGAATTACTTTATGGTTATTATAACACTTATGCATAAAACTATACTTGCTTTTCATTGTTATTTGCAGGAATAAAATTTTACAAAGATTAAATTTGCTATAAAATTACATTTCAGATGTGAACTAAAGGATGTATATTTTTTAAATATTTGACTCCAGTTTGTCCACGTTTGACGCAGGATGAGACATTAGCCTGTTGATCTCATCATATAGTGCATGTGTGAAGGTAATGCCATCTTTAATATATAAAGCAAGATATAAAAAATTCCCAATACAGTTAACACAATGTAGTTGCATTTATTTTTTAAAATCATAATATGCAGATATTTTTGTAGAAGTAGCATTTGCCATATTCCCCATAGTTATATAAGTGAGAAAAAGATTTTGTAAGCAGCTCAGTCATTCTACTAATCCGGTGTTCTGACGATCTGTGCTACCTCATCAGAATGTCCTACCGTAGCGCGCATAGATAGCTATGTCTATCTGTCGGCGCTACCCCTCGAAAAGTGCTACCGGTTTGTTTACATGCCGAAAACAATTGTTTGCTTATGTTAAATATAATCATCGGAAAATATTTTGCAAGTGATGGGATTAAAGTGGTAGTTTAGCAGTAATTGTCATGTTTGTGTATTATTAAGGACCCAAAAAGCAGCAAATAAAACTTAAATGATTTAATAGGAACAAAAACAAGGAGCATGAACTTACAGGACTTAGGAGAACCAACAAATGCAGTGATGAGGGGAAAAACAGGAACTGGGCAGGAATCAAGAACCAGACAGGGAAAAAATGACGACGGACCAGCGAGTAGTAACTGAATGAGAGCAGAATATATACTGGGGAGGAAATGAGGAAGTGACAGAGAAGACCAATGACCAATTAGAGAAATCAGATGCAGATGAGAGGGAGAGAGCAGGTGGAAACAATCAACAGCTGGGACGAGAGGTAGAATGGCTAGGAAGACAGAAAACTCTTAAGAAACTAGAAGCTAAAGATAATAAGTCTAGGAAGGAATCCTAAGGAAGCACTAGAGAGCAGAAGGAATAAATAAATTAGGAAACTATCTAGAGGGAAATAAACTAAGGAAAAAAATGAGGACTTAAACAAAAGGTGAAAACATCTAAGAACAAGAAAAAACACAGAAACAAGGAAGTGCCAGAATAAACTAATTAAGACAAGGAATAACCTAACATGATAAAACTAGATGAGGAAAAGAACTAAGTTTAAACACAAACAGGAGGGACTAAACAAGAGAGCAGCTTGGGGTAGAGAGGGGAAGGAAATGAAGTGGATGGAAAAAC
Source organism: Valencia hispanica (assembly GCA_963556495.2). Lineage (NCBI taxonomy): Eukaryota > Metazoa > Chordata > Actinopteri > Cyprinodontiformes > Valenciidae > Valencia > Valencia hispanica. The sequence continues at coordinate 26,052,934 of OY747701.1, read as the reverse complement.
TCAAAATACCCACGGAACCTGACAGTAATGCCTAACATAGCAACAATTTATATGGATACGAAAACTTTTCTTTCAATCTACAGAACATGCTACCCATTAAATTTAAAGCTAAAACTAGCACATAAAACATGCATGGAAAACGATCGGAATATCCTACCTGTTACATTTACATGGGTAGCACATATAGATGATAGTACTGATCTGTAGATGACTGCTAACCCTGGAAATCTGTTATTAGTTTGTAAAGCAGCTAATGAATATATACCAAGCCAGTAAAACGTAGAGCTGATAGCAGTATTATTACTCCAGAATAATAAAATGTAGTATTCTAAGCACAAATAGCCCACAGAATACACTGCATTTACTCTACAACTCTAATTAATGGGACTTGTTTACATGCAGTATAACGATATCACAGAAGTGAAACTAATATACAATGGCTGTCATGTAAACTTGAAACAAGTAGCTTAAGGAAAGCCTTAAAATATTAAGAATAAAAATTTGCCAGTAATAAAATAATTTGAATAAAACTCACCGTAAACTTTAAAGAAATAAAACAGACGGAATGGATCTTCCAGGTAGGAATTCTCGATGACAGATTTGGTGAGTAAGCAAATAGTGACGTAACATCGAACTGCGCATGTGCAGTGCTACAGGGTAGCACGGATTGAGGGGTAGCACAGAGAGTCGGAACACCGACAGCAGCCCGTTGGATTTATAAACAATGGAAGTGAAGTGTATTGGCTAGCATTTTGTGTGCAAAAGTCTTAAAAAAATACTCAATAATAATCTCAATTATATTATTCCTGATGAGCTCAAAAATTATATTGATTGCAAATGAAAATAATAAGTAACACAAAGGAATTACAGGAGCCAATTTAGACTTGGGACTACAATACGACAAAGCACTTCTGTAAGCCGCTGATGCAAGGCGGAAGGACATGACGCAGCGCCCCCAAAATACATCTAAAAGTGACTTACTCTACAAAACTCATCGTTGTAGTAGATGTCCACTAAAACATGTTAAAGGGGGGTATTATGCTTCTTCCAGGCACATATTACCCTTCTATAGGACACTCCAATAAAACTCCATTTCAATTCAATTTCAATTCAGTTTTTTTATATAGCACCATTTCACAAAAGATGTCATCTCAAGGCCCTTAACAAGAAGTCATTTCAATACATTTATACAAACATTCCAATCAGTTAAAAAGGTTCCTATTTAAGGAATCCCAGCAGATTGCGTCAGTCATTGGCGTGAGGTTGGGCAGACTTTCCAACCACGGCAATCCTTCAGCAATCCCTCATACTGAGCAAGCGTGTAGCGACGGTGGAGAGGAAAAACTTCCCTTAAACAGGAAGAAACCTCCAACAGAACCAGGCTCAGTAGGAGCGGCCATCTGCCACGACCGTCTGGGGGTTTGAGAAGACAGAGCAGAGAAAAAGAAGGAACAGAAGATCTGATATAAGAGAACTTTCTATGTTACAGAAAGTAAAAAGTTGATAACAGGACACAGTGGATGTTCAGTTACTGGGAGCATCATCCCAGTCGATGCCCCCCGTCCAACAGGGCATTCCAGCCAAGCAGGATACCAGACCAGGTGTAGCTTCTATGGAGAGAAAAACACTGAGAGAACACAAAGTTAATTGTCGAAATAACAGAATGTACTGTAATACAACTGGAGAGTAGTAGTAGAAAAGGAAGTAGCAGAGTGAAGAAAATTGCTAAGTCTTTCCTCCAGCAGTCTAAGCAGCATAACTACAGAGCTAACTCAGGATGACCTAAGCCACTCTAACTATAAGCTTTATCAAAAAGGAAAGTTTAAAGCCTGGCTTTAAAAGTAAACAGAGTGTCTCACGGACTAAAGCTGGGAGCTGGTTCCACAGGAGAGGAGCCTGATAACTAAAAGATCTGCCTCCCATTCTACTTTTAGAAATCCTAGGAACTACAAGTAAACCTGCAGTCTGAGAGCGAAGTGCTCTGTTGGGAACATATGAAACAATTAGATCTCTGATGTATGATGGAGCTTGATTATTTAGGGCTTTGTATGTAAGAAGAAGGATCTTAAATTCTATTCTGGATTTAACAGGGAGCCAATGAAGGGAAGCTAAAGCAGGAAAAATGTGATCTCTCTTTTTAATATTCATCAGAACTCTTGCTGCCGCATTTTGGATCAACTGAAGGCTTTTAATGGCATTTTGTGGACTACCTGATAGTAAAGAATTACAGTAGTACAGCCTTGAGGTAACAAATGCATGGAGTAGTTTCTCAGCATCACTCCTGGAAAGGATGTTTCTAATTTTAGCAATATTCCGGAGGTGAAAGAAGGAAATCCTAGAAACCTGTTTAATATGGGATTTAAATGTCAAGTCTTGGTCAAAAATAACGCAGAGGTTCTTTACGTTATTACTGGGGGCCAATTTAATGCCATCCAGATGAAGTGATTGACTAATCAGTTTCTGTTTTAGAACTTCTGGTCCAAAGACAGCAGCTTCTGTCTTGTCAGAATTTAAAAGCAAAAAGTTTAGGGTCATCCATGTTTTTATGTCTTCCAGACATTCCTGTAATCTACCTAACTGACTGGGTTCATCAAGATTTAGGGATAAATATAGTTGTGTATCATCGGCATAGCTGTGGAAATTTATCCCATGCTGTCTAATGATTCTACCAATTGGGAGCATATATATGTTGAAAAGAATTGGTCCAAGCACAGAACCCTGTGGAACTCCACAAGTAACCCTTGAGAGTGAAGAAGATTTATCATTTAGATGAACACACTGGAATCTATCAGACAAATATGATTTAAACCAGCCTAGTGCTGTTCCTTTGATCCCTGCAACATGTTCAAGTCTTTCTAAGAGAATATTGTGATCGACTGTGTCAAAAGCAGCACTGAGATCTAACAAAACCAGAACAGACACAAGTCCATTATCTGAGGCCATTACAATATCATTAGTGACCTTCACCAGTGCTGTTTCAGTGCTATGATGAACTCTAAAACCTGACTGAAACTCTTCAAACAGCTCGTTACTGTTTAGAAGCTCACAGACTTGATTAGCAACAATTTTCTCAAGGATTTTGGATAAGAAAGGAAGGTTAGATATAGGTCTGTAATTCGCTAAGTCATCTTGATCAAGGGAAGGTTTCTTGAGTAAAGGTTTAATTACAGCTATTTTAAATTCTTGTGGTACGTATCCGTTTACTAAGGATAGATTCATCATATCCAAAATGGGGCCAGGAAGAAAATGGAACACTTCCTTAAATAATTTGGTTGGAATTGGGTCCAACATACAAGTTGAAGGTTTAGATGAGGCTAATATTTTTGATAATTCCGAAAGCTCGACTGAATCAAAACAGCCTAAGCACAAATGAGGTTCTATAGTTCTTTCCGATGCTGCCCCATTTACTGAGGAAGAAGTAATCATGTTTGGGAGGATGCCAATGATTTTATTTTTAATAGAATTCATTTTATTTATGAAGAATCCCATAAAATTATCACTGCTAAGAGCTGGGGGAATAGTTGGCTCAACAGAGCTATGACTCTGTGTAAGATTGGCAACTGTACTAAAAAGAAACCAAGGATTGTTTTTATTCGCCTCTATTAATGATGAAAAATATGCTGTTCTAGCTTGTCGAAGGGTCTTTTTATACAGCAGTAGACTGTTATTCCAGGTTAAATAGGAATCCTCTAGATGTGTAGAGCGCCATTTTCTCTCCAACTTCCTAGTATTCTGCTTTAAAGTACGCAACTCTGCGTTAAACCAAGGAGTCAGCCTCCTATGGCTAGCCACTTTCTTTTTTAAAGGGGCTACACTATCTAATGCCAAACGCAATGAGGACGTAACGCTGTGAACCAGAGCATCAATTTCTGAAGGGTTAGAGATAGAATTGCTGCCATCCACTGTGTTACCCTGAGACACTGAGGAAAGTAAGAATGGAACATATTCTTTAAAAATTGTTACAGCATTGTCTGATAAAGCTCTACTATAATGAAATTTTCTTTCAGATTTAGGATGGTCAGTTAAAGTAAATTCAAAAGTTATCAAGAAGTGGTCAGACAGGACCGGGTTATGTGGGTGGACTGTTATTTCCTCACACTCAATACCGTATGTCAGTACAAGGTCCAAAGTGTGTTTGCCCGAGTGGGTCGATCCCTGTACTTTTTGAGTAAAGCCAATTGAGTCTAAAATAGCATTAAAGGCTGCATTTAGGCTATCACTTTCAGTATCCACATGAATATTGAAGTCCCCCACTATAATGACCCTATCAGTATTTAATACTAAATCAGATTAAAAATGTGAGATCTGATCCAAGAATTGAGTGTAAGGGCCTGGTGGACGATACAAAACCACAAACACAAATGGTCTTAATGTTTTGCAACTCGGATGAGGAAAATTAAGGGTTAGATGTTCAAAAGAACTGTAGCTATAAATTGGTCTGGGACTACTTAGTAAATCAGAACGAAAAATGGTTGCAACTCCTCCTCCTCGCCCAGTACTTCTAGGAATGTGAACATTTAAATATCTGGAAGGAGTTTACTCATTTATACTGACATAATCCTCCTGCTGCAACCAGGTTTCTGTGAGACAAAGGAAATCAATGTGATTATCACAAATCAAGTCATTTACTAACAAAGTCTTTGAGGAGAGAGATCTTATGTTTAATAAACCACATTTAATAGATTTATTTTTCGGTTCAGTCAAAGTTGTATTTATCTTAATGAGAGTTCCATAATTTGCTTTTGTTGGCTTAACTTTTAATCCATTTAATTTTGGCCGTGGGCAAGACACTGTTTCTATAGGGTAATGTGTGGGTAACAGTACAGAAGCAGCAGAGAGGTGGGTTAAACTACGACTCTGCTTCCTGGTCTGGACCCTGGGTTGTCAGTGTTTTGGAGAACTAATAAATTCGGCCATATTCCTAGAAAGAAGAGCTGCTCCAGGCAAAGTGGAATGGATGTCATCTCTCCGGATCAGACCAGGTTTTCCCCAAAATGTTAGCCAGTTATCAATGTAGCCCACATCGTTTGCAGGACACCACCTAGACAACCATTGATGGAATGACAGCATGCGGCTAAACATGTCGTCACTGGTCCGATCAGGCAGGGGACCAGAAAAGATTACCGAGTCTCACATTGTTTTGGCAAACTTACACACCGAAGCAACACTAATTTTTGTGACCTCCGATTGGCGTAACCGGGTGTCATTACGGCCAGCGTGAATAACAATCTTACTGTATTTACGCTTATTTTTAGCCAGCAGTTTCAGGTAGGATTTGATGTCGCCTGTTCTGGCCCCTGGCAAGCATTTGACTATGGTCAATCGTGTCTCTAATGCCACGTTTCTGACTATGGAGCTGCCAATTACCAGGGTTGGCTTCTCAGCGGGTGTGTCGCTGAGTGGGGAAAATCTGTTAGAAACGTGGACTGGTTGATGGTGGCCCGTGTGCTGGGTCCTAGAACTACGCTTCCTACGTACAGTCACCCAGCCGGCCTGAGGTCCCGGCTGCGCGGGCTCTACCGGAGGACAGTTAGGGGGTTCTATCCTTGTTGGCTCCGCACTGGCTAATGGGCTTCTGCTATCTGCTGGTTTTTCAACAGCGCGGAGCCGTGCTTCTAATTCTGATACCCTCGCCTCCAAAGCTACAAAAATATTACATTTATTACATTTACCATTATCACTAAAGGAGGCAGGGAAGTAACTAAACATCTGACACAGAGAGCAAGAGAGAAGAGAAAAGTTAGAGACAGGAGAAGGAAGAGTAGCCATAGCCGCAATGAAGCTAAGCTAACTGAGCTAGCGAGACCTTACCACCCCAAGAAAAACTGTGTGAAACACAAGGAGTTCCCAAAACGTAAAGTACACCACCACAAAACGTGTGTTTTAGTGTGCTTGTGTGTTAAAATAACTTAGCAAGGCCTCAGCACAGAGAAAATAAGATCAAGATTTTGAACACCAAACAGCTTACAAGGAGTGCAACAGTGATGAACAGGAAATCACGCAATACGGCTTACCCCGTCACAGCAGCGACTCAATGCGCACCCCACATATATGCACATCTAGAACTAGGAGAACCAATAAATGCAGAGATGAGGAAGTAACAGGAACTGGGCAGGAATCAGGAACCAGACAGGGAAGAAATGACGACGGACCAGTGACCTTAAGTCTTTTAAAAGTCCGTCATAAATCCAAATCCACCTTAAGGAAATTTACTTCCGTACTGGACGCCTTGATTTTCGCCTGTGCCTCTCTAAGACCCTCCTACTCTTTCTGACACTCCCCTTCAGTTTGTCACATACCGTGCATCATCGCAGCATGCATGGAGACGGAAAAAAAATCCCACAAAAGACGTGCAGCTGCAGCTGGTGTGTTATAATTACTGCACCTGGGACTCAGCTGGAGTTGTCCGAGGTGGGGAGGGGTAGGGGAGCCCTGCAGGGGCGAGTCTCTCGGCTGAGTACGTAAGGTCTGAGGAGGAGATAGGTGGAAAAGGTGGGGATAGGTGGGAGCAGGCATTTCAGCAACCCTGAGAACTACCGCAGAGACTCAAAGATGACTCTAACATGAGTGAATGGGTCAGAGTAACACTTCAGGCATTTTTTTAATGACAGGTTCTCAGGATATTAAGCTTCAGAAAGTCCATTTTGCATAATACCCCCCTTTAAGCTCCATCTATTGAAAGACAGGGTCTTCTGTTGAGTTTCACAAGTTCTTTTTTTTACCTGATTGTCAGGAAGTCATCAGCTCCAACTCAGACCAGCCATGTCTGATGAGCTTCCTGACAATTACTCCACTCTCCCCTCAGTTTAAAAGACCCTTCCACTCACCTTCACATCGCTCAGTCATCGGTAATCCAATGCCCAGAGCTCCTACTTGTCAGACCAGAAGTCTTCCTCCTACTAGTCGTTTACCAGTTATTTCCATCCAACCTAACCAGTCTCTTTCATCAGCTCAGCAGCCTGCTCCACCCTGCGCTCTTAATCCAGGGGGACTCCCATCCGCGTCTGGAGTGCCAAGTTTCACCCGATCGCCTCTCCCTGTCCACCGGCGATCCTGACAGGATGACTGAGCCATCAACGAGCGCTCCAGCGGAGGTAGAGGCCCTTCGGTCTGAGGTGATACACCTCCGGGCTCTGGTGGATCGTCTCAGTACCAAAATCGACACTCTGTCTGAGGCCCATATCAGGCTAGCCGGGCTCGTCAACACCCTCCAGCAACGACCGTCTTCCACCACCAAACCCAGGATCTGCCTCCCGGATAAGTGGAATGGGTCTGACGGCAAGCCAGACGGGTTGTTAGCCACCCTGGACATGATTTTTGAGTGTCAGCCCTCAATGTACGCCTCCTCCGCTCCCAGGGTAGCTCTGCTCACCTCCTTCCTTTCCGGGCAGGCACAAGAATGGGCGGCTGCCCTCTATAATCGGAGGTCCGTGCTCTGCAACGATTACGTCCAGTTCGTTGCAGAGCTGCGCAAATGGTTGGCAGAGAAGCTCCCAAATCCCTTGACGAGGCCGTCAATCTGGCTCTCGAGATCGACCGTTGAATCATGAGCCGCCATAGAACACCATCCCGTCTTCCACCACTGCGTCCCGCTTCACTCCGCTCAGTTGAGCCCAACACTGCTCCCGACCGCTCCTACTCCGGCGACAGAGAGGAGCCGATGCAGCTAGGGCATCTGTCACCGAAGAAGTGGGATCGACGTTTCCAGGAAGGGCTCTGCGCCTACTGTGGGTCGCCAAAACATCGCCGTCTGCAGTGCCCGCTCCGACCGGGAAACGACCAGGCCAGGTGAGACTCGGGGGGGTCTTACCTGGCCCGACAGGACCAGCTCGCTTCCTTCTTCCTGTCCAGCTCATTCATCACAATCCACAGGATACATTCGGCGCTCTGCTCGACACTGGAGCGGCGGAGAATTTCATCTCCACCCAACTAGCCACGAAGCTCCAGATACCGCTGGAGACCCTTTGCAGTCCAGTCCCGGTGACTTCCGTCGAAGGACACCCCCTGCAGCCCTACCCTGTCCGACATCGCACCATCAAGATCCGCCTGTGGGTGGGGGAGTCCAGTCCCGGTGACTTCCGTCGACGGACACCCCCTGCAGCCCTACCCTGTCCGACATCGCACCATCAAGATCCGCCTGTGGGTGGGGGATCACACAGAGCTCATCCAGTTCCTCGTCATCGCTTCCTGCTCCGCGCCACTCATCCTGGGCTATCCTTGGTTCCATACACACGATCCGCACATCTCCTGGTCAGTGCAGCGGATACTCAGCTGGGGTCCCGACTGTTCAAAGAGGTGTCTCCGTCCCCCATCGTCAGTCCCGCTCGAGACCATATCGGCGCCCGCCCTGGAAGATATCCCTCCGCCCTACAAAGACCTGGCGGAGGTCTTCAGCAAAAGCCGAGCTGCCAAGTTACCACCGCATCGATCCTATGATATGGCTATCAACCTGATGTCAGGGGCGGAGCCTCCACGCACCCGTCAGTTCCCTTTCTCACAAGCGGAATCAGCCCAGATGGAGACCTACATTGCCGAATCTCTAGACCAAGGATTCATCCACCCATCCACTTCTCCAGCATCAGCCGGCTTCTTCTTTGTTAAAAAGAAGGAGGGGACGCTGCGTCCCTGCATCGATTACAGAGGACTAAATCAGGTCACCATAAAGGATCGCCATCCACTCCCCCTGCTGAACACTGTTCTGGACTCCCTTTCCCATGCAACCATTTTTACTCGGCTCGACCTCCGGAATGCCTACAATCTGATTCGCATTCCAGAAGGGGATGAATGGAAGACGGCGTTCAGCACCCCCTCTGGCCACTGGGAGTACTTGGTGATGCCATTCGGTCTCTGCAACAGCCCAGCAGTGTTCCAGCGGCTGCTCAATGATGTGCTGCGGGACATGCTCGGACGGTGGGTATTCGTATATCTGGATGACATCCTGGTCTACTCCACCTCTGAGATGGATCACGTCCGACATGTCCGAGCCTCCTCCAGAATAATCTATTCTGCAAATTGGAGAAGTGCGCTTTCCACCAGCGCTCCACCACCTTCCTAGGCTACGTCATCTCGGCTGAAAGGGTAGCCATGGATCCCCAGAAGGTGGCAGCAGTGAAGGTATGACCACTGCCCCGGACCCTCAGACAGCTCCAGTCCTTCCTTGGCTTTGCAAATTTCTACAGACGGTTCATCCGGAACTACAGCACGATTGTTGCTCCACTCACCAACCTTACAAAGTCGACCGACCGGCCACGCTTGTTCAGTCTACCCCCCGAGGCCCGACAAGCGTCATCACACTGTTCACCTTAGCTGCCATCCTCATCCATCCAGACCCAGCCAAGACCTTCACCGTCGAGGTGGATGATTCAGAGGTTGGGGTTGGGGCAATCTTGTCCCAACGTGGCCTGGACCAGAAGTTACACCATTGCTGCTTCTTTTCTCGGAAGTTCACTCCCACACAGCAGCGCTATGGGGTTGGTGACCGTGAGCTTCTGGCAGTGAAGTGGGCTCTGGAGGAGTGGCGCTTCTGCTCGTGGGGACATCTGAGCCATTCCTAATCTGGACAGACCACCAGAACCTCCTCCACATTCGTAACGCCAAGCAGCTTAACCCTCGCCAGGCTCGCTGGGCGCTTCTCTTTGAACACTACAACTTTCACCTCTCCTACCGGCCCGGTTCCAAAAACGGTAAGGCTGACGCCCTCTCCCGTCAGCACTCCCAAGCCACCGTCCCGATTCAGCCAGATGCCATCATACCCCCCACCGCATCTTGGGGTCTCTCCAGTGGCCACTGGAGGACTCTATCCGATCGGCACTGGTTCAGGAACCGGCACCACCGGAGACACCACCAAACCGTCTCTACGTCCCAACCAGTTGCCGCCAGGAGGCTCTGCTTTGGGGTCATTCATCAGCCATAGCCGGTCATCCAGGCATTGCTAGGACCCTCAAATTCATCTGCCGCGCCCTATGGTGGCCCACTATGGCACAGGACGTCAGCAGCTTCGTCGGCGCTTGCACTACCTGTGCCAGAGCCAAGTCCACCACGCAACCACGATTGGGACCCCTCCGACCTCTACGTGTTCCAGCTCGCCCTTGGTCCCATATCGGGGTGGACTTTGTGACGGGACTCCCCACCGCAGATGGCTTGAACACCATCGCCACCTTTGTAGACCGTTTTTCCAAAGCGGTCCACCTCGTTGCACTGCCTGGCCTGCCCACGGCCAAAGGAACAGCCGAGCTGGTCCTGGAACACGTGGTGCGGTTGCACGGCTTCCCCCAGGACATTGTCTCCGACCGCGGTCCCCAGTTCTCCGCTAAGTTCTGGAAAGCCTTCTGCCGTCTCATCGGAGCAACTGCCAGCCTCTCGTCCGGCTTCCATCCGGAGACCAACGGCCAAACAGAGAGGGCCAACCAGCAGGTGGGAAAATACCTCAGATGCTTCGCTTCAACGCAGCTCTCCACCGGGCCGCGTGCGTTGCTGTGGGCTGAGGTATCCCTCAACCTCCAGGTCTCCTCCGCCACAGGCATGTCGCCTTTCGAGGTCTGCAACGGCTACCACCATCCATCTTCTCTCACCAGGAACCAGAGGTAGAGGTGCCAGCGGCCCAACAACTGATACGCCGTGCCAATGCCGGCCTCCCTCAAGGTCCACCCGGTGTTCCACTGCTCCCTCCTCAAACGCCACGTCACCTCGCCTCTGTCTCCGCCTGCAATCTCCCCACCACCCCCTCGCTTCATCGACGGCGGTCCGGCCTACACAGTGAGGCGGATTCTGGACTCTCGACCCCGCGGCAGGGGGTACCAGTATCTGGTGGATTGGCAGGGCTATGGCCCTGAGGAACGCTCCTGGGTGCCGTCCCGGCACGTCCTGGACCCCTCCCTCGTCTCTGACTTTCACAGCTGTCATCCAGACCGTCCTGGCCCTTCAGGAGCCGGACCTAGAGGGGGGGGGCTCTGTCAGGAAGTCATCAGCTCCAACTCAGACCAGCTGTCTCTGATGAGCTTCCTGACAATTACTCCACTCTCCCCTCAGTTTAAAAGACCCTTCCACTCACCTTCACATCGCTCAGTCATCGGTAATCCAATCCCCAAAGCTCCTACTCGTCAGACCAGAAGTCTTCCTCCTACCAGTCGTTTACCAGTTATTTCCATCCAACCTAACCAGTCTCTTTCATCAGCTCAGCAGCCTGCTCCACCCTGCGCTCTTAATCCAGGGGGACTCCCATCTGCGTCTGGAGCGCCAAGCTTCACCCGATCACCTCTCCCTGTCCACCGGTGATCCTGACACTGATAGTTCTATTTTACATTTTAATTATACACCTTTCTTTTTTAAATTCCTGTTTTTACACACTTTTTAGTTTGTGTCTAAATTTAGTTAAACACGTTTTGTGTTCATCAGATCACTTCTTGCTTCAGCATGTATTTCGATTCTGTGACAAACGTGCACATTTCAGTTCAGAAAAAAATAACAAAATGAAAAGTTTAAAATAATGTAATGACATTCTCTGCTAATTCAAAGCAATAGTTTCATAATTCGACAGATCAGTTTCAAGGAAAGGTAAAGAAATTAACACAAACAAGTCAGTAATAAAGCTCATTTGCAATAATAAACAGCTACTGAAGTACTGGAACATTTTGTCAGGATATCAAAATATGTAGTTCATCCTTAAAGAATAAACAGTGATGATTTACTGAGATGTTATTTTTGCAAGCATCAGTTTTCACCGCTTCATTTTTGTATCTTTTGAAAGAATGTACCTTATTACTTCATTAAAATCAGAAAATCTCACAGTTACTTTGGGTTTCTTTTTAGCAAAGAAATCTTCCCTTAATTACATGTATCACATGTTCCTAAGCTGCATTTAGAATTCTAGTAGACATGTGGAAGGCACATGTTCTATCTATCTATGTCTGTCTGTCTGAATAATGATTTCCAGTACACCAAATACAAAAAGAAAGACATTTTAAAATACAAGCTCTTAAAGTGCTGGAATAAAATAAATCTGAGAAGGATCAAGGTTTTCAGGGTTTATGAATAACTGTATCTAAGTAGACAGCAAGGCATTTCTCCTTTGGGTTTTTTACTTGTCAGTTCTAACGAGCCCTTCAATCCACTTTTGTCTTCGCTGTAAATGTTTCTTATACAGATCCTCTTTAGGCAAGAGTGAAGTCCTGATAATTCTCTCCTCTTTCCTTACTGGTCTCTGTAGGGGCCTTTTAGGCAGAGACAGCTAAGCATACTGAACTGAGATGAGGCTGGATAGGATGCTTTCTTTATTGTCTCTACAATGTGTATAGATGAGGACAGAAGTAAAGGTTTGTTTTCTTTATCTTGCATATGAAGTGAAAGTTCTGTTGTTCTCTTTTGAAAAAAGAGGTGGTGTTAGTTGTCCATGACAACTGATAGGGGATGCATGCCCCATAACTTCTGATGAAATAGCCCTGGAGATAAACAGTGACAAAGGAGTTTGGACTAACCAAAGTGTCTCTCTGCTCTTTGATATTACTAGGAATGCACTGCATCGTTTTTCGTCCTTTGTGACTTATTAAAGTGTAACTCATCCCCTATAAGAGTCTTAACTCTGCCCACGTTTCCTATTTGAAAAATGCCTCAAATGAGACGTTTTCTGGCGGAGCAGCAAGGGGGAGGGCTGGGCGTGGTCTGCGCTGTGATTGACATGTTGACAGCAGTGCCGCTGAAGTGGCACAGAGACAGCCAGAAAGATGGAGAGCAATAGCGACACAAGCTCCACTGCCTCAGAGAGAGGCAATTTTGAATTTGAGGATTTCTCTGTTCCTCCATCACCAGAGGAAAGGGAGGAAGGTTCTGTGGAGGAAGCAAGCGGGCCTGAACCGTATCAGAGTTGCCCGGGGCCACAGGTGCCAAGCCTGCAGTGGCATCGTGGCATAGAAAGGGGGCCATCTCAGTGGTACATTGTTGTTGGCCATAGCTAAAGCTAAATTTAGATTAGCTTGAGTAATGTTGTGTGACTCTGCCTCAACAGGTGCACCTGTGGCCACTGTACCTTATTGTCCGCAACAGAAAATGTGTGTTGCAGAGAGATGCCCAAGGTATAAATTAGGGCTAGACGATAATTTGATAGCAATATATATCGATCGATAGACGTGTGGTGCGATAGAAAAAAAAGGGGTCGATAAAAAAGTTTGATAGAAAAAAAAAAGTTTTCCATCATTTATTCATTATAGCCTATCAGGTAGCTTAATACAACAATTATTACTTACTCCAAACAAATCATTACAGCTGATAGGCAGCTCTGTCAGCCACCCCTCTCTCCTTTCAAACCACAAAAAGGATTAAGTGATTTGAGCTGAAACAGAATTTATTGATAGTCCCTAAGCAAACCATCGCCGTAACTTCACGTCGGTCAGATGTCACAGCAAGGGAGCAGCGCAAGAAGTTGTTCCGGATAAATGTTTCAGTGACTCGATAAAGGTTGCATCCCATTTTGAACCGATCCTCGACGCATTAAAACACTAAACGTAGCAATAATAAACCAAATAAAATAATACGATCAGTTGTCTTAAGCAGGACTCCCCTCTCCTGGCTCGCTGCAAATCTGTTACAGAGAGACACAGGGAACGTACCCAGGTCGCTGCTAACAACACCTGTGGCTTTTAAAATGTCTCCCTTGGTTCTGACCCCAGTCGTCAGAAGCGAAAAATGCTTTAAAAAACACAACAGGGTTGGATGGCCCAGCCGACTGAAATGAATTTGAATAAACTTTATTGACAAACTAAACCGAAGGTTTCAGCCATTAATATTATAACGTGTCATAAAATGTTTAAAAGATTAAAAAGCATCAAGATAAGCCTTTAATTTCAATTACTAACAATTAAAAAATATATAATATAATGGTTAATAATATTACTTTTCTTTGTATTTACTGATGTTACTCAGGTCTCTTTATTTGTTTCTGTCTTACAAACTTATTTATGATAAAAAGAGGTGTTTGAAAAATGAATAAATTTAATTCTTAGTTAAAATTAGTTCACTGAAGAATAACCAAATGACCGGGGAGGCACTTAAAATATAATTTTTACATTTTGTGATATTTATCAATAATTATCAAAATTGATCAATATGACTATTCCCTTTATCGATATGCTCTTTTTCTATATCGTCCAGCCCTAGTATAAATCAAAGTATCCTAGCACGAAAAAATAATTCAGTAATTTGCAGAAAACTTTTTTTTTCACCTAACAACAAACATTGCACTACAAATTAACTCAGCCCTGATTTAATTATTCATTTACTTTTATCAGTTCTTTGTCATAGGTAATGCGCAGATGTCAGCAGGCGGGGGTCAAATTCAAAATGTTATGGTAAGAAATCGAACTAAATGCTAATCTAACAAATAGCTAACCTGATAAATGCTGTAAACACTTGCTATTCCAACTCCAAATCGCTACGGAGGTGTGGCTGAGACTGAGTTGCTTTCATACTCCACAGCGGCAGGATGGTGTCATCACAAATAAAATCTGACATCTAAAATAAGGGCTGAGCCAGTAGCAATGCGTGATTCAAATTCCAATTCAAGTGCAGTGTAAAGTTTTAAACTGAAGAGCGCACTCCATTAATGGTTTTTGGTAGAAAATTAATAGTTCTGTTAAAATGTGCTAAAATATCAAAAATATTAACCAGACATGTAGACAGCACTATTAAACACTCATTTATACAGTTTACCGGCAAAAAAAAAGTTGATTTGGGGCTGAGTTACTCTTTAATGTCAACACAAGTTTATACAATGTGTTCATCGAGACTTTGTTTTTATTTCCTCTTCTTAATCCTGAATAGTCATAAAAAAGTAGACATGGTTGTGATCCAACTCTATATTTTCCTTGTCACTTAGCTTTTGTTTAGCAATACAATTAATAAAAATAAAGAAAACTTTTTGACAACTTTGAAAATACCGTCATACAAACATCTTGATAATAAATGTTGAAGTTTGATGAAATACAGTATCAATGGTGATACTGTGCTACACTTGCTACCACTGTAGATACGTACATCTCTCCGACAAATTTCTGTCTGTCTGTCTGTCTGTCTGTCTGTCTGTCTGTCTGTCTGTCTGTCTGTCTGTCTGTCTGTCTGTCTGTCTGTCTGTCTATCTGTCTGTCTGTCTATCTATCTATCTATCTATCTATCTATCTATCTATCTATCTATCTATCTATCTATCTATCTATCTATCTATCTATCTATCTATCTATCTATATATATATATATATATATATATATATAAGGTTGTGGAGAACCACCCTTGAGGCCAATGGCAAGCCACTTGCACAAGTGTCCACCAAATGTGGCATATACCGAGGTGATGCTCTGTCCCCACTGCTGTTCTGCATAGGTCTGAACCCCCTAAGCCAAATAATCAACACGACTGGCTATGGATACGGCCTCAAGAATCAAACTACGATCAGCCACCTCCTTTACATGGATGACATCAAGCTGTATGCTAAGAGCGAACCGGACATAGATTCCCTGATCCACACCACCAGGATCTACAGCAATGACATCGGTATGTCATTCGGGCTTGAAAAATTTAGTAGGATGGTCACAAAGTGAGTCAAGATACTCCACACTGAAGGGGTCTAACTCCCAGAGGGAACAATAGCAGACATTGAGGACAGTTACAAGTACCTGGGAATACCACAGGCAAATGGCAACCTCGAACAGGCAACGAGGGAAGCAGCAATGGCCAAATACCTCCAAGTCCTAAGAAGCCAGCTGAATGGAATTGACAAGTCCAAGGCAATAAACAGCTACGCCCTGCCAGTGATCAGATACCCTGCAGGAATAATAAGGTGGCCAAAGGATGAGATACAGACCACAGATGTTAAGACATGAAAGCTCCTCACCATGGCGGGTTCCATCCCAAATCCAGAACCCTGATACTGTACGCAGCCCTAAGGAAAGAGGCGACGACTGGTGAGCGTAAGAGCCACTATCCAGGATGAAACATTGAAGCTCCATAAGTACATCAAGGACAAGGCGTCAATGTATGACATACTTAGTGAATGCCTGAGACAATGGCAAGATGAGGAGGTCCTGGAGGAGGAACCACCATGGGAGGACAAACCCCTACATGGGATGTAGCAATGGAACATAACTGAAGTGGCTGATCTCAAGAAATCCTACCAATCGCTAGAGAGACCTACAGGACACCACAGAGGCACTCATCCTGGCAGCAAAAGAGTAGGCTCTGCACCAGAGCGATAGAGGACCAGATCTACCACACCAGACAAGACCCAAGGTGTAGGCTGTGCAAAGAGTAATCTGAGACCATCCAGCACATAACAGCAGGGTGTAAGATGCTGGCAGATAAAGCATACATGGAACACCATAACCAAGTGGCTGGCATAGTTTACAGAAACATCTGTACGGAGTATGGGATGGAAACCCCAAGGTCAAAGTGGGATACACCTCCAAAGGTGGTGGAGAATGACCGAGCAAAGATCCTGTGGGACTTCCAGATTCAGACAGACAGGATGGTAATGGCGAACCAACCGGACATTGTGGTGGTTGATAAAGAGCAGAGGAAAGCTGTTGTGGTGGATTTGCCAATACCAAGGGATGATAACATCAAGAAGAAGGAACATGAGAAACATCAGAAATACCAAGGGCTCAGAAAGCAGCTAGAGAAGGTGAAAGTGACAGTAGTACCCGTGGAAATTGGAACACTTGGGGCAGTGAACCCCAAACTGGAGGAATAGCTTCAACAGATCTCTGGAAGAGCCTCAGACATCTTAGTCCAGAAAAATGCTTGGAACAGCAAAGATACTCCGCAGGACCCTCAAGCTCCCAGGCCTCTGGTAGAGGACCCGAGCTTGGAATGGATGGGGAGAAAAACGCCTGCGTATATATATATATATATATATATATATATATATATATATATATATATATATATATATATTCTTCCTATATCAATAGGTGAAAAGAGGAATATTTGCTTTAACAAGATGACTACAGAAGATTCTCATCCTATTGTTCCTCAAATATGCCATAATTCCCAACTCTTTCTGTGCAAATGCAAACCATCTGCTCTGAAGGGTCAAACAAGTAAGAAAGAAAGAATTAGATGAAAAAAGTTGCTAAAAGGTTATTGACCTAAAAAAAATACAGGGATGAATAATGGTATGATGTGTGTGTAGGCTATTTAAAATAAAGATAGACATTTATGAACTGCACAATGTCTACGCAAGTTGAAATAAAATTTATCAAAATCACAAAGCATTTCAAAAAGTGGTGAGTACTAAGTCCACTTTTGGTTAATTTGAAATAAGCATTTTGTTTTTACTTCACTTAATCCTAACAACGTTAGGCTATAATAAATTGATAAATATATTAAATCGATAATCCATGGAATAATATAAACTAAGAAAAAAACTAAATAACAACAAAAAATTAAAATAGTTCTTCAAAATCTGCATTGCATTAAAGGAGTCATAACCTAGTATTACCTTGGATACCCATGCTCTATAGTAGTCTTTCAGGGGGAGAGGAGCAGGGCGGGCTTCCTGCAGCATAGGTCTGCGATATCCATATATGGTATATCCTGCGCCGACTTGAAGTGAAGTTGACCAGAAATTTATTTGAGTGCACGTGCACGTGGTTGACGAACCCAAGGGTAAACAAACGCTTCAAACAAATGCTATTGGCTTCCCGGCCAGTGTATAATTGTTTGTTAGGATCCTGTGTTCTGCTGGTGTTTCTGCTGTGTGTGTGTGCTCTCCTACCTTCTCTGCAGGGGGGTGGCTGATTGGTGACAGGTGCAGCTCGTTCAGGCTCATCTCTCCAGCTTTAAAAGAGGAAGGAAGGCTGCAAGCTGACGCCAGATTGTTCTCGCTTCCAGCGTGGTAAAGATGGCCAACTTTGCTCTAGAGAAGTTTACCTTCCAAGACCTCTGTGCACTTATTCTTCCTGATTTCCTCACAGATCCTGATCCAGACTCCTTAGTCCTCCAAAGTTGGTTTCCTTCTCTGATCTCCGTTCCATCGGCGATACTTCCTGGAAACAACTTACATTCACTCTGGATTCCCTCCTGGTCAGCTTCTGCCTCATTACCTCCGCTGGTCTGCCTTTTCTCCAGCCGCCTGTCCGTCTGCCCGCTCCACCTGCAAACACACACAGCCTTGCACAACATCAGCCTCCACCAACCTCCGCTACTGGATCCTACTTGCCTTTTCCAAAGACCAGACGCCTCAGTCATCTTGTGAGTAACCATTTACACTCTGCCTCACTTAATCACCTGACTACATCATCTAATCTCCACTCTCTGCTGCAGTTCCTCTGCCTGCCATCTTGGACCCATTCCCTGGCGTTCCTCAGACTTTCACATTCACTAATTGTTAAATATTTCTTATCATATCCAAACTGCGTTCTGGTGTTCTGATTTTGCTGCTGTCTTTTGAGTCATAAAACCCTGCAAACATGACGTCGTTAGGCAATCATAACAAATTTTTTGACGTGGAAAAGTGAAAATTACAGGTCATGACTCCTTTAAAAGTGGGAAAGACTCTGTGGTGAAAATCACAACAGAGATTTAATGAAAGTAGAGGTATTGCAAAGCATACTTCTAGTTCAAGTTTTGACCAAGGCAATTCTACTCTGATTTTGTATGGCTTTTCTACATTCTCTTCCTTTTCCTGTTGTCAAATGCAAAGTCTTTCTGGGTTTGCCCTGTCCAGGGTGTACCTCAACTGCTGGAACTTTTTCCAGGCACAGCCATTCAACCTAGAACAGGACTTAATGGGTGCAGAACATGCATGTGAGTAACAACTGCTCTCCACTGAAACACCTAGCTAGGAATTGTTATAACAGTATTAATCTCAATGTAAAACACATATGAGGGGTAACTGACCTCCTTCAAAACCAGACTGTAAGGCATTAGTAACATATTTTCATAGGCTAGTTGGCTGACCTTTGCAACTTTGAGCTGTTCTTCTCGACATGGGGTACTAATTCATGATCAATAAACAATCAGAAGCTTGTCTCCATGCTTTGGCCATCAAATGTGTTTTTGTAGAAAGCAATCACTTTGCAAATCATTGTTTTATTTGCCTTCATACAACCTTAACTTCACCCACATCAAGCTTTCAGGTTGCGGGTGTAATATCCATTTAATTAACCTTTCAGCCCTTTATGCATTTTTATTGGGTTGAAGGAGGTTCATTGTATTGATTAATTTGCTTATATACATACTGCCACCATTCATTGCCAAGCTGTAAAGACTGCTGTGTAAAATTAAGCTGTTTAAAAAAAAGTTGTTTATCTCTTTATTTGAACATCTTTAGATCTTGTGGTAATTAAAAAAAAAATGATTTTGTGAGTTTGGTTCATCCAGCCAAATATGTCATTCAAAAACTGACATAAGTTTTCGAGCCTCGTAACAATGCTACAGGCTTTTTAAGAGCCAATTTCGGCAGCAGAATCTCAGAGGACAAGTGAAAAAGATCAGTCGAACAATCCCACAAAGATGAACCCTGTCGAAGATATTTTAATATTTGGCATTCACATAAAAACTCAGCAGTACATGACATTCTGCTCTAATCTTGCTGCTGCAGAGTAGGATTCATGGATTGCTAAATCAAAGAATGTCTGAGCTGAAACCAGGCTCAAAATGTCATGTTCCTGCAATAGAGACATAATAAAAGGATTCAGTGTTCTTCCAGGCCTTTCTCTAGATTGCTTCTCAAGAGCATAAAACTGATCCATGTCAATTACTTTGAGCTTTAAAATGCCAACAGCAAATACGAAAAAACCCGACCATCTGGTGGCTTAATTAATTTTTCTAAATCAAACATCAAAAGATGAAGATTTATGATTTCCTTTTCAATCTTTTTTTTTATAGGAAGAAAATAGGGATCTCTTGTCACAATAGACATTCTCTGAAGTGTTTTTTTTTTCCGGAGTTAAATAAAACCATAACATAAGATGCAAAACATGTAGATACTAAAGTCCAGTCTCACCCTGTTCCATACCACTAACTGTAACGTACTGTATCCTACTATACTATTTATACTGATGTATATTAATTAAAATCCGAGCCTGTAAATGCATTTTAATGCAACACCTCAAAGTGTTGTTTTTGTGAGATCAAAAGAAAAATAAATTAATCAAGATATCAGGAAGAGAATTGTTGACCTCCACAAACCTGGTCTGGTTCATCCTTGAGTACAATTTCCATATTCACATGTTCAAACAATTATCTGCAACTATTAATAACATGGGAAAAAGAAGAACATGACCTTGTGTAGATGCTGAAGTTGGTAATAAAGTGTCATAATCCACAGGGGAAAGAGCTCTCTACTGACATTATCTGAAAAGCCAATCAGATAGGAAGAGGCCATTAATCCAAACGGCAGAGGTGGCTTAGGCACCCCACCTTTATTTTGAGTTTTTTTTTTAAGTTTGTGTGCATGTGGGGACCTGCCTGTGTCCTTCAAAAGTAACATTTAACTATTAATAACAACTTAGATAAATAAAATGATCTGGATCGCATCAGTCACATGATAACCATTAACATCCTTGATGTTCCTCTGCCTCGGCTTTGCGAGTGAGGCCGCAGTATGTCTGGTACATAGGGTATACAATATACTACACAGAGGTACTACAGACCCTTTCCAAAACATTACAATATCACGGAAAAGATTATTTGTTGTTTATTTGTACATAATTTGGACTTCCAGCTCATAAAACCCACAAAAACAGGAATTCAAAAAACTTAGAACACTGTGAAGAAATCACCATTTACTTCTCAGTTTTTGCTGAAAAAAAAGAAATTAGATCAAAGCAAATAATTCAAAATATGGTACTTTCAAAACGATTTGTCGTTCTATGTCAATCTTCAATACTTGGTAGGGAATCCCTTTGCCATAATCACTGCCTCGATGCACCGTGGCATTGAGGCAATCAGCCTGTGGCATTGCCTGGGAGTTATGAAAGCCCAGATTTCCTTGATGCTTGCCATCAGCTCTTCTATGTTTTTGGGTCTATTGCTCCTCATTTTCCTCTTGATAATACCCCATAGATTCTCAATGGGGATTAGGTCCGGTGTGTTGACTGGCCAGTGAAGCACTGTGATCGCATGGGCATCAAACTAGGTTTTGGTGTTTCTAGCGGTATGGGCAGAGGCCAGGTTCTGCTAGAAGATAATGGAATAATGAAGTCCTCTAAAACATTACGGTAGATTGATACAGTGACCTTGGATTTAAGAAAGCAGAGTTTACCAACACCTGCACTGGACATTGCACCCCAAATCATGACTAACTGTGGATATTTCACATAGGATGTCAAGCAGCTAGGTTCCTCACCCATTTTCCTCCAAACCCTTGGACCTTGATTCCCGAATAAAAGGCACACTTTACTTTCATTAGAGAAAAGGACCCTGGACCAGTGGCCAACAGTCCAGTCCTTCTTCTCCTTGGCCCAGTAGAGACGCTTCCTACGTTGGCTCAGGTTCAGGCTCAGAAGTGGTTTGACCCGAGGAACCCGACAGTTGTAGCTCATCTTCCGGATGCATCTGAATGTGGTGAATCTTCTCTGTTTGATAATCCACTGAAGCCCACGGTCAGCTCTTCTGCTGGTACATCTTCTCCTGCCACATTTTGGCCTTCCACTAGACTTTCCATTGATATGCTTGGACACAGCACTCTGTGAACGGCCAGCCTCCTTAGCTATGAACTTTTGTGGCTTACCCATCCTATGGAGGTATCAATGATGGTCTTCTGGCCAGTTGTCAAGTCTGCAGTCTTCCCCATTTTGAACCTAACTGAGACAACTGAACCAAAGTGAAGCAATTCAATGACACCTGGGAAAACCTGTGCATGTGCCTTGAGTTTAGTAGATGAGTAGTGTGTGACACTCAGTTTCAAAACATTCATGCCCTGTAAAATTTGGGCTGATTTCTTCACAGTATTCTACTTTTTTTAATTCCTGTTTTTGTGGGGTTTATGAGCTGGAAGCCCAAACTATATACAAATAAACAACTAAATACTTTAAATTGTTCAAGTTGTGGGCCCTGAATCTACAATCTATGAAAGTTTAACGTTTTGAATGGAATTATGGAAATAAATAAACTTTTCCATGATATTCACATTTTTTGGAAAGGGTCTATAGATTACTATATAGACATTATTAAGTTGTCTTGTGGCAACTGACAAAGTGAAATGAGCATGCTGTGTGTGCACCAACTGCGCCACATAACATTACCTCTCCTTTTACTAACAAGAACGACAGCTAAAATTTGTCCCATGTCCATGGTAGAGGTGGAGCTCAGAACTGGGCCCTCTATCAGATTATAGCCAACACTACTATATAAAAGTGGAGTTAGTCCTTCTGATCTGTTTTGATCTTTAAAGCTGTTTGCAGCTGAGTTGCTGTGAAGGTTGACCAGTCAGATATTGGGGTTGATTTAGTGAGACACAGCAGCAAGTTAAATAGTTCCATAATGTACTTTATAACACTTGTTTAATCAGCTACCTGCTCTCCTACGGTCTTTTCAGTGTCTACAGTCTCAGATCAACACAGCACAGCAGTCCCATCTCAACAGCAACATTGTACCTCATCAGATAAAAAATAGGCTGCTTTTGGTTTGGATGGTCCCCATCTGATAATGCTGATGTATTATGTTGGGATTCCCTATAGATTCTTGATGAATATCGGTTGTTGTTATTCAGGATGGTACACTATAAGTTATGTTGTTGTAAGCTATGTTAAAATCTTGCTCTTTATGTACCTTTTTAACTTTGAGCACATGCCCCTCTAAAGGTGGCCCTGTGACAAAGCCTATTTAAATATTAACGAGACGAAGCACAACAGCTTCTTATTAAGTCTGCCAATGGATTCTCCTTTATATGTTTAAATTCAAACCAAGAGAGATTACTACTTTAGCTATAAATCATTTTGAATCAGCAAGTCCGTAGGGATAGCTGACTTGTCTTGGTCAATGAATCTGTGTGTTGTTCCTGTAATGCTCAGACACAACATTTTAAAAAAAGCATTATAAAAAAAACAAGATTGTGCTGCTTGTGATGTAAAAATATTTCACAGCATTTATTTTTTGTTTGCTTTTCAACAAAGTTAACTACACATTTCATAATTTCAGTCACATATTGAGGTCAAATTTGGAAGAAAGAAACAGATGTTACACTGAAAAAAGGGAAAAAGCTGACCCCGATTAAAAGACTTTTGATGAAAATTTAGATCCAATGTGTTCATACTAAAAGAAGAATGTTTTTAGAAACAGCTTACTTTAGAGTTTCATTTTAAGTAAGCCAGTCTGTAGAACAATATGTTTTGAGGTTGTCTTTTTGAGCCTTTTCTCCTTAGTGTTTTCAAGGCTAAGGTTCCTACCAAATATATTGACCTAAATATTCACTTTATGAGAGCAAAGCAACACTCACACAGTCAGTCAAAGAGGTGGGGGCGAGGGGCTCATTAACATGTAAATTCAACCACTCCTCTAACATCTGTAGTATGAATGTAGTAAACTGAGTCATTTCATAAAGATTTGATATGCAAATCGTAGTAAAACTGTGCCTTCAAAATTACTTAAAAACTTTAAGAGACAAGTTTTTTGTTCAAAGTCCTCATTTAAAACACAAGCTGAAGAGATGACACAACTTAAAAATCTGTATGCATAAAAACTGAGACTGTACTTCATATTTTTCCATATATTTCTTTTCAATTGCTATGACCCTCTTCTCATTTTTTGATAGCAGTTCAGTGAGACTTGCTCCATTTATCAGAAACTCTTTACCAAGCTGCCGAAACTCAATAAATTATTCTGTCAGATTGCTGCATTTGAATTTCTGCTCCCTCTTCTCTCACTTTCAGATATCTTCTCCTCAGTGCCAAGCTTTTGCTCTCTCCACCATTCCAGCACTTTCTTAGTCTCACATTCACTTGCTCTCCTGATTCACACAAATTCCAATTTCTCATGGCAGGCAGCAGGTAATATCCAAAGGTACTTAAACATATTTTGATAGTTGGTGTGGCCAAAAGTGAAGGTTGGATTGCTCCAAAATAGCATCAAAAAACCTTAGTAATGGTAGGCAGGGGAAAACACAACGACTGGTTCCATTTCAAATCGAGTTGGTGTGGAAACTTATTGGCAAACACATTACTTTAAGTCTCCTTTTCTCAATCAATTCACTGGAAAGCTAAAAAACCAATCTGGAGCATGACAGCTCCCACGAGGCCTGATTGATGAGTCAGAGTGGGAATGTGCATATCCAAGCAAGGTTTGGTTTATATGTCCTCAAATTCCATTGGGTGGAAAATGTGGATTGAGTGAGGCCGTCATGGATTTGGCATCACTAACTTTGGGGCAGATTGCAGAGAGTGAATTGATGTTCAGTGGAGGGAATGTGACAGTTCATCTGAAGGAAGAATGGAAGTGAGAGGAAAAAACAAACAGAAAGATCTGTTTAAAGACTGACAGTGCCATGAGCATGAGTGACCTACAGGATATTTGGACAAAAAAACAAAATACAATATAGCCCCGACTTAAAATAAAAAATAAATGTGTTGGATTAAATCATAAATTAATTAGTTTTTTATGTATTTATTGCGGTTTAAAACATAAAACAAAGATCTCCTCCTAAACTTGATGTTTGTATTCTGATTGCCGCATTGTTTTTGTAAATGAAGTTCTTCTTTCTCATACAGTCAAACATTTATTCAGTTTGTTGATCAGTTAGTTATTTTTAAAAACTTTGGTTGAGAGTGGAGTATGCACGTAAAGGTATTCATAAAAAAGACTAAGGTGGTTTTCAAGAAATTTGTGCTATAGGTAATAGAGTGTGAAAATGAAATGCTTTAGTTCTTTTTTTTTTTTTTTTTTTTTGCTTAGTACTTCTGATTGGTGTATAGCATATATTCTTGTTTTAGTGAAATATGATACCTTGCATCTTTCATATTCTACCACATTATAGGCCCAAAATGTATATATGTCACATTATTTCCTAACTTGCCATGGATGATGGGTCTATGTGTGGAAATGAAGGAGTCTTTGTGGAACATCAAGTCCTGTGACCTATTTAAAGCCTGTTTAATGATTTTGATGTGCTCCAGTTGGGGAAGGTTCATGTATACTGGGATCAATGGGGTGAAATTCAAAGTGACCTGCATCGTTGTGACTGGTAACATTTCTTATTTGTGATGTGCCTGTTTTCTTTCATGAATGTTTTTATAATAAAGAATCAGTTCACCATGTGAAAATAAATTTTCAATGCTCCATGAGTGTCCCTAAGTGTTCAATAATTATTATCCAAATAAATCAGTTTCAAGTGATTACTTAAGTTTCACTTTAAGGTTCAACCATTGGAATGTTAAGGTAAGTAATTGTGTACATATCATGATGTGATAGTAACTGATGTTATTCATTGATTCATGTGCCCTTGAATCTAATTTCCATTGATTATGTTGATTCTTTAGATTATGTAGCTGTGGTGCAATCTGTATGCTGGGTTTACATGGCTTGTGAGGGCTGCAGTGCAGTAAATATAGGTAAACTCTGGCGAATTTAATACCATTATAAATACAGCTCATTGTTAGTGGACAAACGGCATCATAAAAACCAAGGAACACAGTAGATAAATCAAGAATAGTCCAGTCTTTGATTTGTCTTGGAAGTCAGAGCGCAAACATGAGATAGACATCAGACCGGAGTTTGGAGCCTTCTCATGGCGAGTTAGAAACCCAGTGGGATTTGCTGTTTTGGGGCTAATTATTTTTAGCTAATATTATGGTGATAATATTGTATTTTTTTCCATTTCATGTGTTAGACACAAAAGGAGCATGTTAACAAATTGATATTTTATGGCACTTATGTGGCAATGGTTTAAAAAGAAAGAAACCACCAAATATGCTAATAAACCTTCAGTACATTCAATATGCATGGGAGCCGTATTGGATACAAAACTGGGCGGTTCCGCAAACTCCAACTTCCCATTTGGAATTCTGACTTCAGAAGGCATTCTTGTTGTATTTCCATCCCTTAACTTCCTAATATTTTGACAAAGTTGTGGATAAGTCTGTATCAGAGCCAGATTACAAAACGGTGTTTTGAACACATATACAGAGAGGGCAAAGTAATCCACCCAAAAATACAAGGCAGGCCCATTAATCAGAGAAACAACAAATAGGAACTTGGTAATTCTGGAAGAGCTGCTGAGAGCCACCACTCAAAAGGGAGAATCGTTTTTTTACTGAATCGTTCTGAAAAGTAACAAGGAGAATGTAAAACATGTAGGGTCCTGCATCAAGCTGTGGGGATGCTTTTTCACCACAGGGATAAGGAAGATGGTTAGAGTTGATGGGAAGATGGGTGATGATTAATACAGGGAACACCTGGAAGAAAACCTCTGAGGATGGTCAAGAATTGAGTGGGGTTGATGTTCACCTTCTATCAGGGGAGCAACTCTAAATAGGGCTACAGTAAGATGGCTTTGATCAAAGCATAAAACTGTGTTGGAATGGCCTTGTAAAAACCCAGATCTAAATACATATTAAGATTCTATGCTAAAACTAGAAAATTTGCAGCTTACAAACCTTTTCCATACAATATAACAGAGCTGTGGTTATTTTGCTAAGACGAATGGGCAAAAAATATAGTCTCTAGACTTGCAAAAAACAGATATCACATCAAAATGATTTGCAGCTGTACTGCAGCGAAAAGGGTTCTTTAAAGTAGTTATTTAGGGAAGCGAATGTAAAATTAGATTTCTCTTTTAAGGACTGAAAAGTGGATATTTTGTTTAAACAGAAGAATGTAAGATGAAATTTACTTTTAAGGATGCTGAATGATGGGAATATTTAATTTAAATGATGGGGATCTTATGTAGGAACTATATTTTCTGTTTGTTACATGTATTAGTCCAAATGACACATCCAGGAAAGGGATTGTTCAGTTGTGTACATGTGTGCCTGGAGAAATGGAGAGGAGAGAAGAGAAATAAAGCCATGCAGCTGTTTTTCTATTGAGTTATCACTGTGTTGTTCTGTACCTGCAACCCCTGTAGATAGATGACATCAAGATAAAACTCTTAGTGTTGCAATAAATACAAATGAAGACCACACTTTTCAGATTTGTTGCAAAAAACAAACTTGTATCCTTTTCTCTCCACAGTCTGCACTATTTTTAATTGGTCCATCTAAAATCTGTTATCATTTGTCAGGGATGTGTGTGGAGTATGGACCCAAATGCAGACGCTGAAGGAAGGTGCGGGATGTTTATTAAAGGAGGCGGTGAAGGTGGTGATGATGATGAAGAAGACGACGACAGGAACGGAGAAACTGGACATCGGGCAGGAACGAGACAGCAATAGTAATGATCCGGCACTGAGTGAAGGGAAGTGATGGGTAATAAAGGCAGGAGGTGAGTAGGATCAGGTGTGAATGATTTGAGACAGGTGCAGATAATGAGGAGTGAATAGGGCAGCGTGACAGGACCCCCCCCTTTAAAGGCGGATTCCAGACGCCGTGGAGAGAGGATTAAGAAAGGAAAAAAGAAGAAGCACCCTTGCCAGGGTGGGTGGAGGGGTCCCACGGAAGGAGGGCCCCGAGTCTTTCTGGGTACGCCCCTCGAAGTCTGGCCTGAGGACCTGGAGGTCGGGCATTCGGCCCCGGTGGCGTCCCCTGGCTGGACGGAAATCGGGCGGACGGCCCGGACGGCGTCCTCTGGCTGGACGGTGGTCCGGAGGACGACCTGGTGATCCTCCCTTGAGGACCTGGAGTTTGGGCGGACGACCCGGATGGCGTCCTCTGGCTGGACGGAGGTCGGGCGGACGACACGGATGGCGTCCTCTGGCTGGACGGAGGTCGGGCGGACGACACGGATGGCGTCCTCTGGCTGGACGGAGGTCGGGCGGACGACACGGATGGCGTCCTCTGGCTGGACGGAGGTCCGAAGGACGACCCGGTGATCCTCCCTTGAGGACCTGGAGTTCGGGCGGACGGCCCTTAGGTCCTCTTCTGAGGGTCAGGCAGCCACTGAGGAGCTTGGCTGGTTGGCCGAGACGAAGATGCCTGGCCGGTAGAGGTTAGCCGAGACGAAGATGCCTGGCCGGTAGAGGTCAGCCGAGACGAAGAGAATCTGGAGGCTCGGACGCCGGCTGAGACGAAGAATCTGGAGGCTCGGACGCCGGCGGAGACGAAGAATCTGGAGGCTCGGACGCCGGCTGAGACGAAGAATCTGGAGGCTCGGACGCCTGCTGAGACGAAGAATCTGGAGGCTCGGACGATGGGGACGGGTCCTCCCTGACCCTCCCTGGGAGCTCTAGTGACGGGTCCTCCCTGACCCTCCCTGGGAGCTCTAGTGACGGGTCCTCCCTGACCCTCCCTGGGAGCTCTAGCGACGGGGACAGGTCCTCCCTGGGAGCTCTAGCAACGGGGACGGGTCCTCCCTGACCCTCCCTGGGAGCTCTAGCGATAGGTCCTCCCTGACCCTCCCCGGGAGCTCCAGCAACTCATGGGGCAATGTCGGTCGCTTGAGAGCTGCCGCTGTGACTGCTAAGAATACAGCAGCCACAATAACGGCAGGTTCTGGGACTGGAGCTGGAACGGGCTCTGGGACTGGAGCTGGAACGGGCCCTGGGACTGGAGCTGGAAGCGGCCCCACGGACTGGCCCGGAAGCGGCCCCACCTTGGCGGTGTCGCTGCCTGCGGTGAGTCGGCAGAGGAGGCTCATGCCGTCGAGGACCAGTCCCCAGGGAACAGAACGCCAACCTTGTGCCGACGAACTCGGACCGCTGCTCTGAGTCGTCCTCCACCTTGGATGTTGCGTCGGCCGACGCAGCCAGACAGGGAGAAACTGAACAGTTGGCCGGGGGTGCTGCGTCGGTCAGCGGAGGATCAGATGAGAAAGCAGCGGCCGTGCAGGCAGACGGTGAAGGTGCGGCGCTCCGCTCCCCGCTCCCGGAAACAGTCCTGGTGGCGCAGCGGGACCTCCGCCGGTGGCCAGCTGGTGGAGATGGAGAGGGCGGACCGATGATCTGATCCAACGCCTCCCGGCGAACCCTCTCTGCCTCGCTCCGCAGCGCGGCGAGATCTGGAGCGGAGAACACCCTCTTGAAGTGAGGGAGCACTCCAAGGATTTCCTCAGCTCCGGAGACCCGCACAGGAAGGTGAGGAGAAGCAGCGAGTTTGGCCAGGTTGGCCCAGACGTCCTGGCGCAGGACGGCGATCTCCCGGGCGAGTGCTGGGTCCATTTTAAGGCCGGATCATTCTGTCACGGATGTGTGTGGAGTATGGACCCAAATGCAGACGCTGAAGGAAGGTGCAGGATGTTTATTAAAGGAGGTGGTGAAGGTGATGATGATGAAGAGACGACAGGAACGGAGAGACTGGACATCGGGCAGGAACGAGACAGCAGGGAAGGCACACGAGACATATATAGTAATGATCCGACACTGAGTGAAGGGAAGTGATGAGTAATAAAGGCAGGAGGTGAGTAGGATCAGGTGTGAATGATTTGAGACAGGTGCAGACAATGAGGAGTGAATAGGGCAGCGTGACATCATTTAAGGTGACTAAAAAAGGTTAAAAAGTTAAATACTTTTACAAAGAAATTTAATGTGATGATTAAACAGAATATTGTTAAAAATATAGGCATGTGGACAATATAGGCTTGTATTCATGCATCAGTATTTGAGCTTAAAGCTGGCTCATATATCGATTGGTTGCTAAAAGTGCCACTGGTGTTGCTACAACTTTTACCAGAAGTGAAGTCCTGACAAGTATCAAGGATGGTGGGTATATTGGCATATGTGGGCACAGAAAAAAAGGAATATCCCTGCTTTTGCTAACTGTTGTATCTATCCAAGCAGTGTTAGGTGTAATGGAGAAAGAGTGTACAGTTTATTGAGCCTCTTACAGGAGACAAATGGAGCTAGACAGGAACATGAGTTTATGTGTTAACAATTTAGAACCTGACAAAAACGGTTTCGGCCTTACAGGAATTTGGACAAGTTCCCTAATTAAGACGCTAAATGTCGAATGTTGTTTAAAAACCATGTTTGGTTTTAGCTAATCAAAGACCTGAAGGATTTGACAAAATTCAATTTCAATGAAATTCAATTCAGTTTATTTATATAGCGCCAATTCACAACAGATGTCATCTCAAGGCACTTAACAAGTCATTTCAATACATTTATACAAACATTTCCATCAGTTAAAAAGTTTCCCATTTAAGGAATCCCTGCAGATTGCGTCAGTCATTGGCGTGAGGTTGGGCAGACTTTCCAACCACAGCAATCCTTCAGCAATCCCTCATACTGAGCAAGCATGTAGCGACGGTGGAGAGGAAAACTCCCCTTTAACAGGAAGAAACCTCCAGCAGAACCAGGCTCAGTAGGAGCGGCCATCTGCCACGACCGTCTGGGGGTTTGAGAAGACAGAGCAGAGACACAGAAGGAACAGAAGATCTGATATAAGAGTACTATCTATGTTACAGAAAGTAAAAACTTGATAACAGGACACAGTGGATGTTCAGCCACTGGGAGCACCATCCCAGTCGATGCCCCCCGTCCAACAGGGCATTCCAGCCAAGCAGGATACCAGACCAGGTATATCTTCTATGGAGAGAAAAACACTGAGAGCACAAAGTTAACAGTCGACATAGCAGAATGTACTGTAATACAACTGGAGAGTAGTAGTAGAAAAGGAAGTAGCAGAGTGAAGAAAATCGGTAAATCTGTCCTCCAGCAGTCTAAGCCTATAGCAGCATAACTACAGAGCTACCTCAGGATGACCTAAGCCACTCTAACTATAAGCTTTATCAAAAAGGAAAGTTTTAAGCCTGGCCTTAAAAGTAAACAGAGTGTCTGCCTCACGGACTAAAACTGGGAGCTGGTTCCACAGGAGAGGAGCCTGATAACTAAAAGATCTGCCTCCCATTCTACTTTCAGAAATCCTAGGAACTACAAGTAAACCTGCAGTCTGAGAGCGAAGTGCTCTGTTGGAAACATATGAAACAATTAGATCTCTGATGTATCATGGAGCTTGATTATTAAGGGCTTTGTATGTAAGAAGAAGGATCTTAAATTCAATTCTGGATTTAACAGGGAGCCAATGAAGGGAAGCTAAAACAGGAGAAATGTGATCTCTCTTTTTAATATTCATCAGAACTCTTCCTGCCGCATTTTGGATCAACTGAAGGCTTTTAATGGCATTTTGTGGACTACCTGATAGTAAATAATTACAGTAGTCCAGCCTTGAGGTAACAAATGCATGGACTAGTTTCTCAGCAATATTCCTGGACAGGATGTTTCTAATTTTAGCAGTATTCCGGAGGTGAAAGAAGGAAATTCTAGAAACCTGTTTAATATGGGTTTTAAATGTCAAGTATCGGTAAAAAATAACGCAGAGGTTCTTTACGTTATTACTGGGGGCCAATTTAATGCCATCCAGATGAAGTGTAACTTCTGTCTTGTCAGAATTTAAAAGCAAAGTTTAGATTCATCCATGTTTTTGTGTCTTCCATGCCTGTAATCTACCTAACTGACTGGGTTCATCAGGATTTATGGATAAATATAGTTGTGTATCATCGGCATCGCTGTGGAAATTTGTCCCATGCTGTCTAATGATTCTACCAATTGGAAGCATATATATGGTGAAAAGAATTGGTCCAAGCAAAGAACCCTGTGGAACTCCACACGTAACCCTTGAGAGTGAAGAAGATTGATCATTTCGATGAACAAACTGGAATCTATCAGACAAATATGATTTAAACCAGGCTAGTGCTGTTCCTTTGATCCCTGCAACATGTTCAAGCCTTTCTAAGAGAATATTATGATCGACTGTGTCAAAAACAGCACTGGGATCTAACAAAACCAGAACAGACACAAGTCCATTATCTGAGGCCATGAGAATATCATTAGTAACCTTCACCAGTGCTGTTTCAGTGCTATGATGAGCTCTAAAACCTGACTGAAACTCTTCAAACAGCTCGTTACTGTTCACAGACTTGATTAGCAACAATTTTCTCAAGGATTTTGGATAAGAAAGGAAGGTTAGATATAGGTCTGTAATTCACTAAGTCATCTTGATCAAGGGAAGGTTTCTTGAGTAAAGGTTTAATTACAGCTATTTTAAATTCTTGTGGTAAATCTGTTGGGCTTTTACTCGGTACTCAGACACCAATTCTGAGCTCCACACTGCCAAACAGGACAAGTAAAAAAAAAAAAAAAAAAAAAAATGATTTGTGGTACGTATACGTTTACCAAGGATAGATTCATCATATCCAAAATGGGGCCAGAAACCAAATGGAACACTTCTTTAAACAATTTGGTTGGGATTGGGTCCAACATACAAGTTGAAGGTTTAGATGAGGCTAATATTTTTGATAATTCCGAAAGCTCGACTGAATCGAAACAGCCTAGGCACAAATGAGGTTCTACAGTTCTTTCCGATGCTGCCTCATTTACTGAGGAAGAAGTAATCATGTTTGGGAGGATGCCAATGATTTTATTTTTAATAGAATTCATTTTATTTATGAAGAATCCCATAAAATCATCGCTGCTAAGAGCTGGGGGAATAGTTGGCTGAACAGAGCTATGACTCTGTGTAAGTTTGGCAACTGTACTAAAAAGAAACCTAGGATTGTTTTTATTCGCCTCCATTAATGATGAAAAATATGCTGTTCTAGCTTGTCGAAGGGTCTTTTTATACAGCAGTAGACTGTTATTCCAGGTTAAATAGGAATCCTCTAGATGTGTAGAGCGCCATTTTCTCTCCAACTTCCTAGTATTCTGCTTTAAAGTATGCAACTCTGCGTTAAACCAAGGACTCAGCCTCCTATGGTTAGCCACTTTGTTTTTTAAGGGGGCTACACTATCTAATGCCAAACGCAATGAGGACGTAACGCTGTGAACCAGAGCATCAATTTCTGAAGGGTTAGAGATAGAATTGCTGCCATCCACTGTGTTACCCTGAGACACTGAGGAAAGTAAGAATGGAACAGATTCTTTAAAATTGTTACAGCATTGTCTGATAAAGCTCTACTATAATGACATTTTCTTTCAGATTTAAGATGGTCAGTTAAAGTAAATTCAAAAGTTATTAAAAAGTGGTCAGACAGGACCGGGTTATGTGGGTGGACTGTTATTTCCTCACACTCAATACCGTATGTCAGTACAAGGTCCAAAGTGTGTTTGCCCGAGTGGGTCGATCTCTGTACTTTTTGAGTAAAGCCAATTGAGTCCAAAATAGCACTAAAGGCTGCATTTAGGCTATCACTTTCAGTATCCACATGAATATTGAAGTCCCCCACTATAATGACCCTATCAGTATTTAATACTAAATCAGATTAAAAATGTGAGATCTGACCCAAGAATTGAGAGTAAGGGCCTGGTGGACGATACAAAACCACAAACAAAAATGGTCTTAATGTTTTGCAACTTGGATGAGGAAAATTAAGGGTTAGATGTTCAAAAGAACTGTGGCTGTCAATTGGTCTGGGACTAATTAGTAAATCAGAACGAAAAATGGTTGCAACTCCTCCTCCTCGCCCAGTATTTCTAGGAATGTGAAAATTTAAATGACTGGAAGGAGTTTACTCATTTATACTGACATAATCCTCCTGCTGCAACCAGGTTTCTGTGAGACAAAGCAAATCAATGTGATTATCACAAATCAAGTCATTTACTAACAAAGTCTTTGAGGAGAGAGATCTTATGTTTAATAAACCACATTTAATAGATTTATTTTTCGGTTCAAAGTCGTATTTATCTTAATGAGATTTCCATAATTTGCTTTTGTTGGCTTAACTTTTAATCCGTTTAATTTTGGCCGTGGGCAAGACATTGTTTCTATAGGGTAATGTGTGGGTAACAGTACAGAAACAGCAGAGAGGTGGGTTAAACTACGACTCTGCTTCCTGGTCTGGACCCTGGGTTGTCAGTGTTTTGAAAGACTAATAAATTCGGCCATATTCCTAGAAAGAAGAGCTGCTCCATCCAAAGTGGGATGGATGCCATCTCTCCGGATCAGACCAGGTTTTCCCCAATAAGTTCACCAGTTATCAATGTAGCCCACATCGTTTGCAGGACACCACCTAGACAACCATTGATGGAATGACAGCATGCGGCTAAACATGTTGTCACTGGTGTGATCGGGCAGGGGACCAGAAAAGATTACCGAGTCTGACATTGTTTTAGCAACTTACACACCGAAGCAACACTAATTATAGTGACCTCCGATTGGCGTAACCGGGTGTCATTACCGCCAGCGTGAATAACAATCTTACTGTATTTACGCTTATCTTTAGCCAGCAGTTTCAGGTAGGATTTGATGTCGCCCGTTCTGGCCCCTGGCAAGCATTTGACTATGGTCAATGATGTCTCTAATGCCACGTTTCTGACTATGGAGCTGCCAATTACCAGGGTCGGCTTCTCAGCGGGTGTGTCGCTGAGCGAGGAAAATCTGTTAGAAATGCGGACCGGTTGGTGGTGGCCCGTGTGCTGGGTCCTAGAACTACGCTTCCTACGTACCGTCACCCAGCCGGCCTGGGGTCCCGGCTGCACGGGCTCTACCGGAGGACAGCTAGGTGGTTCTATCCTTGTTGGCTCTGCACTGGCTAATGGGCTTCGGCTATCTGCTGGTTTTTCAACAGCGCGGAGCCGTGCTTCTAATTCTGATACCCTCGCCTCCAAAGCTACAAAAATATTACAGTTACCATTATCACTAAAGGAGGCAGGGAAGTAACTAAACATCTGACAGAGAAAGCAAGAGAGAAGAGAAGAGTTAGAGACAGGAGAAAGAAGATTAGCCATAGCCGCAATGGAGCTAAGCTAACTTAGCTGGTGAGACCTGACCACCCCAAGAAAAACTGTTTGAAACACAAGGAGTTCCCAAAACGTAAAGTACACCACCACAAAACGTTTGTTTTAGAGTGCTTGTGTGTTAAAATAACTTAGAGGCCTCAGCACAGAGAAAACAAGATCAATTCAAGAGAGTCTGAACAACAGCTCCACGGAGTACAACAAT
Source organism: Valencia hispanica (assembly GCA_963556495.2). NCBI lineage: Eukaryota > Metazoa > Chordata > Actinopteri > Cyprinodontiformes > Valenciidae > Valencia > Valencia hispanica. The sequence continues at coordinate 26,017,926 of OY747701.1, read as the reverse complement.
GACAACAGGAAATGACGCAATACGGCTTACCCCCGTCACAGAGTGCCAACCAACACTGCCACCATGGAGGAGAAAAGTGAGTCAATGTTTTTTTAAAGATAAATCTGGTTAAACATAGAGGAAAATGATGGTTACAGTTAATATTTGATTGATAATAATTTGCACTTTAAAACATCAATATCCACTTGCAGCCCTGAATGTGTCATGTTTTGTAGTTTAACTGGACCCAAAAGCAGCAGAGTAAATACAAAAAAATGATTTAATGAAAAAAAAAAAAACCACACGGAACTTACAGAAACTCGGGAGGGTACAGGCAGCAACAGGGAAACACAGGAACCAGACGGGCAACAAGGAAGGCAGGAATCAGGCGGGGAAGAAAGACGGACGAACCAGCGAGTTGTGACTGAAAGAGGGCCATATTTATACTGAGGGAGGAGAGTGAAGAGTGAAGCAGAGAAGGAGCAGGACCAATTAAGGGAAGCGGTTGCAGCTGAGGGGGAGTGAGCAGGTGGAAGTGATTAGCTGGGACAGGAGGTGAAATGGCTGGGAGACAGAAAACTGGGAAACTAGAAGGATCTTAAGAAACTAAGACAAGACTACGGGGAAACCAGAAAGTACAGAAATCAGAAGACTAAGAATAACTAATCATGAAAATAGAACTAAATAAGGAAAATCACTAACAAAAGACAAACACCCGGGGATCACAACACAACCTCCTCCTCAAGGAGGGATACCAGACACCCCTAGAAGTCTAACAAAAACAAACCAAACCCAACCCAACCAGGGTGGGCGGAGGGGGCCTCGGAAGGAGGGCAAGAGTCCAAAACAAAAACACACCCATCCAGGGTGGGTGGAGGCCTGCGACGACGAGGAACCAGAAGACGGAGACGAGGAACCGGGTGACGAGGAACCAAGAGACGAGGAGGCCGGCGGCGAGGAACCAAGAGACGAGGAGGCCGGCGGCGAGGAACCAAGAGACGAGGAGGCCGGCGGCGAGGAACCAAGAGACGAGGAGGCCGGCGGCGAGGAACCAAGAGACGAGGAGGCCGGCGGCGAGGAACCAAGAGACGCGGCGGCCGGCACCGGAGCAGAACCTTGTGACGCGGCGGCCGGCACCGGAGTGGAGGACCCACGACGTGGCGCTGAAGACCCACGACGTGGCCAAGAGTCCGACGCATGTCCTTCAGAACACCCCAGGCGGAGTCAGGAACCCGAGGCGCGTCCCTCTGGACACCCTCGGCGGAGTCAGGAGCCCGAGGCGAGTCCCTCTGGACACCCTCGGCGGAGTCAGGAGCCCGAGGCGCGTCCCTCTGGACACCCTCGGCGGAGTCAGGAGCCCGAGGCGAGTCCCTCTGGACACCCTCGGCGGAGTCAGGAGCCCGAGGCGCGTCCCTCTGGACACCCTTGGCGGAGTCAGGAGCCCGAGGCGCGTCCCTCTGGACACCCTCGGCGGAGTCAGGAGCCCGAGGCGCGTCCCTCTGGACACCCCCGGCGGAGACAGGAGCCCGAGGCGCGTCCCTCTGGACACCCCCGGCGGAGACAGGAGCCCGAGGCGCGTCCCTCTGGACACCCCCGGCGGAGACAGGAGCCCGGGGCGTGTCCCCCTGGACACCCCCGGCGGAGACAGGAACCAGAGGCGTGTCCTCCGAAACACCCCCCGAGAGCTGGCAGACTGTCAAGGCCGGGCCAAAACTAGGGGGCTGCACCTGGGGTCAAGGCGGGAGAGGCCTCCCCAACTGGCCAGCAAATGTTGCCAGTTTGTTCCACTCCACCTAAATGCAGTCAACCCCAGCTCGGCCAGTAATGGCGACCAGGGCCTTAGCAAAGCCAACAGTTCCTCTGCAGCCCCGATCCTGACCCAAGGCGGGGAGAGAGTGGCCATTTGGTCCAAATGCTGCCTTAAATACAGGCGCAACATGGGCAGACAGCGAGCTTCTGCTGGGTCCAAAGACTGGCTGGTTCGTTCTGTCATGTTTTGTAGTTTAACTGGACCCAAAAGCAGCAGAGTAAATACAAAAAAATGATTTAATGAAAAACCCACATGGAACTTACAGAAACTCGGGAGGGTACAGGCAGCAACAGGGAAACACAGGAACCAGACGGGCAACAAGGAAGGCAGGAATCAGGCGGGGAAGAAAGACGGACGAACCAGCAAGTTGTGACTGAAAGAGGGCCATATTTATACTGAGGGAGGAGAGTGAAGAGTGAAGCAGAGAAGGAGCAGGACCAATTAAGGGAAGCGGTTGCAGCTGAGGGGGAGTGAGCAGGTGGAAGTGATTAGCTGGGACAGGAGGTGAAATGGCTGGGAGACAGAAAACTGGGAAACTAGAAGGATCTTAAGAAACTAAGACAAGACTACGGGGAAACCAGAGAGTACAGAAATCAGAAGAAAGACTAAGAATAACTAAACATGAAAATAGAACTAAATAAGGAAAATCACTAACAAAAGACAAACACCCGGGGATCACAATAGAATGTACTGATCATTTCATAGTACACCTGCAAAGGTGTCATCTTTCTTATATTTCTTTCGCAGAAGTATGGCTATAAGCTTAGTGTAATGAATAATTGAAAAGAAGTACATTCGTGGGCAGGTAAGCCTGCCGTTGAGAGAGTGGAGGAGTGACTGCACTAATCAGTGGGAGGTCCTCTGGGATCATGCTGCTGGGGCAAGGACTTCTGAATGAGAGCGCCAAAAAGAAAGGACAGACTGAAGGGAATGGGAAAGGAAGAAAAAACTAAAACAATGAATAAAAAAAACATTGGCATGAAAGTATAAATAATGAATTGATAGTGCAAGCAAGGGACAACGACAGAGACAGAGGGAGATAGCAAAATTGAAAGACAAAGAAGCGTTGTGGAGGCACATTTCATGGATGGCATCTTAAGTGAAAGGTGTGAGCATAAGCCCTGAATAATGAAACAAAGATTCGGTATTAGGTATGCCAGGTAGGTCTTTGTTGGAGGGCTCTTAGAATTATTTAAAAAGGTTAGTGTATGAATAAACATAGCTCATCAAGGTCCTTTAACACAGAGAGAAGAAAGAGGTCCTAATGAATAATAAAGAGTCAGTGTGACAGCAGAGCTAGCCTTGTGCTCTGAAGCCATCCCCCCACCTCCACCCCCACACCCATAACAGAGTAATGGAACACTTCCTACAGGACTTTCTACCACAAAGGACAAAGGCATAATCATTAAAATGGGGGAACGGGGAGGAGTCAATATCGCAAAGAGCAGTTGTTATTCATTGTGCAGGCTACAGATGGACTGTATATTAGGATCTTGGTGTTCCCATTAGAGATTCCACTGACACATGTTCGCACAGCCCTATTCAACTGCTCCCAAGGTCTCTGTTACATTTCTGTCACACTCATGTAGGACACTGAAACAGTGAGAGGAACAGAGACGAGGATGTGAAGGGGCCTCTCATGACTCTGAGGAGGTGGTTCTTGCATACTTTTATTAACCATTATCCACATAATGAAATGGATTGTGACATGCATCTTAATTGTTCACTGTTGCACTCTGCTGTAACACCGAAGTGAATTTGGCAGTGACAATCAGTCAAGTTACTGCATCATGGTTTGGTTTACTTAGGACAGCCAACTTTAACTGCAGTGTTTAAGACTCTGTTATGTTTTCCAGTTGTTAGATGATGAAACATATCTTTAATCTGGTCTTTTACAGGGTAAATTCAGCCTTTTATAACTTGGATGCAATGGAAATAGCAGCTGGCTTGCATTATTGAAGCCGGGAAAACTGACTATTTGATAAAGTATAATGAGTGGGACACAAACAAACAAACAAACAAACCAACAAAAACAGGGGTCAAAACACAAACATGTCATTAAAATGGTGATCCGACCAATATTTTGGTGAAAGATCCTGAACTGTTAGATGCAATACTAGCCTTTACATGTTTCCTCTTAATAATGAATAATTTTCATATTGATGGTGCTGCTACACAAAAACACAGTGTACTGAGTTCAGAAATTTAAAAAAGCTACAACATCTGATATGAACTTCTTCTGAAAGATGGCTAATCCTAGGTGATAGGATAGCTTAGTTATTATGAGGAACTGGGGTGCAACTGCCAGTCAATGACTCGATACAATCTGCTGGAATTCCTTAAGCTAAAACTTTAAACTGATTGGATTGTTTGTATTGAAATGACATTCTTGTAAAGTGCCTTGAGATGACATCTGTTGTTAATCAGCACTATATAAATAAACTGAATTGAATTTTGATTTAACTGAATTGAACTTACAGAAAAAGATCTGCTCCTCAGGAGATTTTTTAGGATGTCTTCAGCATATCTTCCAGGGGTGACAATCTTCCATTCATAGTCTGTTAATCTGTCTACCTTGGAGCCATTTGCAGAAATGAATGTGATGTAGGGGTTTAAGAATTCGTGTGAGTTGTGGGCCAATCTTGGGTCTTCTGAGGCATATTTTTAGTAGAAGAAGGGTCACACTAATGACAATAGCTATTCTAGGGTCTTGACAACAAATTAAATATAAAACGGTGAAGCCCTCCCTTAGAATGGTTTGCCATAAGAAAGCGAGGGATCAGAGAAAGCTCACTGGTGAATGCCTGGCGGTTGAGTCTTGGGTCTGAGGGCCAAACTTGAAATGTCAACAGGACCCCTCCATCAGGGCCGAAGGGATTGACTGAAATGAGACTATTTACAGGGGTTGTTTGTGATACCAATAATTATGCCATCAATAATTTAGTTAAAAACTGTTATTTACATGGGATGTTTTTCTTCACTGATTAAAAAGAATAAAATTAAAAGCTGACTTTTTCTAAAAGTTTCAGTGGGAATATTATGCTGCAATAAAATATTAATTTACATTTTAAGGCTTTTAGACATCTTTACCAGGGGTGCCAACAAATGTGTCAGCATCTGTAAGTGTACCCTCACAAACTATTTTGCTGCCATTTGGATAATAATACATAACTTAATTCATTCACAAAATCTAAGCAGAAATCTGTTTGTGTGAACATGTTCTTCTACCTGTTTTTGTTTGTTAGCCGAAAATGTGTTTGGCTTTCGAGTTCAGTCAGAGATCAGTTCATTTAAAAGCCTTCAGACTTTGGTTTGTGTAATAAATATCAGTAAACATTCTCACTAGATTTTGAAGTCTGTTATCTGAATATACCAGCCTTTAATTTATGGTGCAATTCACTTGTTAAAATCTGGTTTAACCGACTGAAGGGTGAAAACAATGTTGAATCCTTTGCCCCTAATGGATGCACCACACATGAAAGTGATGTAACTGCACTACTTCTGTAAGCAAAAAACTTTAAAAAATACCCAAAATAATCTGGAGACATAGCTCAGGCATCTGTATGAAAAACGTGAATGATGTCTGGTAGCACAAATTAATTTAGGATTATAAGGTTCCAGCCTCTTGGAAAGCAGCAAAGTGCCACAGCTGAAGTCATTTGAGAGAACAGAGGAAACTCAGATTTAGTTGACCTGTATGTTCTGCGCAGTCTATGAATCACTTCCAGCCTGAGGGGTGATCTTCCTGAATGTGTGGTTGTTTATCTATTGCCAAAGGTGTCCTTGACAGTCTTCAGTGCACATACAGTATTTCTTTCTCCTTTCACCTGACAGGAGTGTTACCCTTGCAACAGAGAAAAAACTAGGAAGGGTACTGTAGGTGAAACAATGATGTTTAAAACAGAAAAGCAAATCAATGACGCACTATATTTGTTTTTCTTTCTACCTTCTGACATATTGGCGGATGGGTTTCATGAGCTAGTGACAGTGAAAACAGTGTCTTCATCAGACACTAATATACAATTCCAATGAATGGGAATACATTGTGGATGACAGCCAAAATTTATATTTAATGACTTGCTGAGGTGCAGCGAGAGATTGGTTTAGTGAGCCTTCTCTCCCAGTTTCTCACTGCAGTTGTGCGACTCTATCACTCTCTGTCACAAATCTCATTCTCTCCTGCACCCACTTGGATTTCATGCAAATTTTTGTTATTGTGTTTCAAGAAAGGTGCGTTCTCCAAGTGATAAGGTCAGGCAAGTGGAATCACTTTAACTGAGTCAGGTTTCCTTGGTTGAGGATATATTTCTCACTGCCACTGTTTATCAATTTGCTACACTCCAGAATTTGTTGAAGCCAAAAATATTTTCATTTCTGAATGTGCAACTACTTGTTCTCACTTTAAAGAAAACAAATGTTATGAATGAAAATAAATGTGACTTCTAATTATTAATTTATAAAAAATCTATTCCATATTTGGATAGCTGAAAACCAACGATTTCATCACTGTTTGTTCAAGGCAAGATCAGTCTTATAATCTTTGTCATATAAATGAAAGCCTTTTTAAAACATGCCAAATACTGCTGTGTCTAATAAGAAATGGCTTCCTAAACTGGTATCTTTACCTTGTTAACCTATGCCCCTTTTCCACTTGGGTCGGTTCTGTCTGGAACGGGTAGACTCAGCCCCGATTTGTTGCGTTTCCATTACCTTTGTCGGGGCCGAAACGCCCCTTTTTTTGGACTACCTCTGCCTTGGTCTGAAGTGGGCCGAAGAGACCCAACACACCCACCTATGGACTGATTGGTTCAGTGATGTGATGTCAGTCACACGCGTACCTACGAAGGGGTAACCATTGATTGGCCTAGCGGTGTGCATGCACAGAGTTTCTTCTACAGAAAGAGCCCCAGTCCAAGTATGACGTACAAAAATACCTCAACGTCCTCCATTGTGTTTTTGCCATCATATTCCGCTCTCAATGCGCACGTCCACATTTGTTTACTACTCTTGTGGCAATTATAATTGACATCACAGACCTTTCATGCCACTTTAAGCTGAGCCCACCCATGCCCTCGCCTACTTTCCTGAGATAATAATGGAAACACAACCAGCCCGTTTGGGCCGTGCTGACGAGTGCTTTAAGTGGGCCGGTACGCAAGAATACACAGTACCGGCACTTCAAAATTTTATTCCTCAGCATACTGGGACTTATTTCCAGCGTCCGCTGCGTACCGGAACGTTTTTCCAGCATGTGTTGATGAGTACCTGGAATTTTCCTCAGCAGTCAATACCCTCCTTAGACTTCCCAACAGTTTACAGCTTCTAGGGTATTTGTTTATGATAAAAATGGCCTCAAGATAAAACCATTGTTTATATGCATAAAGCTTGCTGTACTGCTGCTTCATGTGGTATGGGAAAGATGATACTTTCCAGTTGTGAAGTGGAAATTCCCATTGCGTTATGTTCAAGTGCTTTTGTTGTAGTGAAGTGAAAGGAACTATGCCACCTGCAGCTGTGTCAGTGGAGCCGAAGGGCTGTGATACATCTGTGTGTCCTCCTCCTCCTGTGTGTGTGTGTGTGTGAGTGTTTTTGAACTCCTGGCAAGATGGCAGAGAGCAGTAGCACAGCTTCGTGGAAGAACATTCTTTTAATTTCGTCAACGAAAAAGAAAATATTATAACGGTAAAATGCACACTCTGCATTGGGGAAAAGTTTCTGTCGACCGCATAAAATTCCACTTCACATTTAAAACATTTTGTATCCAAACACCACTTTATCAGGCTACCCGGGCTGGATAAGTGTTTTCGATTCATATGTTCTCCCTGGGCTGCCACCTTATCGTGGTGGAGGGGTTTGAGTGTCCCAATGATCCTAGGAGCTAAGTTGTCAGGGGCTTTTGCTCCTGGTAGGGTCACCCATGGCAATTTGGTTCTAGGTGAGGGATCAGACAAAGTACAGCCCAAAAGACCCCTATGATGAAAATGACAGATGGACTCAGTGTTCCCTCGCCCGGACGCGGGTCACCGGGGCCCCCCTCTGGAGCCAGGCCTGGAGGTGGGGCACGTTGCCGAGCGCCTGGTGGCCGGGCCTTTACCCATGGGGCCCGGCTGGGCTTAGCCCGAAGAGGTAACATGGGCCCCCCTTCCCATGAGCTCACCACCTGTGGGAGGGGCCATAGGGGTCGGGTGCTGTGCAGGATGGGCGGCGGCCAAAGGCGGGGACCTTGGCGGTCCGATCCTCGGCTGCAGAAGCTGGCTCTCGGGACGTGGAACGTCACCTCTCTGGTGGGGAAGGAGGCGGAGCTGGTGTGCGAGGTTGAGAGGTTCCGACTGGACATCGTCGGACTCACCTCGGCGCACGGCTCTGGCTCTGGAACCTGTCTCCTCGAGAGGGGTTGGACTCTCTTCCACTCTGGAGTTGCCCCTGCTGAGAGGCGCCGAGCTGGGGTGGGCATACTTGTTGCCCCCCATCTCGGCGCCTGTACATTGGGGTTTACCCCGGTGAACAAGAGGGTAGCCTCCCTCTGCCTTCGGGTGGGGGGACGGGTCCTGACTGTTGTTTGTGCTTACGCGCCAAACAGCAGATTGGATTACCCACCCTTCTTGGAGTCTTTGGAGGGGGTGCTGGAGAGTGCTCCTCCTGGGGACTCCCTTGTTCTGTTGGGGGACTTCAACGCTCACGTGGGCAATGACAGTGAGACCTGGAGGGGTGTGGTTGGGCGGAATGGCCCCCCCGATCTGAACCCGAGTGGTGTCTTGTTATTGGACTTCTGTGCTCGTGAAGAGAGGGGCTGAGCTGTCCACTGACCACTACCTGGTGGTGAGTCGGCTCCGATGGTGGGGGAGGACGCCGGACAGACCTGGAAGGCCCAAACTTGTTGTGAGGGTCTGCTGGGAACGTCTGGCAGAGTCTCCTGTCAGAAGGAGCTTTAACTCACACCTCCGGCAGAACTTTGAACACGTCCCGGGGGAGGCGGGGGACATTGAGTCAGAGTGGACCATGTTCCGCGCCTCCATTGCCGAGGCGGCTGACCGAAGCTGTGGCCGCAAGGTGGTCGGTGCCTGTCGCGGCGGCAACCCCCGAACCCGCTGGTGGACACCGGCGGTAAGGGATGCTGTCAGGCTGAAGAAGGGGTCCTACCGGGTCTTTTTGGCTTGTGGGACCCCTGAAGCAACTGATAGGTACCGACAGGCCAAGCGGGATGCGGCTCGGATGGTTGCTGAGGCAAAAACTAGGGCGTGGGAGGAGTTTGGAGAGGCCATGGAAAACGACTTCTGTACGGCTTCGAAGCGATTCTGGTCCACCATCCGGCGTCTCAGGGGGGGAAAGCGGTCTGCCACCAACACTGTTTACAGTGGGGATGGTGTGCTGCTGACCTCGACGCGGGACGTTTTGGGTCGGTGGATGGAATACTTCGAAGACCTCCTCAATCCCACCAGCACGCCTTCCAATCTGGAAGCAAGGTTTGGGGACTTGGGGTCGGTCTCTCCAATCTCTGGTGCTGAGGTCGCCGAGGTCGTTAAAAAGCTCCTCGGTGGCAGGCTCCAGGGGTGGATGAGATTCGACCGGAGTTCCTCAAGGCTCTGGATGTTGTGGGGCTGTGTTGGTTAACGCGGCTCTGCAATATTGCGTGGACATCAGGGCAGTTCCCTCAGCCCGGGGTGGTGGTCCCCCTGTTCAATAAGGGGGACCACAGGGTGTTTTCCAACTACAGGGGGATCACACTTCTGAGCCTCCCTGGTAAGGTCTATTCAGGGGTTCTGGAGAGGAGGGTCTGACAGATAGTCGAACCTCGGATCCAGGAGGAACAATGCGGTTTTCGTCCTGGCCGTGGAACACTGGACCAGCTCCACACCCTCAGCAGGGTCCTGGAGGGTGCGTGGGAGTTTGCCCAACCAGTCTACATGTGTTTTGTGGACTTGGAGAAGGCGTTCGACCGTGTCCCTCGGGGGGCCCTGTGGGGGGTGCTCCGGGAGTATGGGGTACTCCACCAAGGTTGCCCTTTGTCACCGATCCTGTTCCTAACTTTTATGGACAGGATTTCTAGGCGCAGCCAAGGCGTTGAGGGGATCCATTTTGGTGGCCTTTAGGATCGGGTCTCTGCTTTTTGCAGATGACGTGGTCGTGTTGGCTTCATCGGCACGTGATCTACAGCTTTGGCTGGAGCGGTTCGCAGCCGAGTGTGAAGCGGCTGGGATGACAATTAGCACCTCCATATCCGAGGCCATGGTCTTGAGCCGGAAAAGGGTGGGGTGCGTTTTCCAGGTCGGGGATGGGGTCCCTCCCCAAGTGGAGAAGTTAAAGTATCTGGGGGTCTTGTTCACGAATGAGGGAAAAATGGAGCGGGAGATCGATAGACGGATTGGTGGGGCATCTGCAGTTATGTGGGCGCTCTACCGGTCTGTCATGGTGAAGAGAGAGCTGAGCCAAAAGGCGAAGCTCTCGATTTACCGGTCGATCTATGTTCCTACCCTCATCTATGGTCACGAACTCTGGGTGGTGACCGAAAGAACGAGATCACGGATACAAGCGGCTGAAATGAGTTTCCTCCGCAGAGTGTCTGGGCTCTCCCTTAGAGATAGGGTGAGAAGCTCAGTCATCCGGAGGGGGCTCAGAGTAGAGCCGCTGCTTCTCCACATCGAGAGGAGTCAGTTGAGGTGGCTTGGGCATCTGGTCAGGATGCCTCCTGGACGCCTCCCTGGTGAGGTGTTTCAGGCACGTCTCACCAGGAGGAGGCCCAGGGGAAGGCCCAGGACACGCTGGAGGGACTATGTTTCTCGGCTGGCCTGGGAGCGCCTTGGGGTTCCTCCCGAGGAGCTGGAACAAGTGGCTGGGGAGAGGGAAGTCTGGGTCTCTTTGCTTAGGCTGCTGCCCCCGCGACCCGACCCCGGATAAGCGGAAGAAAATGGATGGATGGATGGATGTTCTGTGATCAAAAAAATAATTAATAAAACTATGGCTATGTGGAATAGCCTATTGCTGGCTGTCTTTCCAGTAAGGCACTTAACAAGAAGTCGTTTCAATACATTTATACAAACATTCCAATCAGTTAAAAAGTTTCCTATTTAAGGAATCCCAGCAGATTGCGTCAGTCATTGTCAGTGATTTCCTGTTGTTATCCTGCAGAGTTAATTTAGTTGGATGACATCGTCACAACTTCTCGGTGCATTTAAAGGAGGCTGTGTCTTTCAATTAAGTTGCAGCATGTGTGAGGCGCTGCGAAACAGGCTTTTATTTCTTAAGTACTCTATACTCTAACGCGTTACTTGTATGAATGATAACGCTGTAACATAACTGATTACTTTTAATTGATGGTAACGCTGCAACCTAATTAACTACTTTCCAAAGTAACTATACCCAACACTGGTTATTACCAGATTACAGGAGCCACAATGGTTTCTGACATGCCAGAGGTTTTTGTATCACCTGCATAGCATCTGAAATATTTAGACTATCTAGAATTTAGATTTTTCATGTCCACGTTTACCTTTGGCTTGATTCCGTGGTTCCGTGACACTTGCTCATTTGGCTCCTGGATTTGATTCAGAAGTGGATTTATTGTTTTGTTCTTTGTAATTTCTGTAAAATAAATCTATAGATCAATAGATTGATCTATATGTACATAAATATCACCCATGTTTTTGTCCCATATTTGTATCACAGACTGACGGCAGGTCATTAAAGTGAGTACCAGCACTTATTTTTTACCACTTAAAGCACTGGTGCTGACCCGACATTAGTGGAAAAGGGGCAATAGTGATAGGTGGAATTTTTCTGTTTTTAACACTCAACAGCAGGAAAACAGTAATAAAAATCTTTCTGCACCAAAGAAACTGCCTTTGAAATATTATCATCAAATGTTTCTTCCTTCCTAAAAGTCTTTTGGCTATCTGTTTCTGGAATGATTTACCTTCTCCACAGTTATCCTAGATTGGATAACGTGCAATTTTAGATATGATCAATCCTACACTGGATAGGGACACCCTAGAACATCTTTGAGATGTAAAGAACATTGCAAGAAAGCCTTATGCTTTTGCTGGGTCTTCCCTTAATTTCCGGTCTCCTTAAGTATTTTACAACAATTAGGGAATCTAATTCATAAAGAACTGGTCATGCCTGTAAAGTAAATTGAAGATTTAGTAAGGTGACCTGCTACATGCATTGGGGTTATCACACAATTCTCACTATGTTTAGCTGTGGTTGCAAAATCAAATTAGTCCTGATGGTCACTTACATTTTAAAGTGCCCCTGGCATGAAATTCCCCGGGACGTTTGGGCCCTTTTTAGTCACACTCTAAGTACCTTAATACTGTTTCAAAAGATCGTTTGCCATAGTTCAGCCTTGTTGTAGAATTGCAGCCCCTAATAGGTGGGCCTTCTGTTAGCATTAGCACAGAACGACCGAGTTCTGGTGGGCGAGGCCAAAGCCATGCGCCTCTATTGTCAATTGAGTCTCTAACGTCCGCATCTGATAAAACATTGACAGACATGCATTTGCGCACCACAAATTGCCCAATTTCCAATATTATGTATGAAATGTAATTAGGTTTAGGCCTAATTATATTGTGTTGAACAATTATCTGTTTACAAATTACAGGCCAAATAAAAATATTTGATCATCCATCCACACATCCATCCGTCCTCATTACGTCTCTAGCTTCACCACAACAATAATGGCTCAGTTATCCGCTACTATAACTATGTAATGGCGTTTCAATTTGATCTGGACGGCGAGGCACCTGAGGAGGAAGCGGAAAGGTAGAGGACGTCTTTCACAGGCGATCCAGATAGACATGCTGTGCACGGAGGGGAGAGGCTGTGTGTGTGTATGTTGCGAGAGAGACGTGAGTGACAGAGAGACGAAGAGAGAGCAGGGAGCGAATACGCTGCGTGTTTTAAATAGCATAAAAAAGAAAAAAAGAAACCCAATATGTGACGGTCAGTGTTGATTTAAAAAAAAAATGTTATTGGTCGGTGTGGACCTGTGGCGGTCGATGTTTAATCTGTGGCGCACCGCCACAGGTTCGTCATGTTTGGGAAACACTGGTATAAAACAGCTGAAGGATATTGCGGAAATATACTTAGTTGTATAGGGATATTTGCTGGTTCACGGAGGGTTGGAATTGATCCTGGTAAAAGTTTAAGACGATCTGCGAATCCACTGCTGTATTGTCCCAAGTTAATAAAACATTCGTCAGAGAAATGTTTGCCACAAACGACCACATGCTTTGGGAGTCGGTCGGGTACATTCACTGCATAAATAAAGTCCATCCACAAGCTATTCAGTGGGGAGGAAGAGGGGAGGACAGTGTCGATGTGGTCTGGACTCCATGCTGTTGGTTTGTTGTTTGCCTTTTACCGTAGCTCTCGGTGTTTAGGTTGTAATACGCGCTGCGGGGGGAGGGACTTGGAGAGTGTAGTTCAAAGAAGGGGTTAATTGGCTGGAATTCAGTGACGACATATGCCGAAAGGTGTGGTCATAAGCCGAACTGCAAAACAGCCCGTTTCTGAGTTCTAATTTTACTATGTGTGCAGACATAGGGAAATTAGCACTACAAAGGAAACACTAATCAGTCATTTTAACCCCTTAGGGGCCATAGGCAGGCTGGGGAAACTATCAAATATGACCAAAAAGGCAAATTTCATGCCAGGGCACTTTTAGCTTTACTAGACCACAGGATAAATCTCTACAAATTAGGTTAACTGTCTCTGTGTCTATTTGCAAACTGTTATCTCTGGTGCCTAGGTCACTGAGGTGGTTAAAAAGCTCCTCGGTGGCAAGGCACCGGAGGTGGATTAGATTTGCCCAGATTACTTTAAGATTCTGGAGCTGTGTTGTTTAACGCAGCTCGGGCACAGATCCCTTGGATTGGCAGGCCGGGGTAGTGGCCCTCCTATTTAAAAAGGGAGACTACAGAGTGTGTTCCAACTACAGGGGAATCACACTTCTGTGCCTCCCTGGTAGGGTCAATTCAGGGGTTCTGGAGGGTCCGGCGGATAGTCAGACCTTGGATCCAGGAGGAACAATGTGGTTTTTGTCCTGGCTGGGGAACACTGGACCAGCTCTACACCCTCAGCAGGGTCCTGAAGGGTGCGATGGAGTTCTCCCAACCGGTCTAAATGTGTTTTATGGACTTGAAGAAAGCGTTCAACCTTGTCTCTCAGGGAGTCCTGTGGTGGCTGCTCCAGGAGTATGGGCCCTTTGACATGCGCTGTTAGGTTCCTGTACAACCGGTGTCAGAGCTTGGTTCACATTGTCGGCAGTAAGTCGGGTTTGTTTACAGTAAGAGATGGACTCCGCCAAGGTTGCCCTTTGTCACCGATTCTGTTCATAACTTTTATGGACAGGATTTCTAGGCGCAGCCAAGGTATTGTGGGGATCTGTTGTGGTGCCTTAAGGATTAGGTCTCTGCTCTTTGCAAATGATGTGGTCCTGCTGGCTTAATCAGAACGTGATCTACAGCTTTCACTGGAGTGGTTCGCGGCCGAGTGTGAAGCGGCTGGGATGAGAATCAGCACTTCCAAATCCGAGACCATGGTCTTGAGCCAGAAAAGGGTAGCGTGCCTTCTCCGGGTCGGGAATGGGGTCCTTCCACAACAGGAAGACTTTAAGTATGTGGTGGTCTTGTTCATGAATGAGGGAAAAATGGAGTGTGTTGGGGTTGACTCAGCATAAGCTATACATGTCTGGTTTCTCTGAGCATCAATAGTTATGATCAATAACTTAATATTAATATAATCATTGATGAAGTTCAAGTTTAATCTTTTTATTAAAGATAATCGGGGCACCAATCTCTAATTTAGAGATAATTCCGATACCAGACAATCAGTTTCTTCTGAAAAGTTGAGCTCTTCCGCTGGGACATCAATAAACTATACACACAGTGATGAAAAACAGGAAACTTATCGTTAATCTAAGAGACATTTATTAAGAAAATAGACCAACTTTACAGCCAAACATTTCATTTATAATTTCCATCTATTATAACGCATGCAAATGTTGTAACTATTAATAATAAAAGTTGTTGTCTGGTTTTCTGAGCATCAATAATTATAATCAATAATTTAATATTAATATAATTATTGATGACGTTTGAGTTTAACCTGTTTATTAAATATATAGGGGCACCAATCTCATAAATTAGATAATTTTAATTAAACCAGACTGTCAGTCTCTCTGAAAAGGCGTAGAGTTCGTCCGCGGGGTTAAAACAAACTTCACAGCACACACTGAAATAGCACAGGAAACTTCTCGTTACTTAAGGGAATTTATTAATGAAATAGGTCAACCTTACAGATTACATTTCATTCATAATTTCCATCTATTCTAACGCATGCAAAAATATAGAACAAAGTTAACGTCAAGGGAAGGGGGCGTGTGTGTGCGGCTGTGTGTGTGTGTGTGTGCGGCTGTGTGTGTGTGTGTGTGTGTGGGAGACAGCGAGCGGATGAGGGGGGGTTCAGCTCACCCCTTCAATGCGATAAATAACTCAAGCCTTATCAATTGGTTCACAAAGGAAGACAAAGGAAGACCACGTGGTAATTCAACAAAGGCTAGTTTCATTAGCAATGGTGGCTTGGATAAAGGAAACGGGGCGACGGAGAAAGGAGATCTACTGAGTCCACGCGACCTGTCTAAACAGACACGCGCCGACCGCAGCGGACAATAAACAAGCCAGGAAATAATACAATATAATATATTGCTTCTGGTTGCAACCAAAGTCAAATAATAAAACACAAAAAGCATGCACATTCAGGGTCGGTGTACAGCAACAGACGACCAAGAATAACAGTGGTTAACAAGTTGAGAGACTTATTTTAACCACAGAAAAATCGATATATATATATCTATATATATATAGATATCTATATCCAAGACCTAATTCTCTACCCAGACCAAAAGAAATAAACCAGGTTTTCCTACTGGGTGATGATTCTCTCCACAGTCCACGACGAAACGTCTTGAAAGTGTCCAGTTTAAAGGAGAGCGGTTTTGCGCAAAAACTGAGGTCGGAAAAGCGGACGTCCGACTTTAGGGGCTGAGAGACTCAGGGCCGGTTTCAATAGAGCTCAGATGGCCAGCGGACTACCTGGTTACCCGTAGGCTACAGGAAAGTCTGTTTGCTCGGCCGATTCACCTGGAAGTTAAAAAGGGAAGTTCTTCCTGGTCCAGCAGGTTTGAACGGAAAAAAAGGGAAAATGCTAGCAGTGGATTAAAGCGTCTCCTTGCGGCACCGATTGGGAACCAAAAGACGAAGATTTCAATCTTCGCGCTGCCTTTATCAACTCTGTGATGTCATCACTGGCCACAGACCAATGAGAATGGGTTGAGGGCAGCGCAACAGAGGCTGGGAGATGCAGTTCGTTCAGTCAAAGGCCATAGCCTCAACACAAATATAGAACAAAAACAGTTAACTGTGACGGGATGGGGCACCCGCATGTGTGTGCGTGTATGTGTGTGTGCAGAGAGGGAGAGAGAGAGACGGCGAGCAAATGAGGGGGTTTATCTTACACCCCCTCTTATCATAGATCACTTGACTCAAACCTTATCAATTGGCGCGATCGTTTCACAAAGGGAGACAAAGAAAAGCCGCGTGGCGATTCAACAAAGGCTAGCTTCAATTAGCAATGGTTGCTTGGACAAACGGAGGGGTGACAGTTAACCAGACCGGCGGAGGGCCACGCGACCTGCCTAAGAAGGCACGCTGGTTAACCACAGCGGGAATGAGTGCACACAAGCCAGGGGAATTATTTAATAGACTGCTTCTGGTTGCAACCAACAACAAAAATGAAAATTACACAAAAACATGCAAATACTTAGGGCCAACGCGCGGCGACGCTGACTGCCCAAGAATAACAGTGGTTTACAAGTTCACAAACTTATATCAACCAACAGAAAGACAGATCTAAACCGCCGGACCTAACTTCTCTACCCAGACTCAGCAGAAAATAAACCAGGTTTATCCTGCTTGGTGATGATTCTCTTCCGTCCACACCAGTCCACAACAAAACTGTAGAATTTTCACTGAGAATGTCCTTTTTGGCAGGAAGAGTTGTGCACAACCGAGGTCAGGACTTGGACTTGTCCGATTTCAGGCACTGAAGGACTCAGGCCTGTTTTCAATACAGTTCAGAGGCCAGCAGACTTCCTAGATGCACAAACGGGAAGTCGGTTTGCTTTGAAGTTTAAAAAGCGGAGTTCTTTCCTGGTCCAGCAGGTTTAAACGGAAAAAGGGGAAAGTTGCTAGCAGTTTAAATGAGCGTCTTCTTAAAGCTCCGTGAACAGGAACAAAAGACGATGATTTTAGTTTTAGATTAGATAGATTCCAACAAGCGGGAGATCGATAGGTGGATTGGAGCAGCGTTTGTTGTTATGCGAGCGCTCTTCCAGTCTGTCGTGGTGAAGGGAAAGCTGAGCCAAAAGGTGAAGCTTTTGATTTACCGGTCGGTATAAGCGGCTGAAATAAGTTTCCTGCACAGGGTGTCTGGGCTCTCCTTTAGAGAAAGGGTGAGAAGCTCGGTCATCTGGGAGGGGCTCAGAGTGGAGGCCCTGCTCCTCCACATCGAGAGGAGTCAGTTGAGGTGGCCCAGGCATCTGGCCAGGATGCCTCCTGGGTGAGGGCACGTCTCACCTGAAGGAGACCCAGAGGAAGAACCAGAACACGTTGGAAGGACTATGTTTCTCGCCTGGCCTGGGAACGCCTTGGGATTCCTCCCATGGAGCTGCCCCAAGTGGTCGGAGAGAGGGAAGTCTAGGTCTCTATGCTCAAGCTGCTGCCCTTGCGACCTGACCCCGGATAAGCAGAAGAAAATGGATAAATGGATGGATGTAGATAATCACTCTTTCTTACCAGTTTCAGTCTGTATCCTTTAAAGGTCTTTTGCTTTTGTTCTGAGGTTGATATGCACATTTCCCACCCAAATACATTTGTCTCTGCTACACAGAACCCTTCTCCTTCCTCAATACTGTGATAGCTTTATATTCCCATGGTGTTTATATAGTATTTTGTTCAGTTGTTTGTCTTTGATCTTTGTATTGGTATTTAAATGTGCGCATGTTTGTGAGTGCCAGTGGGTGAATGTGGCTCTAGTGTAAAGCGCTTTGAGTGGTCGGTATGACTGGAAAAGCGCTATATAAGTTCAGCCCATTTTCAAAGAAATACTTCCAATTGACTTAAATGTTGTAAATAAACCAGGTACTTTATAAGCTCAAAAAGCCTTGACATCCCACCTTTCCCAAATCTTTCAATGGGATAAAAATCTTGGTATGTAAAATTGAGGAAAGCAATTACAAGAATATTTCAAAAAAATCTCTTATATTTTGACATTTAGGAAATACAAATTAGTTTGGTAATACAGCCTTAGTTAAAGTCTGAGAGTAAGAACAATTAGTTATATGTGCATGTATGTGTTTGTTTACACAGTATGTTTTAATACCTGGTTTCAACTGTGGAATTAGAATAAAAACACTTTGGGATTGACAAGACTAAATGTAGCATATTGTGCTAAGCTGTAATAAAATGATTTATTATTGTTTCTACTTTAAACCATAAAGTGTGGATAAGGGGTGATTTGCTAAACTGTTAGGATCACTAAATCTTTTTAGGGAAGTAGGTGAAAAGCAATTGGACTGAGTTTTTGGTACATTCGGCTTGTTGGTTTTGGTGTTTTTAATTGTTTTTATGCATGTGGGCAGGTGAGTGGGAGGCTTGTATGCATGTGTGTGTGCGTGTGTATGTGCGTTCGTGCACGTGTTTGTTTGTGCATGCATTATACCTTCATGACATGTTGGTGTGTGGGCACATGTTTATGTGCTTTTCAGTTGTCATTGCAGATTTAGACAAAGTAGTGATATGATATGCGAAAACTCCTTTTTTGTACTTACACCACAAAATGAAATGTGCTCAGTGTCACACACAGTTTATGTCCCACGCCAAGAAGTGAATGCTCCGGTGACAGAATGCGATGAATACCATTTCACGGGTGACCTTGTAGAGAATTTTCAAAAGACGATACCGTGGTATGACTTTAAAAGATGGTAAACATCTCTAACAGTATGCACTGTGCTTTACCGCTCGGAGTTTTCTCCTTATTTACCGTCAAAACAGGCTAAATTAATTTTTGAAGACTGAGAGCTCAGGTATGCCTGGGGCAGAATTTGCAATGGGATAGAAAATGTATTACACACAAAACAGACTGGCACACTTATATTTCAAAAGCTCTCTTGGTGTGAAGTTTAATACCTGACAACCATATTCATGAGTCTGAATCAAATCATGTTTTTAAACAGTGTTAACCCTGTTCTGATTTAAATTGGTAACATATTTGTTTTTCAGGTACTTTAGTGCTGTAAATCAACACCCAATGAAACTGGATTCATCTGATTAGGAACATCAGATATGGATATGTTTCACAAAGCAAGTTTATTTGTGTGAGATAGACATGTTTGGCATATGGTGCATTTAAAGTACAACAGGTAGAAGGAAGAGTAGAATCAGACTTCAGATTTTCTGTCAGCTTCTACTTTTCAACATTTCTTTAATGTCTCAGGGGATAAAGGCTTCATCACAGGATATAAGTTATCTATTTATAAAATATCAGCATTCTTTGAAATAATGAGAGAACCTGAACAAGACTTTGGTTTCAAGCAAACAGTTGAATCACCTCTTGTTGTGGAACACGCCAAAACTGTAATTTTCCATGATGTTTTTATTTTTTCACTTGTATTAAATACATGCTTGGAAAAGTTGTGTCTCTAAATCTGCTATATCCAGTAGTCAAGTCGTAAAAAAATGTCGGGGGGGATGGTCATTTTTTTGCCTATTAAAAAAATCTGGATTTTAATTTAAAAAAAGTTGGTATTTATAGAGTATTTTGTATCACCGAATTGGCCGGAATGTTAGGGGACTACAACTGAATAGCCTGCATTAGAATTAAACAAGATCGGGTGAAATGGAGGCTTTATATATCTGTGAAGCAAAGTCGATACCAGCACCTGGCAAAGAAGCCTTAGCAAATAATTGCAGTGCAGAAGAAGTTTTTTCGTGGAAACTAGGCCTATACAAAACAAAGTATTAGATTAATTTAACATGAAAGACCAAACAAAATTAGTCATTTCTATTTTATTCATCCTAAAACCTTTGTGTTGCCTGCCCGGTTCCTATTGGTGAGGAAATTATCCTTGTGAAAAATGTTTCATAGGCCGGCTACTGGTATAATACTGTAATTAAGATAAACGAGGCCTAATCTGTTCCACATTTACCACGGTCATGATCATAAAAGAAGGGGGGAAAGCAGTAACATTCGTCCTGATTATGGCTTAATGTCAGCACTGTCAGATGAGCTCTGACAAGGTGCACCACCTTAAATCAATGGGCTGTGTGAAGCACATTGCGCTAATCTGAATTAGCTAATAAATAAATAAATAAATAAACGGACAAAAATCTGATTATTTTTCCTAGGCCGATTATGGCTGGATGTGTAAAAAGAGTCGACATCTAGTGCAGATTAGGCAAGCTGCATGCGTGTCTTGAATGAATGACAAATCTTGTATTTTAGCAAGCTATTTAACAAGAGAGATATGGGGGTCGCCCGTTCATCTTAGCTAGTTTGGAGGGTAGCATCCTGGCATCTGTGTGTACACCTGTGGCGAGTCGGGTGGTCTTTAGACAACAAAAAGCAGGCTAGGTTAATTATTGAGATAAATAGCTCACCTGTAATTTTTTTCTTTTAAAAAAAGGGCCATAAGGTGAACCCTGAGTATGTCTTTAGAAATGAATCTCATTTCGACCTCTGGCAAACTCTACAAACTGTTTACTTCATAAAATAAATACGTTCAAACTTAGTTCAAAAGTAAAAGTTCATCTGTAATGCCGCAGTTTTTGTATGATTGATGTTTTAATTTGGGACTAGTTTGTTTTCGCCGTAGGGAGAGAGGAGTGATACGACTGCTACGTACCCGTTTTAGACCAATGCGGTGGCAGAGTTTAACCGACGTGATGACGTATGAGGTTATGGAGACAGCTAAGGTCATGATGAAAACTTTTTTAAAACTTTTACAAAACCGAGAAAAAACATGTATGTAAAATGTGTTACATGCATTTAACTTCTATTTATGATTTATATTTCCATACAATATTTACTGTAAAGGGAAGGGATGGAGATGGAGGATGGGACTTTTACTGGTGGGACGTTATATGTGGGGAACTTTGTTTACCCTTTTTCTGTTTACTTCTCAAATAAATGCTAAATTAGTGTGGGCAGATGCCGTAGCACCCCTAAAAACTGTTCTTGCACTATAGTCATATTTCTGTGAAGAACTGCAGAGATGACAACCTGAAGCAGGCAGGAGACAGGTAGAATCATGAAAAGAGCTGTTTAATGGAAAGCAAAATCTAAACTTACATGGCCTGGTGAAAATAAGTGACAGAGAGACAGGAGGAAACCAAGAACTATAGAGTCAACAGGAAAAAAACAAGTAAATGGTAATCTTAATACTAAATACTGGGAAACCGATTACTTAATGAGACACAGGTATGTCTGATAAACTGGCTAATGGTGTGGCTAGATCAAGCTAGAAATAGAGGGGATCGGCTGAGACCTTATGCTAAATAAACACAGAAGGGAAACAAGGAGACTAGGGAAAGATGAAGGCAAATGAGCAAAGAGCAACTAAAGATAAGAAAACACAAGAATTTACTCAAAATACAAACTCACACAACCTAGGATAACTAAAGTGTCAAAACTGTCAAACTATGACATTTTTAAACTAAGTGTTGCACCTTAATTAGTATGTAAGGAACCTTTTTAAGCTTTTCATCAGCCATTCAGCTGACTGAAAAGAAACCAACATGCTACTCAGTGGCTTGCTTTCATAGTCGCCACCACACTGAACATGTGGCATACAAACATTAATAAAATATCTGTCTAAGGAGCTCACATAGTACATTATAGAGATTCATTTATAAGCCAAAGACTACAAGATAGCTTGATGTTCCAGTGACCACAGTTTTCAATAATAATAAGATGTTTTAACAGTTATAGGACATCCTTCCAGTGTTGTAGTCAAGTCAGCCTCTCTCAAGTCCAAGTCCCACTTGAGTCATTAGTGTTTAAGTCCAAGTGCAAGTTCAAGTCCCATAGGATTAGTCCAAGTCCAGTCCAAGTCGATATGCTAGGTCCTATGGCCAAGTCCAAGTCCTTAAAAGGATCTTCCAGTCCACGTCAAGTCATTGTCACCTGAGAGCAAGTCAAAATAATAGAGCAGGGTGTAGATTTTAAGACTCAATGCCCCCATGCTATCATCTAGCTAACACAGTAGCATATCCAAAATAATAAAAAATGCTTAAAATAAATTTGAAAACAATAAATATTTAACATGTCACCTGTACTTACAAAGGCTTTGGAAAGTTCTTACATTTGTCCAATAATCTGAGCTAATACAACAAGATTAGA
Source organism: Valencia hispanica (assembly GCA_963556495.2). Lineage (NCBI taxonomy): Eukaryota > Metazoa > Chordata > Actinopteri > Cyprinodontiformes > Valenciidae > Valencia > Valencia hispanica. Next base: position 25,995,683 of record OY747701.1, on the reverse strand, counting down.
TTCGGCTACATGCTAATTCCAAGAATAGCAATTTATCATATCGGAGTCTGAGTCCAAGTTCAAGTTCAATTTCTAATGTTGCAAGTCTTAGTCCAAGTCATCCGCATGCTGCTCAAATCAAGTCACAAGTCTCTTAAACATGAATGGTATCAGGACTTGAGTCAGAGTCCGGGACTTGAGTACTCATACCTGCATCCTCCTAGGACGTGTATACAAGAGGAACTGCAGCCCAAGGAACCTATCCAAAACCATTCAAGTTGAACTCAAGTCAAGGTACATCATTTTCTGATTTCAACATCTCTCCTTGTTTGAATCACATTGATTTACATGGAGGAACATCCAGTAGACTTTATTTACCTTATTAACTATTAACATTGTTGACAATCTCCAAAGTTGCTGTCACTGAGGGGAAATGTGAGATTTTTGGTCATACTAGTTTTATGTTTACAGAGGGATCTTTAAAAAACAAAAAAACCTTGCCTAGTGTGGAATATGGGAGGGGTTTGGTTAATTTCTGTTAGCAAAACAGCCAGATGAAGGACACAACATGGAGCAAACAATGAAGTCTCAAAATTACCAAGTTTTTCTTGAGCAAAACCTACTGAAGAATATGGTACATGCTCCAAAACTCAAAACTAAAATTGCTCAACAATAGCTTAGGAAACACAACAAAATATTGTTATATCCCTTTAGCAGCCCCAATTTAACAAGCTCTTGTGGTAAGATCTAAAATTTGCATTTGGGAGTTAAAACCATTCAAACCTATGGAGGTTTGAGCTGTTAGCTCAGGCAGGGTGGACCAATCTATTGGCAGGAAAATGTAGACGTTTTATTGGGAAGTACAGAGATTTCTTGTTGGCTGTAATTGTTGCAAAAGATGGGGTCACAAATCACAATATTAAAGGTATCTATCCTGTCTATCACATCCTTATTAGTTTCATTTGACAAAACATTTATCTTAATTAATACTCAAAGCAAATTTAGATTTGTGTTACATGTAGAATAAACTATTTAGGAGGTCAGTAAACTTAGTTCATTCAAGTTATTTCAGAGGTAAATGTGTGTTCAAGAAAGGGTACCAATAAATTTGTCCACGTATACATTGTGTTCTGTGTTTTGGTCAAAGACTGATTTATAATCTGTTCAAAGTGTATCCCCACCTGTTTTCCAGTTTCAATTCAGAAAAGCTAGGCATACAGATTGGGTCAACTCAAGCATGCCAAATGATGTCATTGTGTTTAAAGTGAATTAGCTTTTTTCTAAGATGTCCACTTTATTGCAAGCATAGAAAAATAGAAGCCTGGGCCCAATTGCTTTTCTCCTGTAGAACATTTCTGACAATCATCTTTTATCATCTTGCAAATAAATACCCAAAACCTGTTTAGAAAAATGTGATGTTGACAGTAATTGTTGGTGTTTTTTCTAATTCAAAAATACATATTGAAAAATAAACAGTTACATCACAGTTTCAGAGAAAGAAAATTGTTTTAGAGAAGCTGAATGGGTTGATTGAGTTTTCATAAATTAGGCAAATTTTAAAACAGCCAGCAGAATCAAAATAAGCATTACACTTTGTAAGAGCAGATTATGTAATGCTTTGTGTTTGCTTTGGGAATTCTGGATAATCATGCTTATTAATATAATATTAAGAAGATTTATAGTTCTTTGTTATTATCAGAAGTGGTCTTCCACACTGCTTGGCTGATGTGCAAACAGACCACTTCAGTGAGATGTATTTTTTGCATATGAATTCTAATAAAGATGGAAAAAAAACTGATAAACAAGCAACATAACTGAATATGTTATATACAACTGGCCGCAGATATAACGCAACTCAGGATGTCTTTGTGTCTTTAAGGCGTACTCAAGTAATCGATGTCAACATCATCACCTTGCATAAAAAAGAAAAACGCTTTTTGAATGGGTGGTTAAGCTGTTTTTTCTGATACTTGTTACTTCTTGAAAATGGAAAGCTTACATGCTAAGGATGACTGCTTCATTACAGTTCAGCAAATAACATTTAGAGAAGAGGTAAAAGAACCACCTGAAATTGACTACTACTAAAGCAAGCTGGTAAACAAGTGATAGCTGCAATAGTAGATTAGTATATACAAATTATATATTCCACAGAGCAGCTTTCTTTTTCTTGACCAAGGATGCAACATGTTTATTAACATGTCAGTCATTCCTTCCCAATTAATTTGCATAAATAGATTGGATTAAAATTAGGGCATAATGAAAATAACTATAATTTAAAATGTAAAGACCCTTCATTAGAAGCTAGGCATGGGGGTGTTGCTCTTGCAATGCTGTCAGCAGTTCCTGTGAGCAGCTCCATAACTTTCAAGAACTGTAAAAATAAAATTTGAGCATAACAATGAGCCGAGCACTGGTGGCTTAGGCACACTAACATGAGGCAATAGTGAAAAAGCATGGTTACAAATTTAAATTGTGCAGAGCAAGCTACCAGGACTGGTTCTGGTTTGAAAAGATAATTTACTATGTTTAATATAGCACTAAATCTTTTAAGGATACATCTACTGATGTTCACTAGAAAACTTAAACCAAAGCAGGAAGTGAACAGAGATTATGTGAAGGACAACAACTCATGCCACAGAACCAACTTTTTCTAACACTTTAAAATAAGTATTCAGTAATAGTAATCAGTATTATTTGTGTTTGACTTGGAGATCAGACTGTGTGGCTGGTATCTTAAATGCACATGCAACTAAATATGCATCTAATAAAAGCTCTAGGAGTGAATCTAAACTTAGCAGACCACCTGATATGCAGCAGCAGGGTGAAACAGTGAGTTTCACAGCAAATAATTAAAATCTTTAATGAATAGCTTCGAGCAAGCAATCTCTTCCTTTCAGTCATTATCGCAGCACGATAGCAGGTGAGTAGCACCATATGGATGAAAGTTTGTACTGATAATGAGCCTGGTACAGTTTAAACCAGACTGTAAGGAATCCCTGATATATCCCACTGCCAAAACCAAAAATCATTTAGGAATCGAGTTTTTAGGCACCTTTCCAAATTTGAGCAGAATTTTAAGTAACTGAAGAAATTAAATTGGAAATCTATAAATTAATGATGCATTTTTTTATAGTGATCTTTCAACAGGCAGAATAAAGACACTGAATAAATTCTGTAATCCACTCCATTGCATTACACTATCAGGCTGAACATGCAGTCAGATGCTTTGAAAACATTGACAGCAGCAATGGGAGCTGACAAACGTGTAGCTTTTAGGTGAGCGGTGGGTGCAGTCATGCAGCAAAAGAATGAGTTGAGCACAGACTTTAAGTACTGCTGTGATTAATACCTCCATAATTAAATCTGCCATTATGACAAAGATGTTCCGTGTATGTATTTGGGCCAGAGATTATATCACATGAGTGCAGCAGAGGAGCAAATTTACGGAGCTTGAACTAGCACATGGACTTGGATGCATTGTCACTCACATCAAAAGGAAAATAATCCCAAGCTTTAAGTGTAGTACTCCTAATAACTCCTTCATCAGCACAGCTTGCTGATCAAACATTTAGCTTACACTTCAGCAACATCAGAATTTTAACAAAACTAAAGTTAAAAACATTCAAACTATGCAAACAACTCGTTATGCTTTTGCTGTGGCAGCATAAGACAAAATAGGTATAGCTAAAAATCAACAGGGGTGCCTTATTTGATTGTGAATGCAGAGAGGCAGGGGACTGTTAGCTGCAATATGCATAAAATTCAGTCGAAATGATGGGAATGCCAATGCTGTTGGCATTTGAATGACTAGTGATTTCTCCTTTTAATCTTAGCTTTCTGAATGTGCTCAGATTTTAGTATAAATGGTGCACTTAAAATCATTTGCCCAGGTAAAACGTGCTCCTGAAAACTTCTTCTAAGGTGTAAACAAAACAATCTACTGCCACTGTGAACAACCTTTCCTGTCAATAACCTGAAGTAATTGACGCAGTAGTTTCTGGCACATAGATACCTTTATATAACACTTCTCATCTGAAACACACATTTCAAAGGAATAAATGCACAAATTATCCTCCACCACCTACCATTACTAGAAATCCAACAAATTAAGCTTCCTAAGTCATTATATTCAAATAATCAATAGCCATTCTGATAAATCTAGCCCTCTGACCACCATGTCCCAAAGTTTTTCGTGCAAGTAGAGATTTGAGCGGTGTAAAACTATTTTTATCTACGTGTGTTGTTTTTTTAATGGTCATAATCAGGATGAATGGAAAAAAACAAAAAACAAACAACCTTTGTCAATAGGGTTTGATCTTCAGTTGTACTTGGTTTATAGATAAACTCATCTGTCCAACGAACATCAATCAACAATCAAACTTTAGTCAGCCTTCAGAGTTTCCTTAGAGAGCACTTCCTTTCTTATCACAATGACATGCAATTTTAAATCAAATCAAATCAAACTTTATTTATAAAGCGCTTTTCAAACCACAACAAAGTTTCTCAAAGTGCTTTACAGATTAAAATGACCCACAATCACCCCACCCCCTTTCCCAAAACCCAAAAGTAATAATCATCACCAAGACTATACCCCCCCATCTCCCATGCACGCACACACATAAAAGCAACAATAGACAAAACCAAAACGGGCTGAGTACAGATGAGCCAGGAAACGTCATCATGGGAGCCATCTACATCGGCAGATGCAGATCAACAGCAGCAGCCAAGGCACTGACCCAGGGAGCCCAGAGGAGGGAGAGCTGGTACCCCCACCTCCACCCAAGCACCACCTGGAGAGCACCAAGTCAGCCACAGCCGACCACCGCCCCTGAGGCAGAGGGCTCCCACAGAGGAAACACTGGAAGGAAGACTGAAATAAGTTAAAATATTAAAATTAAAACAATCATAAGATATGATCAAATAAAAATGCAAAGCAGATAAACAATATTTGATAGCCAGCTAAAAGCTAAAAAGAAATTCAATCAAATAAAATATGCAGAGGACTTAAACAGATTTAATAAATAATAATCAGTTAAAAGCTATATTAAAAAGGTGAGTCTTGAGCATGCTCTTAAAAACATGAACGTTCTCTGCAGCCCTGAGGTCCTCTGGCAGCCTGTTCCAGAGGTGAGGGCCATAATAATGGAAAGACGCCTCACCATGAGTGTGTGTCCTGACTTTTGGGGTGACAAGGAGACGGTTGCCAGAGGAGTGCAGAGACCGCGAAGGTTTATATGGTAAAAGCAATTCCGAAAGACAAGAAGGCCCAAGAAAATTAAGACACTTAAAATTTATTAAAAGAATCTTAAAATCGATCCTAAAACATACGGGGAGCCAATGCAGTGATTCTAAGACTGGTGTAATGTGCTCCAGCCTCCTGGTCTTAGTCAGGACACGTGCTGCTGAATTTTGTAAAAGCTGTAAACCTGAGATATACTTTTTGGGAAAACCAGAAAGCAGGGCATCACAGTAATCAATCCTACTGTTGATAAAAGCATGCATCAGCGTCTCCGTATTGGCCAGAGAGAGAATGGGGCGGACTCTAGCGATGTTCTTTAAGTGATAAAAACCTATTTTAGTAATATTTTTTATGTGAGGAATAAAAGTCAGTTCAGAGTCAAAAATCACGCCCAAGTTCTTCACTTGTATAGAAGGATTAAAAGACCGTGAATGTAGTTTTGGTAAAAGCTTCTCTCTCTGAGCCTCAGGACCGATGACTAAAACTTAAGTTTTGACCTGGTTGTGTTGGAGAAAGTTTTCTGCCATCCAGGATTTAATGTCTAAAATGCAGTTAAAAAGTGCGTCCATTGGCCGTGTGTCATCAGGAGACATGGAGATGTACAACTGTGTATCATCAGCATAACTGTGAAAGTTAACTCCATGTCTTCTGATGACACTGCCAAGAGGGAGCATGTAAAGGTTAAAAAGCACTGGAACTAAAATTGAACCCTGGGGCACACCACATGTGATCTTGTGGACCTTAGAGGAGCAGGTATCTAAACTTACCATAAAAGTCCTGTCTGTGAGATAGGTTGTGAACCATTTATGAACAGCACCAGAGAGGCCAATCTTTTTTAAACAAGTTAAAAGAATAGTGTGGTCTACTGTATCAAAGACAGCGCTTAGATCCAGTAGAACCAACACTGTCACCTTCTGAGCATCATAATTTAATCTAAAATTATTTAAAATTTTTAAAAGAGCTGTCTCTGTGCTGTGGTTCACCCTAAAACCAGACTGAAATTTATCTAGGACATTATGAGCGTTAATAAAATAATTAAGTTGATTTAAAACAAGTTTTTCTAAAACTTTGCTTAAAAATGGTAAGTTTGATACTGGTCGGAAGTTGTTTAAATCATTAAAATCTAAATTGCTCTTCTTCAGCAGGGGCCTCACTACCGCCCCTTTAAAGGCGGCAGGAAAGACCCCCGTCTGAAGGGAACAATTTATCATGGTTAAGATCTCGTCTTAAAACCGGGTAGGAATCGGGTCCAGGGCACTTGTAGTGGGCCTCACTGAGGAGAAAACTTTTTTTAAGGGTCCAAGCTTCCACCAGGACAAAACTGTCCAGTGTTTCCTCTGGTAAAGACACACACTCAGATTTGTCCCAAACCATGTTACTCTGAGAAGATAAATTCCCTCTGATGGTGTCTACCTTTCCTCTGAAGTGGTTTGCAAACTCCTCACACAGAGTGTTTGAGGAGGTTTTCTGAACTGCAGTAGAGGTATGATTGAGAATGTTGTCAATGGTGGAAAACAGAATTTTGGGATTATTTTTATGTTCTGAGATGATTCTGGAGAAGAATGCATTTCTGGAATTTCTAACAGCGTTATTGTATGATTTGAGATGTTCTATGTATATCTGATAATTTATCGTGATTTTGTTTTTTCTCCATTTCCTTTCTGCCACCCTGCAACTTCTCTTTAATTTTTAAAGGTTTTCATTTCTCCATGGTATAGTGTGTTTTGAATGAGTTTTTACAATTTTTTGTGGAGCCAGCAGCTCGAGAGCGGATTGAAGCCTACTGTTAAAATCATTCACGATAAAATCACAAGGGGCAGATAAAGCTACAGGAGGAAACTTATTAAAAACTTCAAGAAAACATGCAGCCACTTCAGAGGTTAGATGACGTTTCCTGACAGTTCTCACAGAGGTTTCTATTTGGATAAAACAGGTGATTTTAAAAAACACACAGTAGTGGTCAGAGACAGCCAAGTCAACAACAGAGGACACACTAGTGGACAGGCCATACGTGATGACCAAGTCCAGGGTGTGTCCTCTGTTGTGAGTTGGCTGCATGACATGCTGACTAAAATCCATATAATTCAAAATATTAAAAAATTCTGTTGATAAAGGATCTAAAAGGTTATCTATATGTAGATTAAAATCACCAGCTAAAATTATTCGTTCATAAGAGTTGTGCAAAATTGATAAAAACTCTGAAAATTCTTGAATAAAAAGTGCGCTCTTTTTAGGAGGCCTATAAACTGTCACACATAAAATCAGAGGACTGCTAATGACAGAGGCAGTATATTCAAAAGTGGTAAAATTATCAAGTAAAACAGGTTTGGCGGAAAGGGTTAATGAACTTATAAAAGCAGTTCCACCTTCTCTCTGGCTACTCCTGGTTGAATAAGAAAAGTTAAAATTAGGTGGGGAGGCCTCTATAAGAACAGCAGGAGCAGCTGCACTCAGCCATGTTTCTGTTAAAAATAAACCTTGAAGTTTATGGTCTAAAATCAAATCATTTATTATAAAAGTTTTATTCAGCAGAGAGCGAACATTTAAAAGTGCTATATTAATAGTGGTTGGAGATGGAGTGACTGTATGATTTACTGGAGGTGGGATTTTTAGCAACTGTTTAAGATTATTTGGGTTGAATCTGTTCACTTTATGATTATTTGTTCGCTCTCTGCTGGTAATTACAGAAATGAAAGAAGTGGGGCAAGGTCCAAGTCCGATATGTGAGTTACTGTTAAAATCAGGACTGAGTTCATAGGAGCAGGGACAAGCTGGACATCAGCATGTGGTTGAGGGGGCAGAGAGGGCAGGAGCAGCTGGAGCCAGTGTGGTGGACAGGGGTGGACGAGGGTATGCCAGGCTTAATGCCAGCAGACGTGTGCCTTGTCTGTTTAGATGTAGTCCGTCCGCCCCAAACAGTTGACTCCTGCCCCAGAAAATGTTAAAATTGTCTATAAAACCAATGTTATGCTTCATGGTGGCAGAGGAAAGCCAGGTGTTCAGGGAAAGCAGCCTGCTGAAACGGCCTATTCCTCTGCTGATGGTGGGAGTGGGGCAAGAGATAAAAGCAGATAGGTGTTTGTCTTTTAAAATATTAAACAAATGAAGAAAATCCCGCTTTAGGAGCTCAGACTGCTGTTATGGATGTCGTTGGTGCCAGCATGAATTATAACTTTACTCACGGCTGGGTGGCTTCGGATGGAGTCCAGGATCTGTTCAGAAATGTCATTTACCGTAGCCCCCGGAAAACAAAGAGTAACGGCTCCTCTCATCCTAATGTGCCGGATTATTGAGTCTCCAATGATGAGCATCGTGGGTGGCTGGTCTGAAGGCTGATGTTGAGCAGAGGATGCCTCGCTGTCCAGGACCTGCTGGATGTTGGGCGGCTTGGCTTCCCCAGGACTGCAGCGATGTTTAGTGAGCCCCGAGGGCTCGTTCCGTGGATTCTGGGTGAAATGGAGCACTCCTCTGTGGATCCCGGCTGTAGTCCTGGGTTTGGCGCGACGTGGGTGGCTACTGGAATCCGACTACTGCTCCGGCTGCTGGGCGTGGAGGGGCGGCAGTCCTGTGGAACTGCTGGGCTTCGGTGCGGTCGAAGGGAAGGTCAGAGGAGGAAAGTCGTGCCCCAGGGCACCGAAGCGGTTAGACAGCGGAAGGCCGGGAGGGGGAGAACGGTGGCGGCTGCTCCGGGCGCCCCCCCCCCCCCCGCCGCGGCCAGGCCCGACCGTCAACCATGCACCCTGGGGGACCGGAGTGGAGCTAATGGGGGCTTTTGGTTTAGCCCCCTGCTGGAACCAGCACTCCTCCTCTGCCGTAGTTGTTATACCGCCGCCGGTGTTTGTCAGTCCAAGTTGAAATAATTTATTCAAATGAAATGATCATTAACTTAATGCAAGTTTTCAATAATATTTTTAACTTAGTTATTAATAGTGTATGAGATCTATTTAGTCTATGCATGAGATACATGATCAAGCAACGTTAGTAAGGATTGTTCACATATTTATATTAATATTTGTTTGTATTTACCCTTATTGTTAGTGATTGTACTACCATGTAGGATCTCCCAGTTAAAAATTTTTTTACTAATCATTTATTGAGGTCTGGGAAGGGATAAGTTGCACTTTTAGTAAGACACTTGTGTTTCTTTTTATAGATTTTGTTTACCAGGTCACAATGGCTGCATGCCTGTCCTCCACAACAGCCAAACAAAGCAGAAAATGTAAGTACCTGTCTCCATCACTTCATGTAGAATTTTAATTGTATCATACTTTCAACCGATAGGCCACACCTGTGCAACTGCCATTCATTATGCTAGTTTTTTTCTCCAGAGCCATTTGGATCATTGGAGACCGCTATGTCTGACATAGTTCTGAGAGAGCTAAATAAACCATCGGAGGAAACCTCGGCCTCCCAGACGTCCGTATCTCCTGGTTTGGCTGGGGGGGCTGAGGTGGAAAAGTGGAAGAGCAGCTCTAGATGTCCTCATCATCAGCTGTGGTGGGATGACATGGGGGCGGTCAGCAGTGTCCAGTTGGTGAACATGATGATGGAGGACCTGCACCAGCTTTACCTTCTCCACCCTCAGATGTCCATCATCTTCTCCTCCATCACCCAAAAGGGTCGATAGAGTGCAGGTGTAAACCCGGCAAAAATAGAAAAGGCCAGCAGGTTTGTCAACAGTGTTATGGCTTCTTTTATTCCTAGTTTAAATCCTGCCATCTTTACGCATCCTCACATTAGACATGACAGTCCTTTTGAACAATTGATGTTAAAGCTAAATGTATAAATATAGTCCTGATTGTTATGTCTAATGTGTTGTTGGTGTAGTTTTTTTATTTCAACAATTATATCTGTTGCCATTACACTGTTGACAACTCTGTCCCCCCCCCCCCCCCCCATTTTACTGTACACAAGTCTCTTTTGCTTTCTGACCCCCCTTGTTTTTTTATCTGTGTCCCTTTCTTTTATAGAGTCTTCAATTCAATTCAATTCAGTTTATTTATATAGCGCCAATTCACAACAGATGTCATCTCAAGGCACTTAACAAGAAGTCATTTCAATACATTTATACAAACATTCCAATCAGTTAAAAAGTTTCCTATTTAAGAAATCCCAGCAGATTGCGTCAGTCATTGGCGTGAGGTTGGGCCCCGTTTTTTAAATCTTGTGTTTAAAAAAATAAATGTTTTATTCTCTATAATGACTGAAAATTCTTTCAACAGTATATAACAAGGGACAAAATTAAACAAAGTAATTAATCAGCCAACTGCATTCTTGAATTTGATAAATTCCTTCAACATCTCAATATTAAAATAAACCTTGGTGTCTGCAATCTTACAAAGCCAAATCATACTTCTTATGCGGCTACAAAACTATGATTTTTTTTCCTGAAATGGAAACAATATCTGTGTGAAAGAAAAACAAACTTCATTCATTTGTTGTTTATTTAATCAAAAACAAAAAACCGACAGCACCTAACGATATGAAAGAAGTGGCATTAAAGATGATGCACATATAATGTTAAGTACTTCTCCTTATGATCTTCCTGTAGTTTTAGGCGATTGATATAATCTGTAAGAAAAAAACAATGTATATTAAAAACTTAAAATTTCAACATTGCCCGTCTTACTTGGAAACCCACTCACCACAACAAGACAAACGTGCTGTAGACAAATGACCACACAGACATAACATGGGTGTATGTCTGCCCAACCTCACGCCAATGACTGACGCAATCTGCTGGGATTCCTTAAATAGGAAACTTTTTAACTGATTGGAATGTTTGTATAAATGTATTGAAATGACTTCTTGTTAAGTGCCTTGAGATGACATCTGTTGTGAATTGGCGCTATATAAATAAACTGAATTGAATTGAATTGAATTGTATGTATAAAAGTACATCAATGAAGGTGAATCCCATATGACAGCATATCAGAAATGGTTATTGCCTTAACTGACAACTCTTATTAATTTTTAAAAAGTAAAAAATCTCTGACAACAAAATATGAAATATATCTGGAGTTAGTTCGGAAAAAAAGGATTTTTTTTTTTAAACAAATGGCCCTCTAAGATAAGGCTGCTTGGTCGACAACGGGTTGAAATGATCACATTTCTTATCTACTTTACATGTTAAAACCCTCAAAATAACGTGCTGGTACACACACATTATATATATATATATATATATATATATATATATATATATATATATATATATATATATATATATATATATATATATATATATATATAATATATATAAGCCCATAGCTTTTACTGGGAAGTTTGAATAAATCAACATGTAAAGTGAATAATAAATGTGATCATTTCAACCCATGTTCGACCAAGCAGCCTTATCTTAAATGCACAACATCTTAACCTGTTCAGTTTGTAGTTTCCTAGCGTGGTTAACTAGCTACTTTGCTAATTAAGGAGCTCAGCTGCAGGAGCTTCATCTACAAAATAACGTACAGAAATATTATTTTACTTACCGAAAAATGTTGGGCAGAGAGTTCTTGGACGGTCTGTTAGTGCAATCAGTACCACAGCAAGCCATCTTTGTCCTATAAGTACACGATTTATATCTAAACACTATCAAAGTTTGTGGATACAACTGATGTTCAAGTTTAGAGAAAGTAAATGGCCAAAGTCTTAACGTGAGTCCCAGGCTGAAGGCCTTCCCCGGAGCAAGCAAGGGGGGTAAGCAGTCTATGGCGACAAGCTGTTAGTCACCGTTAGCCACCAGCGGTAAGCGCTGACGGCTCATCCGAGACCTGTCAATCAAAAGGACACGCCCCTAATTATTCATCATTTCAAGATTAAATTATGTCTTAACGGATGAGTAAGAAAAAAATTCACCCCCTTCAGAGTTGTCATGACGATAAACCTGACCTATTAAACCTAAAATGGTTTTTTGAACCAAGCTGTAAACATGTTTATTTCTGCTGTGAAGTTGGCCTTTTTATCATGGGAGTCAATGGGAAATTGCTCCTTTCCGGAGCCAGCCGCCAGCGGATGAGGGGTGAACTGCAATTTTTGTTACTTCCGGGTTGGCCTCAATTCTGAGCGGCAGAGTTCGCTCCTTGAGCCCAATCTAACCCTTCTGCTTCCACTCCATCTCCAGTATTGCAGCTACTCAGCCTTCCAAGAGGCCCAGAACCCTTCTCCGGAGAATTAGGTTAGGGAAAGGGTTTCCTGTTGCATTGTGCTTAAGCTTTGGAGCGAACTCCCCGCTCTTCAAGAAGACTCTAGTAAAATATCCTACATAATCGCTCTTCTCAGAGACAAAGCCCTACAGTGGGATCAGGTCTCATATAATTTGGATAATCTCTCTGCTTGTTCCTTGGATGACTTTATTGAACAAATTAAACAAACCTTTTGCCCAACAATGAGTAAGGAGCAGTCTGCCAAAACAACTTGGGGAGTTTTGACCCCCTTCGTGGATCGACCACGCCATAAAAATTGACAAACGCAGCAGAGAAAGTTCTAGATTCAAGTATTCCAGCTCTTATGGTTCATCTCCTTAGCAAGGCTACACAAAAATAACCTCCAATCCTCCTCCTCATCACTCCAAGCCCATTCAACTTGGCCGTGCTCGGCTTTCTCCGGCCAAACAGCAGTGCTCTATGGAGTTCCATTGCTGCCTATGTTGTGGTTCACCGGATCATTTTATTTCAGTCTGTAGTCTTCGCCCATCCAACTTCATGATTTCCATTTTTCTACCTGCTCTTGCATAAATTCTGGCTCAAAGCAGAATCTAATCAGTCCAGACCTTGTCAGACAACATGATATCCTGGTGGAGCAGCTCAAATCTCCCATTGAGGTGTCCGGTTTGGATGGCAGGACTCACCACCATAAATTATCAGACCTTGCTCATAACTCTCATTGTTTCCAGAAATTATCATGAACTAATATAATTTTTGTCTTCCCCACCAGTCATTCCCCTATTGTTTTGGGGTATCCCTGGCTCCTGGAACACAATCACTCCATCAACTGGGCCAGGACCAGTATCGATTCCTAAAGTCCTTTTTGTCATCTCAACTGCCTCCATTCAGCTCTACCATCCCAGAGCACATCATCCCCTGTAATTCCAGAGCCTCCAAACCTCTCTCATGTTCCCACAGAATACCAAGATTTACAGCAAGTCTTCAGCAAGGAGCAAGCTCGCTCTTTCCCACCACACCGTCCTTACGATTGCCCCATAGATCTCCTCCCTGGTGCTCCTCTCCTCTTGGCTCGTCTGTTCAACGTCTCTCAACATGAATGAGTAACCATGGAAAATTATATAAATGACTCATTGATAGCGGGTGTCATCCACTCCTTGTCCTCTCCTTTAGGTGCAGGTTTTTTCTTTGTTGAAAAAAAAAGATAAATCTCTAAGACCTTGCATTGATTACCAGGGCCTCAATGCCATTACGGTAAAAAACATATACTCCCTTCCACTCATCGCCTCAGCATTCAAACCAGTTCAAGGAGCCTCAATCTTTACTAAGCTTGATCTTTGTAACGCTTACCATCTTGTTCGAATCAGCAAAGGCGATGAGTGGAAACAGACTTCAAGACCCACATAGCGCACTTTGAATATTTAGTCATGCCTTTTTGGTCTGACTAAAGCTCCTGCTGTCTTCCAAAACCTAGTAAATGATGTCTTTAGACATTTCATGAACAGATTCGTGTTTGTCTATCTTGACGATATTCTGACCTTCTTCAACTCTCTTTCTGAACACAGAAACCACTGTGGTGGGAAAATTCCTATGTAATTAGGATTTAAGTATATATTATCTGTCTAGTGAATGTATCTAGGGCGAGATGACAAAGTTAGGGGAAGCAAGCTTAATGTTCCTGATAAAGATGTGTCAGATCACCAGAGAGACAGACACCGGGGCAGCAAGATAACTAAGAACAGTCTGACCTGTGCTGGTTCATGCTTTGCTATCGGACTGGCATGAACCAGTTCTCCAGGGGCTGGACATGAAGGTTGGAGAGAAAGTGCTGCACAGATAAACAGTGATTGCTGAACACTATTCAAACTGTTAGTCAGAAAGGTTGGGTAGGGCGATCCATGAGTAATCTCTGTCCCCTCCATGTTCTGGCCAGACATGTTTGTATTAAATACTTAAACACCTTCTGGGACTCTGAAGTATTTTCTGCTATTACACCACGCCCGTCAATTTCTCCAGCGACTCATGAAAAAGAGTTTGCTCGTAAAAGCTGAAAAGTGTGAATTTCATCTGAACTCCATAAACTTTCTTGGTTATATCTTCGAGGGTGGGCAGGTGGAGACAGACCCAGAGAAGATCAGTGCCGTTCAGGAGTGTACCCCCCCCCAGTCCAGGAAACAATTACAACATTTCCTAAGATTTGCTCATTTCTACAGACGCTTCATTAGCAACTTCAGCATCGTGGCTGCCCTGTTAACCGCTCTCACCTCCACCAAACGGACCTTCCACTGGACCAACGAGGCAGACCAAGCCTTCCAAGACTTAAACGAAAAGTTGGGGGCTGCACCTATCCTCATTCATTCCCAACACTCAGTTACAGTTCATCTTAGAAGTCAACGCACCAGACACTGGGGTTGGGACAGTTCTCTCACAACAATCTCCCATAGATCAGAAACGACACCCATGGGCCGTCTTCTCCAAAGGCAAATCAACCATCCTCATTATCATCGACCGTTTTTATAAAGCATGCCACTTCATAGCACTATTCAAATTACCCTCAGTCACCGAAACTGAGCCAAATTTCTCATTCATCATGTATTTAGGTGACATGGCATCCCCTTTAAGATCCTCTCAGACAGAGGACCACAATCCATCTCCCAAGTTTGGAAAGATTTCTGCAGAGCCCTTAGAGCCTATCGTCATCTCACCTCCGGCTTCCACCCTCAGACAAACAGCCAATGTGAGAGGCTAAACCAGGAACTGGAAGATGCTCTCTGCTGTGTTTGTTCCTCAAATCCCCTTTCCTGGAGTCTCCATCTCCCCTGGGTTGAATACTCACACAACACTCATGTCTTCGCAGCATCCGTCTTCTCCCCCTTTGAAGCCTCGTTGGGGTACCAACCTTCCCTTTCCCCTAACTACCTTACCTTTTTCCCTCACAGGGTGCTGCAGGCAGGTGTTGCGCCAGCTGCAGTCACTCAGTCTTGTCAAGGAGGGGCTTTAAAAGAGGAGCTGTCAACTGGAGCAGATGCCAGATTGCTAATCTCCACATAGTGTTCTCACTGACCTCCTGGGTTCCTGACCAGATCATCTCCCGCTGCACCGGCAGCTTCTGGGTGTCAGATCCTACCTAATTCTTAAAACGCACCTTCCCGTGGCTCCCCTACTAGCCCTCCGGAAATCAGCCTGCTGAATCCTCGCTGTCCGACCTGCCTGCCCACCCTCAAACTCCTTCCGCACTGATCCGTTCCCTGGTTATGAGGAAATAAAGGAGATAGGAACTATCTATCACCACGCCACCGCTGGTCTCAGAAATCAGCCTGCTGAATCCTCTCCATCCTTCAACACTGAGCCGCTCCTGGGTCCTGAGGAAATAAAGGAAATAGAAAGCATTAATCTGCTATCAACCACCACACCACCGCTGGTCTCAATCACACTTGGCTCACTCACCTCCTCTCCGAGAGACCACCTTATCCACCTACAAGTAAGCAAACAAACCTCTTCACATTCGGATCAACTGATCTCTGTTATTCCACTTCACTTACCTCTCGTCTTCCTCCCAGTGGCGATCCTCCTACCCGAAGGCCCACTGTATTCCTCTGTTTCAAAGCCGAGTTCCCATTCCTTCCAGTAAATACCCTTTAAGTCTATAAACTCTCATTTTACTGATTTTTGTGTGCTGAGTGAAGTGTGTTCACTCTAGAGTCTCCCAGTAACCATGAAACTATTCCATAAGACACATTTTGAAAAACAATGTAATATACTATTGGAGCAAGTGTTAACTGATTGTCATAAATCCCAAAATGGCTAAAAGAAGGTAGGTACTTGACTTGCCCATGTCCATGACAAAAGGCAATATTGATAAAGTTTTTAAGACCTGGAACTGTGTTGAGGCTCAACAAGGACCTATGTACCTCTTGATACCATGTTAATATGCAAGGTGATAATCTCATTTTAAATATTTACACATATTTACCACAGGTGCAAAAAGATATTATGAAGATGAATTTAGAAAGAATAATTAGGGTTAAAAAAACATCTTTTGATGTTTTTATCCACATTTACTCTTACTGCTATTGATCTACACCAAGCTTCAGCTCTGCTTTCTGGGTTAACCTCACAGACATATAACATTTGACTGCATTCTCAGGGCATCTATTTCAGACATTCAGGGACTTCAATTTAAGTCTAACTGACTTCCCTTCACATTGAAAAATTACACCTGAGGGCCATTTTGTGCATTGGAAAGTTATGCCAAGGACTCATGACCAAGTGTCTTTATGTGACAAGCCGGAAATGAGAATGTGTCGGTGCGCAATAGTTTCTATTGTCTCAGGTATAATTTGGTATACCTAAAGCCAAAAGACAGAAAAGGCCCTCAGCAGAAGTGTCAACAGCATGACAGTTAAAACAGGCGGCAGTAAGCAATGAGAGATTATGGAGCACAACGTACAATGAAGCCTTAAAATAGCAGAATCTTCTTTTCTTTAACAAGAACAAAGGTTAAATTACTCTTTCAGTGCCAACAGGTCCATCAGTAGTCAGCTTTAGGAACTGTGATCATATGGCAGTGATAGGTCATGGTAGACATTAGTGCACAGAGAGCACTTGAACAAACTTGGGATGGCAGGTGAAATTAAAAACACCCTGTCAAAATGCAAGAAACATTTGCGTGCTTTAATCCCAGAATATGCCACTTTGTGGGTGTATATGTGCCTGTGTTTTAACCATTGGACCTGATCTGGCAGATGAGCACAGCAAAAGGTAACAAAACAGCCAGGTCTTGTGTGTGGCAAATACAGGGCAGGATGGGGACCAATATGCCAGTTTCATACTTGGACATTAAATGTTAGAGGGCAATGGAGATGCTGTCTGAGCTAAATGAAACAATCATAACATTAAACAGCATGAGGATGGAAGGTTCATTAGAGTGCAGGCTGCAGCTGTTTTGGCTTTGACATGTTTACAAGAGATTAAAGAGGACGGATAGTTCATCATTTTTATTGTACATGTAACACTATAACGAAAACATTTCCCCAACAAATGTCTAATAAACAATCTGATATCCACTTAACAGTACATGTCAGCCTTGAAGAAACAGTTATATCATGAGTGTCACCAGAATGCAACAAACTGTCAAAGCCCCCAGGCAAAACAACGTTGTATATCAAAGGGAACTAGACAGTAAAGACTCAAACATCAGCTACAAGCAAGATTCACTTAATTGGGCTAAGAACCCAGATATGACGGACACAATAGAAGTGTCAACAAATTCTGCTAACTAGCATCTGAGCCAGCAGACCCCACAGCTGCAGTGATGATACTACATGAATTGTATTTAGTATTTTGTTGCAATTTTATCTTCACCAAAAAACAGACAATTCCTCTTAAGCTCATCTTCATTTGATTAAATAATAATAATAATAATAATAATAATAATAAATTAACATTCATCTTTGTGTTTGTAAAAGCTGGTCTATAGTGAGGTCTGAAGCTTATGATTATATACTAGTATTTTGTGCAGTATTGTTTTAAAATTGAAAGCTCTATAATTTTCCTTAGTGGTAAACAATGTTTTTTACACCTATCTTTTTTTCAGCATCAAGAACACAATGAAACTCGTTTTAAAAAGTTTAAATCAAGTTTTTTTTTGTATTTCTCATTTGTTCAAGCAAATATGCTGTTGATTACAACTTGTAAAATTATCAATTACTTTCTTTAACCTCTGAGACTTATTTTGGCAGTTTAGCAAACTGCCTGCCATGTGACAGTAAATGAAGGACTTTCTGAAGAATAAAACACAAACATACACTGGCAGGTTTTATCTGGCTACATCACTGGACAACCAAGCAGCTGCAGGGTGGTAATATTACAGGGTGCTCCATTTCTGAGAATAAGCCTTAAAGGATCTGCCTTTTCCTGCTTGTCTGAAAGACAATTTAGAGACCTGACATCAACACACAATAGATGTCTAATGGACCATAATTCCAACATTATATAATTGTGTGGGATGATGACAGCTTCTACCGAAGCAATAATGTTCAAGAGTGGTTTGCTGTCAATGAAGTTAACAATAGATTTCGCCCTGCAATGCAGCTCATTCCTGAATGGGATACAGTAGAAGAGGTTCTCCTGATGTGGAAAGGACACTACCAGTCACAAGATTGGTTTTAATGCCACTTTTTGGGTAACTTTCCATGGAGTAGCTTAGGCCTGGATGAGGACTTTTCATCACATATACAGTTAATAACAAAAGACAAAATCACATAATGCAAAACTTAGAACAGTCTTGAATCTTGGTGTGATAATCCAGTCAGAACAGAGACAACCACTACATCAAAAAAGAAGAAAACCACCTGAATTGCATAACTCTTTCAGAAGCAAAACCCCAATTTTAAAAAACATTACCTACAATTTATAACCTAAATAATAACAGTTAAAAACACATAGTACCAGTGCAATAGAAAGCACGTCTCTTGGTGACTTTCATTAACCTGAGGTCATAATACGGATTATCCATAAGGTCATGTTACTTTACTATTTTGAAATTTCAATTTTCAGCATTGCCCTGCTGTTCATTTTAGACATCCCACAGTTGAAATGGATCTTAAATGCCTAATGTCAGCTGCAGTGATGTGAACTTAAGTCTATGATTTAGACTTGACTCTTAAGTTAACAACAGCAATCTTCATCCCAAGTAATCAAAGGTGAAAGTAAGCTTGTAAGTGTTTAACTTATTTTTGTCCCATCTGAATTCGTAGTGTATATCAATACACTAGGCTTGTCAAGGCAGTATTGAGTACTGTACATGACTGCAGCTCTGACAGAGATATGCATATTGTGTTAAATTGACATTTTACATTTTAGTTTTGTTTATTTGGGAAATTAACATTAAATGGTATTAACATATTAACAAAAGCAATAAAGCAGACAAAAATGACAAATAAAATTTAATCCCACTATTACACCAAACAAATTTGCAAGTCTGTATCCTGTTTTTAAAAAAAGCATCTGACGATTCAGTCCAGTACAATGGTAGCTCTGAATGTCATAACTTGAATTTATTTTTTTAAAATCAGTTCAAGGTCCCCGCCTTTGGCCGCCGCCCATCCTGGATTGCACCCGACCAGTATGGCCCCTCCCACAGGTGGTGAGCTCATGGGAAGGGGGACCCATGTTAACTCTTCGGGCTAAGCCCGACCGGGCCCCATGGGTAAAGGCCCGGCCAAAAGGCAATCGCCAATGTGCCCCACCTCCAAGCCTGGCTCCAGAGCTGCGCCCCGGTGACCCGCGTCCGGGCGAGGGAACACTGAATCCATTTATTGCATTCATCATAGGGGTCTTTTGGGCTGCACTTTTCTGATCCCTCACCTAGAACCAAATTGCCATGGGTGACCCTGCCAGGAGCAAAAAGCCCCCGACAACATAGCTCCTAGGATCATTGGGACATTCAAACCCCTCCACCACGAAGGTGGCGGCGCAGGGAGGGGAAAATGAACATGTATTTTCTTAAATTCATATACGTAAAAAAATTTATTTTAAGCATATAGGACTGTCTGGCCAAAGAGGGAAGTGGGGGGCAGTAAATTTAGCCGGGTGCCCATTACCTTGCTATTACCTATCCACCTTGGCTTTATTTAAGCAGGCTGTCCTATAAGGGGATAAATTACCTATGTAATAAAGAGACATGTACAAATAGTCCATCATATTTAGCTGACCTTCATAATGAACGAGTAATGAACCATTGCATATTTCCTGCTGCTTAACATCAGAAAGTAAGGATAGCTCAGTATGAAGTAAGTAAGCATGTAAATTTACAAACTACTGGCTGGTCTGACAGAACCAGGTGAGGTCTAGCTCACCATTCTATACAATACTTATCGGAGGAGATTTAGAATTAGGTATACTATGTTACCTGATGCAAATTATTTATGGGGATGTACAGATCACGCTTCATTCCTTGCATACACTACTGGGTTTAACACCTGTCATCATTGTAAAATATCACATTCATGTTAGTCACAGAGGTTGGTACATACATTTGTCTGTGTTTGAATCTCACAGATACAAATTCGTGTGTTTCTTTGTTTTGAAATAAGGTTATTAATAATCTCAACATAATGATTGTAGATTTCCCAAGAACACAGGACAAGTATTGAGAACTCAATCGCTGTTATTGCTGTTAAGGGAGGATCAATACCTGAGGACACAAAGCGAGGTTAAAAATCTCCTTCTTCTGCACTTCAGTCCAGTTGCCTAAATCAAGCCTGATGGTGGTTGTGACAGCTAAAGATATCAGGCCATCTCTGTTTGCCATCTGACATTTTCATCTTTAATCAGTTGCTGATGTTGTCAAGATGCCATCTCTGCATCTATTGTACTTGTGATCTCAGATAATCAAAAGAGGAAATGCTTTTGTTTTCTTTTGATTACAAAATAATTACTCTGTTATCTGAAAAAAATGAACTATGTTGTCTTAAAATAATGAGATATTTAACTTTTGATCTCCAGAGAACTGATTTAAAGAATAAATTCAAGTAATGACATTCAGAGCTACCATTGTACTGGACTGAATCGTCAGATGCTTTTTTTAAAAACAGGATACAGACTTGCAAATTTGTTTGCTGTAATAGTGGGAATTAAATTTTATTTGTCATTTTTGTCTGCTTTATTGCTTTTGTTAATATGTTAATACCATTTAATGTTAATTTCCCAAATAAACTAAACTAAAATGTAAAATGTCAATTTAACACAATATGCATATCTCTGTCAGAGCTGCAGTCATGTACAGTACTCAATACTGCCTTGACAAGGCTAGTGTATTGATATACACTACGAATTCAGATGGGACAAAAATAAGTTAAACACTTACAAGCTTACTTTCACCTTTGATTACTTGGGATGAAGATTGCTGTTGTTAACTTAAGAGTCAAGTCTAAATCATAGACTTAAGTTCACATCACTGCAGCTGACATTAGGCATTTAAGATCCATTTCAACTGTGGGATGTCTAAAATGAACAGCAGTGCAATGCTGAAAATTGAAATTTCAAAATAGTAAAGTAACATGACCTTATGGATAATCCGTATTATGACCTCAGGTTAATGAAAGTCACCAAGAGACGTGCTTTCTATTGCACTGGTACTATGTGTTTTTAACTGTTATTATTTAGGTTATAAATTGTAGGTAATGTTTTTTAAAATTGGGGTTTTGCTTCTGAAAGAGTTATGCAATTCAGGTGGTTTTCTTCTTTTTTGATGTAGTGGTTGTCTCTGTCCTGACTGGATTATCACACCAAGATTCAAGACTGTTCTAAGTATTGCATTATGTGATTTTGTCTTTTGTTATTAACTGTATATGTGATGAAAAGTCCTCATCCAGGCCTAAGCTACTCCATGGAAAGTTACAAAAAGCCGAGGCTTCAGAAGCTGGCTCTTAGGATGTGGAACGTCACCTCTCTGGTGAGGA
Source organism: Valencia hispanica (assembly GCA_963556495.2). NCBI lineage: Eukaryota > Metazoa > Chordata > Actinopteri > Cyprinodontiformes > Valenciidae > Valencia > Valencia hispanica. Next base: position 25,973,838 of record OY747701.1, on the reverse strand, counting down.
AGGAGCCGGAGCTGGTGTGCGAGGTTGAGGAGTTTTGACTGGACGTTGTCGGACTCGCTTCGACGCACGGCTCTGGCTCTGGAACCCGTCTCCTCGAGAGGGGTTGGACTCTCTTCCACTCTGGAGTTTCCCCCGCTGAGAGGCGCAGAGCTGGGGTGGGCATACTTGTTGCCCCCCATCTCGGCGCCTGTACGTTGAGGTTTACCCCGGTGAACGAGAGGGTAGCCTCCCTCCACCTTCGGGTGGGGGGACGGGTCCTGACTGTTGTTTGTGCAGATTAGATTACCCACCCTTCTTGGAGTCTTTGGAGAGGGTGCTGGAGAGTGCTCCTCCTGGGGACTCCCTTGTTCTGCTGGGGGACTTCAACGCTCACGTGGGCAATGACAGTGAGACCTGGAGGGGTGTGGTTGGGCGGAAGGGCCCCCCCGATCTGAACCCGAGTGGTGTCTTGTTATTGGACTTCTGTGCTCGTCATGGATTGTCCATAACAAACACCATGTTCAAGCATAAAGGTGTCCATATGTGCACTTGGCACCAGGACACCTTAGGCCGCAGCTTAATGATCGACTTGGTTGTCGTCTCATCTGATCTGCGGCTGCATGTTTTGGACACTCGGTTGAAGAGAGGGGCTGAGCTGTCCACTGACCACTACCTGGTGGTGAATCGGCTCCGATGGTGGGGGAGGACGCCGGACCGACCTGGAAGGCCCAAACGTGTTGTGAGGGTCTGCTGGGAACGTCTGGCAGAGTCTCCTGTCAGAAGGAGCTTTAACTCACACCTCCAGCAGAACTTTGAACACGTCCCGGGGGAGGCGTGGGACATTGAGTCCGAGTGGACCATGTTCCGCGCCTCCATGACCGAAGCTGTGGCCGCAATGTGGTCGGTGCCTGTCGCGGCGGCAACCCCCGAACCCGCTGGTGGACACCGGCGGTAAGGGATGCTGTAAGGCTGAAGAAGGAGTCCTACCGGGTCTTTTTGGCTTGTGGGACCGCTGAAGCAGCTGATAGGTACCGACAGGCCAAGCGGGATGCGGCTCGGATGGTTGCTGAGGCAAAAACTCGGGCGTGGGAGGAGTTTGGAGAGGTCATGGAAAACGACTTCCGTACGGCTTCGAAGCGTTTCTGGTCCACCATCCGGCGTCTCAGGGGGGGAAAGCGGTCTGCCACCAACACTGTTTACAGTGGGGATGGTGTGCTGCTGACCTCGACGCGGGACGTTTTGGGTCGTTGGATGGAATACTTCGAAGACCTCCTCAATCCCACCAGCACGCCTTCCAATCTGGAAGCAAGGTTTGGGGACTTGGGGTCGGTCTCTCCAATCTCTGGTACTGAGGTCACCGAGGTCGTTAAAAAGCTCCTCGGTGGCAGGGCTCCGGGGGTGGATGAGATTCGACCGGAGTTCCTCAAGGCTCTGGATGTTGTGGGGCTGTGTTGGTTAACGCGGCTCTGCAATATTGCGTGGACATCGGGGGTAGTTCCCTTGGATTGGCAGACCGGGGTGGTGGTCCCCCTGTTTAAAAAGGGGGACCAAAGGGTGTGTTCCAACTACAGGGGGATCACACTTCTGAGCCTCCCTGGTAAGGTCTATTCAGGGGTTCTGGAGAGGACGGTCCGACGGATCGTCGAACCTCGGATCCAGGAGGAACAATGCGGTTTTCGTCCTGGCCGTGGAACACTGGACCAGCTCTACACCCTCAGCAGGGTCCTGGAGGGTGCGTGGGAGTTCGCCCAACGGACACTACATGTGTTTTGTGGACTTGGAGAAGACGTTCGACCGTGTCCCTCGGGGGGCCCTGTAGGGGGTGCTCCAGGAGTATGGGGTACCGGGCCCCTTGAAACGGGCTGTTAGGTCCCTGTACGACTGGTGCCAGAGTTTGGTTCGCATTGCCGGCAGTAAGTCGGGCTTGTTTCCAGTGAGAGTTGGACTCCGCCAAGGTTTGCCCTTTGTCACCGATCCTGTTCCTAACTTTTATAGACAGGATCTCTAGGCGCAGCCAAGGCGTTGAGGGGATCCGTTTTGGTGGCCTCAGGATTGGGTCTCTGCTTTTTGCAGATGACGTGGTCCTGTTGGCTTCATCGGAACGTGATCTACGGCTTTCGCTGGAGCGGTTCGCAGCCGAGTGTGAAGCAGCTGGGATGAGAATCAGCACCTCCAAATCCGAGGCCATGGTCTTGAGCCGGAAAAGGGTGGGGTGCCTTCTCCGGGTCGGGGATGGGGTCCTTCCCCAAGTCGAGGAGTTTAAGTATCTGGGGGTCTTGTTCACGAATAAGGGAAAAATGGAGCAGGAGATCGATAGACGGATTGGTGGGGCATCTGCAGTTATGCGGGCGCTTTACCGGTCTGTCGTGGTGAAGAGAGAGCTGAGCCGAAAGGCGAAGCTCTCGATTTACCGGTCGATCTACATTCCTACCCTCATCTATGGTCACGAACTCTGGGTGGTGACCGAAAGAACGAGATCACGGATACAAGCGGCTGAAATGAGTTTCCTCCGCAGAGTGTCTGGGCTCTCCCTTAGAGATAGGGTGAGAAGCTCAGTCATCCGGAGGGGAATCAGAGTAGAGCCGCTGCTTCTCCACATCGAGAGGAGTCAGTTGAGGTGGCTCAGGCATCTGGTCAGGATGCCTCCTGGATGCCTCCCTGGTGAGGTGTTTCAGGCACGTCTCACCGGGAGGAGCCCCAGGGGAAGGCTCAGGACACGGTGGAGGGACTATGTTTCTCGGCTGGCCTGGTAGCGCCTTGGGGTTCCTCCCGAGGAGCTGGAACAAGTGGCTGGGGAGAGGGAAGTCTGGGTCTCTTTGCTTAGGCTGCTGCCCCCGCGACCCGACGCCGGATAAGCGGAAGAAAATGCATGGATGGATGGCATTGCCCACTTAGGCTCCTCCTCTTGCAGCCTTGATATCCTACCCACGGCTTTTCTAAAGAAAGTTCTTCCTGTCATTGAGTCTGATCTGGTTCAAATTGTTAACTCATCCCTCCTGTCAGGTGTCTTCCCCCAGGTATTGAAGACAGCATTTATCAAAGCACTGCTAAAGAAGAAGAATCTGGACAACACATTAATGCAGAACAACAGGCCAATCTCAAATCTTCCATTCATCAGTAAGATTATTGAAAAAAGCTGTGTTTCACCAATTAAATAGCCTCCTAACAATGACAAACAGTTCTGATGCTTTTCAGTCTGGTTTCCATGCACACCACAGCACTGAGACTACCCTTGTCAAAGTATTAAATGACATCCACATAAATACAGACTGTGGTAGAACCACAGTGCTGGTTCTGTTGGACCTCAGTGCAGCATTTGACACTGTTGATCACAAAATACTATTAGAATGACTAGAGAGCTGGGCTCGACTCTCTGGTACAGTACTTGGCTGGTTTGAGTCCTACCTATAGAACAGAGACTTCTTTGTTTCAATAGGAAACGTTTCATCAGACCCAACAGAAATCAGATGTGTGATGCCCCAGGGCTCCATCTTAGGGCCTCTCCTATTTAATATCTACATGCTTCCACTAGGCCAGATTATAGCAACCAATAACATTAGCCACCATAACTACGTGGATGATACTAAGCTTTACATATACAATGTCATCAGGTGACTTTGAGCCCATTCAAACCCTAAATCAATGCATCGACCAAATAAATGGATGGATGTGCCATAACTTTCTCCAACTGAACAGAAACAAAACTGAAGTAATTACTTTTGGACCTAAAGAAGAACAATCAAGAGTCAACACACAGCTTCAATTAATACAGCTAGAAACAACTGATCAGGCCTAGGTGTAGTAATGGACTCAGACCTGAACCTCCAAGGTCACATAAAGGCAATCACAAGGTCCGCCTTCTATCACCTGAAGAACATTTCTAAGATTAAAGGACTGATGTCGCAACAGGACCTCGAAAAACTCATCCATGCGTTTATCTTTAGTTGGATTGATACTGCAACAGCATCCTCACAGATCTGCCTAAAAAGTCAATCAGACAGCCGCAGCTGATCCAGAATGCTGCTGGTCGCGTCCTTTCTAGAACCAGAAAAGTAGAGCACATCACCCCAGTTCTAAAGTCCTTACACTAGCTCCCTGTAGCTCAGAGAATAAATGTTAAAATACTCCTACTAGTTTATAAATCATTGAATGACTTAGCACCAAAATATGTTGAAGGCCTGTTGTCACCATACCAACCACCAAGACCACTCAGGTCCTCCAACTCTAGCCAACTAAACATCCCTAGACTCAGAACCAAACATGGAGAAGCAGCTTTCAGTCTCTATGCTCCCCTTATCTGGAACAGACTTCCTGATGAGCGCAGAGCTGCTGAAACTCTAAACTGCTATAAATCGAGACTAAAAACTCATCTGTTTAGAATTGCCTTTGAGTAAATGATTGTCATATGTATCAAATGTGTTCATGCTCTATTGCTTTATTGACGTTTCTCTTGCTTTATTGTGTATCGTGTGTTGTGTATATTTATTGGACATCTTGTGTTATGTGTGTTTCATGCTAATTTGAATTTCCATTGCTATATTCTATGTGTTTTTTTTTCTTTTTAAATCAGCTAATCATGTAAAGCACCTTGAATTATCCTGTTGTTAAGTGTGCTATACAATTAAAATTGCCTTGACTTGCTTTAATAAAGTTTGTTTACACATGCCCATAACTGATCTGTCATGTTTTTTTTTTTAAAGAAAGCAGCATTTGAATAAGAAAAAATACTAAAATGTCAGTTTTTGATTACATAAAACTGTTTACATCTCTTTTAAATGCTACTAACCAACATAGTTATTATTTAAAGTACTGGTTCCACTTTTTTAACATCCCAATCATGAAAGTGTACTCGTGAAGTATCTCACAAGGAAAAAAATAACTGTAAAATAACTATAACTTATTATTAGCAGTTGGTAAATGGTAACATTAAGGTATATGGCTTTAGCAGCAGTGTTGTTTTAATGTCAACAATATTTTGCCTTGCTAAAAAAAGTGTATTAATTAGTACCAGCTCTCTGTATATCTTTGATATGAATACAAAAGAAAGTAACAGTATGCTTTTTTGTAAAAATCAAGTTTTTTCATCATGTTTAGCTTGTTTACAGGTTTGCTAAATATTATGTTTAAGGGACTATTTTTTTTACAAGCTACCAAAGTGTAAATGAAAGACTAATAGCTGCACACCCAGAAATCCCAAAAGCCACTTACATATTACTATAATATGTATTTGAGTTATACATATTGAGGTTTTACACTTTTATGAAAATCAATGCCTTGTCTAATCTTACACTGTACAAACCTGTGTTGAGCAACTATGATTTTCATTTTCCATATGTGAAACATATGGTTTCAAGAAAATATATTCCACATTCATTCCTTTTATAGCAACTGTGGATATTCAATCTAACAATCTTGACAGAGCCTGTTAAAAACAGCTTGGATGGGTTTTTTTGTTCAGCCCTCAAAATCCCTTTTAAATGTAGATTTCAAAGAGCTTTGATATAAAAGGAAAGTCTTATTATGAAACAATATCTCTGTGTGTGACTGCAATCAGCAATCAGCAGTATGAAAATGTCAATATATCTTCAAATTAGAAGCCATTTTTTCATGCTGACGATATTCTCCACAGGGAAGATGCTGTTAATGGAGGTTTAGGCAGGACGCCTTTGTAATAGTTATGCAAACATCTTGTAAAGTGGTGAAAGCTATTCACTTTCCCTTTAAGACACCCTGCGAGCTCCCACTTAAGAATTATACTTTGGTGTTTTCCAAGATGTAGCAAAAGGTGAAAAAAAAGCTGGGTTTTTATGAAATATTTTGCAAGCTGTCAAATTTCTTTAGATGTTGAGCTACAAATTGATCACCAATTTTGTGTTTGAAACAGAGAATGAGAGGATTTGCCATCCTAAACAATTTAACGTTTCTTCTGATAAATTTTTGTTGGACTCTTTAAACAGATTTTACATCATGCTGAAGGACTGGATGGGACATGAGTGTCAACACCTCAAATTCAGGCCAAAACAAACAAACAAAAACAAAAAGAAAATTAAATAACCAGAAAATCCAATTACAATACATTGAGTGTAATTCAGATACCTCTAAGTAGCTCTATATCTTCAGTGTTAAAGGGGGGTGGCATGTAAAATCGACTTTTTTAAGCTTTTCATCACATTGTTATGTCATTCCCTCCTTAAAAACATGCCTAAAGTGTTTCTTACGGTAATTTATGTATTTTTGGAAACTCCCGTGGCCGCCATTTTGAGCGCTGAATGCCTGATTCCTCCGAGGTCCGCCCTCACCACCTTGCAACGCCCCGACATTTTGATTACCACCCACGTCTCTCCAAAGCCCTCCCTTCCCTCGCTCCCCGAGCAGAAAAGCAGCAGCTACCACCTGTGGATATTACTACTATATAGCTATTTACTTTTCCAAATTGCACAATGCCTTCTTGGAGAAAATGTATCTTTGGATGCCAGGACGACTGCCCTCTTTTTAGTCTGTCAAAAATGGTTGGAATTCATTTTTGAAAACAACCCTCCTCCCAAGAAGATTTGTTTCGTTTGTGCCAGTGTGCCGACTATATGTGCTACCCCTCAATCCGTGCTACCATTGTAGCACTGCGCATGTTGATGTTACGTCACAATTCCTTACTCAGCAAATCTGTCATCAAGAATTCCTACCTAGAAGTTCCATTTCGTCTGTTTTTATTTATTTGAAGTTTACGGTGAGTTTTATTTAAATTATATTATTACTGGCTAATTTTTATTCAAAATATTCTAAGGCTTTCCTTAAGCTACTTGTTTCAAGTTTACTTGACAGCCCTTGTATGTTAGTTTCACTTCTGTGATATCGTTATACTGCATGTAAACAAGTCCCATTAATATGTCGTAGAGTAAATGCGGTGTATTCTGTGGGCTATTTGTGCTTATAATTATACTACATTTTAGTATTAGAATCGTAGAAAAATGCGGTGTATTTTGCGTGCTATTTGTGCTTATAATCACACTGTGGTGGAAATTCTGAGGAGTCCTGATGAGAAGAAAACAATCAGCTGGTTTCAACAAAGTTTATTACTTGCAGCAAGGAGAAGTCAAAAGAGACTCTACAGTTATTACAAAGACATGAGTATATATCTGTAAGTCATACACCTGAACAACCCCCTCCCATCCCCACGAGCCAGTTAACAATGGTTCCTCAGTTAGTTCTAAAGAGACAACAACTACTTATTAGGGTTTCCGTGCAGCTGCAGGAGCTGAACATCTCCAAGGTCAGAAGATAACTCTTAATTGAAAAAAACAGTTCCGGATGCAGGAGCTGAGAAGTCAGCACACAAGTAACTCTGAAATACATATCTTTAACTGAATAAACACATTACATGAAATAAAACAAATCAGTGAAACAATAAGAACAAACAAAGAAATGTCTTCTACAATACTACATTTTCATATTTTGCAGTAATAATGCTGCTATCTGCTCTATGTCTTACTGGCTTGGTATATATTCATTAGCTGCTTTATAAACTAATAACTGATTTCCATAATTATCAGTCATCAACAGATCAGTACTGTCACAGTTTATTTTTGTAGTGATTAACAGTCACTCTGTTGGCCCACAGTCATGAAGCGCTGGGTTTTAATTGATGATCGGCGGGTGGAGTTGTGATGTTATGCACGCTGTTCAACGCTGCTTTTAGGACACTAAATGGAAAAAACTGCCACTCCGGGAAAATAATATGTTTTTTTCTTAAAATAATTTAATGGTTTCCTAGCATTTGTCTGATCTGACCCGACTATCCATCCTACCTTGGCGCCGTGCGCAGGCCCAGAACAATATTACATCACACAACGTAAATTAAAATAGGCTACATAAATTTAACAGGTAGGATATTTTGATCACTTTTTTTAGTGCAGTTATGTACCCACGCATATTTAACAGGTGGGATATTCTGATCAAGGTTTTCTATGCATCTGCTAGTTTTAGCTTGATATTAAACGGGTAGCATGTTCTGTGGATTGAAAGAAAAGTTGTCGTATTTAAATAAATTGTTGCTATGTTAGGCATTACTGCTAAACTGCCACTTTAATCCTGTCACTTGATAAATATTTTCCGATAATTATACTTAACATCATAAGCTAACAGTTGTTTTCGGCATGTAAACATACCGGTAGCACTTTTCGAGGGGTAGCACCGACAGATAGACATAGCCATCTATGCGCGCTACGGTAGGACATTCTGATGAGGTAGCACAGATCATCAGAACACCGGCCATTTCACAGAAGATTGCTTCCAGAACAAAAGTTTATTTGACAGTGTATTAGTAAACAAGTTGACATTGGGCATCTGGTCAGGATGCCTCCTGGACGCCTCCCTGGTGAGGTGTTTCAGGCACGTCTCACCGGGAGGAGGCCCAGGAGAAGGCCCACGACACGCTGGAGGGACTATGTTTCTCGGCTGGCCTGGGAGCGCCTTTGGGTTCCTCCCGAGGAGCTGGAACAAGTGGCTGGGGAGAGGGAAGTCTGGGTCTCTTTGCTTAGGCTGCTGCCCCCGCGACCCGACCCCGGATAAGCGTTAGAAAATGGATGGATAGATGGATGGAAGTTGACATTGAAGAACGATACAATCCCCATTCTCAAGAGAATTTCTTCAGAGCCAACACCGGTAAGTGGAAATGCTCTGATTCAGATTGTTAGAACAACATAGCTTAGGCTAATTCAGAGTTAAATCTGTGCACTGCAGCTCATGTTTATTATTCAGTCCCTCCAGGAATTTGCGATGTTGCAATCGTAACTATTAAAGCAAATTCAGCCAATCCCTGCGAATTCTGCACGTCTTGCAATTTTATACAATTAACTCAACTTTACCGCACCTTTTACCAGTTGTGACTCTCCCTTTCATTGTCCTACATCTGATGGCGTCGCATATCATGTACACTACCTGTTTCTTATGTGAGAGGGATCGAGAATAAAATATGTTACATTTTTATTTTGCCAATGTAGGTGTTATGGGGTACATTTTCCTCATTCCAGGCATGAAAATCCATCACCTGTTGGCGAAATTCGTCGTTTTGAATCCAAAATGGATCACCTACGTAATTCGTGTGTGTCCAATGAGAAAATTATCAGCTGTAAATATTGACGCACAGACAGCAGCAGCGAGCAGGAAGTTTTCAGGAGAGCAGTTTTCATGTGAATGACAGGACTTGTACTTTCAATTACTTTTTAGGTCCGCTGAGTTATTTAGGATTAAAAACTGTTTTGACCGACCTCAAGGCGAGTTTCCAACTACTTTTTAAGTGATTGCAACATAAAAGAAAATCACACATAAAAAAATTTCAACTTTAGTTGCAACTTTCCACAAAAGCTCCCGCAACATGCGCACCAAAGATGCTGCAGTACATTAATGCTTCGTGCCCATGTGGAGGATGTTGTGATCATAGACATATATAAACACTAGATGGCTTACCCGCGCTGTTCGGCAATGGACTGTGACGTAGCAATACGGCGGCTATCTTACTTCAGTCAGCTGTCCCCTTTCGAAACATTGCTGTCAACGGTGGATGTACTATTTGCTCAATTTTCACCCAATTTTCAAACGGCTCCACCGGTCAAATTTTCACCCAATATATGATCGTTTTAAAACTGGTATGCTTGGAGGTGTAGTCTATGTTCCTGAGTCCCCAGACCCTGCTTCCAGATTTGAAGGCGTGCCGGTGGGATTGAGGAGGTCTTCGAAGTATTCCATCCACTGACCTAAAACATCCCACATTGAGGCCAGCAGCACACCATCCCCACTGTAAACAGTGTTGGTGGCAGACCGCCAACACTGATGCCGGATGGCGGACCAGAATCGCTTTGAAGCCGTACGGAAGTCATTCTTCATGGCCTCTCCAAACTCCTCCCATGCCCGAGTTTTTTTCTCAGTGACCATCCGAGCCGCACTCCGCCTGGCCCGCCGGTACCTATCAGCTCCTTCAGGGGTCCCACAAGCCAAAAAGACCTGATGGGACTCCTTCTTCAGCCTGACAGCATCCCATTAAGTTCGAGGGTTGCTGCCGTGGCAGGCACCGACCACCTTGGGGCTAGGGATGGGCATAATTAATTAATCGACGATCGATTAATTGATCATTAAGAATTTCATCGATGATATATTTTTTACCGATCAATTAACGCATGTTCTGTTGCGTAGTAAGAGTTTTGAAGGAATGCAATTAATTTTGCTATGTGGCAGTAATTAAACACTTTACCACACGAGGGCAAAAATTAAACCCACAGGCCGACTCAGTTTCTTGCGAGTTTCTGTGTATTTCAAAAGTAGCATTGTCATGAAGAGGTCGCAGCAAAGTGTGGTGTAGGACCACTGTGACTAAAAAAACAAACAAACAAAAAAGTCTCGGTTCACTGCCAACACTGCGAAGCTGTGTATTTAAGTGCTTGAACGCACTTCCAACCCTGGTTAGAAGCGGAGCATCCTGGTCTTGGTCTCAACCCAGCATCAAGTCAGTGTTAGCACGGAGGAGCCAAGATGCAGAACGAGCAGAGAAACTTACTCACCAATTACTTTCTGAGGGAGGCTCCACCTCCCCTGGATTGCACCCCTACAGACTAGTGGAAAATTTATTAAACAAGACTCCAGATGCTTGCCAAGTTAGCACGGAGGTATCTGTATCACATCAGGTGATCTTGGCGCTGCAGGTCAGACACAAAACCAGCCTGTCAATGTCAACCCCCCCCCCCCCCCCCCACCCTTGGTGTCCTGGTGCCAAGTGTACATATGGACACCTTTATGCCTGAACATGGTGTTCGTCATGGACAATCCATGATGAGCACAGAAGTCCAATAACAAGACACCGCTCGGGTTCAGATCGGGGGGGCCATTCCGCCCAACCACACCCCTCCAGGTCTCACTGTCATTGCCCACGTGAGCATTGAAGTCCCCCAACAGAACAAGGGAGTCCCCGGGAGGAGCACTCTCCAGCACCCCCTCCCAGGACTTCAAAAAGGGTGGGTAATCTAATCTGCTGTTTGGCGCGTAAGCACAAACAACAGTCAGGATCTGTCCCCCCACCCGTAGGCGGAGGGAGGCTACCCTCTCGATCACTGGGGTAAACCCCAACGTACAGGCGCCGAGATGGGGGGCAACAAGTATGCCCACCCCAGCTCTGCGCCTCTCAGCGGGGGAAACTCCAGAGTGGAAGAGAGTCCAACCCCTCTCGAGGAGACGGGTTCCAGAGCCAGAGCCGTGCGTCGAAGCGAGTCCGACAACGTCCAGTCAAAACTCCTCAACCTCGCACACCAGCTCCGGCTCCTTCCCCACCAGAGAGGTGACGTTCCACGTCCCGAGAGCCAGCTTCTGCAGCCGAGGATCGGACCGCCAAGGTCCCCGCCTTTGGCCACCGCCCATCCTGCACAGCACCCGACCCCTATGGCCCCTCCCACAGGTGGTGAGCTCATGGGAAGGGGGCCCATGTTACCTCTTCGGGCTAAGCCCGACCGGGCCCCATGGGTAAAGGCCTGGCCACCAGGCGCTCGCCAACGTGCCCCACCTCCAGGCCTGGCTCCAGAGGGGGGCCCCGGTGACCCGCGTCCGGGCGAGGGAACACTGAGTCCATCTGTCTTGTTCATCATAGGGGTCTTTTGGGCTGTACTTTGTCTGATCCCTCACCTAGAACCAAATTGCCATGGGTGACCCTACCAGGAGCAAAAGCCCCCGACAACATAGCTCCTAGGATTATTGGGACACTCAAATCCCTCCACCATGATAAGGTGGCAGCCCAGGGAGGGGTAATTGGGCAATGATTTTTTTTCTATGTTTATTGGTTTAATTCATGGAAATTCTGACATTTTCTCCACATTGGTGTTGATTGGGGATGGCATTTGTACTGGGTTTGGTATTGTGGTACACATTGACCCTCTAATTGTTATTATCTTTTCAGTGAAAAAGCTGGCAAATTCATCGCAGGCCCTGGTAGAATTTAGTTCAGGGGCTACTGTCACTAAAGGATTAGTTAGTCTTTCCACTGTTGCAAATAAAGTCTGCCCGTTATGAAGGTTTCTGTTGATTTCAGAAAAGGACGATTCCCTTGCATCTTTTAGAGTTGATTGAAATCTGTTCAGTCTGTCTTTGTAGATCTCACAGTGAACCTGGAGTCGAGTTTTCCGCCATTTTCTCTCAGCTAGTCGACATTCCCTTTTTTCACTACGTACCTGTGGATCACTAGTCCACGGAGACTTCTTTCTACCCGAGACTACTTTCACTTTAGTTGGAGCAATGGAATCAGTGATGGATGAGATTTTCACAAGGAAATTATCTACCAGCTTGTTTACTAAGTTCGAGTTTGGAGCCTGCGGTGGGAGGGTAAATATGTTGTCAACTGAGCTGTCCCCTACGTTTTTCATAGTGGTCTTACTGTGGCTGGATAATTTAGCTGAGATGGTACTTTCAAAGAAAACACAGAAATGGTCAGATAATGCAATACCAAGATGTTAGACAATGTTTGACAATTGATATCACAATGTGTTTTTCGAACTGGTGAATGGGCTAGACAAAATGTGGAGAGACACACAGATCATGAAAAATACCTGACACTACCGTACATTTTAATTGAGGAGGGGGGGTTGTTGTTTTATTTTTTGCCAACAACAGATTTTGCTAAAGTTTGCTCAGAATCAGTTTTTGGGTTTGTATCAAAATGTCATTAACAAAACATCTCCTTTGGTGAAAATTAGAGCTCAAACATCTTCCAAAAATAGTATGTCCGTTTAATTCAGACTCACTGTCAAATGGTTTTTCCATCAATCCGTTGAAGAAATAAAGTGTAATTTCCCACTTTCTGATGAATTATTGGCTGTTAATTCCCATTTGAATTCTAAAGTCTCATTAACATGTTTGAAACTACATCAAAAGCAGTGATAACCACTGTTTTATTAATAGAACACGCCTTTTGCAGAGCCTGCACACAAAGCTGTGGCAAAGATGGATGTCTTGGCTTTAATTAACCAGAATTATTTACTGACTAGGGCTGGCTTATGGGAGCATCACTCATGTAATGGATATATTAGCAGAAGACTGAAGAGATTAGCTACTTTGGAAAGTAGACAGTTCATTTTGTAATGGGAAGGTATACAATATTCATATTTACAAACATCATACAGAGTTGTATGAAAATATATGTGAGCAGGAGGCACATGCATTACAATTACTCTTTACTAACAGGATAGATGAGAGAATCAAAATTGTTGTTCATTAGGAACTGTAAATATATTGTATAATACATTGCCAAGATAATTACTCCTAACTACAATTTGATATGGTTTCAATAATATTCTTACTGTATTTATCACTAGAGTTATTTTGTTCCAAGGGGCAGGAACTTAAATCTTACTCAGAGCCGTTTCCTTCAGGCAAAAGCCATACACAAATCTTTAGTGATATTCCGTGATCTAAAACTTCTGTCAGAGTGTATCCTCCTTCCTTGCTTCTCACTGTGACCCCTCTAGTCCCTATACAAACAGTTTGGGTTTCTTCATATTGTATGTGCTTCCAGGCAAGACTACGCAGCATAGGACCGTGGAAATGTTTGACAAATGTAATGAATATAAGTTTCCCCCTACATACAATTCATTGCACTTTCCACAAATGGTCTAAAATACATTCAACTGAACTCTGGTGACAGTGATAGAAAGCTGCGAGGGAAAGTAACTGATTTACTTTGTTTCACCGAGTAGAGCGCAAATTTACATCTAAGCTCAGTGACAGTACAACAGATTTCTTTGCAAATAACTATTGGATTGCTCCTCTGAGGAACCGGGGCTGTAAAAGTATTCACAGGCATATGTGAACTCAAAAACGATGTACATTTAATTATACCCAAGTATTTCCTTTTTACTAGTAGCATTATTTTGCCTTGCGATGGACTGGTGACCTTTCAAGGTTGTGCCCTGCCTCTTGCCTAAAGACCGCTGGAGATAGGCACCAGCTCCCCCGTGACCCTGCAGGAATAAGCTGTATGGATAATGGATGGATAGCAGCATTATTTAAATCAAGCTTATTTGCTATAATTTGAAATGAGCATTTCAGTGATTATATTAACAAATACCTTAAGGTCTTTTGACTATTTAGCTTCTAAATTATACCAAAAAAACCCCCAATAAATTACCTTTAAAATTCAAAACACAACACTATAGATAGTCTATCTGTGAAACAGTCATATTTAACTGACAACATCTAATCTAATGCCTGGCATCTAACGTTCAACCCAAACTCAAGGCTCTACACTCTGATCAACCCTAAACCTTCTGTTACACTGTTGTCTATCTTTCCATACATCCTGGCAACTACTGTCATGTCTTTGAAGTATGTGTTCTGCTTAAGATTTTCTCCTTTTCTAATCAGTGCCTGTGTACTAAGATGAATGTGACATGATTTTGCAATAAGACTCTGGAGCAAGCAACAATGTTGAACGGCTTCAAAGAGTTTATTCTGGACTGGAATCGGTATTCGGGAGGTTGAAAGAAGGCACAAGGAGGAGAGTTTCTGCCGGTTTAGTAGACCTGGGTTCTGTTGGAGCTTTGATTGTGCCCTCCTTGTTTCCGGTTCCAAGCAGAGCGATGGAGGAGAATGCTGGAGGGTGGACAGGCAGGTAAGGGAGCGGCCGGAGCCGGAACCTTTACGGGAGGAGTGAAGAGGGAGCAGACGCTGGGAACCACGAGACCTCGAGAAGCTAGGTGAGATCGGAGGAGACTGAAGAAATTCCGGTTGAAACAAGCAGCTGCCGGGCTATAGGGGAAAATAGAGAGGCGAGATTTCTTCTCAGATCATCGCTAGGTTAAGCTCAATTGACCGATTTACCACAAATGCAAGTCGACCATCTGGCGTTGCTTCCAGGTCTCCACCCCTATAAGTACTCCCCGTGATTGCCTCACATGGAGAACACTTGGAACCAGGCCTGCCAGTCATACCCTGTTGTGGAATTTTGTGGAATTCATAATTTACAGATTAAAATGACCCCACATAAACCATATTCCCATTCCCATATTCTCCCTCCCCCAACCCAACTCCCATGAACACAAACACTTAAAGGGATAGTTCGCATTTTTAGACATGAAGTTGTATCCCATCCTCACCTTCAGCATAGTGCATACACACTGACCCATATCTGTGGTCACCTCCTGGTCAGAGCTCTGGCCGTTTGAAGTCTTTCAAGAAAGTAGTCCCGGCTAGTTTTGGGGGCCAACAAATTGTGCCGTTTTCCTTTAGAAAACTATATGCATTTGAAAACATGATTCATTTGCATCACAAAAAAAAAACGCCGGCCAAAATTCGCACCTCACTATTACTCAGCACTATTTTCTTTCCATTCCAATCAATCCGCGCTGCGGCCAGCATCAGCTGTTGCGCTCCTCCCGTCAGCTGTTCCACTGTTAAATACCGTCAACATGTCTGTTTATGAAACTGAGGATGAAACTCATTTTAACACAATGCCAAATGGATCGGATGAACAAGAAACTTTTTTAGCACAACGCCAAAGGGATACCTTTATGAACCAGAGTATACGGGTGCTGAACTTCAGCAGATGGAGCTAAAAGGGATAGATAGGGTGGGTAAGTGTGGACAATCTCATGTTGTGCAATTTTTGATATCAGAATCAAATCAATCAATCAATCAGAATCAAAGGCAAATTTATGTTGTACTGATCAGTAGGCTATTGATGAGACAGAAATTCTGTAAATGTTGTATGAGGGTTTAATTTTGTAGTGTATGTGGCAACACTTAGAAACAGTGAACAATCAAGAGGAATGTGGTATATCCTGTGTGCCTTGTGTGAAGAAGCTGTGACCATTCTATGAACGAAGATCTATGTGGGAGGAGTTTCCTTTTTAACTCTTGTTTCAAATAAAAACCTTATGCTGAGATAAAGCGGTGCTCAGTTACTAGAACTGAGTCCAGGAACGACGTCTCGCTGTTAAAATATATAATTGTTGTTTGATGTTCTTATTGCTCCTTTTTACAGAAATGAACGAGCACGCGGGAAGGTGAAATGAGAGCTCAGAGAGCCCAGGGTCATAAATTAAATGTGTGTCTGTTCCTTTAAGATAGGCTTTGAATTAGAGTGAAAACACCTTCTCAACACTATGCAATATCTGACCCTATTCATTATTATTACTGATAATACACAAAATTGGCTAAATTATGTGGGCTCAGCTTTAGCTTGGAGCACTTCTATGTCCTTTCGCTCTCTATCTGCTCGTTTTAGCTCCATCTGCTGAAGTTCAGCATCCGTATACTCCGGTTCATAAAGGTATCCCTTTGGCGTTCTGCTAAAAAAAAGTTTATTCTTCATTCGATCCATCTGGCATTGTGCTAAAATTAGTTTCATCATCAGATGTTTCATAATCAGACATGACGGGAGGAGCGCAAGGCAAGGCAAGGCAAGGCAACGCAAGGCAAGGCAATTTTATTTGTATAGCACACTTTCAACAGCAGGGTAATTCAAGGTGCTTTACATGATTTGGTGATTTAAAAGAAACACATAAAAGAAAGAAAAGAGAAAAATAAAAAAAGCAAGAGAGCATGAACACATTTCATACATATGACATCAAGCATTTACTCAAAGGCAATTCTAAACAGATTTTTAGTCTCGATTTAAAGCAGTTCAGAGTTTCAGCAGCTCTACACTCGTCAGGAAGTCCGTTCCAGATAAGGGGAGCATAGAAACTGAAAGCTGCTTCTCCATGTTTAGTTCTGAGTCTAGGGATGTTTAGTAGGCTAGAGTTGGAGGACCTGAGTGGTCTTGGTGGTTGGTACCATGACAACAGGTCTTCAACATATTTTGGTGCTAAGCCATGTAATGATTTATAAACTAGTAAAAGTATTTTAAAGTCTATTCTCTGAGCTACAGGGAGCCAGTGTAAGGACTTTAGAACTGGGGTGATGTGCTCGACTTTCCTGATTCTAGTGAGGACGCGAGCGGCAGCGTTCTGAATTAGCTGCAGCTGTCTGATTGACTTTTTAGGCAGACCTGTGAAGATGCTGTTGCAGTAATCAATCCGACTAAAGATAAACGCATGGATGAGTTTTTCTAGGTCGTGTTGCAAAATCAGTCCTTTAATCCTAGAGATGTTCTTCAGGTGATAGAACACTGACCTTGTTATTGCCTTTATGTGACCCTGGAGGTTCAGGTCTGAGTCCATTACTACACCTGGGTTACGAACCTGATCAGTAGTTTCTAGCTGTATTAATTGAAGCTGTGTGCTGACTCTTGATCGTTCCTCCTTGGGTCCAAAAATAATCACTTCAGTTTTGTTTCTATTCAGGCACATCCATCCATTTATTTGGTCAATGCATTGATTTAGGGTTTGAATGGGTTCAGAGTCACCTGGTGACATTGTAATGTAGAGCTGAGTGTCATCTGCGTAGTTATGGTAGCTAATGTTATTGGTCGCTATAATCTTGCCTAGTGGGAGCATGTAGATATTAAATAAGAGGGGCCCCAGGATGGAGCCCTGGGGCACCCCACATGTGATTTCTGTTCGTTCTGATGAAAAGTTTCCTATTGAAACATAGAAGTCCCTGTTCTTTAGGTAAGACTCGAACCAGCCAAGTACTGTACCAGAGAGTCCGACCCAGCTCTCCAGTCGTTCCAATAAAATATCATGATCAACAGTGTCAAATGCTGCACTGAGGTCCAACAGAACCAGCACTGTGGTTCTTCCACAGTCTGTATTTATGCGGATGTCATTAAATACTTTGACGAGGACAGTCTCGGTGCTGTGGTGAGCGTGGAAACCAGACTGAAAAGCATCAAAACGGTTTGTCATTGTTATGAAGCCATTTAACTGCTGAAACACAGCTTTTTCAATAATCTTACTGATGAATGGGAGATTAGAGATTGGCCTGTAGTTCTGCATTAACGTGTTGTCCAGATTTTTCTTCTTTAGCAGTGGTTTAATAACTGCTGTTTTTAAAGCCTGAGGGAAGACACCTGATAGCAGTGATGAGTTCACTATTTGAACAAGATCAGAACCAATAACAGGAAGAACCTTCTTTAGAAAAGCTGTGGGTAGGATATCAAGACAGCAGGAGGAGGAGCTTAATTGGATAATGATTTTTTTCAAGGCTGTTCTGGTTTAATTCGTGGAATTCAGACATTTTCTCTACATTGTTGTTGATTGGGGATGGCACTGGTTGTGGGTTCGATATTGAGGTACAGATTGACCGTCTAATTGTTAGAATCTTTTCAGTGAAAAAGCTGGCAAATTCATTGCAGGCCTTGGTAGAGTTTAGTTCAGGGGCTACTGTCACTAAAGGATTAGTTAGTCTTTCCACTGTTGCAAATAGAGTCCGTGCGTTATTAATGTTTCTGTTGATGATTTCAGAAAAGAACGATTCCCTAGCATCTTTTATAGTTAGCTGATATCTATTCAGTCTCTCTTTGTAGATCTCACAGTGAACCTGGAGTCGAGTTTTCCGCCATTTTCTCTCGGCTCGTCGACACTCTCTTTTTTCACTACGTACCAGTGGATTACTTGTCCACGGAGACTTCTTTCTACCTGAGACTACTTTCACTTTAGTTGGAGCAATGGAATCCATGATGTCTGAGATTTTCGCAAGGAAATTATCCACCAACTTATTTACTGAGTTTGAGTTGGGAGATGACGGGGATGTGGTGGAAGGATAAATACGTTTAAAGTTTTCTACTGAACTGTCCCCTAGAAAACGCTTTTTTATAGTGGTCTTACTGTGGCTGGATAATTTAGCAGAGATGGTACTTTGAAAGAAAATACAGAAATGGTCAGATAATGCAATATTAATTACAGAGATGTCAGAAATATTTAAACCTTTGCTGATAATTAAGTCCAGAGTGTGTCCTTTATTTTGTGTTGGTTGTTTGACATGCTGGATCAGTCCGAAGTTGTGGAGAGTATCATCTAACGTTTTTGCTTGTCTATCTTGGGGGTTGTCGGTATGGATGTTAAAGTCCCCCACGATGATTAGTTGGTCATAGTCGATACACATTACAGAAAGAAGGTCATTGAAATCATTAAAGAAGTTAGAGTTAAGTTTTGGTGGTTTATATAAACTTAGAAATAACGCTTTGTTAGGCTCATTTATCTGGGTGGCTAGGTATTCAAAAGAATCAAACGTGCCCAGAGTTACCTTTTTAAAGTTCATTGAGTTGTGAAAGATGGTGGCTACACCTCCGCCTCGTTTGTGTTTTCTGTTCTCGCTTAAGAAATTATAATTTGGAGGACTGGATTCTATTAATGAAGTTGTTTCGTTATTTTCATCTAGCCAAGTTTCTGATAAAAAAGGGCGTGTAAATTATGCTCAGTGATGAAGTCATTGATAAGAAAAAACTTCCCGGATAGAGATCTAATGTTTAATAAAGCTAACTTAAGTATTGTGATGATGGGCAGCTGAACCTTCTGACAGGTTATCAATTTGAGATTTTGTTTAATATGAGAGCGTGTGGTTAACGGTTTATGTTTCCTGCTGCTGATAATCACTGACATAGCCTCAGGGGTGCCGGGTGAATTCTGGGAGACGGTAGGGGTGGATTTATTGCCCGGTTCCCTCAAATATCAGATATCTGTAATAATCAGTGGGGGAAGCTCCCAGGCTTATGGACACTAGTCCCAGGCGTTTGGTGTAGTCTAAGTTTAGGTGTTAATTGTGTCCCAAATTTGATTTGCTCATTCAGTCTGTCTGCAAAGTTTCTAAATGGAGACTCATTTGATGTGGCTGAGTCACAGGAAGATGAAGACTTAATCTCTGATGGTTGTTTATCTGTTCGGTCCTGTGGTGTCATCATGACTTGCTGTTTTTGTTCTCTGATATCCATGGGCGCCTTAAGGTCAGCTTTTGGGAGCAAGTGTTTTGCTTTCTGATGTTGATAAGAAAAAATGTTGGCTGCTAACAGCCTTACTCCGGACCTGTTCAAATAGCGCATTCCTGCTTTGAACAGATGATTCACACTTCCAAATACTTTGAAATTATTAATAAATGTGAACGACTTCTCAGCTGATTGTTTCTTCAACCATTTATGGAGCATGCGGAGTCTGCTAAATCTTTCATCATTCCCTTCAGGGACTGGTCCGCTGATGAGGATGTTTACGTTAAGTCCATCAAGTCTCTGTAGGAGATCAGAAAAGTCTCTCTTTAGAATCTCTGATTGTCTCATCGCGATATCTGCTGATCCAGCGTGAATGACGAGCTTTTCCAAAGCAGGATGTTGGTCCAAGATTTTAGGGATTTTTTCTGATATTTCTCTCACTGTATTTTTGTAGCAGCTTTAAACTTTGGTATTCTTGCTACAAAAAGCCTCAATTCCATTAATTGATCCGTCTTGTATGATAACAGTCTTTGCTGGGGGCGCTCTTACTTTGTAATGTGTCTGTTTGATGCGGCTGGGTTTCTCCTGGTGGCTTTGACTGGTCCCGGGGGATGCGTCATCTTTCGGGGAACTCAAGGCTGCAAATCTGTTTTTCAGCGGGATTCCAGGTGGAGAAATATCTCTTATTTTTGGCTGAAACCTCTTTTGTTCACTTTTAGCAGAAGCGGCAGTTCTGGGTTCAGAGGTTTCTCTGTGTCGGAGTTTCTTTTGTTTTTTCTTCCTCGGAGAACGGGCTGGGGTTGATTTCATGCGTTTTAAAGCTGGCCAGTTTTCATTATAGTGCGGAGTTCTGCCGCTCAGACGCCTGTAGGGAGTCTCTGTGACACGGTTAGACCTATGTAACACAGGGCTGTTTGTATTCAAAGGTAAAGGTAAAGTTGTGTCATTTTGTCCATAATCTGCGTGGAGATCAAAATTAATTTCCAGACGACGTAGCTTCGTTTCAATGCCCTCAATTCTGTGGAGTAGTTTTTCAAAATCCTCAGCTGAGCAAAAAGCCATGTTGATAAGTCCATAAAAAAGTAATCCAAGAAGAGATCCGGTCCAATACAGTAACTCCAGGGGCTGGGAAAATAAAGTAACTAAGAAAAGGTTAAGAAAGAAAACAAGAAAAGCAAACAGAAAAGAAAATAAGTGAACGGATCTGGAGAGAGACAGAGAGCAGCTGCTCCCCCTTCAACAGACAGAGATTTTTCTGCAAGAGTTGATGCTGGTGCAGCGTGGATTGATTGGAATGGAAAGAAAATAGTGCAGAATAATAGTGAGTTGTGAATCTTGGCCGGCGTTTTTTTTGTGATGCAAGTGAATCATGTTTTCAAATGCATATAGTTTTCTGAAGCAAAGCGGCACAGTTTGTTGGCCCCCGAAACTAGCCAGGACTACTTTCTTGAAAGACTTCTAACGGCCAGAGCTCTGACCAGGAGGTGACCACAGATATGGGTCAGTGTGTATGCACTATGCTGATGGTGAGGATGGGATACAACTTCATGTCTAAAAAAGCAAACTATCCCTTTAAGAACAACAATGAAAAGGACATAAAAAGGACATTGGGCCAAGTGCAGATAAGTCAGCTAAGAAAACGCCAACAAGGGAGCCATTTGTGCCGGCAGCAGCAGATCAAACGCAGCAGCCAAGGCACACAGAGCACCCTGAGGAGACAAGGCAGAGACCCCCACCTCCTACCTGGAGAGCACCCAGGCAACCACAGTCGACCACCGGTCCCGAGGCAGAGGGCTCCCATAGAGGAAACACTGGCAGGAAGATTAAAATAACAGATTAAAGTATAGAAATAACAGGGGATATATGATAAGACTACGCAGTAAAACACTGAAAATATAATCAAGCAATAATCAGTTAAAAGCTAGGCTAAAGAGGTGAGTAATAATAGAAAGACCCCTCGCCATAAGTGTGTGTCCTGACTTTCGGAATGACAAGGAGATAGCTGCTAGAGGAGCGCAGAGACCACAAAGGTTCATATGGTAAAAGCAGTTCTGAAAGATAAAAAGGCCCAAGACTATTAAGAGAACTAAAAACCATTGTAAGAACCTTAAAATCGATCCTAAAACATACGAGGAGCAAATGCAGTGAATTTCTTCTTTTTTTTTTTTTTAAAGTGTCCTGTTTGGCAGTGTGGAGCTCAGAATTGGTGTCTGAGTACCAAGTAGAAGCCCAACAGATTTACTTTCACAAGTGGAGCAGTACAGCTTTTGCTATAGTCCTCCACTTGATATATGTGTGAAAAATCTTTATCATGAATTGTTGGGGTTTTTATTTCCTGATGTTATGGACACGGAGACGGAAAATTAAGGAGAAGAAAGAAGGAAGATGAAGAAGAGAGGTAGGAAACAAAAAGTCAAGAGAGAGGGTGAGTTGAAAATACAAGAGAGGAAGGGGAACAAAGAAAACACAGGAAGACCTTGAAGTCTGCCTCCATACCCACAGGACGCCAGAGAGAGGGGGAAAAACAAAACAAAACACGGAAAAGGAACATCGACAAAACAAACCAAACATTGTGAACTAAGAATTACACAACCACATCGCACAAAAATAGATATAAAAATACAACAACAATGTCACAGAAAAACTCATGGTACCGATTAATCAAGCTCTAGTAATGATAACCTCAGCCCAAGAATATATCCTTAAACACCAGAGACCCCACATCTATGTGAGTGTGTTAGCATGCTGGTGCATATAAGGTTTCTCCATAAGAGTGTTCGATAGTTGGTGTGAGCAGGCATCAATCCGTCTCCCAGGAATCGATGCAGACATGAAGGAGATCGGAGCAAAGACGTCCAAAGGACCCCCAGAGCCCCAGGCGGGGCCGACCGCATCCCCCAAGAGTGGAGCAATGGAGAACCCCAGGGGAACATCCAGCGGCCACTATGCAGGGGCCCGGGGGGCAGCAGTGACGAGCCCACGGGCCCCGCCGGCAACCGGCCGCTCCTGGTCAAAGGACCGGGGGAGCCGGGGCCCAGGGGCACCCCACCCCCCAGCAGGGACCCGACAAGGGACCGGCCGACGAGGGGCCCCCGGCACTGCAGGGGCCGCGGCCGGCCGCCACGTGCCGCCTCCACCCTAGGCCAATCCCCACCGGCAACATCCCAGCGCCCCACCGATAGCCGCAGGGGACGGACAGCATCCCCAGGCCGGGCTCAGCCAGCATCTGGACACCAAGTTGTACCAGCTCCCGGGTCCTGATCCCGCGCAACGCAGGGCGCCGAGACCAGGCATCCAACGAGGGCCAGGGCCGGTCCAACCCGCCAATGAACCGGCCACGCACGGTGCGCACAGAACAGGTGATCAAACGAGCAGAGACGCCGGATCCGCATCCCGCCGACCCACCGAGCATGCACCACCCAACAATCCCAAACCTGGCACCTCTAAAAGAAGTGCCTCAACCAACCAAAGGAAGATATCGGCCCAGCACATCGGCCGACCGACACACCGGCCCCCCCAGGCCCGGCCAGGCACGCACCAGGTCCGAACCGGATTGACCACCAATGCACCGGCAGGCAGGGGGCTCCGTCACCGGCGGGGAGTGATGGAGGGGAAATAGGCCCCCCATTAAGTG
The DNA here is from genome assembly GCA_963556495.2 of Valencia hispanica. NCBI lineage: Eukaryota > Metazoa > Chordata > Actinopteri > Cyprinodontiformes > Valenciidae > Valencia > Valencia hispanica. The sequence continues at coordinate 25,950,394 of OY747701.1, read as the reverse complement.
TAAGGCCTGAGGTGCGCCAGGCGAGGGGGCAGACCAAGATCCAACCTGACAGGTAGACAAAGACATACAGACACAGTCATACGTTCCCTCCCTCTTAAACCCATACACTCTCACTGACTCACCAAGACACCCAAAAAAATTAAGCTGTACCCTCACTCACACACCCCATACACACTTTATGCTCCCAGGTCCAGGTACCGATGCCCCAGTAGAGCCACCAGCCCCCAAACCCGGGAGATGGACCCCCTACCTTCTAGGACGGAGACAAGCAGACCGCCAAGGGCCCCACAGTGGCAAAGCAGCCCGTCAGCCCAGGACCCCGACCAGACCGCCTGTTCCTCCTCCGGACCCCGGCCCGTAGCGAACAGGGGTGTGAAAAGACCCCTAGCCTCCATCCTTCCGCTCGAGTATGGTGTTGATGCGTGTTGTTATAATGTGCATTTAAAACAGAGGGGTGGGATGTTGGGAAGGCAGCCACACATCCCCCAACCCCCACCCCGAGCCCTCAGTGTCTATATGTGGTTTAACAGTGGGCACCGGCACCAGAGGTGAAGCTGATTGAACCGCTCCCCCTCTGGATGCCGAAAAGTGTGCCCACCCCAAAGTCCCTACATATGTGTCGCGTGAGAATGTTATAAGTGGGAGTGTCTAAGTTGTATATTAAAATTGGGACCCAGGACATCACGGGATAGCGAGGAGGGAAGCCCCTCCTCGCACCCCAGTGATGTGCCCATGCCCCAAGACCCTATATGAGTGGTAAAGTGATGGAGTGGGTGGACAGTGAATTTAAGACAGGTGTAATGTGCTCCAGCTGCCTGGTTTTCGTCAGGACATGTGCTGCTGAATTTTGTAGAAGTTGTAAACTTGAGATATTCTTTTTGGGAAGACCAGAAACCAGGGCATTACAGTAATCAATTCTACTGGTGATAAAAGCATGCATCAGTGTTTCCGTGTTGGCCCGATAGAGAATGGGGCGGACTCTGGCTATGTTCTTTAGATGATAAAAACCTATTTTGGTGATATTTTAAATGTGAGTGATAAAAGTCAGCTCAGAGGTTAAAGTTTCTCTCTCTGAGCCTTAGGACTGATGACAAAAACTTCAGTTTTGTCCTGGAGAAAGTTATCTGCCATCCAGGATTTAATGTCTAAAATGCAGTTAAACATTGTTATTTGAGTGTCCTCAAGCTGTCAGTTAATTGTTTGAAAAATTAATCAAGACTCAGTTTCACTTGTAGTTTCAAGCTTCTGGAAGATCAGGTACCTGAATCTTCATCAGTGACTAAACTGCAAAGCATAGTGCACAGTGAGATTAAGTAATGTTATTACGGTCTCATTGGTGCTATGTTTGAGTTGCAGATACATAAATTCTGTAAATAAGATTGTTTGTGTGGAATTTTCATTTCATTTAGCTTATTTGTTTCTTTATTTATACAGATGAGTCTAATTTAGACATGAGGTCTCATTTTCAAGAGTGACCTGTTTTATATATAAACAAGTTGACACTGGACCATCATTTTTTTACCATCATTACTTTATAGGTAAATAGAATGAAATTTATTTCCTTCTTGAACCACCTCTTGATGTACAACTGTGTGTAGCTCTACCTGCTAGAGCTGATGGTAAAACGTTGCTCTTGTACTGATGATTCAGCTCAGTTTACCTTTTGGCATCAGATTGATGCTTGGCTTCCAGGTTTGCCTTTGCTGCAGATTCCCTATAGTCTGAGGTAAACCTCCTTAGAAATGTAACTACATTTAACTTTTACTTAACACATGTTGAATTGCCACAGACAAAAGTTTGTCCTTTTAGGATTTGTTTTTACCTTCCCCTGACCAAAGCTGCATCAGAAACCCTGCCTTTTGGAAGTCAAACTACAAACCTATGCAGACTCATGAGGGAATGGTTATTGGTTTTAATGATTGTAGTAATAATACCTCCTACATCCAGCTATATTATTTTAAAATTAAATTACTATTCACAATATGTGTTAACTGAGATGTTGAACACTCAAAGACTTCAACACGGTGTCTCTAACACTCAGTTAAATAGGGTCACTTCAATCACTGCAGAGAACATATGTAGCACACTTTTTCTTATAAATGAAAAAGGGACATTTAAAACCAGCTTATAGGCAAAGTGTTGATTCAAAAACAAACTGTTATACAGTTTTTTTTTTACATTTGCAGCCTTTTCAGTGTTTTAAACTTTTACTTATGTTTGAGCCAGATACTTTATCTTACTACTTTGTTGTTAAACCTGTTTGTTGCACTGTGTCCTATATTATCATCTATGATGGCATTTTGAGAAAAACCCTGTTAACTGGGTCTAATAATGAGGAAGTGAAGGAGCTTTGTAGTAACATCATTTCCAGTGATTTCTTTTAAGCATGTGTGTTCATCCTGACGTATTACTATATAGCACACTCTTTTTCTATTGGAGATAAATGGGGTGATATTTACAGGGTCTTGTTGTGTTCTGTTTGGGTAAGTTACTTTCCATGATGTCACTGCTTTGTATTAGTAATAAAAATATATTTTGATGCCTTATTAGTGCCCTTAAGAGATCAGAAAATATTGGTAGAGTTATTTGGATGGTAAAAAAAACCCTTAAGATTCAGACTCAGTTTAAAGAATCTAGCTGCCCCGGGTGACTGAATAGTCTATATAGCATAACATGATAACATATAATGGGGTCACTGTTGTTTGAGTCGCAGTCACACTGATTCTCTAGTTGTCGTAAACATGTGAGATTCACATGAGATGTGAGAGCGTTCACACTCACATAGTGGAATTCTTAATATTTTCATGAAATCTGTGGCAGTCTGTTTTATGTAGTAATCAAACTGTGAATGCTACAGAGTTACATGGGTACTAAGGCATAATGTCTTACAGTGGCATTAAAATGAAAGGATAAATATATGAAAAATATCTGTAGTGATGCCTCTCATACTAGATGGTGCTACATAGAAATATTCAATCTATCTACTAGCTATGCATTCCTATGAAGCAAAAGCAATCAATATTATATGGAATGTGTTCAATCAGTACTGGAGCACACACCAATGAAAACTGAATAGATGTCACCTTCACTTTAGACTTACTCTGATCAGCAACTGCCCTATGTACCAGTGCTGCACAGATTTGAAGTCTGGTCTGGTTGGCTTTTAACTTGTTTTAAATGTTTGATATTTTTCATACAATTCCTGTGAAATGTGAACAGTCTGAAATGGTTAAAAAATGCAAAATCAGCAGGAGACTTGTCTGTGTTTAGAGTTGTGCCGCTGGTCAGCACTGGGCCCAGCTTGCCATTTATTTAACTTGACTCATTTCAACAGCACCTGGGGAGCAAGTTCATGGCTGTGCACCAACACCCAAATGCTTGCATGCACGTATGCAGGAAATGACTGAAGTTAGGCTTCACTCTTAGAATTGCTCATTGCATAACTGGACACCATTGCTGCTTATCTCAAAAAAAGCGATTTCTTTTAAAATCCTGAAGGGCGACATGATTTTAATTATTGACATTCTGGTGAAGATTACCATTTTGTGCTGCGTGACCCTGTGGACATGAGTGGCAGTTGACCCGGCTGTGGAGGAGGACGGCTGGCTGGGGGAAGGTAATTTTTCAGGGACAAAGAGCCCACTGAGGAGGTGGAGGAATGGGCTGGGGAGGTGGAGGTTCAGTGATTCACATGCAGTGCAGGAGGCCTCTTTGTATTACCCCCACCCCTCCCCTATATCCCGGGAGGGCAACGGGGGATTGATGAAACGAGAAGGAAGGCCTAATTAAAGGCTCTCAGCTCAAACGCATTGATGTATTACATCTATTATGCCACAGTTCGATAGGTCTGCCAGGCCAGGGCTGCCGCGGCTACTGAGTCCCGCCAAACAAACTGAATAAATAATAGCAGCTGAGAGGGAGAGAGGGAGAGAAGGAAAGATAAGTTCAACAGGCAAAGTTGTGATAAAGCCTTCTATAGCCATATTCATACCCTGCAGGCTCTAAGATTGATATTATGTGTAAAAATCGTCATTTGCAGTCCATACACCAGAAGTAGAAAGTGGAAAATGAAAGGTGAAAAAACAGCATTAGGAGCCAAAGCCAATCATTTAGGGATTGCTTTAGTAATACAAACTTCAGCATGTTTTATTTACTAACAATAACTATTGATTAAGGGATTGAAAATGTATTGTTAAATACAAACTGGTGACAAATTATGGGCAAAAACAACATTAGGTTTCTTAGTGAGCCTCCAGAGAGGTTTCAGTGTGCCCCAACATTGATTGTAGAAGTCCCCCCTGGTGAAAAGTGTTTTCTAACCCAACAGTCACAAATCTCCCAGCTGGGTTGAGATCTGGTGACTGCAGAGACATCATATGATTTACATAATTTTCATGCTCATCAAACCATGCTGTTATCACATGTGCCTTGTGGATGGTGTCATTCTGGAACAGACCACCCGCATCATGAGAGAACTTTTTTCATATTGGGATTATACTGATCCCTCAGGAAAAAACTTAGCATTTATTTAAAATCATTCCAAAAATGCTCCACAGAATTTAACAGACTGATCTTGTCACTGCATGGTTTGAAGGCTCAGGTTCCTTTTTAGTGTTGTACTCATTTGTAGATTATTATTTAGTAAAAATATTTTCAATTCAGATTAATTTTTCAATTTCAAACTAAGGTCAGTTAATTCAACACTAAATGCTGTGTTGATAAATGTGCAAACTTGCCTGGATGGTTCATTTATATTAATTATCAAGCACATGTTTGGCCCTGGGATCAGAGGTTAAGACACTGTCTCAGCTGCTTCAAAAATATTAGCAGACATTGAAGGAGAGGGGAGGGCTGAATTATGCTTTTGGGTTCATTAAGGAGGACTGTAGGTAAGCCAATATGCTTGTGTTGAGATGTGTAGGAGACAAATGTGCTTATGTTAAATAAGGTGGATGTAGGTACAGCGCAAAGAAAATGAAAAAGCATTGAATTGAGTTTTATGCTAATGTAGGGTTGTAGATTTAAGCAACATACAGTGATTTTAAAATAAACACATTGTGTACTGTGCAAAACTTTAAGACCACATCTGATTTCTTCTGCAGAGTAAGAAAAATTAGTTCTGTTAATTCTCAGCATTTATTGCAGCTCTTAATTTTTACTGCAGCATTACCTGCCATAGTAAAAAAAAGGGACTTTCACCAGGAAAGAAACAAATTACTAGAGAACAAATCTACCACAGTAACAGCCGCTGTTAAGGAAGTAGTACTTTTTCCATCTTCGTATAACATTTTGATGGTGGTTTTCGGTGGGACAGTCTCTTTCAAATTGTTTGAATTTATTCAAAATTATCATGAGTCACATTAGCTGAAACTTGTCTACAGCTCATATTTCCTGTAGCAGATTTTAAAACAGTGATATATGCTGATACCCTGGACTGGACTGGCAACCTGTCCAGGTTGTACCCCACCTTTAGCCAGATGATTGCTGGATACAGGCACCAGCACCCCCCCAGCTACAACCTTGCATAGGATAGATGGTACAGCTAAAGGATGGATGGATGGATATCTGCTGACAGTCATCTGAAAAGACAGATGAAGTAACACTTCCATTCAAACTATTTTGTCCATACAAAGTTAAAAAAACAAGGCATGTAGATGCATAATTTGTACATGGTGTATGTGTATTTCAATTCAATTCAGTTCATTTATATAGCACCAATTCACAACACGTCATCTCAAGGCATTGTACAAGTAAAGTGATTTCAATTAAATTGTAAATACATTCCAATTAATACTTCAGTTCATTAGTCTAATCAGTTTAAATGTTTTCTATCTGGAAACCCAGAAGATTGTATAGAGTCATCGACTCGCAGCATTCACTCCTCCTGGACAAATACTGTTTGTAGCAACAGTAGATAGTCGTCTGTGTTTTGTTGTTTACTTTACAGCAATCCCTCATACTGAGCAAGCATGTAGCGACAATGGAGAGGAAAACTGCCCAATAACAAGAAGAAACCTTCACCAGAACCTGGCTCAGTACAAGCAGCCATCTGCCACGACCGTCTGGGGGTTTGAGAAGACAGAGCAGAGACACACAAAAAAAGAATTGATGTAAGAGTACTTTCTATGTTAAAGAAAGTAAAAAGTTGACATACCACAGAGAATGTTCAGTTACTGGGAGCATCATCCCAGCCGGTGCCCCCCTCCAACAGGGCATCATACCTGAGCAGAAGGCCAAACCAGGTGTAGCTTCTATGGAGAGAAAAACACAGTTTGTGTGTTTAATGCTTCTGAAGGACAAATCAATCAACCTATATTTATTCAAATCTGTGGATGATAAAAACGTTATCTGTTGCTGAAGTAATTTTAGGTCTGTGTCAGGCTGACAACACTCCTTAAATAATAAAGACGGAATTATAATCCTGACCAGAGCTCTGTCTCCTCTCCTATTTTCTTGTTTTAATAAGAGAGATAACAAAGACCGCATCACCATACTCTATTAAAAAATTATTACAGGTACTTATGTTTTTGACAGTAGACTTTGCAGGGAATTTACATAAATTGTGGAGTATAATAGCTGTGACAGAATACTCGGTTATAGTTTTATTGCTGTGGCCTTTCTTCCACAATCAGTGGCTGAACAAGGTACAAACACTACCCTGTGTCTCAGAATGCTACCTTCTTCAATCAACAGGTTAGCAAACATTATAGAAAAACTGTAGAAAACTTACCTGTTTTCACCACCCTGAGCCAGTTTAAGCCTGGTTCCGCTCATTCACATACTCAGTTCTGCTGGAGGGCTCTTATTGTTAAAAAGGGATTGTTGCTCTCTACTGTTGCTCCATGCTTGCGCAGTATGGATGATTGCATCAATTTTGCTTGTTTCCTCAGAGACACCCGTTTTAACTAATTGATGTTCTATAGTCTAATGTAGATATTTTTGATTTAACTTGATTGGATTGAACTGTTACTGGTTATAAATCTGAGTATTTGAAATAATTGTATTTGAATGAATTGGTCTGAGGTAATTTGAATCCATTTGATTTGTATAAATTGTATATGAACCGGACTTCTTGTCTTATGCTTATATGGAGTGCCTGTAGATTTTTTTTTTATAAACTGGTGCTACTAAAACTGACTACATTTAAAGTGTAATATGTCTATGACCTTCTTCAAAAGTGTTTGCCTCTCCTCAATGATATAAACTACAGTCTGTGAGTGGTGTACACCCTTAGACAGTGACCTTTGTCAGTATGTCTAGACATTGACATAAACATTTCCTGGAAGTTATTATCCAGCAGCCACAGGAAATTGACTAAAGGAACTGAGCTGTCAAAAAGCGTAGCATTTGCCAGTAGGGGTTGTTATAAGAAAGCACCAGGAATGATACACGGTTAGGTTTTACAGGATTGTAAAATTGTTGTAATATTTACTTAGTCAAGACATATAAGTAACCATTAAAAATAATTTCATGAGTAAAAACAATTAACGCTTAATCAAACTGTAAACAAAGCAACGGATAAATACCAATAATCCAAAAATTATCTCCCAACTCACACAACAATACTCTCCTTTCTGAAAGTACAAAAATGAGATGTTTTTATTATATATTCCAAAAATAACACAAATAAGTTTTCCTTCCTGAGGATGTGTGGTGTGGTGAGCCATTAAAGCTCACATGAAGACAATAAGCCCAGCAAACATGAATGACATGAGGTGGATTCTGTCACTGGACATCCAGTAGCCAGCTACTGGAGTAGGATATAAAAAGCAGGACAGTGACAAATTCCCTGGTGATTTTTTGGTTTTGGCAGCATGGAAAAAGGATTGTGTGTGTGTGCGCTGTTGTATGTGTAAATATATGTCTTTGCTTGCTGAGCACACGGAGGAGCAGATTTGCGAGACAAGCTCGAGCAGTTGCCTTCACAGCAGTGGTGAGATTGGAAGCAAGTGATTTTTGAGCCAGTGTGACTGATGGCGTCTGTTAGCAGCAACGGCCGCAGAGAGGATGTCTTGTACTGGAGTGACGCTGCGCTCAGAGAGTCTGGTAAAATGACAGGACAAGCAGGGCCAGTGTTTCCATTCACAGTCCTCTCAACTCTCTGACACTTTTCTCGCTTCCACCTCTCACTTATTATGACGCCCCTTAACACTCTGTGCATTCCATGTCTGCCTTCTTCTATCGCCTCTTTAACATGCTGCCTCTGTCACAAACAGACGACAGACCTCACAGTCAACAGCTGCTGACAAATTTCTATTCTCTGCAGGTAAGGCTAATATACAAAGAATACCAGAGGGATTATTTGAAACTTAAGGAACATTGGTATCTTTAACCTCAAATTATATTTCTGATTTTTTTTTTACTTTTCAATTTACCAATCAGAATGCAATAGCATTAGACCATACTTGACAAACAGTTCTTAACTGACATTGATTGACAGTGTTTTGCAGCTTCATTAAATACTGATTATACTGAGAATACAATGAAAATATATATTGAACACATCACGTTTTGGTAAGTAAACATATTTCTGTAATGTGGCATAATTCACACATAAAATGAATCAACCAAGTGCATACACTAAGTTATGTAAAATTATGTAGACTGACAAGAAAAACTGTTTGAAAAAGCTGAAAAAAAGGATTTCATACTTCGTAATCACTAGGGTTGAAACTGTACACAAAAATCAGCTTGGTACACATAAGTTTTAAAGTTATGTTTTCAATATGCTTTAGTCAAAGAATAATTTAAAATGTAGCATCTTTTTCCATTTCTAAAATTAATTTGATTGATGTTCTAAAACTTAAAAAGAAAGGGACATTTTACACCGACTGGAGATTGGGTCGGATGTTTTAAGTGAATAAAGTTGTTAAAGAAGCATAGCCAATGCCTGAGTAGATAGAATAAACAATATAACCAACTGTAAATGATCAGTGTCAATGTCTTCGACCCAGGTTTGTAGCAGCAACGGATAAGGGCAAGGGAAGATGGTACACTACCCTCCTTCTCAAGGGCTGGAAACAAAAGTGGTTGATTGCCACGGACACAGTGGGATGGGGAAAGCCAGCCGACAAACAAGGTAATGTGTTGTGGGCGAACTCCACCCAAACAAGCTGCTTACACCAGGAAGAGGGACACCCAGAGGTAAGGCTGCATAGACCAGTCTCCAACTCCTGATTAAGTCGTTCAGACTATCCATTGCTTTGAGGATCATAACCAATGAGAGACTGACAGATGCCCATAACAAGTAACAAAAGGCTTTCCAAAACTGATAAATGAATTGGGGAAATGTCAGTTGGAAATGGATTCTGAACACGAGTAATCAATACCTCTGCTGTTTCTTTAGTCGAGGGCAATTTAGCAAGAGGAATGAAGTGAGACATCTTAGAAAATCTGTGAAACCAGTGAAAATAGTGGTATTACCTTCTGAGACAGGCAGTCCTGTAACAAAATCCAGTGAGATGTGAGACCAGGGTCAAGTTGGAACTGAGAGAGGATGGAGTAGTCCTGCAAAGCAGGTTTGGGAGGATTTTCCCTGGGTGCGGACAGGACAGGCTGTCACTCAGTAACATCCTTTCTCATGGATGGCCACCAAAACCGCTGCTGTATAATAAACAGTGTTCTTTTGACCCCTGGATGTCAGAAAAAACTGGAAGCATGCACTGAGGTTTTTTCTGACATCTAGGTCTTGGGGGACAAAAAGTCCAGTTTTGGGGACACCCGTCCAGAGATTGGATAGCAGCAGATGCTTGCTTGACCTACTCCTCCGCACTCCAAGTCATAGCACCCAGTACATATGAAGGGATGATGTGTACTTGAGCTTCAGGGATGGTGGAGGCAGGAATATGCAAGCGATACAAAGCATCTGGTTTTACATTCTTTGAACCAGGTCTTTATGACACTGTGAAGTTAAAATAATTAAAAAACCAGGCCCACCTGGCTTGACAGAGGTTCAATCTCTTGGCTCTTCGAAGCTATTCCAAGTTCTTTTGGTCTGTCCAGACAAAGAATGTCTGTTCCGCCCTTTCAAGTCAGTGGTGCCACTCCTCTAAAGCCACTTTAATGGCCAGTAACTCTCGATCCCTTGTGTCATAATTTCTCTCAGCAGCATATAGTTTAAGTGAGAGGAAGGCACATGGGGGAAAGAGATTATCCAGCCTTGAGCTCTGTGAAAGGACCATCCCCACTGCAAAACCTGGGGCATCTACTTCCACCACACACTAAAGTTGAGGATCTGGCATGGTGAGGATAGGTGCCAAGGTGAAACTGTTCTTGAGTTCCTGGAAGGCTTTGTCAGCTTGAGGAGTCCACAGAAACTTAGAAGTTGGAGACATTAAGGATCGCAAAGGTGCAGCAATAGTGCCAAAGTCCCTTATAGACTTTCTGTAAAAGTTTGCAAAGCCCAGAAAACTTTGTACCTCATTTCTTAAGTTGTGAAAAGACAGTTCCTGACTGCTTCCACCTAAGTTGGATCCATCAGGATCTCCCACTGACCCACAACGAGGCCAAGAAAAGAGATTGTGGACACACGAAAGTCACACTTCTGAGCTTTCACATAGAGCTGGTGCTGAAGAACCTTTCGAACATGCTTGGTGTGGGACTGCTCGATAGGAGGAAAAGATATCAAAATATCATCCAGATACACAAAAACTAATAAATTCAGCATGTCCATGAGCACACCATTTATTAAGGCCTGAAAGACTGCTGGGGATTAGTAATTTCAAATGCCAACACAAGATACTCATAATGCCCAATGGGTGTATTGAAGGCATTTTCCAATTCGTCACCCTCTCTAATTCTCACAAGGTAAAAAGCATTTCTTAAGTCCAATTTTCGAAAAAATCTTAGCACCTTGTAAAAGTTTCAAAGCTGATAATAGAGGGAGAGAGTACCTGTTCTTGATGGTAATGTTATGCAGCCCCCGATAATCTAACGTGGAAACCTTAGACAAGTCAGGATAATCAGAGTCTAGATCTGCCTTGGAAAGAAAAAAAAAATTCTGGAGCAGATAGGCTCTGTAAACAATCACAGATCCAGGACAGAATAGAGCCAGTGAACCAGTCAATGTTTGGGTTATGTAGGACAAGCCAAGGATTGCCCAGGATAACAGGATGCTGAGGAAAGTCTGACAGAAGAAACTTTATCATCTCAGAATAAAGATCAGAAAAATAAATCTTAACTGGTGAGGTGTGATGAGACACAACACAAGTGATGTAGATTCAAAGCGATGGCCTGCAAGGGTTCCTCGAGGGGTAATATCTTTAAATTGAATTGTTCTTCAAAATGAGCATCCATCAGGTTAGCATCTGCACCAGAGTCAATAAGTACAATTTGCTCAGTCATTTTAGTAGACATGAGTAAAATACTGGGATTAGCACATTTGGAATCAATAGGAAAAGTGGTGCAACTCACCATGGGATTCTTCTATTGAGAAACTCTTTCTAACTGGACAATTGAAAATTAGGTGGCCTGACCGACACATTACACACAAAGGCCTTCCCTTAGATGGCATTGATGCTCTTCTGGAGACAGGCAGGCTCTGCCCAGCTCCAGGGGTTCCTCAGACGACATGGAGGGCACTGAAGACACAGTGGCCGCTGATTCTAAAACGTCTGGAATGAATAGAAATGTGCTTGCACGCAAATAGAGCTGGCAGTTATCTAATAATTAATTTTAGGTCTAGCCCTGAGCCGAAGCAAGACCTAATTGGACAAAAACAGCTGTTAATGAGTTTGATCTTAAATTAAAAATAAAAACAGAGAATTAAAATAATTAGAATAATTTTAAAATAATCACAAAAAGGAGAAAAATTACAAAAATTATTACAATAAAAATAACAAAACACATTTTGGTTTCCCAAAGCTGTGTCGGATTAGGTGCCCGGCCTGACGAGCCAGAGGAATTTTGGTTTCCTGACGCCTGTCGGATGAAGATACCCAGCTGAGGAACAGGACTCCTTGTTGGATGAAGATACCTGGCTAAAAGCCACGGGAATAAGGTTTCCCCACGCTTGTCGGATGAAGATAGCTGGCTGGAAGCCAGAAGACCGGTTGAGTTCCCTGACACCTTCGTCAGATGAGGATACCTGGCTTTTAACAAGCCAGAAGAGGACTAGTCAGTGAAGCTTAAAAGGTGCAGTCACTAACCTTTTAAAATTCTAAAAGGGGCCACATAAAAATAACTGCAGTATCAAAATTATATGGGCATTATATAATTTGGAAAAAAAAATGAAATTGACAAAGGAAAATAGTTGACTAAATAAGAGTTAAAGCAAAAGATTTATTGTGAATCTAGAGAGATTTGACCGAAAGGACTGACTTGAGTTCTGCATGGGTTGTGATTAATATTTTCACCGGGAAGATGTAACATAATAATGCTGGATGAATGTTTCATGTGATTATACTTGTTGAACGCTGTTCCATAAAAGAACGGACAGAGAGAGACAGGACTTTTGACAAGTGTGAATGTGTGATGTGAATACAGAAATTGATATTCCATGATGCTTTTCTGCACTGAAAAATTCTATATGGTAAATGAGAATGTTTGATTCAAATAGTGAACTCATTCCTCCTTTCAGGTGTGTTCCCCCAGGCTTTAAAAACAGTAGAATCAAACCACTACTAAAGATCATCAGCAAGATTATTGAAAACCCTGTGTTTACATAGCTGCCTAAGAATGACCAACCGTTTTGATATTTTTCAATCTTGTTTCTGTGCGCACCACAGCACTGAGACTGCCCTCGTCAAACTTTTCAATGACAGCCACATAAATACAGACTGTGGTAGAACCACAGTGCTGGTACCTTCGGACCTCAGTGCAGCATTCTGACACTGTTGATCATGCTATACTATTGGAATGACTGGAGAGCTAGGTCGAGCTCTAATGGTACAGTACTTGACTAGTTTGAGTCTTACCTTATGAACAGGAAATTATTTGTGTCCATAGGCAATTTTTCATCAGAACAGACACAAATCACATGTGGGGTGCCCCAGGGCTCAATCCTGGAGCCAATCCCATTTAATATCTACATGTTCCCACTATCCAAGATTATAACAACCAATAAGATTAGTTACCATAACTATGCAGATGACCCTCAGCTTTACATCCAAACCCTAAGTGAATACGTTGAGCAAATCAATGGATGGATGTGCCAGAATTGTCTTCAACTGAAAAGAAACAAAACTGAATTAATTATCTTTTAACCTAAAGAGGAACGATCAAGTCTCAGCACACAGCTTCAGTTAGTACAGCTAGATATAAGGCCCGAAATCTAGGTGTAGTAATGGACTCCTTCCTGAACCTCCAGGGTCACATAAAAGCAATAACAAGGTCAGCCTTCTATTATCTGAAGAACATTCCCAGGATTAAAAGACTAATGTCTTAGACAGTTAGACAGCACAACATTTTGTTGAGTAGACTTTAAACCCCCATTCTGTAGGGTTTACTGCTTTCAGTTGATTGAAAGCTGTAAAGGACTCCGTAAATCCCAAAAGAAAATTATAATCTGTAAATGTTTAATCTATCATAAGACCCTTCTTGCGCCATTAGTTTGGAATAAACCAGCGGGTTAAATATGCACTGTTAGGGGTTAACAGTAACAGGGATTGTTTTCTAAATATGATTTTTGTTTTTTTGCTGTTCTCTTGGCTTTCTATACTTTTTTGCGCATCTTTACCTCCACCAAGGAGATTGTGTTTTTGTCAGGGTTTGTTTGTTAGTTTGTCTGTTCGCAACATAACATAAAAAGTTATAGATGGATTTTGATGACATTTTCAGGAAATGTCCGCAGTGGGACCAGGAACAAGTGATTGTGGTGGGAGTGATATGGATCACTGTCTGGGGGGAAAGAGCTGCCTTGGTGGAAGTCTGCGCCCCCTGAGTGCTTTTTTAATTTTCTTCATGTATCGGATACTAATTCCTTTGGTGTATTGTTAAGCTAGTGAATACATTTAGTTGTGATTTAATTTAGTTTGTATATGTTCTGCATTTATTTTTCTCTACTGTACATCTATGGGATCAGAACGATATCAGCTGGAAATGAAAATAAATATTAGGACTGAAAATAAAAATTAGCATTGAAAAATATTGTAACTGAAAATATTAAGTTTGAGTCTGAAGTAAATCTAGTATAAATTTCTGTATTGAAAGTGAAAAATTTAATTGAAAGTAAAAATAAATTCTATGAAACTCATGTATATGCATTGAAACAAATAACTCACAATCAAGTTTTCACACTTTCATTTCTTTTTACAGTGCCAATCCTTTTTTCCAATGCCAATTGTTTTTACAATCCCACCATTTTTTCAGCTTCATTCAGGTGATACTGTTTTGAAGCTTGTGTGTGCACGTGCATGAAGGGCGGGGCTTCAGCCCCCCCATATGTTTGCATGGTTTGTACACATTACGTGAACGAGGCAGGAGGGAAACTCCGACTGTCTGAGGCGAAAGATAGCAGGATCAACATTTCCTTTGGTACTAATGTGGTTTGTGAAAGAAAAAAAAAGACAAACGGTTTCTTCTCAGTTTGCCATGGCAGTTGGCGCGCATTACCGCCACCTGCTGGTTTAGAGTGTGTGTCACAATAATGTTTAAGCAATCTAATAAAAAATTAGTTTTCAGTGTTGTTAGCTTTCCTTACACCAGTTTTAATTGATTTGTTAGCGTTATTGACATGTATTGATAATAGATATTGTGGATCTGAAATAAATGCAGTTATTTAATATTGTATATCTAGTGCGTATAAACATAGCCCACCGAGTATTTCTCGGTCTAAAAGACGTCTAATGAACGTCTATATGGTCCATTGACGTCTAGGCTTAAATCAGTCTACCACTGGTCTAAAAATGAAAGTTTTTCAGCCGTCTAGGTTAAGACTAGCCGTCTAATAGCGGTCTAATAGACGTCTAAAAGACGTTTAAATAACCGTTAATGAACGTCCATTTATAGACGTCTAAGGTTATACGTTTGCCAGACACTTATTTTTATACCAAACTTATACATCATTAGAGAAGTTAGACGTCATATAGACGTCTATTAAATGTATTATAGCCTAATGATATTCTAATAAATCCAGCTATTACAATCTATTAAATTAATCACAACAAACCTATTAAAATTAAATAAAAATTGTGAAATTGAATGTTAAATCAGGTTTTCTAAAAAAAAAAAGGGTGGGGGGGGGACAAATTTAACCTGTGCTCCTTTCTTTTATGTCGTGCCAGGATGTTATGACAATGATCTTTTTAAAAGGTTTCAGTAATACTATGCTTATTTTACCACTGAATATAAATACATCTCTTGTTGTTAACATTTACCAAACTATCCTACTGTAATGTAAATTAATACATTTTTCAAACATTATCCAACCTTTACAAACATATGAATGTGCAATATACCTGTTTTTAATTTCAACACATTTGTAAACATTCATAGCAATAAAATAAAAGCACAAACTCAAATATATAATATTACCAAAATAATAATAATTTTTTTGCTTATTTTATTTTAAAAAAGATTGTGGTGAAAAACAAGTAGTCTAATCTAAAAAATACTAAAATAAAATAAAAATGTAGGTAGGCTATTTGTATGCAAAACATTTACAAAATAAAAACTAAAATTAGGCCAAAACATTTTTTTTAAATATACAATAATTCTGGGAAACTGCATCAACCTAAACCAAACTGTAAAAAAAAAAAAATACACCAATGGTGTCCTGGGCCTCTTATAGCCCCCTCCACCACTTCGAGCTGGGGCCTGTTTGAGATGTGCAGTCATTGCTGAGCTGATCATATACTCCAGGGGTGCCCAATTCCGGCCCTCATGGGCCGGTCTCCTGCATGTTTTAGTTCTTTCCCTGGTTCAGCACACCTGAATCAAATGATGGCTCATTAGCAGGCCTCTGCAGAACTTTGACATGCTGAGGAGGTAGTTGGATGATTTGAATCAGCTGTGTTGGACCAGAGACGCATCTAAAACTGGCCTTGAGGCCCGGAATTGGAGACCCATGATATACTCCGTGGCCTCTTTGAAAGTTTTCTGAACAGATTCTGCAAACAAAGCAATAGAATAAATGAATAAATATTGTGTCACAGAGATCACAGAGATATTATCCATTAAGACAAGGTACATGGTTTCAAAGAACTTGACTGAATGGACATTGGGCACCACCCATTTCAGAGTTTGGGGTTACTCTGTAAAGAATAGTTAGCCTAATTAATTAAGACTGACTATAACTGTAGTATGGTTTCCTTTCATGTAACTACACCGATTAAGTTTCATAATTGTCAGTATCACAGAGACTGAATAATACAGTCCAGACAAACTGTTTGTTAATGCATGTCATGTCAGTCACACATTTCTAACATGAAGAAGCAATTGCCAAAGAACTAGCAGACAGTTTTTCTATTTACCAGTGATAACGGAGTAGAAGGGGGTCTTTTTGAAGGCGCTCTTTCCATGTGGCCCACTACCTTGTATATTAAAGGTTTCCATGACGTCATTTATGAAGACTCTGCAACAGATAAAAAATTGTCAACATTAAACTTATATAACTTGTATTACACTACCACACTATAACCACCCACTATTATAAGATAAGATAAGACAAGATAAACCTTTATCGTCCCACAATGGGGAAATTCTCAGTTTTGCAGCAGCACAAACTATAGCTATAGCTAAGCTATAGCTAGCTTGGAAACAGATAACGATTAAATTAACAAACATTGCAGGACAAAACAACATTTCAATAACATACCTTTGAGCACTCACCTATATGCGGCCCTTCAAGGTGTATTTGAAGAAACAACGTTTTCTCAAACGTAGTGGTCCCAATGAGAGTAAAATAAATTGGTCTGGACAACTCCGATATGCTCAGATCACCATCAAGGACGATTAGACCGAGTGGTGAGGGCGGGCGGTACCACTAAAATAACTTAATAGACATCTAAACCAGGTTTAAATCTAGACGTTGATTAAACATCTAAATCAAGGGTAAATCTAAACTTTACTGTATATTGATCAATGGCAATTCAAATTATTTAAGTCCAATATTTGGACACCAGTTGTGCAACTTACAGTTATTTTTTTGATCACTGTTCATTATTTAAGGTATTTAATTAAATCATCTAAATTTGGTCTTAAAAGAGACGTTGATATGACGTATTTATTTAGACGTCTAAATCGAGTCTAAATCTAAACTACATTGTTTTAATCCAGCACTTGGCCATCATTTATACAACTTACAGTTATTTTATTATTTAATATTTAATAATTAATGTATTAAATTCTATCGTCTAGATTCAGGCTAAAATATAGATCGATTATAGATGGGCTAATTTCGGTTTGAATATAGACAACACGTCTAATAGACCGTAGACATCTATTGCTCAGTGGGAGGCCTATATCCCTTCATACTACACTGTCTGCAAAGAGGAGAGACTCCAACAAAGACAGGCTACACAAGTAGGGATGGGCATTCGATTAAACTGTCTTCATTGATCATCGGGAGAATTAATGATCGAGTTTCGATTAATCATTGATATTTTTATATTAAAATTTGGTGTGCATAGGCTATATTAAAATGCAGTGAGAATAGAAAAATAGCGTTTCCTCATTGAGATCTTCATTACAAGTGGGACACCTCTTGTGGCAGTTAAATGGAATTAATTTACGGTAGTTGCACAAAGAAAAGATGTGCTATAAGCAGCGGAGCCGACAGCTAAAAGACGTTACTCATTAACACAACTGACGTTCATTTTTTTTTCTATTCCAATAAAGTAAAAATAAAAAAAGTCATGTTAAACAATAACTTAACTAAAAAAAATATTTAGGCTAATACTTTTAGGTCTGATAGTTTTGTGTTACATTTGGCAAAAAGATCAGATCAGCGTACCTAACAATGAATTAGGCTAATTAACAGAGTAAAAAAGACAAAAAGAAAAGAAACTGTAACTTATATACAACTTTAGCACCAGTCTAGTGATTTTTGTTGAGAAAGATGAGCATGTTAACATGCGCTGGGGTCAGAAGCGAAAACAGAAAGTTGCGTCTGTTCCTGCAGCGCTGAGATCACCTGCTGTGAGGGGACAGACGTCGCTGTGATACACATACCTCTGTGCTAACTTGGCAAGCCTCTGGAATCTTGTTTAATTCATTTTCCACCAGTCTGTAGAGGTGCAATCCAGGGGTGGCGGAGCCTCCTTCAGAAAGTAATCGGTGAGTAAGTTTCTCTGCTCGTTGTGCATCTTGGCTCCTCCATGCTAACACCGACTTGATGCTAGGTTGAGAGCTGGATGCTCCGCTTCTAACCAGGGTTGGAAGTGCGTTCAAGTACTTATACACAGCTCCTCAGTGTTGGCAGTGAACCAAGACTTTTTTTGTTTTTTTGTCAAAGTGGTCCCATGCCACACTTTGCTGCGACCTCTTCATGACAATGCTACTTTTGAAATACACAGAAACTTGCAAGAAACTGAGTCAGCCTTTGGGTTTTATTTTCAGTCATCGCCCTCGTGTGGTAAAGTGTTTAATTACTGCCACATAGCAAAATTAATTGCATTCCTTCAAAACTCACACTACGCAACAGAACATGCATTAATTGATCGGTAAAAATTTTTTTTATCAATGAAATTCTTAATGATCAATTAATCGATCGTCAATTAATTATGGCCATCCCTATACACAAGCATAAAACATTTTTTTATCACAAGACTTCTGGCCTACTGGTCAGTAGAAGAAACTGAGAAGAAACCGTTTGTCTTTTTTTTTCTTCCACAAACCACATTAGTAGCAATGGAAATTTTGATCCTGCTGTCTCTTGCCTCAGACAGTCGGAGTTTCCCTCCTGCCTCGTTCACGTAATGTGTGTAAACTTATGGTGCAAACGATGCAAACGTATGGGGGACTGAAGCCTCATGCGCGTGCACACACAACCGTCAAAACAGTGTCACCTGAATGAAGCTGAAAAGCAGAGGCAGGCACTGAAAAAATGGTGGCATTGAAAAAATGATTGGCATTGAAAAAAAGATTGGCATTGTAAAAAAGAGTTGGCACTGTAAAAAAAATGAAAGTGTGAAAACTTGATTGTAAGTGAGTTATTTGTTTCAATGCATATACACGAGTTTCATAGATAAAAAATTAACTTTCAAATTTTTTTTCACTTACAATACAGAAATTTTCACTAGATTTATTTCAGATTCAAAATTAATATTTTCAGTTACAATAATATTTTTCAATCCCAATATTTATTTTCAGTCTCATTTCAAGCTGATATCGTTCTGATCCCATATACATCCAAATTGTTTGGGAAGAAGGGAAAATCCTTAAACAATATATATATATATACACACACACACACACAACTCTTGACAGCTGTTGTTAAACTTTTGGAAATGTCCCTTACTTGAGGTGTGCATCACCACATGTTTAGCTGTCAAATAATTTTTTGAGGAACACTGATAAGCGGAAGAGTGGCAGTTATGGAAAAACATCAAAACTATTTCCCATCGGGAGGCTGCTGCAGCTGGTGTCATAATACAACACATGGCACATCCCTGACTGCTGAAGATTTGCTTCAGTGGAGTATCTGACATCTCCACAACTATTGCCTTAATTGATGCTGTTAAGTGTGCACCCGCAATTTCTGAATTGCAAGTACCTGCCGTAATGTAGTGTAAAATTATTATTCTAGCATCAAGAAACAACCGTAATTTGCAGCTGTGAGTTCTGTTGCATGTTAATTTTGCAAATGCAATGTTGTTTAGAAGCAGGTAAATGGAAAGTATTTCACTGTTTCCCACCACAAAACATTAATAGCCTCACCTGTTAGTTGTCTGAATCGATTGCTAACTTTTTAATGCATTACTCCTCAGTAAAGGTTTAGGCTCAGATTATTCTGACTTGGTAAAATCTTTTCAGTACAGATTTTTCTGTTCTCAAATGTTAGCTCATTTAAATTCTTCAGTAGTCTGATGTCTAAAAATCCAATGTGAACTTTTCAATGTCAGTTTATTGATAGTATATTAACCTTCAAAACAGAAGCCTTTCATCACAGAGGACAGGTGTAGGAAGGGAATGATAGAGAGGAACAGACTATTAAAAATAGGTTAAGCTTGTCTCTGCACTATTTCTAACAGGCTCGGTTTGTTCCCCGTGGGCTCTAAGTGGTTTGGAGCGTGACCCTGACCCCTTGCTTCTTTACAAAGGCAAGGACTATTGCACATACATTGGAGATCCAAACGTATACACACACACAGACACGCACACACACGCATGCACGCAGACAAACACAAACTACACATGCATGCACAAAGACCTTCTGAGCACTGGTGTGCACTTCACTGGGACTGGATCATTCTAAATGTTCTTGTCTCCACTGGACCTGTAAAGTGATCTGTGAAGCTGTTATTTCGCTGTAAAGAACAGTGAATTTAGTATCACAGACAGACTGAAGACATTTAGATGAGGGACAGGTGTTGCCTCCTAGAACAGGCTGACATGACCCTAATCTCCAGGACCTTGTCTAACGTAGACAAATGAAATAACTATAGATAAAGATTAAAATATGGGCATATGTTATTAAGTTCAATTGATAGTCCCTTTAAGCCAAAGGTATAACAGGGCACTGAAGAATTGAACATATTGTAGAGGACTTTAGTTGTGAACTACAAGTTCTCATATTGTGTTTTTGCTCTTTTTCCTCAGGAAATAGTAAAACACAAACTTGAAATAGATATCTATGACTTTGACTCGCCCTCATATTTAACTCCATCTGATGTAGTTAAAATTAAATATTAATCCAGATGCTCCTTTATCCCTAATGTCAATGAAAAGGACTATATTAAAAAGTACTTCAGGTTTTTGGAATAAAAAAAAGACAGACAATATCACAGAACGTCTCCTGCTATTAGGAGGTACTTGTGGATTTTTGGGATAATTTAATTAAAAATAAATACTTTTTGCAAACTCACCCTTTTTTTAAATGGTTCATTTCAATATCCGTCTTCTGAA
Source organism: Valencia hispanica (assembly GCA_963556495.2). Lineage (NCBI taxonomy): Eukaryota > Metazoa > Chordata > Actinopteri > Cyprinodontiformes > Valenciidae > Valencia > Valencia hispanica. The sequence continues at coordinate 25,929,391 of OY747701.1, read as the reverse complement.
GCAAACATTGCACATCTGTTTTGAAGGTATTATTGCCCTTACTTTTTAGCCCACTGTAAATAAATATCTCTGTGTAGATAGATAAGTAGGGTAATACTCAAGATGAACATTAAAAATGGAACAGTACAGGAGCAGATGAGATACTCTTCAAACTTATGAAAGCCTGGAGATCTGAAATCCTCCCTAAGTCAATGCTCGAACGAAAACATTTCCAGCGGAATGTCAGATTAATATTGATGATACAGTTTACTCTGACTTTAACTGCAAAGTTTGTGAGTGGGCTGGAAAACATCAAACTGCTTTTCAAAATAATCTGACAAAACAAACATGTAGATCAGAACTTTCATTCTGGATATAAGTTTTTTGTTTTACTAAAGTTGTGATTCTGTAAAAATTGCATAAAAAGACAACATAGGGGTTGACTAATAATATAATTGATAATACAAACACAACATAACTGGAAAGTCTTTACCCTGTTTAACAGCTTTAATTTTAAGATCTGTAGAAGCGGAAGTGCTGAACAACAACATCAGACAAAATAAATAAAGAGAATGGAAGGAAATAAATGAGAAAAGCAATACTGTGCATCCCTGACTGGCGCCCTTTTCTCACGCTCAATGCGGAACTTAATAAATATAAACAACAATACCACACCCTGAGCCCTGTTGTTACTCATTGTAATGGACGTCCCAACAATGTCTATCAATGCACAGAAAAGCTAAATTGAAAACTACTGATGCACCATAATCAGTTGATCCAACATAAGAAATGTTATATAAGGTAAAGAAAGGTTTGCATTAATTCCTTCACCTTTAAATACATTTGCATACGTGATTGCTAACCTTAGCAACATTTTCCTTAAATTGCAGTTTAGCTAAGTAACATTAGCAGGGATGTTTCTGTTACTTAACGTACAAGGTGATGTTAGCATACATTTAGCTTCTGACATATTGGTGTCACTGTCTGTGCTTTGTTTGTTTTTGTTCTACTGTTTGTTTGTAAAATCCATTCACAGCTGAAACAACTGTGGACTAATGTTTGAACAACATTATATAAGTTTACCTGCTGAATGCTTTATTGGACCATTTTTCTCAGTGAATAGGCCAAGGAGAGGCCTATCAGGTAGAAAATAAAATACTAAGAGCTTTGAAAGAAACAAATTTTAAATATCTTTTAACTCCGCATCAAGGCAATTATTGATTATATTTTGCATTCTTTTGATGTTCAAAAAGTCAAATGTTTTATTATTTTGACTGTTAATCATTTGGACTTGTTAAGTTTGAACAGAATGTGAGACTGCTTAGTCAGTTAATTTCTTTTAACTTTTCTCCTTTTGCACAGAAATAGGCCTAAGACTGGAAAAACACTGTAGTCTAAAATTAAGTGATTGGAAAAGACACTCAAGATTGAGCTTCTAAGATTATCTCTTATCTGTTGTTATCTTAAATATATTTTACAAAATAATCTGATTGTTTAAATGTTACATTTTTGCGTTAACAGAATAGAATAACAAAGCTTTGAATGGCATAGTAAAACATCATTTTCCCCCTATTTCAATATTCACAAGAAAATATTTGGCAGATCAAATTATTGGTAATTATTGGAAATTATTGCTGGTGAAAAAACAGATCTGACATCTCGCTCTTTATAAGGTCTCCCTTTACTTTTCAGTAAGTGTTCCAGATCTGCTCTTGTTTAATGTTGTAGCTGCTGTGTATCTACATATATGTGTTGTAGTTCAGCCAATTTTCATCTGTAAATCCACAATCTTAACTAGATCATTTATCTTGAACACATCAAATAGCCTGCCTGCTGCAGCTTCATGTTTTGCTTGTTCTGTTTAGCAACAGGTAACTCATCTATATCAGTCCTGCACAGGTGAACTGAGTAAATGTTAAACATACCTGTTAAAGCATTTAAAAAGTAAATTTTTTACCTGTAATAAATGTTTTTCAGTCATTGTCAGATCCTCCTGTTTCCTATCTCATGTCTTCCAGGAGAAGTTTTTAATGGAATTCCTGCTCTCTGCATCTTCTACTGTTTTGTAAACCTGTTTCTTTAGCTTTTTTGTCTACTTGATAAGCACTCTGCTTCCTTATGTCTGTGCTTGGGTCCTACAATTCAACAACTCATGACAGGGCTGTAGGATTTAGCCAAATGGTGGAAGGAGGACTCTAGACTTCAGGCTTCAGCTGGTGCCATGATTTCCCCCAGCAAGTAGAAGGGGATTGCACAGATAATGATTGCAGAGAAATTTTTTTTTTATATATTTACAAAAAATACAAATATGCCAAAAAAACTGCTAAAGTCTGTAAAGTAATAAAGCCGATTTTATAACAAATCTATCGGCCAACGTTAGGCCCTTAGCCAAGGAGCTCTAGGGTTCTGTGCCTCCTGAGGCCCAAACTGCACAATCCTCACAAGGGAGCTGACACTCCAGACTTTATGATGACAGCTCCTCCTACAAAAGAAAAACACACTAAACAACTGGTATTCAATCACAATAGCAAGTTTTAAATAATCAAAAATGCACATAATTACTATAACACTCAGATTTATTAACACAACCCGGACATAATAAAATTGGTTGCATACACCTGCTTTTGTTCTCTTTTGAAAATGGTGTGAAAAACGGCAACACCCCTTGGCAGTGAATTAGAAATCAAATGTCTCACAATCAGCCTCTCCATATTATGCCCCGTTCTATTTGTCTTGTAAGCACGACTTGCAACTCGAGAGTGACGTTACATCCGTGTTGGAAAACAAGTTACAGCGGGTTTTTGCATTCTGTTTTGCACACAACAAGACAGGTCGGAGAAAAGATGGATGCCTCCAGGAAACTCCCAGTTGCGCTAGCTCTGAAAGAGTACAGAGAGCTAATATCAAAGTTTGTGGTTCATCATCAAAATAAGATGAAGAAGATGATAGCAAGCAAGCGGAGAATGTAAGTTAATGTTTTATCTTATTTGATTGTAGTGTATTAATGTTTTAACCGCTGTTTAAGCGAAAATTCTGTAGCTCAAGACTGGGCATTGTTGTCAAAGCAACATGGAGCGTCTCTAGCCAATTTAAACTGCACAAGCTACAAAATAACTTATTAGGCGGTATTTAGCACGTAATAAGACTGTAGCGACATGCCTATAGGTAACCGTATACACTGCTGTGTGTACGACTTCTACATTTGGTTACAACAAAGACAAAAGTGCTTAAAATAGTAGAAAACCACAATGTTTACTTATGTGTGATGTTCGTGGTAGCCATTTTGGAACTGAACTCGGGGTCCTCTCAGCCTCGACGAGTTGACTACCTGTATATACGACCTCGGGGGCGTTCTATTTGCAACTTCCAGTTCATAATTCGGGAAACCAACTTGCAAACCGAGTTCGGTGGACAAATAGAATGCAGCATTAGGCTTTGGAGGCCTTCTTCTCTGGTTTGACAGAGTTGCTTGGAAAACACATGAAGGTAAGTGTTGGAAAGGTGTTTTTATTCTAATTTAAAGCCTATCTTAAAGGAACAGACACACATTTAATTTATGACCCTGGGCTCTCTGGGCTCTCATTTCACCTTCCTGCGTGCTCGTTCATTTCTGTAAAAAGGAGCAATAAGAACATCAAACAACAATTATATATTTTAACAGCGAGACGTCGTTCGCTGGACTCAGTTCTAGTAGCTGAGCACAGCTTTATGTCAGCATAAGGTTTTTATTGAAACAAGAGTTAGCAGGAAACTCCTCCCACATAGATCCTCCTTCACAGAATGGTCACAGCTTCTTCACACAAGGCACACATGATGTACCACATTCTTCTTGATTGTTCACTGTTTCTAAGTGTTGCCACATGCATTACAGAATTAACCCTTCATACAATATTTACAGAATTTTTATCTCTTCATGTCCCTCTTTTGATTTCTTAAAATAAGACATCACTATATATAAGGAAAAATGTCAGGCAGCACACTTATAGAATCATATCAATTTTGAGTCCTTCTTCTCTGGAACTTTTCGGATCAGCAGTCAAGTCATCTTGACCTAAGGTGAGAGGTTGCCAGCACATCACCTATATGCAGCTAAAGTGTATCTTTTCAGTAGTCATGAGTTTGAAAACTCTAAGGACTGCACACAGACCAGAGGATCATTCTGCCTCTTTTGGCAGGGGTCTCAGCTTCTTTTCCTTCAAACCCTGCTGCTCCAGCTGGGCAGCTCTGTGCTCCAAGCCGCCCTGCCACCTGATGGTGCAGGTGTGCTGAAGTTGGAAACCTCTCAGCAGAGGGTTCAAGTAGGTTGTGTGGTCTGCTCCTTGCTGTTCTTTTCCCGCTCTGGCTTGCTGCTCCTGGATGTCCTCTCAGGTGTGTCCTGACTCCTCAGTGGGAGTGCATTGGCTCCAGCCTTTTTCTTTAGTCTGATTACCTGAGAGATCGTGGTCTGGTTGGCTGCTGGTCTCTCACCTGGTCAACAAAGCCTAAAAGAAGAGCTTTCAACTAATTTGCCTTTTCTGTGTGCTTTATCCATAATTGTATCTCATTTGAGATTAATTTCTTATGCATTTGTCCTTTTTTGTTATCAAATCCCTCACTCACCTCATAGTCTTAAGTAGTGCCACACTGATCGGCTGCACTATCACAAAATCAAACTATTATCCAGACTGCTTACAAACATTAGGTCTATCTGTAGAGAAAGCTAATACTTTTGCTGTGTGTAAATCACAAAAATCATAATTGACGCAAAGTGCACTCTAAAAATCCTGTGTCAAAAATGAGCAACACTGGAACAACCTAGACCATAAAGAATTTTTCTTCAAATTATATAGTATGGGTTAGAATGTAAATAAAAACTTCCAAACAAAGACTAAATGCATAAACATGCCACAAGGTAAGATGAATGGGTTGTGTGCTAAAACAACCAACCGCACAAAGGTGCCAAAACAGGATGGAAAACAGGAAACATCTGGGTTTTTTTTGGGATTGTGCAAGTGACATGATAAGCATGTGACCGCTTAAAAGAAAAATGTGCTGCTTTAAAGCTCAACCCGCAGAAAAGGATCAGTCTAATTTTATTCATTTACACTGCTAACAGCCTAAGTTCATTAAACCTATAGTCTTAAAAGATTTTACCACATCACCGACTATTGTTATTCATCTTCTGAGCTGATGAAGCCCAATACTCATAAAAAAAACTATAATTTCAACCTATTTAACCAAAAAACTGTTGAACCCTAAACAAATGCTGTTTTTTATTTTGTTTTTTCATTTATCTGAAATGCTTTTAAAGCAACAAATTGAAAGGCTTTGTTTTGTAAAAAATAATTGAAATTTAAGTTCCCCTAGTGCCTAAGGATCTCCTCCCTTTTTCTGAAACAGAACTGTTTCAGAAACATCCAATTATATAAGTCTCCTGTTAAACAGGTGTGACTAGATTTGCAGCCAGTTATGGAGAAATGTTATAGTTCAATAAACACCTGTATTGTAGATTAATCTCCATGTATATTTATAGTTAAGCTCAATTCCTAGATCTCAGCTGCTATACCTTTTAGAACTACCAGGGAAGAATTAACAAAACCACTGAATCTATAATTTAATGTGTCTAATCATAACATGACCTTACCCACCCCGGTCCATGGGAAAAAAGACAATAGAACCTTATTTCAATCACTCCATAATTTGTTTTCAAGGGGCATATCGGAGCCCAGATGGGACCATGAGGGGCTGAAATATCACGCCTCCTCCTTCTGCTGTGTCGGATCTGCTCTGCAAATACAAGGAAGAATGCTCTTTAAGTCTCAACAGAAGCACATCTACCGTTCTCATTTTGAGGGTAATTGTGTCAGAGCCAAAATCCGCAGAGAATCAGCAGGTTGTCCACAGAAAAGTTCTCATCACATTCACGAAGAATGGAGCACATACTATATATTTTTTCCCATGTACCCAGATTGGTATGAAAGTGTGGTCAGATTTTTGTCATTTTCAAAACAAATAAATCTTTGGTCAGGTTTTAAATGTACTGGTCCAGCTTGAACTATTTAGATTAATCCCATGTCGTTCCAGTCTCCAATTTACCCTTACTTTTGTCATGGAAGTATATACATTTTTACCCATATAACTTCCTGTTCGTTCATTTACTTCACACTCAGAATTTGTCCAAATCCTGGAGAGGAGTGTAACATCTGGAAACAGATCATTAAGATTAGTGAAAGCTTCTACATATCTGGGTAAATGTCCTACAGAATATGGCATCTGAGAACAAACAAAACAATTAATAATGCTTCATTTATTTGCTAGATATCTTGCATATTGTCACCATACACTAGTTTCAAGTGGGTTTCTGTGTGTCCTTCTCTGAGTGAACCAAGACAATAAATCAGTATTCTCATGTGCTATATGTCGTTTTTCTGTGAGTCCTAATGTTTCTATGGAATAACACCACCAAAAAGCTTTAAAAATAAAAGTACTAAATAGCAGAAAAACCTTCATAGTTACTATCTCTCCCTTCAAGCAGTCTCTATAGAAAGTGGATCTCCTGGTACTCTTCACTGAGGTTGAGACAAGTAGACCATATTGTATCCACCTCCCTTTGAAATCAGTCTTAAACACCACTTTTCTTAGACTGCTTTCCCTATATCTAGTAATGGTCTCTGCTTTCCCTATATGTAGTAATGGTCTCTGCTTTTTATAATGGATTAAGTGTATCCAACTCAGTCTCCACAGCCGTTGGTGTGGTCAAAAATACCTGGAATGGCCCCTTCCACCTGGGTGATGCCCTGTTTTCTGTTTACAGATCCAGTCACCTACTTTCAGCCCACTTCTTCCTGTAGGAATATAGGATCATCTGGCATATGATTAGTTTGCATTTATAATTTATGTACTTATCAGTATTTTGATCATGAAAACCCACCAGATCTTAATCAAATTGTTCTTTAGAAGAGAGTTTACCAATCTAAGGAATTCTATATCTACGCCCATAGATTACTTCAAATATAATGAGGCCAATATTCAAATTTGGTATTATATGCATGTATAATTTACCAAATCAAGACAATATCCAATTTTGTCCTGTAGGAAGGTATAAGGTCTCATCAAATCCGTTCAATTACTGGGTGTTATATTTATATATAGCTTTATCATAACCAAACAGTATCTCCAATCCTGTTTAGTCTTATCCATGGCCTTTCTTAATCTGCTTTTAGAATCTTATTGTCTCTTAAAAATGATCTATAATCTTTGTCCTATTTTATGAGTTATTTCATTCACAAAATGTGTTCCTCTAAACAACATTTCTGCAACAGTTAGTGTATCTAAATGTTTCGCTGTTAACATTACAAATCCATTAGGAGAAATTATCTTTTCTTACCAAATAGAGCTTCTTCAGTACAGCCTTTGCTTGCTCAAAGCTGTTTCTTAATTTTATATGAGAAGCTTTTCTTTTTTCCATGTCTGACACACTTCTTGTCCACATAGTAATCAGTTTGAGAATTGAATTGTCCGTAAGAAATGCTTTAATTAGTTCGCCACTAGAGGTCGCCATACCCCTGTTCCTCATTGTTGGCCAAATGCCAAAAACATGCAAAGTTCAATTTGAATCTTCTGTTAGCAATAATATGATTATTTTATCTTCATCTGATTACAAACTTCAGTTAAAACTTTAATTTTTCTTTTTCCAAGTAGAACAATTCTTTGGTAGCTGTCCCGTTTCAAGAATTTTATGAAAATCTACAATTTGGATTATTAATTTATCCCCTACAGAGAACATGCCCAACTTCAAGTGAAATAGGAAATCTCTTCCTAACAAATTAGAAAAAATTCTCGAGATAATATGATTAACACAACAGATTTTTCCTGTAGCAAAATCTATTTTTTCTTTTACATTTTTCTAACAACTCAATCTCATTTTTTTTTTTTGTGGAAAACTAAATTCCTTTAAATTCATAATTTCGTCCTCTCGGACTTCAATAACTTCCTACAATTTTGTCAATTAGATAATCAGCAATTGATATTTCCATAATAAAACATCACATCTCTATTCCTTGCTCTCTGCTTATCTGCTCTTTCATAAAGATTCTACAAATTAGCTTATTATTATGATTATATGTGGAAGAGTCTGTTGCTAGATGTCCAAAACGTGGTACCATTCTCAACTCAGACTGGGGCGAGGGCCGGCAACCTCTCCCAGTCTCAGGTGTAGGTCCAGACATCTTTCCTGCTTAATCAGACCCTTAATTTTGTCCCATTAGCAACAACTCCATTGAGTGTAAATATTGAAGTGTGCTTATACTCAGTGTGCTACGGTAACGAAAGTTGAATTTTGGAGTGCGTTACTACATTCTTTACTACGGTAATCCCGTAACGAATATTTCTTCTCTTTTTTGCAGTCTCTAACCCAGCGCATTACAAGATTGTTTCCTTTCAACAGATATCTTATCTGTCATTAAAATGTTAGAAACAAGCATCTGAAGCTGCCGCTTGTTACAAAGAATAAATTCACGTAGCCACCCAGCTGTCGCTTTCCCACAGGACCTGTAGACATCCACCTGAGTTTCAAAATAAAATCACTCTGCTCATAATCCGTCATTTTAAACCATTTATTTTATACTATATGAGAGATCTCAGAGACATCCCATGAATATCATTAAAAATATTAGCTAAGTTTATTATTATTATTATAAAGTAACAGTTGCCGCTGCACTTAAGAAATCCCAACCTTTTGTATACGGAGAGCTGCACGCAGCTCATAAAACATCCTCCTCCTTATCAGAGAGCGGGGAGAGGTGTGTTCCTTCCCTTCTGCCTTCCTGCAGTTGAATAACCGTTAACAATTTTGAAACACATGATCAATCTGGTTTCAAACAAGTGTTTCTCAGGAAGTCCATTTTACCGGTTTCTGTCGCAACCCATCACAGTTGGTTTGTTTATTAAGAGAACAACTAACGACTCATTGTTGAGGGATAGAAGGGGGGTCTTGTTTTTTATCACTACAGCCCTTCCTTGAGGATAAGGGGGGAAGGGGGTCGCTTGTTTAAAATAATTCATTTAGATCACAATAAAGTTTACCTTACTCTTCATAGGATTTTTTAAAATATGGAAGTAAGTTTTCTCTTTTATTTTATTTTTCTTTCGGCGGAACTTTAGGAGAAAACAAAGTTTAGAACATTTTTCATCCTCCCGGGTGCTAAAAAAACACATCAGCTTCACGCATGAACCCCTCCTTTTTCTCTTCTTTGCTCCTTCCAGAGGAATTCCTTTGTTTGAGACGCCAAATGTCTATTCTTCAATGTTGCTCTTTTATTTTTATTTTATATTGCCACCACCAAGAGGTGCGCGAAATTACTCAATCAATCGTCCTTCAAATTCATAATCTTTATATATTTTTAAAGAAATGTATTGTCTTTTCTCTTACATAAATTTTGCCTCTCCTTTAAATCTTCTTTGCTATTTTTTCCCCATATTTCAATAAGTTACATTTTACTGTTTTTATTTTTCATTTTTAAATATTTATCATTCCCATGTTAATGAAGTAAATTCAGCTTTTATTTCTCTTTTTATCTGATCTATTTATCTTATCACAGTGTTATTTACTCAATCTTCTAACCATGAGACTCCTTTCAGCCTACAGCTTTTTCACCACAGAAATCTCCATTCACACACACACAGTCACACAACCGGTTTATCACACTTTAATATCATTATGTATTTATTATCATGCTTTTTCATTACTAGTATTATTATTTAGATATTATTTATCATTAGGCCTATTTCTAATTGAGATCCCAGACCTCTGCGCGCTTTGGAGTCCAACTTTGACATGGATATTCATTGTGAGATCCCGGATCATCACGCATAGATCCCCGATCTTTATTTGCAAAACACAAACTTGCATTACAAAGGTCCCTGACCTAGTTATCTTTAATCTTATTTTTTATTTCTTCATGCATCAAATTTTGTACTCACTGGCTTTTGTCCCTGTGAAGGAAGACCCCGTCATCAACTGTTGCTCCTGGAGAAACCCCGGATCTTCCGGCCTCTTTTTGTTTTACCTAATGGTGGGGTGGAGGACTTTGATACTGGTTCCGAACCAGGCCGTGAACGGGCTCTCAGCAACCTGCGGTTCCTCCCGGAGATCCAGTCTGCTCAAAGGAACAAGAAATGCCAGGGTTAAAATCGCTCTCTGATCTCTGAGTTTCCTTTTTTTAGACTTTCTGTGGTTTCTCAATCCACGAGCTGATCCCACTCGGCCTACCTATGGTTCCGAACACGCAGGCTTTCAGTAAGAAGCGTCCTAGCTTACCTTAGGGCCGGCCACACCCTGAGTTTACCGACCTGGTCGGCGTCTATTTAACTCAGCAGAAACAGAAATCAACATTTTCTGGAGAACTACAGACAGAACATACTTTTAGATTAGTCAATTTTGTGCCTCGTGTGTCAGCGCTTACCAAATAACTTCAGACCTGGGTCACTTCCGTCCTCCGATCTCCAGTATCTGTTGATCACAACAATTTCAACAAAATCCTATTATTCCAAATTCACGTTTTCCTTTGCTCCTCCAGAAATCACGTCGGGGTCACCATTTTGTTGGAAATGTGTTTTAACTCTAATTTAAAGCCTATCTTAAAGGAACAGACACACATTTAATTTATGACCCTGGCCTCTTTGGGCTCTCATTTCACCTTCCCGCGTGCTCGTTCATTTCTGTAAAAAGGAGCAATAAGAACAACAAACAACAATTATATATTTTAACAGCGAGACGTCGTTCGCTGGACTCAGTTCTACTAACTGAGCACAGCTTTATGTCAGCATAAGGTTTTTATTGAAACAAGAGTTAGCAGGAAACTCCTCCCACATAGATCTTCGTTCACAGAATGGTCACAGCTTTTTCACACAAGGCACACATAATGTACCACATTCTTCTTGATTGTTCACTGTTTCTAAGTGTTGCCATATGCACTACAGAATTAAACCCTCATACAATATTTACAGAATTTTATCTCTTCATAAGATAGAAACAACACACAATGTCTGGTAAATGTTCATATTAGGATCAAGTTACCAACAGGTAATCAAAATCATTGCATTCACCATAGATTACAACGCAAACCAAGCAGCACAATTTTTTAAGCCAATCAGATTTTACAAGATAAACAAACTTGTGCCATCATTGGTTGTTTTTCCATAAAGTGTTAAGTTACTCATCTGATGGCATAGGATACTCCTTGACAAGGACCATTATGATGAAATGATTGCAGAAATAAATCGCATCATCAACAAATTATGCTGTGTTTTAATGCTGGCAAAAAACAATTATACAACCACCAAAGTAGCCCCTATTCAGGTGAGATGCTAATGATTTTGACTTATCAGTTGGTACCCACAGCTGTAAAAAGAAAAGAAGAAAAGAAAATAACACTCCCTGTCACTTCCAGGGTTTTAAAATTGTGTCTTTTCATCTTTCAGAATTATAACAAAGATTAGGTTATATAGTTTACTTAAAATACATATTTTATTGTTAGCTGAGCAAAACTCTAATGACATCTGTACTTCTAGTATCTTGGCTGAGAGGAAAAAGGTAACAATCTTCCAGTCTTCATAAATAGCAATTTATGGTTTTATCTTTATAATTTATTCCCAATATCAAAACAAATACATTTGACATTTTTGTTGATATTGGTATGATTACAAATTATGAGGAGGTGTACATTCTGATCCATGTCATCAGTTTCTAAATGCTTTAAAGAGAGATGTTTGGATTTTATTCCTAGGATTCTGAAGATATTCTGTGTCTCATTTAGAAACCTCAGACTCCCATCTGTTACAAGCCAAAACCTTTTGAACGACATCCTCAAAAACACAAAAAAGAAGTCCAGTTGCTTTTTATTCATCTAATTAAAAAACATTCCTGATCTAAATAGGTGAACAATAGATAGGTAAACAAGTGAGAACCAAAACACAAACAGCTGGGAATCATAAAAGGAATTTAAATAGATAAATACCAGTTAAGCTCTGAACAGGATCGTTAACCTTGTCACTTCTTGTTTCAGCCTCAAGTTCCACATTAGCATCCATTATTGCTCATGGACCATTAGTCCTATTGTGGCTCAAACATAAATAGCTAAACCCCTCGAATTAAGAAAACTTTATGTTTTGGACATGTATGCCACAAAAAAAAAAAAAAACCTTTGACCTGATGGAAATATTTCAGAATCCAATGGGATCCACTAAAACTTCCTTGCATGTGAGAATGTCTATTAAAGCCAACAAATCACTATGAAACTCATATCCTTGTGGCAACCCACATTTTAAACTTTCTTAGCCATCTCATGTTTGCGTTTAGGAGCACCCTATGACAGAGGGTGATGTGCAGACAAATAAAATGTTTTCATGTTGATTGTACAGTTGTTGAAAAGGCAATGTACCCCTGACCTTTTACTCTTTTTTATTTCATTCCCACGGGTGCCAATAATTGTAAGGGATTTCTTACATTAAAAACATTTTTTTTGAGAAGTCCAAAATTATAGACCAATTCCAAATCCAATTTACAGTTAATGTTGCACATTAACATCAACATTAAATCAAATATAACTTGCTCACACAATCTTAAGACCATTAAAATCTTCTAACAAACGTGGTTAAAATATACATTTACATTTTCAGGAAGAACCTGGTGAAAAATATTGTTGGAATGACTTAGAAATCCAGCCAATATCTCATAAGTAATGAAAAAATTGTACTCAACATGGTTTTGACTTATTTACATTTGACTGAGATTAAAGCAGCATTCTGCAACTTTTACACCTTAATATAATGTTTTTTTCAAAAGTTATGGTGGAATTTTATCATCTATTATGTTCATTTTTAGAGTTATCACCACCTTACAGGGGTCCTTGGCTTTTTTATGCACTATAGAACTTTTGAGCGGCGGCCCGCCGCCGGAAGTACCGACTGAGTTCTGCTTTACGGCAGAGTCATACGGCCTCGCTGTTTAGAGACTGCAGAGATAGCTGATCCACCAAAGAGACCGAGAAATCCTAAATCAGAAGAAGCTAGAAAAAGAAAAAGAGAACGTGATAGAGAGAGAGCAAAGACCAGAGTAAATATTGGGCCGGCTTTTTCTCGTTGGAGAGTTCATTTGGAACGAATGTCATGTACTACGGACGCCGAGTTAGCCGTGCTGCTAATGGATAGGTAAGTAATCAATGATTTCACTGGGGTTATAGTGTTTGGTTTGGCATGATGTTGTTATACAGTCCTGAGAAAGCTATTTATTCAATGTGTGGAGGTGGATGAACATAGTTTCCACAGTATGCCTTACCCCTCTTTTCCACCGGACGCGTAAGCAGCACGTTACAGGAGTAGCATGTTTCACTTGCGTATTCTGCTGCTTGGCCCTTTCCACCGGGTGCGTATGAGGCGCATAGCAGCAGGGAAGCAGCTGTCACCGAGAGAGCACGAAATCACGTGAGATTAGCAAAATCACACGTGGTTTTGTCAGTAAACACAACAACCATAGACATATATAAACGTCTATGACAACAATAACCAGGAAAAGACAACAACATAGCTCCAAAAGGTTTGTGTTTTATGTTATGTCCGTTTTATATTGGCCAATAAGTTTATGTTATGTCAGAGAATATCCAAAATCGCTCATCTGTGTGATGACACACAAATGAGACCCTCCCGCGAGGTACTGACTTCTCACTGGGCCGCATAGGTAGTGACTTTTTTTTAAGTAAAGCAACCGCAAAGTAGCACGTTTCTTTTATTTTGAAAATTTTCAGTGCCGAGCCGTTATATTTCCTGTCTTCCCCTATCCAAAATGTAGAAATTTACGTGTTTCAGAGGCGTACCGCGTAGAAAATAGGACTGCCGCATATATTTAGAAAAGTGCTGCGACATTCTGCTTCTGAGACGCAACAGACTCGTGCTGCTTTCGCCTCCGGTGGAAAGGGTTCTATTGACTACAGTGGTGGCTATCAGCTGCGTATGACGTGCTGCTCCTGTAACGTGCTTCTTACCCTTCCAGTGGAAAGGAGGGGTTACAGTAGTAATGTGAATTACCCAACCGAGTCGATCTCTGTTAGCCATCTAGAGGCTAATGTGATGCTAACGTGTAAGACTCAGTTCTGTAGATAAAGCTGCAAACTCCGGCGTAGTCGCTGTATTTCAGTATATAAGTCAAACTTTTTTTCTTTTGATTTTGTCAAGCTAGTGATTTATATTTTTGTCGTTTGATTTTTTCCTACAAACACCTAAAGATGTACAGTAGGTTGATTCTAGTGTCGGAAGGTGTTTGCTACGTTTTCTGTATCTAATCTCACTGTTTTTCCAAATACCCCGACCTCCCCCACAAACTGAACACCTAGCTGTGAGGTCTTTGCTCTAAATTATCCCAATTCTTACAGTTGAATTGCGAACTGAAACGGCGCTTGTTTTTTGCTTGGGCAAGCGATTTGGAAAGCAGCCACTGAAACATGCCTCTTATGAGCGACAGAGAGATTACATTTTACGACAACGATGTTGCGCGGCAAGCCTGAAGAGGGCGACAGAGAGCAAATATCATGAAAGGAGTATCCCTTTAATGTCAAGGGATACAGACTAGTTTCTTTGCAGCACTCTGCATTTCCTGTTTTATAGTCTCAGTCAATGTGACAGTGTTTGATAAAAATCTTTCCTCGTTTCTGTTTGTCTTATGAGACAAACAGTTTTATGAGAACACATAGCAAGCTGAACACTTATAAAGACTGTTTACACACAGATTGACGATTCTCATTCTTATATTCACCGTGTGTGTGTTGTGAAGCAAAGTTTGAATGGTGTCCTTCTCAGGCAACCATTTAATTTACTGTGCAAGCTGCTTTAAAATTCTAAGTAATATTAGACTATATATTTAACCTGTCAGTCTTCAAATAACATTTGATTAGACAAAAAATTAGTACTGTAAATTAGTTACACTGTACTAAATTAGCTGCATACTGACCTTTCATGGATTGCTTCAAACATGTGGGAACTGCAATTGAAATTCATCCTACCTCTTTGACTTGATCACCCTTTAAGACAGATGTTAAACTTCACTAAGACCTCCAGTAAGATGAGATGTAACTGACTTCAGTAAAGCAAATAATCTCCTCATTATAAGTACACAAAAAAATCCAGAAAACAAGTAAATATATGTCACAACATATTAGAAATAAAGAAAATAATGAAAAAGGGGGTGCTTAACATTGTGTCACATCTTTTTAAAATTTTAAAGAGAAAATGGGAAACTTACATCTGTGAGTGGAACAATGTGCATCAGTCATGATCAATAACAATCAATGCATGCAACAGAACTAGGGAAAGCTTGACATTTTAAATTTCAAATGTTATTATCTTACACAGTTTGAACAAAAAAAAATCTGTCAATATTTACGCAGCTTGGTTTATGTGTTCTGCATTGTAATCAACTAACAAGCTTTCATATAAGTAGTTGTGTCTTTGAATATATATATATATATATATATATATATATATATATATATATATATATATATATATATATATATATATATATATATAGCTTCAAACATGCAGGCTGATGACTATATATACATAAAGATATATATTCTGTTTGTTGTATCTCTTTGGTGTCAAAGCCAGCAGTGGTCAATGTTGTTAAAATTATTTTTGTCGTCTTACCTCCACACATTGCTTGGACACGGTTGTCTGCACTGCAGGACATAGAGACGCTGTTTATGCAAAATGAGGAAACATTGAAATAACATAAGAAAATTCAGCAGGCCACAGGAAAGCAAATGCAAATCGTGAATTAGTGGGTGTATGGTTATCCCCGTAGTACCAAACTACCATTGCTAATGATGTAACCCTTAGCTCACTGAAAAATTCTCATTTTGCAACTTGCATGTAAAACTTGAGTTGACACATCTGGTTCAGTTCTTTTTATCACTGAATCAACATAGAGATGGATGTCACCATAATAGTGCTTCAATCAGATTTTAGTGGTTTGTAAGATTATGGTTGGGGTGAGAGCTTCCAAATGGTTTAATACAGGCTTTTCCAATAATTACAAGAATACATTAGCACTGCATAAACACATATTTCTGTTTTTGTGCCGGGGTGATCTAAAAGATAAAAGGCCTAATTACAAATCAACTAAGAATGAGTAAAATCCTACCAGCCGAGAAGAAAAGACAGAGTAGCTCAGCAGACTGAAAGAGAAAGACAGATGGCATACATACTCTCCATCAGCATTGCTCTGCAGAGTGTAACATGCTTTTTGTTTGTGTATTTTTGCTAATATGTGTGTCCAGCACACAGAAAAGGATCCTGCAGCATCATGTAATTTGATTCCAAATCTTTTACACCCACAGATAGCCTGCTGAAACTAGATGCAACTATGGGGTTTGGGTGATAACCATTGCTATTATTTGTTTCTACCTTTTTAATAACATGGTTTAGGTGTCTGGAGTCAAAACTTATAGATGTATGATTGCTGTGCTGTAGCTCTGCATGCCGCAGAAAACCATTATTTACTCTGTTATCAATGCATGGGCTTTGCGAATGTAAACAGTTGGGTCAACAACTTGATGCTGTAAAATCCCCTTTACATGTCAATTTAATGAGGGACTGAAACAGTAGAGTTCCCACTTTCCTTTTGCCCACAGGGTGATCTGCATGACAAATAGGATAATCTAACAAAGTTTTCACTGACATTGCTCTCCAATTGTATTTCCACATAATGAAGAATTTAAATATAATTAGAAACCACATTTACAGGCTTAAAACTGTAATTTGAATGGGCAAAATGGCCATTTTGGCTGCTCACTAGTATGAGCTTTCCCAGATCTACCACTATACAAAGTCATTTTTTAGTGTCAGATTAAAAAAAAACTTCTACAGCAGTTGAACAGTGTCTGAAGGTCATGATTTTAAATGATGCGTGAAAAAAATCAGAGGACCTCATGAACGGATTGTACATCAGTTCATTGTTAACTGTATTCTGAGTTTTAGGGTAATGGATCTTTGGTAATGCCATTTATTATTTATTGTCATGTGAAAATACTATTTCAAATGTGTCAAACTGTTATCTTTTTTCCCAGATGCCACATAACAATTAAGTGCAAAGTATATATTTCAGACAAGCTGTGACAACATGCCTACAGTAAAGATCTAATTAACTTTAAAAATTGTTCTTTACTAAATTGTCAAATCTATGTAAACAAAACACTGGGTAAATTATTGAGTTTAAGAACCTCAGTGCTAAATGATTCCTGATGGTAAAGCTGAATGACCTGGGCTTAACAAAAATAAGAGATGTTATGTGCCGGACAGAAAATGAATAAAAAAAACAGTCAAAGGATTAAAAACAAACAAAAATAAAGTAAAAAGTTTATTGTGAGCACTTTAAAAGATTAAGAGAGGGTTTGTCTCCTGGAAAGCAAAAAGGTAAGAAAAAAATTATAAGGCAAGACTGTTTCTGTTTCATTAAATCAAATAAAAACTTTTTTACTCAAAACAACAGCTAGATTTGTATTATAATCTGATGCATCTTCTTTTGAAAAGCAATGAGCACAAACGCTAAGCACTTTTCATCAGCCTGCAATTGCCATTGCAACCACCAAATGCATAGTTTAACAATAACTTTAGTTATCAACTACTTCTTTTCATTCTTTATAATTAAAACACATCTTATGTCATTGCATTTTTATCACTTTTTTGAAGGTGACAAAATCGCCTTAATCTAGCCTTAAACTATGTTCTGATCTAATTTATAAAACAGCATAGAAATTACCTTTAAACTTTTGTGGATGAAAAAAATGGTTCTGAATTTTAGTCTCTCTTCTTCTATTGCCATCATCTTATTTCATTCAAAACCACTCCTTTCTATGATTTCTTCAATACCTGAATATTTGTTTGTCTTAGTCATTCAAGCATAAGGCGATATCTGGAGATAAAGTACTGCTAGTTACAAAAGCCAGAGAACGCGTCATGTGCGGAGAGAAATAGAGAACAAAGAACACTAAAAAAGCTAGGAGTTGCTCTGTTGTTGATAAGTTATTCTCCTGTAACTCTTAAACCAGCACTGTGTAATAAATAAAAACTGTACACTATAGATAATTGTTAGTGAATCTTTATTTGGTATTGTTATCATAGTTTTCAATAAATCCAACATAGACACAGTTTGTTTTCTTTGCTTTTCCTTGAGCTATATCTGATTCAATTGGAAACTGGTTATTCGTTACATCTATTTTGTTCACTGAAAGAAAGAAAGCTTGTTATAATAACAAAACAAGTAATTTATTTTGAAATGATGTTTCTTTGTTGTGGGGGATAATAATGAAAGTAGTGTCCTACATCAGATGTAGTAGGCCAAATCACCTGGGAGGGAAGCAGCACCTGCCACCGCAAGCAGAAAACCAAGCAGAAAAGCGAACCGACCCCAAAAAATCTGCGCAACTCCATAGGTAGCGATGTCTGTCCACCAATCTGTGTTTTGTCTCCATGATAATCAACAATTATATTGGCTGATGGGATGGTGGTAAGCTCCAGTGTTTTTATTACTGCTTTGATGTAACATTCAGTTAAACAGCAAATAATCAAGATACAGGTTTTGCAGTTAATCTGCCAATTGGTCACCTCGATAGAAAAACGTTATGGTATGTAGTCAGTCAAAAGTGAAAACACTAGTTTCTTATTCATGACATATATTCTTGTTTCTGTCAGTAATCCATTTGGTCAGCTGGATGGCTCCTCAGCAATTAGTCATGCACGTTTTTTCCCATTTTTTTATCTTTTTTTGAAGCAAGAGAGACTTCTGTTGTATTGAGCTGTTCAGTGAAAAGGGCACAAACAAAAAGCCAGAAAAGCAATAATTTATCATGTATTTTCAGATGTCAAACTCTTGAAATGACCTTCGTAGAAACTTATCTCCACTTAACTTTATTTATAGATGGCAGGTTGTTGATGCAAAATATACAAACATGTATGACATGTTTGTATATTTTGTCTAGGATATAGTGCTATGCTCTTGCCACCATATTTATAGCTGGCATTCTTTTGTGTCAAATGGAGGTTCCTGCGACAGACAGTGCTTAGAAGAGTTTGCACAGAACTTACAAAAGAGAATGAGGCTCAATATTTACTACTGTTAGCCCCTACAAAGCAGGGCACTGTACATGTGCAGTATACATGCGCACAACTACACACCTACAGCATATGGTGTATCTGACCCTTAATCCAAATTTAGGTGTTCTATTTGGTCTTTGCTGAGGTTTGTCTATCGACGGACAAACAGTTTATCCTTTCTCGTAAATTTTCTAAACAAGTATCCAAGTTCTCATTAAACTCTTTTAACTGTCTTCTCAATACAGTGTCCTTACAACCTCTTTTCGAAAATGGCTGTTGTGGGAGCTACATCACAGCTACCGCCTGCCTATCTGTTGTGTAAGGGCTCTCTGAGGTATTGAAATATGTGATGGGGCCTTGTGCAGGGACTGTTGATGAAAATGCATGAGAGAGGTTTTGCCCTTCACTTATCAAACTTAGTACATTGAACTGTGTGCTGAATCACACGAGTGGGAGCTCAAATGTTTATAAGCTTAGAATTTAATCTGGGCACAGGAAGAAAAGGTTTGGCTTTGTTCCTTTGTGAAACCAACTTTCTTGTGTAAAGAGTGCTTTGACAAATCTAATATAATTGGTAAGATCCAGTTCAGTCAACATCATTCTTTTCACTGTACAATCATGGAAGTTCATCAGTTTAATATATAGAATTTATCGCTTTAAATTTACATTGCTTAAGATGCATAACAAATAGGAGGAGGTATCATTTACATTTAAATTGTATTGTATGTGACTGCAGCTGTTGAAACATCTTTTCAATATTTCCCCTTATGCCTTGGTAGGTCCTTAAGAACGGCGTCGCTCTAATACATCATACCATCATGATAATGCGCTCCAATTATCTTGAGTCCATTCAGGGAATTAAATGGGGAAAAGGGACAAAGATCAGGCTGTCCTTATGAGTGCAACGCTGTCAAACCACAGTGCTAAGCACTCTTATGTCTTTGAAGTGAGTTCAAAAGGCAAGGGCTGAGATTCAAAACTCTTTTCAGTCAACTGTTAATGCGTCCTAAAATTATGGCACCTCCACTCATTTGAGCATGACCTTTGGAGACAAAATGAGTTTTGATTTTAAGGTCCACTAATGGTGCCATTTAGGACCAGTTGTTATCATTCAATCAACTGGTTCTTAAACATTTTGAAGTCTGCAATTTGAGTTTTTTGAGTTGATTTTCCAGATGTTTGGATATGGTACAGCTAAGTATTTAAACCCTGAAAATAGTAAAAAGTTTTAAAACAATCTATGCAATGAAATGTCATTTTAGTGTTCCTAATACCACAAATCTTAGGCAGCTTTTAGCATATTAGATTATGATGGTGGGGCTTATCTTTACCTCAATCAATTTCAGTGGATAAAGAGGAAAAGAAAACCATGCAATTTAATTTTTACTAGAGAAAACCAGTGTTAGCTTGTTCTAATGCATAGGCACTAGAGATGACTCATGCTGTCTTTCCACAGTCTCCCTAGGAAATACACTCAACAAAAATATAAACGCAACACCTTTGTTTCTGCTCCCATTTTTCATGAGATGGACTCAAAGATTTAAAATTCATTCCAGATACACAATTACCATTACTCTCAAACATTGTTCACAAATCAGTCTAAATGTGTGATAGTGAGCACTTCTGCCTTTGCTGAGATAATCCATCCCACCTCACAGGTGTGCCACATCAAGATGCTGATCTGACATCATGATTAGTGCACACGTGTACCTTATACTGCCCACAATAAAAGGCCACCCTGGAATGTGCAGTTGTACCTGGAATGAATTTTAGATCTTTAAGTCCATCTCATGAAAAATGGGAGCAGAAACAAAGGTGTTGCGTTTATATTTTTGTTGAGTGTAACTACTGTTGAGAAGGTGCTTTCACTCTAATTTAAAGCCTATTTTAAAGGAACAGACACACATTTAATTTATGACCCTGGGCTCTCTCTGAGCTCTCATTTCACCTTCCCGCGTGCTCGTTCATTTCTGTAAAAAGGAGCAATAAGAACAACAAACAACAATTATATATTTTAACAGGGAGACGTCGTTCACTGGACCCAGTTCTAGTAACTGAGTACAGCTTTATCTCAACATAAGGTTTTTATTTGAAACAAGTTAAAAAGAAACTCCTCCCACATAGATCCTCCTTCACAGAATGGTCACAGCTTCTTCACCAAAAGGCACACAGGATGTGCCACATTCCTCTTGATTATTCACGGTTTCTAAGTGTTTCCACATGCACTAAAAAATTAGACCCTCAAACAACATTAACATAATTTATATCTCTTCATGTCCCTCTCTTGATCTCTTATTTTAAGAGATCACTATATATAAGGAAAAATGTCAGGCAAAGAATCATATCGATTTTGAGTCCATCTTCTCTGGAACTTTTCGGATCAGTAGTCAAATCATCTTGTTCTGGCCGGGAATTGTGGTCGTCCGGCTCGCTCTTCTATGACCTAAGGTGAGAGGTTGCCAGCACATCACCTATAGGCAGCTAAAGTGTATGTTTTCAGTAGCCTTGAGTTTGAAAACTCTAAGGACTGCACGCAGACCAGAGGATCGTTCAGCCCCTTTTGGCAGGGGTCTCAGCTTCTTTTCCTTCAAACCCTGCTGCCCCAGCTGGGCAGTTCTGTGCTCCAAGCCACCCTGCCACCTGATGGTGCAGGTGTGCTGAAGTTGGAAACCTCTCAGCAGAGGGTTCAAGTAGGTTGTGTGGTCTGCTCCTTGCTGTTCTTCTCCCGCTCTGGCTTGCTGCTCCTGCATGTCCGCTCAGGTTCGTCCTGACTCCTCAGTGGGAGTGCATTGGCTCCAGCCTTTTTCTGTAGTATGATTACCTTAGAGACTGTGGTCTGGTTGGCTGCTGGTCTCTCACCTGGTCAACAAAGCCTAAAAGAAGAGCTTGCAAATAATTTGCTTTTTCCTGTTTGCTTTATCCATAATTGTATCTGTTTTGAGATTCATTTCATATGGATTTGTCCTTTCTTAAAAAGAAATTCAAATCCCTCACTCACCTCATAGTTTTAAGTAGTGCCGCACTGATCAGCCGCACTAACACAAAATCAAATTATTATCCTGACTGCTTACAAACTAGGTCTATCTGTAGAAAAATCTAATACTTTTGCTGTATGTAAATAACAAAAATCATCATTGATGCAAAGTGCACTCTAAAAATCCTGTATCAAAAATGAGTAACACTGGAACAACCTAGACCATAAAGAATATTTATTCAAAATATATAGTAGAGGTTATAATGTAAATAAAAACTTCCAAACAAAGACTAAATACATAAACATGCCACAAGGTAAGATGAATGGGTTGTGTGCTAAAACAACCAACCGCACAAAGGTGCCAAAACAGGATGGAAAACAGGAAACGTCTGGTCTTTTTGGATTGTGGAAATGGCATCATGAGCATGACAGACCGCTCAAAAGAAAAATGTGCTGCTTTAAAGCTCAACCCGCAGAAAACGATCTGTTTAATTTTATTCATTTACACTGCTAACAGCCTAAGTTCATTAAACCTATAGTCTTATAAGATTTCACCACATCACCGACTATTGTTATTCATCTTTCTGAGCTGATGAAGCCCAATACTTATAAAAGAAAACTATAATTTCAACCGATTTATCCCAAAAAAACTGTTGAACCCTAAACAAATCCTGTTTTTTATTTTGTTTTTTTCATTTATCTGAAATGCTTTTAATGAGACCAATTGAAAGGCTTTGTTTTGTAAAAAATAATTGAAATTTAAGTTCCCCTTGTGCCTAAGGATCTCCTCCCTTTTCCTGAAGCAGAACTGTTTCAGAAACATCCAATTATTTAAGTCTCCTGTTAATCAGGTATGACTAGATCTGCAGCTTCTTACGGAAATATGTTATAGTTCAATAAACACCTGTGTTGTAGATCAATCTCCATGTATACAGTATTTAAGCTCAATTCCTAGATCTCAGCTGCTATACCTTTCTGCCAGGGAAGAATTAACAAAACCACTGAATCTATAATTTAATGTGTCCAATCATAACATGACCTTACCCACCTCGGTCCATGGGAAAAAAGATAACAGAACCTTATTTCAATCACTCCATAATTTGTTTTCAGGGGGCATATCGGAGCCCATATGGGACCATGAGGGGCTGAAATATCACGCCTCCTCCTTCTGCTGTGTCGGATCTCCTCTGCAAATACAAGAAAAGAATGCTCTTTAAGTCTCAACAGAAGCACATCCACCGTTCTCATTTTGAGGGTAATTGTGTCAGAGCCAAAATCCGCAGAGAATCAGCAGGTCGTCCATAGAAAAGTTCCCATCACATTCACGATATGGAGCACATACTATATACTTTTTTCCCATGTACCCAGAGTGGTATGAAAGTGTGGTCAGATTTTTATCATTTTCAAAACAAATAAATCTTTGGTCAGGTTTTAAGTGTACTGGTCCAGCTTTAACTATTTAGATTAATCCCATGTCGTCCCAGTCTCCAATTTACCCTTACTTTTGTCATGGAAGTATACACATTTTTACCCACATAACTTCCTCTCCGTTCATGTACTGCACGCTCAGAATTTATCCAAATCCTGGAGAGGAGTATAACATCTGGAAACAGATCATTAAGATTAGTGAAAGCTTCTACATATCTGGGTAAATGTCCTACAGAATATGGCATCTGAGAACAAACAAAACAATTAATAATGCTTCATTTATTTGCTAGATATCTTGCATATTGTCACCATACACTAGTTTCAAGTGTGTTTCTGTGTGTCCTTCTCTGGGTGAACCAAGACAATAAATCAGTATTCTCATGTGCTATATGTCGTTTTTCTGTGAGTCCTAATGTTCCTATGGAATAACACCACCAAAAAGCTTTAAAAATAAAAGTACTAAATAGCAGAAAAACCTTCATCGTCACTATCTCTCCCTTCAAACAGTCTCTATAGAAAAGTGGCTCTCCTGGTTCTCTTCACTGAGGTTGAGACAAGTGGACCATATTGTTTCCACCTCCCTTTGTTATCAGTCTTTAACCCCACTTTTCTTAGACTGCTTTCCCTATATCTAGTAATGGTCTCTGCTTTTTATAATGGATTAAGTGTATTCAACTCAGTCTCTACAGCCATTGGTGTGGTCAAAAATACCTGGAATGGCCCCTTCCACCTGGGTGATGCCCAATTTTCTGTTTACAGCTTTTAATCAGGATCCAGTCACCTACTTTCAGCTCACTTCTTCCTGTAGGAATATAGGATCATCTGGCATATGATTAGTTTGCATTTATAACTCATGTACTTATCAGTATTTTGATCATGATAACCCCCAGATCTTAATCAAATTGTTCTTTAGAAGAGAGTAAACCAATCTAAGGAATTCTATATCTACGGCCATAGATTATTTAAAATAGAATGAGGCCAATATTCAAATTTGGTATTATATGCATTTATAATTTACCAAATCAAGACTATCCAATTTTGTCCCGTTTCTTCCATCGCTTTCTTTTTTCAATTTGCAACATTTTATCATAAAGTCATAAATCAGTTTGTAATTGTTCCTCTTATTTTAATATACCAAACTGTAGGAAGGACAAGGTCTCGTCAAATTCGTTCAATTACTTGGTGTTATATTTATATATAGCTTTATCATAACCAAACAGTATCCCCAATTCTGTTTAGTCTTATCCATGGCTTTTCTTAATCTGCTTTTAGAATCCAATTGTCTCTTAAAAATGATCTCTAATCTTTGTCCTATTTGATCAATTATTTCATTCACAAAATGTGTTCCGTTACCACTATAGATCATTTGTGGATATCAAATCTAGGCATTATTTCTCTAAACAACTTTTCTTCAACAGTTAGTGTATCTAAATGTTTCAGTTAACATTACAAATCCATTAGAATAAATTTTATTTTCTTACTAAATAGAGCTTCTTCAATACAGCCTTCGTTTGCTCAAAGCTATTTCTTAATTTTATATGAGAAGCTTTTCTTTTTTTCCATATCTGACACACTTCTTGTCCATGAACTAATCAGTTTGATAATTGAATTGTCCGTAAGAAATTCTTTAATTAGTTCGCCACTAGAGGTCGCCATACCCCTGTTCCCCATTGTTGGCCAAATGCCAAAAACATGTAAAGTTCAATTTGAATCTTCTGTTAGCAATAATATGATTATTTATCTTCATCTGATTACAAACTTCACTTAAAATTTAAATTTTTCTTTTTCCAAGTAAAACAATTCTTTGTTAGCTTTCCCGTTTCAAGAGTTTTATGAAATCTAAAATTTGGATTATTAATTTATCCCCTACAGAGAATATGCCCAACTTCAAGTGAAATAGGAAATCTCTTCCTAAAAAATTAGAAAACAATCTCTAGATTTTATGATTATCACAACAGGTTTTTCCTGTAGCAAAATCTATTATTTTTTATTTCATTTTTCTAACAACTTAATCTCATTTTTAGTGGAAAACAAAATTCATAATTTTATTTATTTATTTTTTTCATCTGGCTTCACTAACTTCCTACCATTTTGTCAATGAGATAATCAGCAACTGATATTTCCATAACAAAACATCACATCTCTATTCCTTGCTCTCTACTTATCTGCTCCTTCATAAAGATTCTACAAATTAGCTTATTATTATGATTATATGTGAAAGAGTCTGTTGCTAGATGCCCAAAAAACATGGTACCATTCTCAACTCAGAATGGGGCGAGGGCCGGCCACCTCCCCCAATCTCAGGTGTAGGTCCAGACATCTTTCTTGCTTAATCAGACCCTCAATTTTGTCCCATTAGCAACAACTCCATTGAGTGTAAATATTGAAGTGCGCTTAAACTCAGTGTGCTACGGTAACTAAAGTTGAATTTTGGAGTGCATTACTATGTTCCTTACTACGGTAATCCCGTAATGAACATTTATTCTCTTTTTTGCAGTATCTAACCCAGCGCATTACAAGATTGTTTCCTTTCAACATGTATCTTATCTGTCATTAAAATGTTAGAAGCAAACATTTGAAGCTGCCGCTTGTTACAAAGAATAATTTCACGTAGCCACCCAGCTGCTACCCCACAGGACCTGTAGACATCCGCCTGAATTTCAAAATAAAATCACTCTGCTCATAATCCGTCATTTTTAAACCATTTCATTTATACTATATGAGAGATCTCACAGACATCCCATGAATATCATAAAAAATATTAGCTAAGTTTTTTATTATTATTATAGAGTAAAAGTTGCCGCTGCACTCAAGAAATCCCAACCTTTTGTATTGAGCTGCAGGCAGCTAAAACATCCCCCTCATTATCAGCTAGCGGGGGGAGGTGTGTTCCTTCTCTTCTGCCTTCTGGCAGGCGGATAACCTTTAACAATTTTTAAACGGATGATCAATCTGGTTTCAAACAATTCTTTCTCAGGAAGTCCAATTTATCGGTTTCTGTCACAACCCATCACAGTTGGTTTGTTTATTAAGAGAAAAACTAACAACCCATTGTTGAGGGGCAGAGGTGGGGGTCGCTTGTTTATTATCAGAACAGCCCTTCCTTGAGGGGAAGGGGGGAAGGTGGTTGGTTGTTAATTTAATAATTCATTTAGATCACAATAAAGTTTACCTTACTCTTGATAGGATTTTTTTTTAAATATGTTAGTGAGTTTTCTCCTTTATTTATTTTTCTTTCGGCGGAACTTTAGAAGAAAACAAAGTTTAAAACGTTTTCTATCCTCCCGGGTGCTAAAAACACACCTGTTTAATGCATTAACCCCCCCTTTTTCCCTGTTTGTTTGAGACGCCACATGTCTAATTCTTCAATTTTGATCTTTTTAGTTTTATTTTAGATCACAAGAAGTGCGCGAAATTTCTCAGTCAATCGTCGTTTCAAATTCATAATCTTTATTTTAAAGAAATGTATTGTCTTTTCTCTTACATTAATTTTGCATCTCCTTTAAATCTTCTTTGCTATTTTTTCCCCATATTTCGATAAGTTACATTTTGCTGTTTATATTTTTCATTTTTAAATATTCATCATTCTCATTTTAATGAAGTAAATTCAGCTTTTATTTCTCTGTTATCTGATCTATTTATCTTATCGCAGTGTTATTTACTCAATCTTCAAACCATGAGACTCCGTTCAGCCTACAGCTGTTTCACCATAGAAATCTCCATTTACACACACACACAGTCACACAACCGGTTTATCACACATTAATATAATTATGTATTTATTATCATGCTTTTTCATTACTAGTATTATTATTTAGATATTATTTATCATTAGGCCTATTTCTAATTGAGATCCCAGACCTCTGCGCGCTTTAGGAGTCCAACTCCTTTAACATGAATATTCACGCAAAGATCCCCGATCTTTATTTGCAAAACACAAACTTGCATTACATAGGTCCCGGACCTAGTTATTTTTTCTTCTTTCACGCATCAAATTTTTACTCACTGGCTGTTGTCCCTGTGAAGGAAGACCCCATCCAACTGATGCCGGCCTCCTTTTTATACCTAACGGTGGGGTGGAGGACTTTGATACTGGTTCCGAACCAGGTTATGCACGGACTCTCAGCAGCCTGCGGTTCCAAGCGGAGATCCAGTCCGATCTGAGATCCTGGTCAAAGGAACAAGAAATGCCAGGGTTAAAATCGCTCTCTGATCTCTGAGTTTTCTTTTTTTGACATTCCGTGGTTTCTCAATCCACGAGCTGCTCCCACTCAGCCTTCTTCGTGTCCAACACGCAAGCTTTCAGTAAGAAGCGTCCTAGCTTACCTTAGGGCCGGCCACACCCTGAGTTCACCGACCCGGTCGGGTCTATTTAACTCAGCAGAAACAGATAATCATTTACTGGAGAACAACAGACAGAACATTTTAGATAAGTCACTTTTGCGACTCGTGTGTCAGCGCTTACCAAATAAGTTCAGGCCTGGGTCACTTCCGTCCTCCGATCTCCAGTATCTGTTAATCACAACAATTTCCAAACTCACGTTTTCCTTTGCTTCTTCCAGAAATCACGTCGGGGTCACCAAATTGTTGAGAAGGTGTTTTCACTCTAATTTAAAGCCTATTTTAAAGGAAAAGACACACATTTAATTTATGACCCTGGGCTCTCTGAGCTCTCATTTCACCTTCCCGCGTGCTCGTTCATTTCGGTAAAAAGGAGCAATTAGAACAACAAACAACAATTATATATTTTAACAGTGAGACGTCGTTCACTGGACCCAGTTCTAGTAACTGAGTACAGCTTTATCTCAACATAAGGTTTTTATTTGAAACAAGTTAAAAAGAAACTCCTCCCACATAGATCCTCCTTCACAGAATGGTCACAGCTTCTTCACCAAAAGGCACACAGGATGTGCCACATTCCTCTTGATTATTCACGGTTTCTAAGTGTTTCCACATGCACTACAAAATTAGACCCTCATACAACATTAACAGAATTTATATCTCTTCACTACAGTGCAAGAAAACAAAGTCATGAGGATGGAGAGAAAATAGTCTCAAAAGATCTCTGTGTGTGTAATACTTGATTAGTAACGTGTGTCAGCCTGTTTGTGTGTATGTGTAAAACATGATTTCTAACCCGTAAAAAACATTTTGTGTGTAGCTTCGAGTACTTGCAGTTGTGTGTTCAAACGTACACACATATATCAAGAAAGTACGAGTACAAAATACATTTACACATGCACAATTTCAAATTACACAAATTTAAAACTAACTACGAATTCATAACGGCTCCTACACATACAAATCATTAAATACGTATGCACCAATCGCATGATACACACAGACAAAACCACGTTTACACACAGATTAAGGTTACAAGTGCACAAGGAGTTTTGAGACTAATTTCACATCTCCAGATTTGTGCGTACATGATGCGTTTAAATGATGGTAGAATGCTGGGTCATCTGAGTTTTCTCATTATGTTCCCTCTAAACTTGTTGTTGAAGTGGCAAAGACATTTATCTATGAAAGAAAGAATATCTCAGCACTGCTTAGTTGTAACACATAGACCAAAATTTACTTTTAAAATTTCGACAAAGGATTTAAATAGTTTTGGGTCGGACATCCAGTTAATCAAGAAGTAATTGAGTGAAGAGTAAAAGAACTACGTAGCTCCTAGAGCATCTTTAAAATTCTAAAATTGTTTAAATAGACAGACATTTATGGGTAAAACTTTGAGCCATAAGAAACTGAAATTAAATAGGTTTTATTGCAATTTGAGTGACTCAGAATAAATCTGAGATTATCAAATTGAAGAAATGCTTTTAAAAATAGAATCTGAATCAGCCTAATTTGAACTCCAATGTATTAGTTTAGAAATGATTATCATTGAATTGAAACAGAAATTGAATTTATTTGCTTTGAAACAGTATACAAAAGGGTAGGGTGGTGTATGAGATTTCCCATAGAAATGCTCCATCTGACGTGCAGCCTGCTGAAATTTAATTAGAAGCAAAAGAAGGAATTTCCCATGCCCCCTGAATGCAGCACAGGTGCTGATGTTGGCAGCTTTGGCTCAGACAGTCAGCAGCTGAATGGCTGACAGTGTGCGTTCATAAGTCGATAAGTTTGAGGTTGTTATACGCATTAAGTTGCTTGTGCTTAGAGAGTATTTTGATGATTTACC
This sequence comes from Valencia hispanica, assembly GCA_963556495.2. Lineage (NCBI taxonomy): Eukaryota > Metazoa > Chordata > Actinopteri > Cyprinodontiformes > Valenciidae > Valencia > Valencia hispanica. Next base: position 25,899,698 of record OY747701.1, on the reverse strand, counting down.
AGAAAAAAATATGTTCTTGCTTCCATGTAAATGCGGTTATGCATAAGTGGCATATAATTATAGTGTTGAGAAGGTGTTTTCACTCTAATTTAAAGCCTCTCTTAAAGGAACAGACACACATTTAATTTATGACCCTGGGCTCTCTCTGAGCTCTCATTTCACCTTCCCGCGTGCTTGTTCATTTCTGTAAAAAGGAGCAATAAGAACAACAAACAACAATTATATATTTTAACAGCGAGACATCGTTTGCTGGACTCAGTTCTAGTAACTGAGCACAGCTTTATCTCAGCTTAAGGTTTTCATTGAAACAAGAGTTAAAAAGGAAACTCCTCCCACATAGATATTCGTTCACAGAATGGTCACAGCTTCTTCACACAAGGCACACAGGATGTACCACATTCCTCCTGATTGTTCACTGTTTCTAAGTGTTTCCACATCCATTACAAAATGAAACCCTCATACAACATTTACAGAATTTCTATCTCGTCATTAGTCATGTAAACGAACCATAGCCTAACTGCAGATGTTAGTTAAAAATGCTAGCAGGGGCGGAGTGGGGCACTAAAATCCACAGGGAAAATTCTGACCACACATCACATTCAATATTAGGCTTTAGCTTTATAATATATTGTTAATAACATTGGGCTATACATTATACTTACACTCTATTCTATATTTAGCTTAGGCTATATGATATTCTATGTAAGTTATATTATAGTTATACGTTTTTCTCAGGCAGACAAAACAATTCTATGGTACATTACAGCCATAATATTACCGTAAATTGATCCATAAGTTCAATAAATAATATATACTACCATTTTGAAATTTGCACTCACAACATGTCCGAACAAAATGCCTTGAAATTAGCTCCATGTCTCTATAAGAGACTTGGACACTTCCCCTTCGGCACGCTGTCTTCAATGTCATCACAACATTCTCCACATGGCCACGAAGCATTACTGTACTGCAGCATCTTGAAAAGTTGCAACTAAAGTTGCAAAGTTTTTATGTGTGATTTTCTTTTATGTTTTGCCAATCACTTGAAAATTAGTTGGAAACTAGCCTTGTGTTGGTCAAAACAGTTTTTAATCCTAAATAACTCAGCAGATCTAAAAAGTAATTGAAAGTACAGCTCCTGTCATTCACATAAAAACTGCTCTCCTGAAAACTTGCTGCTCGCTGCTGCTGTCTGTGTATCAATATTTACAGCTGATCATTTTATTATCAGACATACACGATACTGTAATAATCAGTACCATGAGCTTTTCAGTGACGCTGTTATTGTATTTATATAACTATTTGTGGATTGTGGTTATGTAGTTCTTGGTTTGCACTGTTTGATTTTTTTTGTCATTGTTGTTTTTTTTCCCTCTCCCTGCCATCCTGTGGGTGTGGAGGCGGACTGGGATGTTTTCTTTTGTTTTCTTTGTTCCCCTTCCTCTCTTGTATCTTCAACTTACCCTCTCCCTGTTTACCCTTTCTTCTTTCCTCTCTTCACCTTCTTTCTTTCTTCCCCTTTGTTTTCCCCCTCCGTGTCCATAATATCAACAAAATTTTTAATAAAGATTTCTTACACAAATATATCAAGCAGAGTACTACAGCAAAAGCCGCAATGCTCCACTTGTGAAAATAAATCTGTTGGGCTTCTATTTGGTACTCAGACACCAATTCTGTGTCACACTGCCAGACAGAACACATAAAAAATAAAGTTGTTAAAAGGAAACATGGCCATTGTTAGCAGCAGAGGTGAAAAGTTTGCCCAAAGATTTTTTTAAGACTTATATGAGATTTCTTAATTTGCTAATTTAGAAGTTTAGGAAACTTTGACATAATTCATGATTGGTAATAACTTTAAATAATGACAAATGTGTTAAACCCTGAAACTGTCTTTTATCAACCTGAATGATTACATGTTTAGGATAATTGTTTTGCGAAAATAGCCTCATTTATTACGAATACTGTTTAGAGTAAAAATTGCTGATATTCCAGTTTTTAATTCAAATAAATTGGCTAAGCATAGTAAAATCAATTTTGTTTATAGGCTGACTAACATGACACAGCTTTCTGATTGATTAATCAGGCCCTCATGATGTCTCTGTCATGTTTCCTTTCAGCTTCCTGACCCACATACAGAACACAACACACAAATCTGACTGTCATGCTGCCCTAATCTCCCTCTCCTAATCATCGTCCTCACCTGTGTCTCCCATCAACCACACCTGATCCTCCTTACCTTCTGCCTTTATAACCCGTCACTTCCTTCCACTCAGCGCCAGATCATTGTGTGATTGCCTATGTCTCCAGGGTGTGTCGTCCTGCTCTATCCTGTCCTGCTTGTCCGATGTCCTGTCTCCGCTCCTGCCATCACCAACATCATCACTTCCACTAGCAGCACCTTCAATAAATATCCTGCACCTTTTTGATGTCTTCCTCTGCCTCTGGGGTTCCGTGGGGCTGGCTTTTGAGCCCCCTCCTGTTCACACTGTACCTGTGCCCTCTGTTCTTTCTTAAAAAGCATGGGATATCTTTTCATTGTTATGCAGACGCAACTCAAGTATATTTTAAGACTCCACTGAGACCCCCCACATAAAAGTTGGTTATATGGCCAAGTACATTAGGCCAACTATTACAAACCTTGGGGTCAGAGTTGATGCTGGACTAAAGTTAGTAAATCGCATCAGTTCAATTGTAAAATCTAGCTTTTTTGATTAAAAGCAGCAGGCTAAAGTAAAGCCCATTCTTTCCCAGAGGCATTTTTAAACAGTCATCCCGTCTTTGTTACAACTCGGCTAGGTTAACAGACTTCATAAAGGAATAAGTAAGGCCTGTATCTCTCAGCTTCAGAGTCCAAAATGCTGCTGCCAGCCTCTTAACAGGCACACAATCAATTGAACACATTCCTCCAGTTTTAGCCTCTTTGCCTTGGCTGCCTGTACATTTTAGGATTCATTTAAAAACTATTTGATTTGCTTTTAAAGCTCTTAATGGCCTTGCCCCCCCACCTGTAAGAGCTGCAACATCCGTACACTCCCTCCCGTTCCCTCAGGTCAGCTGATCAGCTGCTCCTGAATGTTCCAAAGACGTAGCGTAAGCTTAGAGGAGAACATGCTTTTGCTGTTGCAGCTTTTATATTGTGGAATGAGCTTCCTTTGGACATCAGACAGGCCTCTTCAATGTCTGTTTTAAAATCGCTTCTTAAAACCCACCTCTTCTCTCTGGCCATGGACACCATCTGAGATGTTGACTTTTAATTTTTTTATTGTTTTTATTATTTAATTACATTTTATTAGTTAAATTCTTCATCCTATTTGACTGTATATTTATTTTAATGTTTAATTTTGGATTGTTTTACTTGTTTTAGGTTTTATAAACTTTATTGTTGTTTATCGGTTGTTTTATTTGTTGTGTGTACAGCACTTCGGTCCTGTGGGTGTTTTAAGTGCTATATATAGTTGGTATGGTATGGTAGAATTTGCACATGACTTTGTTTGAGTCCAATTATCTAATTTTAAAATATTAAATTATGTGTTATGATCTCAAAACAAGGACTCAAGTACTCAATACTTGAGTAGCCTTTTTATCAAATCCTATTTTCTCTTACTTGAGTAATTGGATGACTACTTTTTACTTTTACTTGAGTAAAAATATGTTGAAATAGTGCTACTTTTACTTGAGTAGAATTTTTGGCTACTCTACCCACCTCTGACTAGAGGTACCGTGAAAGGCAAACACTCTGCGCTGAATGTTTGGCAACCCGCTTCTTATAAAGTCTGCTGAATGCTGATGCCAGCCAGGTGCACAGATGGTTCAGGAAGGTGGCTCCGCCATCCAGAGGTGATGGACAGCTCCAACCTCTGGCGGTGCCCCCTGGAGGACTCACAGGGACATGAGGAAAGGGAGTACACACAAAACACCACACAAATACCCCAGACTCATGACAGTTTCCTCCCCTAAAACCTATGGCACCAATTAGCTGCTTACCTTATAATCAATCAAAAAGCCTCGCCTGACTGAGTAAGAACTTGGCTAGCTCATCCAGTCATATTCAGTGCTGACAAATGTTTTGTTTTGCTAATTCTATCAGATTTTGGTATAAGGTTTCTTAAGGTGTTTTTTTCCACACTTTGGATGTGTGCCAGGGCTGCATAATGATAAGAAAATATGCATTACTTTTGGGCAATGTTGCAATACTGAAATTACGTGTGAAAACCAAAAACATAGTTTAAAACTCTTAATGTGTTTCTGCCTCAGGTTTATAGAAAGCATATATCACAGAAAATTAGTAGTGTTCCAACTCATCAAAAATACAAACAGAAATCTAGAATGTTCTTTTGAAAAAAAAAATGTTTCTGGCCTCTGCTGTTTGGGTATTGTAACAATTAAGATTTCGTTTCTTTATGACTTGACCATTTTATCACCTCTTCACTTTCTGAAGCTTTTTTTGCTCATTTATCAAGTGTCACCAAACAATTTAGTCATAGAAAGCCTAAATGTAGCGGGAAGAACTGAGTCACTGTAAAAAGACAACAATAGCTTTTAGAGGACAAACACACAATGAAGAATTTGACTTCAGTGGCTTTAGTGGACAAGATGAAGATGAAGATAGCAACCAATGACTTTTCTGGTAGTCTAAACATGTTACTGTCATGTTGTGTTGATGCTGTACAGCAGGTTTTCATTCAGAGTTTGAAAATAAAAAGCACGTCTTAAATTAAAACAGAAAATGTTCAGTGTACCGTCTTTCTGTGTAAATATCTCATGTTACAACATGGAAACGTGCAGCTTATATTCAGGTGCGGCCTTTATATGTACACAATTTATTTTCTTTTAAAATTCACGTGATGCAGCTTATATTCAGGTGCGCTCAATAGTCTGAAAATTATGGTAATTTGTTTACCCTACTGCAATCTAACCTCTCTATATTGTTCAGCCCTAATGTGTGCGCTATAATTATTTTATCCCTTTTCTCTTTTTGTCTAACTCAGTTTTGAATGTAATTCATTGTATGCAGACTATCAGAATGCAAAACTTGTACCAGAACTAAACGCCTACCTGTGCATACAAGGGATCTCCAGGCAAACAGAACCTCTATCGAAGCAACAAAGCTTGCCATATCTCCAGCACAGAGAAACTGCTTGATCAAGTTGGTTCTTAGAAAGAAAACAGTCCCTCTAACCCAGGAACGCCCTCTGTTCTTGCTCTTTCATGGTGGTTCTGGTGCTGAATCCTGAAAGATTCAAAAGGTACCAAATCTAGATCATCTTTCTGTTTACATACCCTCTCAGATCAAGTTAAACAATATATGTCCAATTTAGGCAAAAACCATTTCTTCAGTATTTTGAGAGTGATTAAGTCTTGATAAGTAAAACCTTTTATCATTAATCATCAATTTTCCCTCTTATCCTTACAAGCAGTGTTGTGGGTAACTACTCTAATAACTTTTTATGTGAAATGTGTAACTTAACGCGTTAGTTTTGTGCATTAAAGAGGCTATATGCAATTTTCTGAAATTTAAACTCGCGAATGACACCTGTGGCCAAAAAACGGAACTGCTCTTCCTTTCTGCTCGCTCTCGCAGCTCGTAAGCCGGTCGCTCTCACTCTTGCACTTGTCAGGGGTTTAAATTTTTTTAGTCTTATGTGGATTTACTGTTGGTGTCAGAGTTGTCCTGGGTTTCTTCTGTGTATTTGCACAATCCATTGCACTGCTTGCGAGTGTAGGCTAATTGCTGACTAGTGATGGTGGCAGAGTGATCTGAAACATTTAACATGAACGCGCTTGACGTCACATCCGCAGACAGCGCGGAAAAAATCCGACCTGACTGAAAATTGGAAAAATTGGATACAGGCTTATAGGTGCACCCACTGTGAGCTGACAAGGTGTCAGTATGGTCATCAGGAGATGTTTGAGTCATAAATGGTCGAATAAAAAGGCTATTGTTACGTTTATTTTGGGGAAAAAGGTGAATATAACCTCTTTAAAGCTACATTGTGTAAGATCTTCTCCCAACCAACTGAATATTATGTTCTAGCCCCACCTCCCACCCCCCCCCCCATTCTGAGCGCGTTTTAACTCCTACGGTGGCCGTTTCTTGCCAAGGTTAACATGGCTTCCAGTACTACAACTTCGTCCAGTGTTCCTTCCAGTGATGAGGTCTCCTGGTATTCGTCACGGTGCAACTGAGTGTAACCCAAGCACGAAAGGCTGAGCTAGAATTCCAGGGATGTCCCTCGTTGGCGAATGTATTTCAAAGATGGAGGCTCAACATGGATTCCTCCCTTCGAGCTACTCGCTCGTATGTATTCTGAATAGCAGATTCTACACTTACAAGTATACTTTCATTAGGTGGGGGAAGTAATTACACATCTATGAGCACATATTTTTGAAAGAACAAATGGGTTTTTGCTAAGAAATAACTCAGAAAATACACAATGTAGCTTTAAGCAATTAGTAACTTCATTATTAAAAAAAAGTAATCCGTTATTTTAAGAATTTCTCTCAATAAGGAAAGGAAAATCCCGACTGCAGCCGGGATTGTCAGACAGTAGGACTAGGAACTATGCCACCTGCGGCTGTATCAGCGGAGCCGAAGCGCTGTGATTCATCTGTGCCCTGCTCCTCCTGTATGCGTGTGTGAGTGAGTGTTTTTGAACTCCTGGCAAGATGGCAGAAAGCAGTAGCACAGCTTTGTGGAAGTACGGACATTATTTTAATTTTGTCAACGGAAAAGAAAAAGAATATAACGGAAAAATGCACACTTTGCATTGGGGGAAAGTTTCTGTCGACCGCAAAAAATTCCACTTCAAATTTAAAACATCTTGTATCGAAACAGCACTCTCAGGCTACCCGGGCTGGATAAATGTTCTTGATTCATATGTTCTGCGATTTAAAAAAATTATTAATAAAATGCTATGTGGAATTTTGTGTTGTTATCCTGCAGAGTTAATTTAGTTGGATGACTAACCCTATTCATCGTCACGACTTCTCGGTGCAGTTAAAGGAGGCTGTGTCTGTCGATTAAGTTGCAGCATGTGCAAAGCGCTGGGAACTGGCTTTTAAATCTTAGTAATGCATAAGTACTCTAATGCGCTACTTTTATGAATGGATAAGGCTGTAACATAACTGATTACTTTTAATTGATGGTAACGCTGTAACCTAATTAACTACTTTATAAAGTAACTATATCCAACACTGCTTAAAAGGTCATGGATGTACTATCTCCAGGGGTGAGATGGAAGTTACACCCTGGACACGTTGCCAGTCAATTGCAGAAACAAACCTAATTTAACATGCATAATCTTGTACTACAGGAAAAAGCCAAAGGACCTAGAGACAAAACATGCATGAACAGGGAGAACATGCAAACTCCATACAGAAAGAACCCAGGTAGGGCTTCAAACCTAAAACCTTGTTGCAAGGCAACAGTGCTAACAACTGTGGCACAATCCATTAATCATTTAGATAATTCTGTATTTTTGCTGCCATTAATGTCCTGCTTTTAGTAGAATTTTGCAGTTTAAAACTATCTTTGTCTTTGTGTCTTCCCATGGCTTGATTAAATCAGTAGATCTTGGTGTGATTAACAATACATTTACTTTTTGATGATGATGTCTACTTGCTCCAGCTGATTCTTCTTCATTAGTTATTTAAGTGTGGATTCATTTTATCGTCAACTTTGAATAAATATAAAAACCTAAAATTCTGAAGAAATCTCCTTGCTTCCTTAACAAAGATGAATTCATCTTTCAAATATGTTTTTGATAGAATTTGAAACTCATTGAAGTATTAATATAATTTATTGTTTCTTAATTAGGTTACATATTTAACAAACAAACAAACTACCTCTGACATTGTTCTGGCATCCCAACTTTTGGAGAAAACTACTCATTAAAAATCCAGTGATAGAATACACAATTAAGGAAACTTGCATTAGTCTAACTAAGAAATTTAGATTTTGATACATTGTTTATACGTCTATAGCAACCCACCAATGGCCAAACATCTTACTGTTCTTTCAAATACTTAAACTTACACAATACAGAAATATTACCCACTATTAGTCAATGCCAAATGTCATTAACTTGTAAGGGTTGCAATTTTCTCCATATTCGAAGGTATACACCCACACTGACTGCATTAACAGAAGCCATAAGCATGCATTAAGGTAATCAGTGGTGCAAAATGTGAAAAAATGAGAAGGGATAAAGGGACTGCTATATGAACTGGGGAAGCCCATCCAGGACATCACAACCACTTAATGAAGTCCTTGCCTGCTAAACAATTAATACAACCCACACTTTATTAAATATGCAATAAAGACTATTATGGCTGACTGTGGAAATAACAGGCATTCTAGCAAGTATTAAAGTGTCTAGCTCCATTTGAGGCTCATTTATGGAACCTCTCCCATTAAGGCTACATTAATACTGCAGGCACAGTTGAAGGGCATTGGAAAGTACTCTTCTAAATATTAAAGATGGCTGTCACAGGAAAAATATGTTGTCAGCAGGCTGAAGAATTAGGGTTATGTAAATTTCATCACATCCCCTCACTTAATGACAAAGCAGAGATCAAAATGTCACAAAGGACAAAAAAGCTTCCCATATCTGATTTAAACAAAGTCAGACACAAGATTATTATTTAATAACTGCATGTGTTCTAGATGAAGACACACACACACACACACACAGGAAAAAATTCACCCTCTTGTTTGGTTCATTCTTAAGTATTAGACTGATCTTATGTGTGCATCCAAATCTAAAAATTCTTCAACTCTAGCAGATAGCATAACTTGACCTTTTATTCAACAAAAATGCCCTTTTTGTTAAAGCTTTCTTAAAGTTTTCAGAAAATCTTAGGAAAGATGAAGAGTATGCTTGTATATTTGTGACCTTTCCACCTTCAGTGTTGCTGGAAGAACTCATTTACAACACAAACAGTCTGTTCGTTCACTGATGCGCTGATATTGAAACAGAAAAATAATATTGAAAGTTTAATGTGGGGGAGTAATGTATGTTAATTGTGTATACCTGCTGCTGAGGTACAGTTGAACTGGATAAAGAAAACTGTCAAGTCAAGAATGTAGTAATCTTCTTTCTAACTTGTTACCATTTGCAGTGAAAAGTGTTCAACATGTTTCCTTTATATTTTGCTGTTGTGAGACCAAACACAATTTTTCTTTTCTTTTTCAATTTCACACAAACAAATCTGATAAATCTAGATTTTGGTACTTTTGCATCACAGCATTATAGTCCTTGGTTTGAATTCCAGCTGGGGTCTTTCTTTGTGGTGTTTAAACCTTTTGTTCCCATGCATGTGTGGGCTCAGGGGATAGAAAATAGATGGATCTCTAAAGAGCAGGGCCGGATTATGATATCAGAGGCTCCTGACCAAAACAACATATATAATTATTTAAACGTTACCCACATTTTTGTAAAACTACAATTCCCATCTGAGGGCAGCAATATCAAGACACAACACAGTGGTGTAACTGCCTTGCCTATGTAAACACGTCCTGGTTGATCTCACCTCCACCAGGCCAGAACTACAATCCAGATTGTTCCATAACTTAATCACAAAAACTCATTCATAGCCGTTAATTTTTCTTTCCTGTCTCTCCTCCTCTCAGACCTCCTGCCTCTCCTCATTTGTCTCTCAGTGCTCTTTCAGTTCTTTTGCTTCTCCACTCTACAGTGCTGCCCTTCTGTGTCTTTGCCTGTCTTCCCCATACATTCTTCTCTTTTTTGTTAACAAAGGTGAAATCAGTTTAAGTAAACTTGACCAATACTTTAAAGCATTTAATCATAAATGGAAAATAAATGCAAAGTAAAAAAAAAAAAAGCTTTTCCTTTTACATAATGTGTTTAATAAAGCTGTATCTGTTTCTCGGAACTCATGTTTCTCTCCTCCTTTCTCTTTATCATAAATAAATCCATGAGAACATGGCTTTTGTCTGGGAATGCACAATATATTGGGAATAAGATTGATATCGGCTGATGTTTGCCATTTTTAACATAACATCGATCCGATAAGTAAAAGTGAGCCAATATTAAAAATCGCTATTTATTTCCATCTTTGGAAGAGATTTATGTGATATTTATAACATTGTAAATATAGATTAGCCATAGCAGCGATAATAATATCAAATATCAGTATTGGTGCAAATTTATATATTGGTGCATCCTTGGTTTTTACTCGGCCCTCTCCACATTTACACTAATAAAATGACCAAACTGAGAGATAAGTTCAAAAATCCCAAGAAAGTTACCACTGTGTGGAGATCCAAGTAATTCATCATCACCACAGAAAACCAGGCCTGTCACCTAATAACTGACTGACAGCTACAACCCTCCTGAGCAGAACCTCCCGCCAGTACCACGTCTCTCCCTCCAACTGTTCCAGTTTATTTTTCTGTCCCACTACCTGTTTTTTATTCGCTCCAAATAAGATGCAAGGAAGACAAAAGATATTACCCTACCTGTGGTTGGTGAACATGTGATCCAGTCTGAAGAAACTTTTTCCTCACTTGGGAAGTGACAACAGCACAGCAGATCATGAATAAGAACACACTATACTGCCCAAACCCCGCCATGGGATGAAGCTAGAGAAGATGAGCTGCCGCTGCTTTGGCAACACTAAGGCAGTGCAGCTAACAATCTGCTCACCATCATCCAAGATTCTTCATCACGTCTTCTTTTGCCTGATTTTCCACCTTACATTTTACAAAGAATATGTCAGGGAATGACAGAGTATTTATTTAACACTTCTTCTCATCTTCCTCAGTTTCTCTTATAGAAACCACCTTTTTTATCATTTCGATTATCTTAAGACTACCCTCCCACAGTCCGGTGACGGTCCGTGAGCGCTATTCGTTGGGGTAGCAGCGGGACATGTTACTGTATGGTTTCCACAATTGCGCTTTAGGAACTGTTAGGGTAAAAGAAAATATTGTGGATCTTATTAGTTATCTCTGCCAGTGCCGATCTCTGCCATATTTGAAATTTGAAGACAATTTTTTTTCTTCCTTAAACTGCTCAGGTGGGCCCTACATTGGTAGTGGGCCAAGTGGGCATGGGCCCCTGGGTCTGGACCTGTGGAACATTCCCTTTCTTGGTATCATGACTGTGTCTCTCTTGATTTAATCACCAGTGATGTTCTGGACCAACAGCATCCATTTTTGTTATAGCAACATATATTTTGACTCTGAGATTATACATTATAGTGCTATGTTTCTAAAGATATGTGACTTGACACATACAACTGCAAACTTCGAAAAAATAAATGTTGACAATGTTTTCATTTAGAGAAGTTTGCTGAAGTGCAAGGCTAGTGCTAGCAGGTTTACTCTCTGTTTTGATATGGCTTGTTGATCATTTGGCTCTTTACATATTTAATTTCTGTTCCATTTGATTGTACGTGGCAAACACAAAAAAGGTTGGCTTGTGAAGTTTAACAACTTGTGTTTCACCAGCATCACAATCAGGGGATAGCAACAGACTGTAAAACATCAAATCAAATGTTATTTGTAGAGCACTTTCTTGATAAAATCAGCATAAAGTGCTTTACATGATAAAAACAGAAAAATAAACAAAGAAAACACATTTAAAGCAAAATCAATCATACACAACCAGTTAGACACATAAACACCCCGTCCCCCGCCCCTTCACTGCAAAAACACTGCTCAATCTGTTGCTGTCTCTTTAAGTGAACATACAATAAAAATAAACATCTAGAATGATACCACTCTGAGAAAACAATATTTGGGGGATCCATCTACACTGGAAGCCACTCCACAGCCACAGAAGAGTCATCACATAGACTGCCATGATCAGGGCAGGCAGGTATCCACAGCAAAGCCATAAGGCAGCAGTGCAGAGCCCAGATCACTACGACAATACAATTTATACATTAAAATTTACGTACCGTAACTTTTGGACTATTGAGCGCACCTGAACATAAGCCGCACCAGCTAAATTTTAAAAGAAAATACATTTTGTACATATATAGGCCTTGGTTGCTATCTCCATCTTCCTCACTAAAGCCACGGAAGTCGTCCTCTTCAGTGTCTTTGTGCCCTCTGAAAGCTTTTGTCGTAATTTTACATTGACTCAGTTCTTCCTGTTGCCTCCTCCAACTTCTCACCATTGATTCATTAATGTCAAGCTTACGTGTGGTAGGTCTATTTCCTTCTTGATGGCCAGCTCAATTGCCATGAAACTTAAAAGCTGTATTTCTTCGTCTGTTTTCCATGATATGGGTGTGTGCATGAAAACTATGGGTAGTGTCTTCTATGGCGCATAATCTTTCCCCACATGTCTGTTTCACTTTTACGCTTCCTGCCATAGTGCCCCCCAGAGGCTGTTAGCCAGTAAAAAAAATCTATAAATTAGCCACATCAGTTTATAAGACGCAGGGTCCAAAACGTGAAAAACGTAGTGGGTTATAGTCTGAACATTACGGTAATTCTAATTTTAAAGCACTCTGTAAAATAAACAGTATGCATTCACCTGCATGTTGTTATACTATACTGAAAAATGTTATTCAGTATATACTTCAAATTGGTTCATATTTAGGACTGCGTTTATACATATTATTTTTGTGAGTGCCTTTTAAATTGGAAAGTTAAGTTTCCAATTAGGTTAGTTTTTGATTGCTGGATGTAGACATCAAAAAGATGGGGACATCAAAAGCATTTTTTCCATCTGTGGATGCCATCTCTTTTCAAGTTCATCAATGCACTTTTCCTTTGGTCTGACATTATCATTAAAGTGTAACATGAACTGTAATCATAATTATCATCACTACTCGTTCACAGCAGGTCTTCTTGTGGAAATATATCACAGGGACTGCCATAAAAAATGGCTGCAAAGTGTAATTGAGTTTGATCATTGATCTTCATCATTCACCATCACTTAGACTTTGCCCAGAGAAAGAGGAAATGTAAAACTCATCTTTCAAATTTTTCAAAAAGAAGGGTTCCAATTTACCCGATACGATAAACTCTAATAGACTCAAGACTCTCAAGGGCCAGATGAACAACTGTGTAGAGTTATGACCAAAAAGCCTTCTATGTTTTTTTTACTCAATAGAACAGTTATTATAAATCTGACTAAAACTTCCAACTTGAACAACTTTAATTTATGATTTGCACATTTAAAAATACATACAAGCAAAAAACAACAAAAAAGTTCAGAAAGAAAAACAAAAAAAGAGCATGAGTTTGAGTTATTAGATGTACAAACACTTAGTTTCTGTTTTGTAGTTTGAGTTTTAGACGCACTAAAAAGGTAAAGTTCATAGACAAAAGCAAAAGAAAAACAGACGGATCAGATATATAAGGTTCAAATTCATACACAAACATAATGCATCCCTACACCCTTACTTAAACCCACAAAAATTTTTTATCCGTTATAATTTAGCTAAATTATTCAAAGTGCAAACAATAACAGTAAATTTTTTGTGAGTATTTGTGTAAACAGGTTACTCAAAATACATATACATACTCACAGTGACAGTGTTTAAAACTTCAGACATGTCTTACAACAAGTAAGACATCTTTAATTATTCTTGAAGAAAAATTATATTGGTGGAGTAAAATAAATGATTAAGATGGGAATAAGTTGACTATTAACAAAACGGGAAAAAAATAAAGATTTGCCAAGATTAGTCCTTGCAAATTGAAGGTTAATTATTTTCGGTGAAAAAGAAATTCAAGCCTTGATGTCCTTTGTTTAACTTAATAGTTTGCCTTTTGCAGTCTGTTCTCGTCTGAATTTATCTGCTGCTCACTTCTTAAGAAATAAAAACGGAGCTCATTTTAGAAAGTCCTTAAACACAGATATAAAAAAGAATAACTCACGGGTCTCTGTCTCCAAAGACATGCAACCAAAAGATTTTTTTTAATGGGTTACATGACATACATAAAATCAGCAGCCATCAGTGTCCCACTGAAGCAAAGTAATTAACAAGAACAAAGAAACTTATCAGATAAGAAGAACTAAACCAAACCTGTTTGACTGTAAATCCAGGGAACCCAAATAAAAAAACAAACAAACAATATTCTCAGTAAAGTTAAGTTGTTTTGCTCAGCTCTTTAAAAGAAAGGTGAGCTTTCTCTTAGACAACCAAAAGTGACTAAATTTGCTGCGGGTAAAAGCTCCAAAGAATTTTTGGTGGTTTGCATATTATACAGTAATTTCTACATATTTAAGGATATTACTGCTGGGTTTAAAGCATTTTGAGAGACGTGAGCCAATGTCTGGATTGGTTAATCTGATTCAACCAGAGATATAAATGGAGTAATGAGATAAGTGATATGTTTATGGTCAGGGATTTATCATCCTTTTTTCAGTGAAACCTTACTTAATGTGTTATCAGTTGTATTGGTGTGACCTACTTTTATAACAAAGCTGGTATTTCAGTGGTTAGTATGGTCCAGCAATTACATTTCAGCAGATAATTTCTGTAAGACTAAGCAGCATTGCATTTATTTCAATATTGTGTCTGCACCTGTATAATAATCCTTCACATTTTATTCTTCATCTTGCTTAAACCATTCCATATTTAATCACACTTAGATTCAAATCCTAGGCAGTGCACATCAAATAAATTGTTTGTATGCTTTCTTTTTTCATTTGTGGATTCCTATCCAAGTCAATTAAGATGGTGAAGAAAGTCTCTCACAAAATGGCTCAAAGTAATGTTTTGGGAGATGAGAACATTTTGGGAGTTTTCAGAATTTTCAGAATATAACACACCCTGACAAATTAGTCTAACAATATGTTGAGACGAGAAAAATAACAGCAGCTATTTTCAGCCATCTGCAAACCATATAGTCCAGCATCAGAATATAAGGAAACAATACCTTGTACTTGTTGCAGAAATGAGATGTCCTCCACAGCTTCCATTGTGACTACATTATAATATTTGAACTTAATCTCAGATACATTCTTGAGAATCCTTTTGGAATGCACAAATTTGGACCATAGTGGTTCTGATCATTTAAGTAAATACAGTGGAGTTTTAGATTCAAAAGAAAATCCTTGTTGAATGCAGAATGTGTAAACTTCTCATAGAGCAAATCCATGGAAAACATATAGTTGAAGATAGTCTATTTTAAAGTCCAGCTCAGGATTAGGAACCAATTTAGCTGGCCTGGTGAACAACATATAGCCAAGATAGTTTTCAGAGGTTTTTGTTTTTCTTGTATGCACAATAAAAGTGTCCACGTGAGATTTTGACTGACAATATCGAGAGATTGTGTTTTTCCAAGTAAATTGTTTTATTTTAAGTAAAATTTATGTTTCTAGATCAGGGCTCTAATTTATATGCTTTATGTTTTGCCTATGTGTTGGCATGTTGCTGCTTCCAACTTTCAAAGTTTAAACCAAAAAATTTTTTTTATATGAAATGACTAAAACTATAAAATTGATTACATTTGGAAAGAGATACAATGAATCTTTTTAATAAACTTAAGTTTAAAAAAATTAAAAAAAAATAATTTGTAGTGCAGTTTTATTTGACACTATATGTGAACATGTACCTAAAGCTGTCTTGATTTAAACTAACAATGTAACAGCTCCACTGGACGGGAACAATGGCTTATTAGCAACATTATTTAATGCTTTCTAAATGCCAGAAATAAAGAACAAAACAAAAAGACCCTTTCCTGTTAGAGTTCAGCATGTGCATATCAGCTGTCTCCTAGTAGGGCACTGCTTGTCAGTTGATAATGGTGAAATGTGCGTATTAAACCAAAACTGTTGGTGTATATGTTTCCTGCACAATAACATAAAAAAGCTAAAGAATCAAAGACATCACATGCTATAAGCCCCTATTAACTGTTAAAGTTCCTGAATTAGAATCCACAAAGGATACACCTGTGTATCATCACCTATAGCTCTTCTGCTTCACATGCATCACTGCTATTGAGACATCCTTCAAGATTTCGCGCTGTGATCAATTTCCAGGTCACAGGCAGGAGGACGGATGAGGGGGCAGGAAACAGGGAACAGATGAAAAGAGCCTCTTGTGTGCACCTTAGCTTTGCATCAGTCCTAGCTGCTCTGCATCTCTTTGATTAATCCCCAGCTGCTCCTCAATGCTCCAGAGTATTTAAAGAAGAGACACCTCTTTTTCACTTTCTCAATTTGTCTGATTGTTTTAACAACTGTGCAATATACTAATACTTCAAGTTATGCATACAGCTTTTGTCTTTGAGGTTTTTCACTCATTTTCAGTTCCCCTGGTTTTGGCCAGCTCTTTCTGTGGTCTATCAGTTTCCAACCTGTGTGGCTCAGTTACCCTGTGGTTTTTCACTGGCCACTGTTCTCAAAATTCAGACATGCACTCTTCAGTTACCCACAGTCTCTCCCAGCAGTGTGCTTGTTCCTCCTTGTCTTCAGAAAACTGCCTGCTGATCTTTTACTGTTTAGCTCCAAACTCATTTATTTCAAAGCTCCTTGGTCCCTACAGTTGAGTCCAGTTAATACAATCACTTCCGACTGACTTCTGGCTTCTGGAAGATCGAAAATAAAACTGGAGCACTTTGTTCATTTACAGTTCATTTTTTTAAAGCCTTTATTTAGTACAATTAACATTAACCTTGTTTTTAATTTAAGGTTATCCTCTCCTTAGGCCAGTTTACATATTTTTTTCAGCTGCATGCTGTTTTACGCTGTGCAGCAGTGAGTTTATGTGTCTATCTTAACAAATAATATTACAAAAAAATAGATTTTGGTGAAGCTCAGATTTGATACACATAGCATAATATATTTTAAATTATTTGTTTATGATAATGGCTTACAGCTAATGAAAACCCCAAATTCAAATTTTAAGTTTATGATAGAAATATCAGCTCAGCAAATATGATGTCCCTGTGCTGTGCAGTATACATTTATTAGTTAGTCGTGACTTATTTTCCATAAATTACTGTATAAATGCTCCATTGCATGAAGGCGACCAGCAAGTGGCTCTGGTGAGGTGCTGAGGAAGCCCATGTTGCTTCAAAAGTGGCCTTCAGTTCATCTTCATTTTTGGGTTTGGTGACTCATCTTCTTGACAATAATCTGTGAATTCTCTGTGGGGTTTATGTCAGGCGAGTTTGCTGCCTAATCAAGTATAGTAATAGTAGGGCGATTACTTGTCCTTTATTAGCATGAGCAGGTGCCAATTCCTTCTGGATAAACCACAGTGGACCAGAACCAGCAGATGACTTGGCTTTTTCTTCTTAGTCCTGGTAAGTTGCTTTTGACTTTGACTCTCTGTCTTAACTCAAGGAATGCAATAGTTGTTGCCCATGTCCTGTATAATTTTAGAATGGACTTTGTTCCACAATCCTCTTAAGGCTGTTGTTGTCCCTGTTATTTATGCCTTTTACTACTAAATTATTTCCTTCCACTCAACTCTCCATTAATATGTTTGGATCCAGTGATCTGTGAACAGCAAATTGCTTTTTGTGGCTACTCCTCAATGTGGAAAGTGTTAACGACTGTCAAACAACTGTCAAGTCACCATTCTTCCCTATGCATGTGTTGGCTGTAACACAAAATTTGATGATAATATTTAGGATAATTATAATTAAATTGTTGTAATATCACTCTGTGTGTAATGAATCTGTACAAGGAGTTTTGCTCGTGAACTGAAACACTGATAATTCCCTTTTTTTCTATCATATTCTAATTTATTCAAATGCACCTAGAGAAGATGATCTCTGGAGAACATTAGTCACATAACACTGTGGGCTCAGTTAAGCTGGGTTTATACTTCTGCGTTGCGTCAATCGCGTAGGTTACGCCGTAACCGCCGTACCCACTGCTGTGTTTATACTTCTGCGTAGGACTGAAAGCGTCGTGTTGCTGTTTCATTTCCAGACCTGCAGGTGGCAGTAGGCTGGTATCGGTCGGCAAACTCCACAGGGCAGAGTTTTTCTTATGGTTTGCTTATGTTTGCTTCAGTTCCGGCAAGTATTTCCTGTTTTAGAACAACGATGGCGGCCTTTGTGCAGTGTCTCAACGAGATTGTGGAAGCAGACGAACAAATTATCCTTTTTTTGAACACTTTGCAACGCAAGCAAATGAGAAGACGGAGACGCAGAAGATGGTACGTGCGTACGTAATCTCACTGACCAATCACAGGGGAGTACTTCCGTGTCTCTGCGTTGTGTCGCCGGGCTGCACGTCAGGTCCGAGGAGGTGCACGTCAAGCCTCTGCGGACCTACGCAGAGGCTACGGCGGTTACGGCGTACCCTATGCGAGGGACACGACGCAGAAGTATAAACCGGCCTTTAGCTGCAGGCAGTCCTGGTAAAGGGGCTAAAGCCTTGACCTCAGGCTGCAATGGCAGTGATTCAACTTTGTGGTGATAAAACTCTGATGAAATTAGGTCAAGGCCTGACTGCCTTTGAAATGGTAAAGGCTCTTTTTCAGATCTTTCCTCAAAAATCAATTACTGTTTCTGGTTGCACAGCTATGTAAGAGTTTTGAGAAAGTAGTTTGGATGACTTCTTCAACATACATGTGTCAGTATTTTCTTCTGCAAGTTATACTGCACAGGAAAAATATTTTTAAACACTATTTTAAAAAACAACTCTATAGTCTGGAATATTCAGGACAGCTTTGTAAAATGTTTTCTTTACGTGACTAAGTTATACATATAGTATTTTCATTTGGAGTAATTTCATTCAGTAAAATAGGCTTGACTATGAAGAGTACAAACATATTTACTGTAAGCTATGAATACACATTATACAGATCATGTTTTATGGATAACAACCCAGTCTTAGAGGCAATGCTAAACAAACTCCTAAAAGAATAAGCAGTACAGTAAAATGGATGGATTTCAGATGCTTTTGGATAAGATGTCAAACTGTGAATCCAAAAACCTTTGCCACATTTATTTTCTTCAGAGCAAGTCTTCTTATAGGCTTACTTCCTCTACTTATGGTTTTGCATGGTGCTCCTTGTGCCCTCATTGCCACTTCATGAATGGTTCCTGATACTGTTGTGCTGTCCAATCACCAAGGTCAGAAATCTTGGCTGCACAGAGCAGTCTACTGCCAGATCTTGTGGAGCTTGGCAGTCTAATACAGCTGACAAAATGTATGTCATGAAAACAACGTTTGCCATTGAGAGCCAGCAATTTGCTTCTGCAGTTGGGAAGACATCTATCCTTTAGCACTCTACTGGCAGCTCTCACTATCTGTGTAATGATGTCTTCTACTGTGGCTCAGGAGGGTCAACAAAATGCAAAAGCCACAGTTGCAAAAATCTTTCTAGCAGTCATTGGGTGCGAGGCGGGGTACACTTTGACAGGTCCCCACTCCATCACAGGGAAACAGAGACACACTGGACAAACAGGTATGCATGCAAACACTCATACCTAGGGGCAATTTAGATATACCAACTAAGCAGCCATGTTTTTGGACTGTGGGACTAAGTACCCACACATGCAAAGGGAGAAAATGCAAACTCTACGCAGAAAGGCCCACAGTAAGGATTTGAACCCCAGACCCGCCAAATGAAAAATTGGTTGCAATATGTGAAACTGGTGATATTTTCAAATTTTAACACACTATGGGTGTTTTTTAGTCAGAAAATCTGCCAGGAAGTTGCAACTAGTAATTTACTAATGATCAAAATGAGAAATGGATACTATTAAAAACGTCTGAGTATGAAATATTGCAGGCAAACAAAGTCTGAATCTGTTGTCTCAAGTAATGGTAAAGCTCAATCAATATTTCTAGCTAAACATTTATAACATTTATGTTAGGATGAAAGATTTGAGAGCTTCAGTGCGGAAATTTTTTATTTTTTTTACTTATAACTAATGGACTGAGATTTGGCAATTCAGTGTATTAATCACAGCTAAAGTCACAATGGCTTTTTGGCATCGGAAAACACGTTCTGAAATGTAAAAAATTTCTACACTTATTTATCAACAAACCATAACTAAATGCCCAAGTACATTTGAGTTGTTTCACTTTTCTGAACTAACTGACTGCAGTGTTAAATAACGAGTGAACATATCAGTTATAAATCAACGGATGGCTTTAGTTAAATAGTTTGAGATTTGATCAATGGTTTAGACTCTGAGCGCACTGCTGGGAACCAGTTTACTAAAAAGAGAACATAGTGTCTTATTACCACAGTCTTACCTTCTGCCACTGTCACATAATGGTGTAATCTGTCGAGAGGTGGAGAGAGTAATATGGCCACATATCTCAGGAGGTTTCAAAATACTGTTCCTCTGAAATCCCAAAATTGGACTGATTTCATGGCGCATCACCCCAGATATGCCAATGGAGCGTGAAATTGAGTCACTCAATGTGAAAAAATGAAGAAAAAGGTCCTTTTTTTCTTTCCCATTCCTCTGCACAGAAGCGTGTAGAGATCAATTTTTTTTATTTCACCCATATGCAGGCACTGCTTTGGTCTTTCATTTCCAAAGCAACTGAGTGAAACAAACCTGTATATTATTGACAAAAACAACAATTTTACATGAAGGGACTGGCCATTTGTGGTTAATTAGCGAACACATGACAATGAAAAATGTTCCCAAGGCATACTGGTAAAAATGATATCATGTTTGATTAATGGATTTGATAATAGAGGTGCAACAGGTGTGATTAAACTTGCATTTTCAACAGAGTTTTCATAAACCAAATTACATACTTTCATTGCAGTGTGACAACAAGCATTAGAGAAATGTGTATGATACGCATGAAATAAATATATCCTTTTCCTCCAGAGTGAGTGACTCCCAGGAGAGATGTGCATTACAGTCCAAGTGGCGCCTGAAAATAGTTAGACAGCACCGCCGAAGCTTTGATATTTATCTTTTTTCAACTCTTACTTACAGTGTTGCTAAATACATTTGTGATTCAATTCCAGTTTACAGCATTTACAATCTGTTTGTTTTAGATATATAGTCAAAACCAAAAGGGTACTTTATGTAGAGTAGAAAGACATGTAAAATCCATATTTAGGAAGAACTTGTTCATAAAAGACCATGAACACAGACATACACACAAAATATGTGTTAATTTGAGTCAGGTAGGAGATCTTTCCTGGAACCATAGAATTAGGTAACCAGCCACGTTGTGCTCTGCATTTATGGCATAGACCCTATATACTCTTATTTAGGTTTTTTTAAATATCACCATCTGTTGTGCAGTCTGTTTCATTTGATGGGCAATTTTTGGATGCATATTCATTACTCATTTACAGTTTTAACTGTTGCTTATGTCTGCTCCAGCCAACAGATGCATTGTCTTTAGTTTTTTATCTACAAAAACAGGCAAAAAAAATATTTCAATGTCACAAACAGAAATCACCAATGTCTAGCTGGTTTGCCTGCAGTAGAGAGTGTTATTACGTGAAGTTATAGTTGCTTCAAAATAAATAAGTCAGAAAATAACATTTTGAAAGTGTTTTTTGGTCACACAACAGCTACACATACCTTTAATGAAATAAATTCACCTCAGTAATGGAAGGAAAATGTTGCATGCGTTAGAAAGATCAGCCTTTGTAAAATAAATTTAGCATAAGTGTTTTTCTTTTTGAGTATGCTTTTAGATACAAGGCAGGGAACTACATGTAAAAGTCAGCAATCAGTTCTCACACTGCATGTAATTACTAGTGTGAATTTTGACCCTGACGTTATATTACAAATGGATTGGGTGCTGACAACTCAATCTGGTAATCAAACTGTCAAATCAAAGTGCAGGTGTTTTGGTTCCCTTCAACTCCGCTGCAGGTCATGATGTTGAAGTTTGCAGGGATGCAGTAATTGTTTTTGGGAGTTTAGTTGATATCCGAAAGTCAGATCTAATAAATTTCAGATCATGAAAAAAGAAACTTAATTAGGAAAATAAACAAGGCATTACATGCAAATCAGAGATTACAATTAACTCATGGACAAACAGTAGACAAAAATGTAATCTCTGTTTTAATCCAATGAGAAACATGAGAAGGTACATTATCCTGCACTGACTCATACCTCAGAGTGGGATCAGCTTCTTTTATCTTTGAATCTTTTAAACTGATAAAGTATTAAGGCAATGTTCTTGTTTATATGATGGATTGCAGGTTTTAATGTTTTGATTTATTTATTCAGAACAACCACAGCTTGAGGTGCAGTTTAGACGGAAGCAATATGAGAATAGGATTAGACAGAATCTCTAATAACCCTTTTTGTGACTTTTTTGAGTTTTTATAAGATATATAAATGTCATTTGAGGATTTTATTTGACAGAATGTTCCAAGTAACTTTTTAGTCAAATTTTATCACCTAGATGACAATAAGTGCATTTGTATAGTTTGCTTACAGCAACATCTGTGTTAGAATGGGGTGCAGTCATAGATCCAGAGTTATAGTCTAAGACTTTTCCATAGATATCATCCATTCCCTCAATTCATCATTACATGCCATAATCAATCAAGTCAAGGACTGAACTTAGGTCAAGCACAGTGCCCAAAGCAATCTCTATTCATCAGGCCTAACCTTGGAATGGCCATCTTCTATAGTACTTTTTGCCAGTGACACGTTTAATACATATGAGATGTAACATTAGCTATGTCACAGACTAAGACTGGACCATGGATCAAAGAATAAAGGATGGTATTTGTTATACTTTCAGTGTGGCACTTTTAAATACTGGAGGGAAATACATTTAGTGTGGTAGCCAAGAGAACTTGATTAAGAAACCTAGATAGTTGCCTATTCTTTGAATGATTCAGCATTTCCTATAGACTGGAACTAGGTTTTTAAGATTACCTTTCCAAGAAGACATTAAAAAAAGTTTATTTCAGTTATCTAAAATATACAAAACAATCAGATAATGATTTTCTTAGCAGCAATGTAAATCTGTAGCATATTGATTCTTTAGCTTGGAACTTTTACACCATAATATGCATGATAATTTACAAAATCAATTTGTCCTCTTTTATGATCAGTTGTTCGGAAAACAGGGCCAACCTGCAAAACAATTTTAACCACTGCTCACCAAAAGATTCTGTCTACGGTTTCAAAAGAGAGCTATGTAGGGTTGCATGTATTGTGATTTCACTTCACTGTCTTTATTCCTTTTATCTAAGCAAAATACAGTTTCTTCCATTTATTGGTAAGGCAATTTGGCAATTCTATTTGTATAGCACACTTTCAACAACAAGGTAATTCAAGGTAGGAAGTTATACAAAGGTTACACATTTTTGCACTGCCGCAGAAATGCCTCTCTTTCTCTCTCTCTCTCTCTCTCTCTCTCTCTCTCTCTCTGTGTGGCTGCGCTCGATTCCACAAAGTTTGGACACATTCCAGCATGTTTATTGTCATGACCAGAGGTAGGTAGAGTACCCAAAACTGTGTTCAAGTAAGAGTAGCATTACTTCAATATATTTTACTCAAAACTGTAAAGTAGCCCTCCAAGAAATTACTCAAGAGTAAAAATACGTAAAAGGCTACTCGAGCAGTAACTGATCAAAATGTCAGATCAGTATTGCAAATCCTGGTATTTTAAAAAGAACAATGAACTAATAAAAGATAAATATAATTACTAAATAAACTTAAAGCTTTCAGCATAAAATTTATGAAACTAATACGACAGTAATGTGTCTGTTAGAACAGGATAAAGTGCTTTCAGTAACAATGTATAGTGTTTACCGTTTATTCATTTGATGTGGCTCTGCAGATCGAAAATAGCATCAGAACAACAAAGCTTGTGTACAAAAAAAGAGGTCTCACTTATACGTAAACTGTAGGTTTTTGTCCTTGTCGGGTGCATTTTCGGTTAAAACATACTTGTTTTGATTCAGTAAAATTACTCTCAGTAGGTAGAGTATCCAGAAGATCTACTCAAGAAAGAGTAGCAACACTTCATGAAAGTAAAGTGTGGTGCAATAAAACTATTCCTAAAAGTTGTTTTGTTTTGATTTTCCCAAAAAACTAATCAAGTAAATTAAACTGAATAAATGTAACTAGATACCCACCTCTGGTCTTGAGGACATAAAAACATAATATTAGCCTATTATTATCTTAAACATGTTATTAATATTTTGGTAGTATAACAACATTATTATGTTGTTAAACTACCAATAAAAGTATTTTTGTTAAAATTATGGTCCCACTTGCATCCTTTCAGCAATAAGATAAAAGCCCTCTCCAAACCAAGCTCCCGGGCTGAATTTCAACACCAGCCCACCTCTGCAAATAGGCACAAACCAAATACAGAGTGATGAAAAACAAAACACAAAACAATTTGAAATATGAAAACAAAAACATTGAACTAAGACAAAGCTAAACTAAATGTTCTACAGATCATGACCAATGGGTAGTTTGATTTTTCTTTTTTTGCAGGTCTATCAACTTCATCGTGCTTTATTTTCTTATATAGCCATCCATTCATCCATACATACATACATTCACCCCCCCCCCCCCCCCTTCCCCACCACTACACACATTAACACCATCAAAGACTTCACCCACAGCACCCCCCTCCTCACCCCTCACCTATGACGATCTCATATCAACTCCAACTAAAATCCTTCATATTCATGAAGCAGATGTGAGGAAGCAGTTTAAGAGCCTAAATGCAAGAAAGCTCCCAGCCCAGACGGTGTGTCTCCTGCCACTCTCAGACACAGTGCAAATGAGCTGGCCCCAGTGTTTTCTGGCATTTTCAACTCCTCACTGCAGGCATGTCATGTGCCTGCTTGCTTCAAGACCTCCACCATAGTTCCTGCCCCAAGAAGCCAAGGATCACTGGACTTAATGACTACAGACCTGTGGCTCTGACATCTGTGCTCATGAAGTCATTTGAGCGCCTGGTTCTGTCCTATCTCAAGACCCTCACGGCCCCCATCCTGGACCCTCTGCAGTTTGCCTACAGAGCCAACAGGTCTGTAGATGATGCCATCAACATAGCTCTTCACTTCATCCTGCAGCATCTGGACTTCCCGGGAACCTACACCAGGATCCTGTTTGTGGACTTAAGCTCTGCCTTCAACACCATCCTTCCAGAGCTTCTCCAAGGCAAGCTATCCCAGATGAACATGCCTGATCCCATCTACAGGTGGATCACTAACTTCCTGACGACCAGGAAGCAGCATGTGAGGCTGGGGAAGAATGTCTCGGAATCTCGGACCATCAGCACCGGCTCCCCTCTGGGCTGTGTTCTTTCTCCGCTGCTCTTCTCCCTGTACACTACTGCTGCACCTCCAACCTCCAGTCTGTCAAACTAATTAAGTTTGCAGATGACACCACCGTTATTGGACTAATCTCGGACGGGGATGAGTCTGCCTACAGAGAGGAGGCTGAACGTCTGGTGTCCTGGTGCAGCCGCAACAACCTGGTGCTGAACGCCCAGAAGACAGTGGAGATTATTGTGGACTTTAGGAAGCACACAGCCCCACTCCCCCCCATCGTCCTGACTGACACCCCCATCACCACTGTGGACTCATTCCACTCCCTGGGTGCCACCAACACCCGGGGCCTAAAGTAGGAGCCCACCATCACCTCCGTCATAAAGAAGGCCCAGCACAGGATGTACTTCCTGAGGCAGCTGAAGAAATTCAACCTGCCAACACGGATAATGATGTAGTTCTACACAGCAATCATCGAGTCCATCCTCACCTCCTCCATCAACAGTTTCTTCCCCTCTGCTGTTGGACTCATGAACAATAACCCTAAGACTGTTCCCACCACCCGCTCTGTTTCAGTTACATGACCCATGTTTTGTTTTGTTTTCTACACCTGTCTGATTTGCACCGATCGTTACCTGCACTCATGTATATATCAATCTGTTTAGCATATTATATTTTTATTTTTATTTAAGTGTTTGTCTTTTTGTTCTCGTATGTTTGCACAAAATACCACAGCAATTTCCAAATGTTGCAAACCTGCCCAACATTTGGCAATAAACCCTTTCTGATTCTGATTCTGATACATACATCCAAGGAACCAACATATATGTCAAAAACAAATAGACCCATATCTAGATACAATTTAGACTCTAATTAACCTAGGCTGTGGGAAGAAATCAGAGTATGGGTGGAAAGCCTGCATATAAAGAAAAGTATGCAAATTGCTCACGGCAGCCTCAGTGCAACCAGGGTTTGAAGCCAGGATGTTTAAAACAAGACCTGGATACTGGATTCAACTCTCCCTGTGGTCTAGACTCAGTGTTCTGTAGGTCAGTGGTCCCCAACCTTTTTTTCGTCAAGGACCGGTTTAATATCAGACAATATTTTCATGGACCGACCTTTAAGGTGTGGCAGATAAATGATAACGGACAGTATAAAAATGGGTTATTTTTAAAATTATAACAATAGACGTAAATTCAATGTGTATTCGCAGCTTTATTAACAACGTCCTCCTAACATCGAGCAGACAACATAACACGAGTAACATACACTCAGCCTCTCTGGTCGCCGTGGTAATATTTAAACATACCTTTAATAATTCAAGATTTACCACAAAAACAAATACAAAGTGCATGATAAATCTAACTCACCACAATGCTGAATCAGTGAGAGCCTTGGACCTTTTCCCCTTTCCAAAGAAACGATCGAGAGACATTTGTTTTTTTATCCATCTTGCTAGCTTGTGGGAATAATTTTAGCGGTAACTATCACGCGACCAATACAAGCCTCTTGATGTGTCAAGACTGAGCTATCTAACGTGGATATCCGGTCATTTTTCAAAATAAAACAGAGGACACACGCAGATAATAAATAAAACGGAAATTCTGGAAGTTATTTATTCTTTCTGTGTGGCCCTATACCACATGACCCACAGCCTGGTACCGGTCCAGGGGTTGGGGACCCCTGCTGTATGTTCCAGAAAGCAAAACAAACACAAAAGAGGAGAGTAAAAAAACGTGATTCAAAAAGTGCTGAGGGTGTACTGACTCAGTCTAGGACTAAACTTAAGTTGAGCTTACATAGGTTTCGTGTGTATCTGATTTACATTCCTCTGCTCAGTGTGGGGACCCCTTAAAATAAATACCAACAGATGGCAACTTGGCATCTTCAGCAAAAGAGTAGAAAATATAATAAAAAGTATGAGGATTTCATTGCTGTTATTTGGCAAAGAGAAAACAGTAAACGTTCCTGTGGGTCATTTTTAATTGCATGTTTAGGTCAGGGGTGTAGATTTTTGACAAAAAGGACGTACAATTTTCACTATCATCATGTGTCAGAGCTATGACTATTTTATACTGAAGAAATATAACTTTTGCATCAGTGTAATAGTGGTGTCTCCTGGCTTAGTTAATACTGTCTCCATGACTGAGAGGGTTTTGTCATTGTTTTATAAACATTGCCTTATGCAGCAAAGCAAATGTCCCTGCCGTGGTGTTGAGAGCAAATATTGCCTTTAAAATGCATGAATACATGATAGATGAGATAAACGGAACATTTAGGGTCATGTAAGCGGAGATGAAAAGCCATTGACCATGAGCCTTCACCTTTTTCCAATGTTTTAACTTGACTTTTAACATTTTACACACTCTGTCTCTGTTTCATAATAACTGCCGTATAAAAATTGAGATTCAGTGACAAGGTTGAACATAATGAGATTTATCTTGTGAATTTATTGCATCTGAAGGGAGTTTTCACTCTGGCTAGACACAGCTTGGTGACCTCCACTTAAAGATTTAATTTAAACAAGATAATTCCGGCTTATTCTTTAACACTAACCAGAAATTCAACTTACTACATGAGATGTTTTCCACTAACAAAAATGGCTTATGCTTTAAAGACCCACTCCAATCATCTTTTTGAGCTATTTTAAAGTCTTCTCAGTGGTCTTTAAATTATGATTATGCCGTTTATATGATATTATAATTATATTATAGCCAAAATCACAAAACATGTGCTGTTTTCTAGGACATAGCTTCAGAAGAGCAGCAGTTGCTCATTAGCAATTCGCCTCTGTGTTGTGGCGCGAGGACCCCTCTCTTCCTTCTAATCCATTTCACTCTCATTGCAGATGGTTTTGGTAAAGTATGAAAGCCAATAATATCATTCTTCTTACCATTGCAACCCACTACAGCACACAGGTGTTGATCCACCATTCTCTTATCCTCACAAACTGGGCGGGTGGGGCAGAGCTGAGCAGGAGCAGGAGCTTGTAGCCCGCTCAGTGCGGTTGCTACGTCACAAAAAGTCTGTTTAAGACAGCCTTTTAGCGTCTGCTACTGATACACAGCGATTTGAAAGCAGAAATACTCGGGATTGCAATTTTGAGCTTAATTTTCTTAAGATATGTCCTCTGGGAAAAATGCCACAAGAACATGTTAACAACACGAAAAACACGATTTTCATTGGAGTGGGTCTTTAAATGTATGCCCAGTTCCTAATACTTGATTTCCACATAGAAATGAAGTGAACTTTTAGTATCCCTTATAATTTATGAAAAAACTGAAAGAACTGTAACAGTCTGCTGCAATTCTTTTAGTCTTATTAAAGGGTTTACATGGTTTGCAACTGTTCAGATCTTCAAACTACGTGAATCTATTTGCATGTTGATAGTTTTCCATAACCCCTGGATCTAGCAAGGACCTTCTATGTGAAGTTAAAGCTGCAGTCCAGAGAATATATTTATGTATCAAAGTTTTATAAATCTTTAAAATGATAGTGGGGTTCAACACTATGATAAGAGGCTAGTGCTCCACAACATTTGTTATTCTTCCTAAATCCCATCTTCCTCCTACAGACCGCTATGCATTTCACAATGACCGCCAAATTTTTTTAGCCAATAGAATTTGAGTTTCCTCCTTCTCGGCTGTCAATCAACTTGCATACGCATCGTGAGGACAGGGCCGCGCACACAGGCCTCCTGTTTACAGTCGCCATATTAGAATACAATCGGGTGACGCTCGATAGCGCTAGCTGCTTTTCCTCTTTGACTCGGTGTGACTACACAGGTGATGCATGTGCACAATTGTTGAGGTGGGGCTAGAGGGAAGGGGGAGGGATGTTTTGGGAGGAGCCTCTTGTTTTTATCACTTTTTCTGCCTTGAAATTTAAACAACGTGAGTACAGATATTTCTTAAAACGTCAATAGAGGATTAAAAGGAAATCCTAAGAAGGTCTGAGAATAACAGTTATATATTTTAAATACTTATGGTCTTCTGAATCCCTGTACACAAAAACATATACCAGGTAGGTTATGAATACATAAACACTATGAAATCAAGATTCATTTCTACTTTTTAGCCTTCTGACAGCTGAAGGAGGAGCAGCTGCTCTCTGTCTCTCTCCAGATCTGTTCACTTTATTTTATTTTCTGTTTGCTTTTCTTGTTTTTTTTTCTTAACCTTTTCTTAGTTACTTTATCTACCCAGCCCCTGGAGTTACTGTATTGGACAGGATCTCCTCTTGGATTACTTTTTTTATGGACTTATCAACATGGCTTTTTGGTCAGCTGAGGATTTTGAAAAACTGCTCCACAGAATTGAGGGTATTGAAACGAAGCTACGTCGTCTGGAAATTAATTTTGATCTCCATGCTGATTATGGAAACGACACAACTTTACCGTTGAATACACACAGGGAACAGCCTATCAGCCCGGTGTTACATTGGTCTAACCGTGTCACAGAGTAAACACAGGACAACACAACTCCATCAGCAAACAGACGTCTTACTGGCAGAACTCTGCACTCTAATAAAGAATGGCCAGCTTTAAAACGCACGGAATCATCAACCCCAGCCTGTTCTCCGAGGAAGAAAAAACAAAAGAAACTCCAGCACAGAGAAAGCTCTAAACCCAGACCTGCCGCTTCTGCTAAAAGTAAACAAAAGAGGTTTCAGCCAAAAACAAGAGATATTTCTCCACCTGGAATCCCGCTGAAAAACAGATTTGCAGCCTTGAGTTCCCCGAAAGATGACGCAGCCCCCGGGACCAGTCAAAGCCACCAGGAGAAACCCAGCCGCATCAAACGGACACATAACAAAGTAAGAGCCCCCCAGCAAAGATTGTTATCATACAAGACGGATCAATTAATGGAATTGAGGCTTTTTGTAGCAAGAACACCAAAGTTTATAGCTGCTACAAAAATACAGTGAGAGAAATATCAGAAAGAATCCAGAACATCTTGGACCAACATCCTACTTTGGAAAAACTCGTCATTCACGCTGGATCAGCAGATATCTCGATGAGACAATCAGAGATTCTGAAGAGAGACTTTTCTGATCTCCTACAGAGACTTGATGGACTTAACATAAACATCCTCATCAGCGGACCAGTCCCTGAAGGGAATGATGAAAGATTTAGCAGACTCTGCATGCTCCATAAATGGTTGAAGAAACAATCAGCTGAGAAGTCGTTCACATTTATTAATAATTTCAAAGTATTTGGAAGTGCTAATCATCTGTTTAAAGCAGGCCAACATTATCTTAACAAGGCCGGAGTAAGGCTCTTACCCAGCTAGCAAAAAATATCTGCACGGCTTCTTTTTGCCGCCGGCCGTAAGCTGTCGGCTATAGATGCGTCCCGCTGGCGGGGATGAAACGTTTGCCGCCGACTACGTCACTCCCATTTCTTGCGAGAGGCCGACTGCTTCATTTTCTTTGGCGGTTGCCTCCGTCTAATGGACCGCGGCCGGCTGGCGGCAAGCCACTTTGAAATACAAGGATTTCTGACCAGCAGCCATGGCTATGGGAGTTAGAATGGAGGTGGAACCGACAGCATTTTAACTACTTTTCACATTTGAAGCGATTATAAAATCATATCCTATATGTGAATTAAATCCCATATTATTTATTTTTTTTTATTTATTTTTTAAAGCCATTTTATTTTTAAACCTCGATTATTTTATTTTTTTGACTTTTTACATGTATAAGGGATTGATTTGCAATTGCGACCTGTACAAATGTTTAAGACAGTGTTTAAAAAAAAAAATCTAAACACATTATAAATGTTAGTAATGTATAGGTTTTCAGCATTGCTGTGTTCAGGATTTTTTTTGGGGGGGGGAGCTAAAACGGTGGCTCGAGCCACTGAGCTCCTGGCCCCTCCCCAAACAACATAACTAGAGCACACATTCGCATTAGTTCGCCGCTCAATCGCGAGTTTCTGTGGACTACCATCGTTTAAGTAAGTATATGTTTCCTTAACGCAATATTATGTTTACAATGTTTTTAGTTTATCTTTGTAAAATCTGTTGTTATCTTTGTTCTTGCCTTACTAGTCAAGCTAAAGTAAGGCTAAAGTACGTTAGCCTTGTTTCCAAAGTTGCCGCCATGTTACAATTAACTTTCTGTAATAGCTACTTTGTTTCTTCCAGGCGTTGAGTTTTTCTTTTCTTCTAAGATACGTATGTTTATACGAGTGTGTACGTATGTGTTTTAAGTTAGTTTTGGTCAGTCGAATTAACTACGTAAACAGTTACTTGTATGGACAATTATGCCGCCGCCCATGTGGTAATGTGGTTCCAGCAGTAGGTAGCAAAATCTACAACAAGACTGATCAGTATAACTTGTGTTTTCTAACTAAACCGAATGATGATACCAGTAACGTTAGGTTGTTTTCATTTGTTTGTTCCGACACGCACGCTGCTAGTCTAGTTCAGAGTGTTAGCTAACACATGCTCGCCTTTTTTACACTGTTCAAGCATGTTGAAATGTGTCTAGCTTCAGTACGTAGCCAAAGCTTTACATCTAGTGTTTTCTTACAAAACTAACGTTGTATATAGGTTGTTTAAATTACTTTGTTTGTCTGAACAAGTAGCTGCTAGTCCAGTAGCTAGAGTGGCTAGCAATTGTTATCTAACACATGCTGTTTTGGCTTTGTTACAGTAACTTACACACTGAGGTTAAGCAATGTTGCTAGTTACGTTACATGTAGAAATGTAACTAGCTACAGTAGGTAGGCCTATCCAAAGCTTTACATCTAGAAAGACTTAAGTATAACTTAAATTTGGTGTTTTCTATCAAAGCAGAATGATATAGATTGTTTAAATTATTTTGTTTGTCAGATCAAAGTAATTTGCTAGTTCAGTTCACAATGTAGCTACAGTGACTAGCAAGTGTTAGCTCGCACGTGCCCATTTAACAAAGGCAACAAAAGACAAAGGCAACAATTTAGCCATCCGCTGCACGCCTCCACACAGCACCTGGGAGAAACATCATTTTAAGTTTTTATGAAGGGAGCAGGTAAATGGGTCTGACTTGTGCATTTGATTTTCCTGCATTTCATCTGTGTATTTTCTATGTCTGTTTATGGTGGATAACTGACTTTCATTCATTATTCCCTGCTCTAGAATCTTGGCACGAGGCGATGAGATATTTGGTGCGCTTCCAAACAGGTTCTAGCGTTGAAACGACGGACGATGACAAGAAGAGAGAGAATCTCAAATTCCAAGTACAGACCCCAGGCCTCTTCTGATGAAGAGGAGTCTACTCTTCCAGATGCACCAGCAGTGCTGTCGTTTGGAAAACCTCTTTTGAGCTTTGAAAACATTGTTCCTGGTAACAAGGTTTCAGTGCTGCCCGATGCTCCAGAAGTTGCATCGATTCCAGAAAACCAGGAAAATGTGCCATCTGTAGACTTCAGAGGTGGTATGTAAAATTGCTGTGATGCTTGATTTGTGATCCTGCCACTAAGCTATACCCTTTGTTAGATTTTCAAATTTCTTTTTCCTCTTTCTCAGAACCAGGTTTCTCCCCAGAAATCCAGACTCCACTTCACAGAGTATGCACAAAAAAGTCAAACTTAGGAAAGAGTACGTGATGTATGTACAAAATTACCATATGCCTTTCATTTTGTAGCTTCGGATGACAGCGGCTTCCTTCAAGAGCAGGTGAAGCAAGTTGGGACAATGTTGAAGACGTTTGCTCGCACTGGGCATTCAGGTACAACTTGCAAACAACACCTGTGGTTGTTGGTTTAATTCCCACTGGTGCCACCTATACATGTAGTAGACCTAGATATAAATGTCATAGTTTAGTAGTTGAGGGACCAGGACTGACTATTATTTTATTTAACCCCTGTAGGTGCAGATCAGACCTTAATGCTGCGACGTCTTGGAGAGTTTGGCGATGTTGTGCGTAGCATGGACAACAAAATGGACACTATGCTGCAACATTTCAGTGCCAATGTGTCTGTTGGAGAGTTATCCCTGCCAGGGGATCTGTTACTCCCCTTAGACACCCAGGAAGATTTGGCGTTGCTTGACAACAGTTTAAGGCATGATAAAGAGCTCCAGGAACGATTTGTAAGTGTGCTGATTTCGTTTATAACTCCATAGGGTAATCTAAAAATTAGAATTAAGATTGTACACTGCATATTCTACAGTCTGAATCCACAGCCTGTCACATTTTATATTTATGTATGATAAGCTTCAGAGAAATGTAATTTGTAACACTTTTTTTTGGTTTTTCAGCTTCGGTTTTTGACAATCAAATGTGGGAGGGCCCTAAAGACAACCGTCTGGCGGATGCTTCAAAGTATCTTCTCTAATCACCTTTCCATCAATACAACCTGGACTGGAGTTGGGGATAAAGCATGTTTTAGAGACATGTTCCTGAAGACCATTGTTCAAAGTAAGTTGGATGTAAAAAAAAATAAATAAATTTTAGTAGATGTGTATGGCATTATGCCATTCAAATGGAATGACAGATCTGTATTTTCTACAGAAGCCATCCGGAAGAACCCGGCAACCCAGGATGCCACTGATGAAGCCGTCCAGGTTAACGTTATGCGTTACCTGAAAGGAGCATCTGACCGTGAAGGCGGAAAAAGGCGCCGCACAGCTGAGAGGGACCCACAGCCGACCCCTTAAACCTAGGCTGACTACTGACACCCCAGCATCATTGACAACTGGAACCCTTTCTTTATCCTGCAGTCAGTAACTTCAAGACCCCTAAAGAAGCCAGAAGTGTCAAACTGCACTCACCCAATCCACACTGTTCACTGTGGATATTAACATAGTGCTTAACTCTTATTATATTGTAAAAAATAGCTTGTAAATCCTTGTGCCACAGGTCAGCATTGCAGTTATATCTGTTCTACTACTGTTTTTACCTCAGTATTTTTTATATATATGTGAAGATGTTTATCACAGATACAAGAGACATCTTGTACCCCAGGTCAGCAATGCCATTATAATGGTCTATTCTACTCCAGAGCTTTATTCTAAATTATTACCACTTATCTTATTGTTAGAAATGGTTTGTAAATGTGATGTTATACCTGAATTTTTTTTGGTGTCCTGCACATTTTTTGGTACCAGATATAGTCATTACTTATGTGTACTGGTAATTCTTTTCATCCCAGAGCTGACCTCTTTATATTATTAACAATTATTGTGTTATAATTTTGTAAGCTAAGGCTGTTTTTTTTTTGTTTTTTTTTTAACAATTTAATTGGAAACCTGCATGTTCTTTTGTGTGTGTGTGTGTATATATATTTTTTTCTCTTTTTTTCTGTTATTTATATTTCAGTGATCTGACATCATGTTTCAATGACAGTTACTGTACTTTGAAATGTGGAATTAAAACGTCAAATGGAATTTTGTCTGGTTTGATCAATCATTATTCTTGATAAACTGCATGAGATATATATAAGCGGCGACCGATCGCTCGAAAATAGCGTTTGCCTCCGACGGGCCGCGGAAGGGTCGGCTTTGATATAACGGCGGCGGGACGGCGGTTGGCCCGCGGGCCGGCCGCGGAACAAAGGCGGTAGGAAGGCGGCTGCCGCTTCTAAAAAGCGGCTGCCGCGGGCGGTGCACCGTCAAACGTGTTTGCGATTACGCCATTCTGACGCTTCTACTGCCACTGGAGCGCCGCCGGCGGTCCGCCGACTCATTGCTATCTGGGTAGCAGCAAACATTTTTTCTTATCAAAATCAGAAAGCAAAACACTTGCTCCCAAAAGCTGACCTTGAGACGCACATGGATATCAGAGAACAAAAACACCAAGTCATGATGACACCAGAGGACCGAACAGATAAACAACCATCAGAGATTAAGTCTTCATCTTCCTGTGACTCAGCCACATCAAATGAGTCTCCATTTAGAAACTTTACAGACAGACTGAACGAGCAAATTAAATTTGGCACACAATTAACACCTAAACTTAGACTACACCAAACCCCTGGGACTAGTTTCAATAAGCCTGGGAGCTTCCCCCCACTGATTATTACAGATATTTGATATTTGAGGGAACTGGGCAGTACATCTACCCCTACTGTCTCCCATAACTCGCCCGGCACCCCCCCCCCCCCCCCCCCAAACTTAGCATACCAGTGATTATCAGCAGCAGGCAACATAAGCTGTAAAACCACACGCTCTCATAAAAAAAAATAATCTCAAATTGATAACCTGTCAGAAGGTTCAGCTGCCCATCATCACAATACTTAAGTTAGCTTTAATAAACATTAGATCTCTATCCAGGAAGTCTTTTCTTATCAATGACTTCATCACTGAGCATAATTTACATGCCCTTTTTTATCAGAAACTTGGCTGGATGAAAATAAAGAAACAACTGCATTGATAGAATCTAATCCTCCAAATTACAATTTCTTAAGCGAGAGCAGGAAACACAGACGAGGTGGAGGTGTAGCCACCATTTTTCACAACTCAATGAACTTTAAAAAGATAACCCTGGGCACGTTTGATTCTTTTGAATACCTAAACCACCAAAACTTAACTCTAACTTCTTTAATGATTTCAATGACCTTCTTTCTGTAATATGTATCGACTATGACCAACTAATCATTGTGGGGGATTTTAACACCCATACCGACAACCCCCAAGATAGACAAGCAAAAACATTAGATGATACTCTCCCAACTTCAGCCTGACCCAGTATGTCAAACAACCAACACACAATAAAGGACACACTCTGGACTTAATTATCAGCAAAGGTTTAAATATTTCCAACATCTCGGTAATTAATATTGCATTATCTGACCATTACTGTATTTTCTTTGAAAGTACCATCTCTGGTAAATTATCCAGCCACAGTAAGACCACTAAAAAAGCGTTTTCTAGGGGACAGTTCAGTAGAAACCTTTAAACGTATTTACCCTTCCACCACAAGCCCCTCATCTCCCAACTCAAACTCAGTAAATAAGCTGGTAGATAATTTCCTTGCGAAAATCTCAGACATCATGGATTCCATTGCTCCAACTAAAGTGAAAGTAGTCTCAGGTAGAAAGAGTAATCCATTGGTACGTAGTGAATAAAGAGAGTGTCGACGAGCCACGAGAAAATGGCGGAACACTTGACTCCAGGTTCACTGTGAGATCTACAAAGAGAGACTGAATAGATATCAGCTAAGGATAAAATATGCTAGGGAATCGTTCTTTTCTGAAATCATTAACAGGAACATTAATAATGCACAGACTCTATTTGCAACAGTGGAAAGACTAACTAATCCTTTAGTGACAATAGCCCCTGAACTAAACTCTGCCAGGGCCTGCAATGAATTTGCCAGCTTTTTCACTGAAAAGATTCTAACAATTAGACGGTCAATCTGTACCTCAATATCGAACCCACAACCGTTGCCATCCCCAATCAACAACAATGTAGAGAAAATGTCTGAATTCCACGAATTAAACCAGAACAGCCTTGAAAAAAATCATTATCCAATTAAGCTCCTCCTCTTGCTGTCTTGATATCCTACCCACAGCTTTTCTAAAGAAAGTTCTTCCTGTTATTGGGTCTGATCTTGTTCAAATAGTGAACTCATCACTGCTATCAGGTGTCTTCCCTCAGGCTTTAAAAACAGCAGTTATTAAACCACTGCTAAAGAAGAAAAATCTGGACAACACGTTAACTACAGGCTGATCTCTAATCTTCCATTCATCAGTAAGATTATTGAATAAGCAGTGTTTCAGCAGTTAAATAGCTTCATAACAATGACAAACTGTTTTGATGTTTTTCAGTCTGGTTTCCGTGCTCACCACAGCACAGAGACTGCCCTCGTCAAAGTATTCAATGACATCCGCATAAATACAGACTGTGGTTGAACCACAGTGCTGGTTCTGTTGGACCTCAGTGCAGCATTTGACACTGTTGATCATTATATTTTTTTGGAACGACTGGAGAGCTGGGTCAGACTCTCTGGTACACTACTTGGCTGGTTCGAGTCTTACCTAAGGGATAGGGACTTCAATGTTTCAATAGGAAACTTTTCATCAGAACGAACAGAAATCACATGTGGGGTGCCCCAGGGCTCCATCCTGGGGCCCCTCTTATTTAATATCTACATGCTCCCACTAGGCAAGATTATAGCAACCAATATCATTAGCTACCATAACTACGCGGATGACACTCAGCTCTACATTACAATGTCACCAGGTGACTGAACCCATTCAAACACTAAATCAATGCATTTACCAAATAAATGGATGGATGCCATAACTTTCTCCAGCTGAATAGAAACAAAACTGAAGTAATTATTTTTGGACCCAAGGAGGAACGATCAAGAGTCAGCACACAGCTTCAGTTAATACAGCTAGAAACTACTGATCGGGCTCAAAACCTAGGTGTAGTAATGGACTCAGACCTGAACCTCCAGGGTCACATTAAGGCAATGACAAGGTCAGCCTTCTATCACCTGAAGAACATTTCTAGGATTAAACGACTGATGTCGCAACAGGACCTAGAAAAACTCATCCATGCGTTTATCTTTAGTCGGATTGATTACTCCAACAGCATCTTCACAGGTCTGCCTAAAAAGTCAATCAGACAGCTGCAGCTGATCCAGAACGCTGCCGCTCGCGTCCTCACTAGAACCAGGAAAGTAGCACATCACCCCAGTTCTAAAGTCCTTACACTGGCTCCATGTAGCTCAGAGAATAGACTTCAAAATACTTTACTAGTTTATAAATCATTACATGGCTTAGCACCAAAATATGTTGAAGACCTGTTGACACAGTACCAACCACCAAGACCACTCAGGTCCTCAAACTCTAGCCTACTAAACATCCCTAGACTCAGAACTAAACATGGAGTAGCAGCTTTCAGTTTCTATGCTCCCCTTATCTGGAACAGACTTCCTGACGAGTGTAGAGCTGCTGAAACTCTGAACTGCTGTAAATCGAGACTAAAAACCCATCTGTTTAGAATTGCCTTCGAGTAAATGCTTGATGTCATATGTATGAAATGTGTTCATGCTCTCTTGCTTTTTGATTTGTGTATCATGTGTAATGTGTTTTTTTTACTTTTAATTTCCAATGTTATATTACATGTGGTTTTTATTTTTGTTTTGTTTTGTTTTTTTTAATCACCAAATTATGTAAAGCACCTTGAATTACCCTGCTGTTGAAAGTGTGCTACACAAATAAAATTGCCTTGTCTTGCCTTTCCTTAA
Organism: Valencia hispanica; assembly: GCA_963556495.2. Classification (NCBI taxonomy): domain Eukaryota; kingdom Metazoa; phylum Chordata; class Actinopteri; order Cyprinodontiformes; family Valenciidae; genus Valencia; species Valencia hispanica. The sequence continues at coordinate 25,861,379 of OY747701.1, read as the reverse complement.
ATATCATCCTTCTGATGAATGTATAATACTTAACATTTTAAATCCAAATTACTGATTCTCTTTTCAATGAACTTTTCTACATTTTTTCTAAAAACTAATAAAACATACTCGCCCATTGATTTTAAGAAGAAAGTGCTGAATGTAGCAGCACAAAACTTCCATGAGTTTTTTTTTACTCTCAGTAACAAGTTATTGCAAGATTGTATCAATAAAAAACCAAATGTAACAATTTCCAGGATATAGAATTCATCCTAAACAGGAATTGGTTGAGTTTCTGACCTGTCACATCCATATATAACTAAGTAAAAAAAATGCTACATATCATCCAGTGTTCATACAGTGGTTCAGAATTATGTTGACAAACAGATGCTTCTAAACTAAAAGCAACTCCTAATATTTGTTAATGTTTTAGGACAGCAATGTACACAAAAATACATCATTTTGTCCATTCTACCCTTTTAGACTAGAATACGTTTTGGTTTCTTGATAAACAATAAATTTTTGGGGTGGTGTGGGTGTATGGGAAGAGCAGCTGCCCCATATACAGAGGGTATTAGTCCTCAACGCAACTGTCCGGGGTTCGATTCCCAACTCTGGGTCGCTTGCTGCATGTCTTTTCCTCCATTCTTTATACCCATTTCCAATCTGATCTGCTGTTAAAGTCCACTGGTGCCAAAAAAAGCTTTCTATAAAAAAAACAATTATTATTTTTTGAAAAAGATTACAAATTTTGTAGTAGTTACAATTTCAAGGCATAACAATTAGGGCACAATACTTGGATGGTTTTAAAGACAACAGCCACAACAGCCAGACAAGGTCTGGATCTTGGGAGGGATCGTATCTACTCCAGGCGTCATACTGCTGGGGGACTTTTTACCTTCTTCAGTGTTTTTTAAAACTGACCTAATGTTAAAATAATGAAAACTGTGAAATACTGTACATGCAACTAAAAATGTTCCCTACTAATTATGAAATCTTGTTTCAAGATGCAGCCCGATGATAGATGCCTCGGTGCTACGTTTCGTACTGTACAGTAGTTTGGCAGTTACTTTCACCTAAGAGAAACTCCTTAGCATCAGGCAATCCTCCCTGAGCAGTTCTTCTCTGCTTTTTGCAAAAACATCCCACCACAGAGACCATTTTCTTTCCCCCTGATGTCCCTCTGATGAAAACCATGAAGTCCACAGTGAAACAATATTTGTAATATCACAACCTGCCTCTTTTCTTAAAAAATGGCTGCACGTACAAATCTTTCAGTCTATTTCTTTAAACGTTTTTATATTTATATTTATTTTCTGTATGCTGTGCACAAGTAAAACACAACTCTTGGCCAATAAAGCAAATTCTGATTCTGAAACTGCTCAAATGACAGGTTAGTAAAGAGATGATGTGTATCATGTGTAACATAATAAAATAGTGTTGTATCATTATTTTTATTTTATTTTTTACAAAATGTTTAATTTAAATTTAAAGCATTGTCTCTTTTAGATCAAAGTTGTAAATGTTGATTTCTGTTCTCTTACCAACACTGACTCATGAGCTGACTTTTCCAAATTTAATCCAGATGACTCTATAATTTATTTCTGATTGGAGTAACAATTTCTGGTAGCTTTATCGGACACAAATATTTTTTAGATTGCGGAACATCTTCCATTTTAACCTTGCACATTTAATCTCAGAGGCAGTTTTTCCATCCTGAATTAAATCATTTGGGTTTTTTTGTGAAATATGTTTACAATATTTTTCGTCTTGTACCAATGGGTAAGTGCATTTGAGCACTGTTGCATGTATCTAAGATAAACATTTGAAATATTATTGTAAACTTGAACAGAATTTTTTACTGTATTGCGAGTGTATATAAAATTTCAAGGAGAGCATCTAATCAGTGATTATCCTTCTGGTGAGAACCTCTGAATTTTTTTGAAAGCCTTATCAGCTGAGAACTCTTATCTGCGTGACTCTATTGATCGCTCTGTGCTCTAACCGAGGTGTATATGGAACTGCACTCAAAGAACAGGAAGGTGCTGCTTGTATCTACAGTACCGATACCCGTGTGTCATCTCTGAAGTACAGATGGGTATCAGCTGTCTGTCTCATCCTTTTGTTATAAGCTCTTCCTTCTTTCTTTGCGCTGAGAGACTTAATGAGGACAGAAAAAAGCTTCTTAAATATGGACAAGAGTAGGAAATTCACTTCTATTGTCCAAATGAGAATACTTAAAAGCATGACTAAAGTTTTCTGACTTATCATCTTTAATAAATCAAATGTCCATCGTTTTCTGAATTCTAGATGACACATTCCTTCTGTGACTCTTAATCTTATAAGCATATTACAGAGAATGTGCCTGAGCCAATTAGACATGATGAGAAAAGGATGTCTGAGTTCTGTCTTGTCACATTACAAATCTAATTCTTCACACGAATCATTTACATGTGACCCCTGTCTCACCTCTTAGGTCTTTCTATCCTAGGTTCACTGTCCCCTGACGCTATGACACGTCACTAAACTCATTACATTTCCACATGACAGACTAATGTTTAGAGAAGTTAATTTACGGATGTGTCACACATGGCATGCATTTGGTAAGAGACAGAGAACCACCCAAACTCAGGCATTAGAAGAACATTTTATAAAAACTTAGCAGATGGAGGTGTGCAAACAGAAATATGACAGACACTCAAGGGACAAACATTTCTGGCAATCAGTCTGCATTCTGGAAATTCAGGACTTTTTGGCATCTTAAAGAGGATTACTGATGATCAAACAAGGATATTAATATTTTAAAAATCCTCTTTTTATCTTTTACCACAGCCGGCTATTCAGCAAATAGCAGGTTAAATGATCAATCACATTTTCCACTAAATAAATTATGAACAGGTTTTTCTTCTTGAAATTGGCTTATTTCAAGTGGATTTGTTGAACGTGGTTGCTTCAAAAAACTCCTTGTGTGAACTGCTTCCACTTCATTTGCTCAATCAAGAGGTACATTTATTGCACTTGAAGCCATAATCTCAGTGATCACAAAAGCTCCTATCTCTCTGCACTCCCCTATCATACTGTCAACATATCTGATATTGACCAAGTGCTCTTTCATTTCCCACAATTTACAGGTCTACTCAAACCTGTGTGAGGATGACTTTTGTTACAGTTGCAGTATAGGCAAGGAAAAATAATTAAATTAAAGAGAAAACTTTGGGGAATACAGTTATAGTTCCTCATTTCTGAACTGTTTATCAAGATAACTTGGGATTTTAAAAGCAGCAGAGCATTTCAAAGCAATTATTTCCTCCGGCTTGTCACACTTGACATGACAATGCAGAAAAAACAATACTATCTTACTCCTTAGCTACTACAATTAATAACAGTCTCTCTGGAACACACGGCTAAAGAGTACTCTGCCCCATAGGGGACAAGCAGATGTAATTATTCTTCTTAATTAGTAGTCTAAAAGTATAGCTGATTAAGTTGTGAGATGGGACTTTGACTAATTCAATTTGGGCCACACTCGGCATCAGTTTGAACGCATCAGGCCACTGACGGAAAAAAACAAAAACATTCCTGCTGTGCACCAAAGAATAAAACACCCAGACTTTTAGATTTTACTTCTGAGATTAAAGTAGGTGATCAGACTTTTTTTTTTATCAGCCACAGTTACATACCTAAATTGGGCTATACTCCTTCTCAGATACAGGATAAGGGTTTGAATGTGTCACCATTGTTTTCAGATCTGGCCAACCACCACAACTTATGTTGCAGTGTAATTATTTGATTATCATCTCTCAGAAAAAAAAGCGTTTAATTTATATTAGATTTAATAAACAACAGGGTGATTAATCAATTTGAAAGCTCACTGTTTATCAGTTCTGGCTAAACAGGGGTATATGTGACTGAATTTATAAGGGCTCAGGAAAATAATTATTCAGAGAAGGATTTAAAAATATATATTTTCTCTGGTAGACATCACATACTGTTTCTATGTTTGTCCAATGTCCAGTTTTTGAAAAGCTATGATCTGAAAATACTGATTTTGGGCAATTCCAGTTTCTAGTCAAAAACTACAATGTTGGAAGATATGAGAAACACATAAAAAATATTTTTCTAGTCTTCCTGCTGCGAGTGGTCACCAATTATTTATATTAGTAGCGGAGCCCGCTTGTGAGAGAATAATTACAGTGAAACAGGGTTTTACTATTTTAAAATACAGACAAAATGATTATGAAGTTGACATTTTAAACAGTTGTTTGCACCTTATCTTAGCAATTAGTCTGGTTAGTGGGGCTAAAATTACATAAGCAGCACTCTCTGTGTAGTTAATAGGTAATGTAGGTCCTAACCTTAACTTGGACTTTTTAAAAAGGCTACAAACATTTCTTACTTATTCTGACTTATTTTTAAACACCTGACATCATAAATGGCAAACTCTAAGTCTTCCTCAGGCAATTATGACCGCCACACCAGATAGTGTTGTCAGTGCTACTGATTGAAAAATATTGTATATTTAGGATTCTGATTGGTTGGTCAGGGGTCATCAACCTAAACAAGGTTGGTTCGAATGACATGCCACATCAGTACCCTCCTTTTTTAAATGCTGTTTAAACATAACAAGACAGAAATACGTTGAGTAATGTAATTTCTATCTGACCTTCATTGGTGAATTCCAATTACAGGCAGGCAAGGGATATCCTCACATACAACTATCATAAGTATGTCCAAAGTAGCACAGTTATTGTTCATTTTGAATGTTTTCTTTATCAAGCCATAACAGCCCCCCAAAGAGGCTGCATGAAGACATACATTTGTTGTTTACAGTTATTTCAACCATAGGACAGAAGGTCAATATCAAGACATGGCAATGGTTTACTGACATAATGGTTATGTTAAGGCAATACAACAAGACAATGTTATGCAACAATTTCATCCCTTAATTGTAGAATCTGCTTAACAATACTCGGTAGGACATAATGACTATGGTGATTCTAGCTAAAATTAAATTTCTTGTTGAATATTGAAATCATCATTGCTTGGGTAAGTAAAAAAACAACAACTACTTTGTTAGTTATAAAATTAAATTATTTGATTAGTAAAAGTCCATGGTAATATCTAAATTACACTGTTGTCACAATGCTATCATCACATCCAGGATGCTTTTTGCACTTATTAATCAACTCTTTCCCAGGGCTGGAAAAAAATCAGTTGTTAAAAAGTTTGGGTTTGAGTCCCCAACCCCCTTAAAGTGCCCCTGGCATGAAATTTGCATTTTCTTTTAGTTTTTTGGTCATATTTGTTAGTTTCCCCAGCCTGCCTATGTCCCCTAAGGGGTTAAAATGACTGATTAGGGTTTCCTTTGTCCCCGGGTATGTCTGCCTACATAGTGAAATTAGCACTCAGAAATGGGCTGTTTTGCAGTTTGGCATATGACCTCACGTTTCGGCATATGTCGTCACTGAGTTCCAGCCAATTACCCTCTTCTCTGAACCACACTTTCTAAGTCCCTCCCCCCGCAGCGCGTATTACAACCTAAACACCGAGAGCTACGGTAAAAGGCAAACAACAAACCAACAGCATGGAGTCCAGACCACATCGACACTGTCCTCCCCTCTTCCTCCCCACTGAAAAGCTTGTGGATGGACTTTATTTATGCAGGGAATGTACCCGACCGACTCCCGAAGCGCGTGGTCGTTTGTGGCAAACATTTCTCTGACGAATGTTTTATTAACTTGGGACAATACAGCAGTGGATTCGCTGATCTTCTTAAACTTTTACCAGGGTCAATACCAACTCTCCGTGAACCAGCAAATATCCCTATACAAGTAAGTAGCCTATATTTCCCCACTAATCTGGCGCTGCGCCACAGATTAAACTCCGACCACCACAGAGTCAACACCGACCCCAAAAAAATAATAAAAAATCAACACCGACCGTCCCATATTGCGTTTCGTTTTTCTTTTTTACGCTATTTAAAACACTCAGCGTATTCATTCTCTGCTCTCTTTTCGTCTCTGTCACTCACGCGTCTCTCGCACACACATACGCACACACCTACACACACACACACACACACACACGCACATATGCCAGAAAAGGTCCTAAATAGGATAGCAATACAAGAACACACAAACACACACACACACAGCCCCTTCCCTCCATGCACAGCACGTCTGTCTGGATTACCTGTGGAAGACGTGGTCTACCTTTCTAGTTCCTCCTCAGGTGCCTCGCTGTCCGGATCAGATTCCGGATTAAATTGAAAGCGCCATAACAGTCGCCATTACAGTAGCCGATAACTGAGCCATTACTGTCGTGGTGAAGCTAGAGATGTAATGAGGACGGATGGATGTGTGGATGGATGATCAAATATTTTATTAGGCCTGTAATTTGTAAACAGATTATTGTTAAACACACAATATAATTAGGCCTAAACCTAATTACATTTCATACATAGGGTAATATTGGAATTTGGGCAATTTGAGGTGCGCAAATGCATGTCTGTCAATCTTTCATCAGATGCTGACGTTAGAGACTCAATTGACAATAGAGGCACATGGGGTGGGCCCCGCCCACCAAAACTTGGTCGTTCTCTGCTAATGCTAAAAGAAGGGCCTCCTAGTAGGGGCCGCAATTCTACCACAAGGCTGAGCTACGGCTAACAGTCCTTTCATACAGTATTGAGGTACTTAGAGTGTGACTAAAAAGGGCCCAAACGTCATGGTGAATTTCATGCCAGGGGCACTTTAATGATTCCTGTGACCGCTTGTTCTGAAAGTAGCTACACTTAATATTTATTATTATGTGCCATGTCACTAATCATGCACGATAATTTTCAAAGGAGGTCTAAACTGCTTGACAACAGTAATGCTTATGGGCAATAGAAGCAGAAGAAACCAGCTACGAGAAGACAAAGAGTTTGTCAAGTTATATCGTAAGTCCAGGAGAGGTGATTCACCTGTATGGTTTTATTTGTAACACTCTCTTATTCATGAGTCTTGGAATACTATTTACAGAAATTAAGTAGAACGCACTCTCAGACCAACATGTGGTTGCTTGTTGACTCACAGTTTTGTATCTCCATAGGATACATAGTTTGTCTTCCACAATCCTCCTTAAACTTTAATTCAATTCAATTCAGTTTATTTATATAGCACCGATTCACAACAGATGTCATCTCAAGGCACTTAACAAGAAGTCATTTCAATACATTTATACAAACATTCCAATCAGTTAAAAAGTTTCCTATTTAAGGAATCCCAGCAGATTGCGTCAGTTATTGGCGTGAGGTTGGGCCCCGTTGATGCAGACTTTCCAACCACAGCAATCCTTCAGCAATCCCTCATACTGAGCAAGCATGTAGCGACGGTGGAGAGGAAAAACTCCCCTTTAACAGGAAGAAACCTCCAACAGAACCAGGCTCAGTAGGAGCAGCCATCTGCCACAACCGTCTGGGGGTTTGATCACAAAAGCTCCTATCTCTCTGCACTCCCCTATCATACTGTCAACATATCTGATATTGACCAAGTGCTCTTTCATTTGCCACAATCCACAGGTCTACTCAAACCTTGGGCCACAAGGATGGCTTTAATGGAACTGATGGCAAAATTTGAGATTTTAGTCCTGCTGTGTGTGTGTGCTGTGTGTCATGTTTGCTAAAAACCTAATGACAACAGTTTATGTCACATTACTTGTAAAGCAATGTAAAGATTCTGTGTCAAACCATTTGCACATGCAAGGCGCTGTTGATAAACAAATAAATCCTCTATTATTCAGAAAAAATCATTTAAAAACATTTATTGATCCCAGAGAGAAATTAAATGTTGTAGCTCATACTATTTAATTCTTCAAGGAGTTGTTGTAGATAATGATGGCTGTGGGCAGGAAAGCCCCCTAGCAGTCTGTGTTGCAGCAAAACCTTAGAAGCCTCTGAGTGAAGACTCACTGTTAATGTAGAATAGTCCCATGAAGAGGATGCTCAAGGTTATCCAAAATTAAAAAGAAACGTCAGCTTTACATGCAGAAAATGTTAACCAGTTAGTTTGCCCTAGCAACTGGCTAAAAGATGAATAGGTTCAAAGGGCCATGTGTAAATGTGATTGTGGAGATCAAAACCAAAGTTCCATGGATCACTTCAGTTTTTCCTGGGGAAAAAAGAGCAACAGCTTCCAGTTTTGTCCTTTATGTACACTGAAAATGGTACCTTTTCAGTCACATTTAGGCATGGTGATTAATAGTGATTAATTCACAGCTTTAATTAGATTAACATTTTTAATCATTTGACAGCCCTATTATATATATATATATATATATATATATATATATATATATATATATATATATATATATATATATATATATATATATATATATATGAATGGCTCAGTGTTTCAATAGCATTATCGATAAGGTAAAGATGCCCCCTGGGGTAGGTTTGTCACCATGCCTATCACCGACATGCCCTGTGTTAAGAAGGAGTGCCCAACACACCAGAACTCTAGAGATCCCCCCCATTTCACAGAAACACAAAGCTAATGCTAATGGATGGATGGATGGATAGATGGATGGATGGATGGATGGATGGAGGGTAACAACTGTAGTTCTCTTTGTCAGTACATGCTTTTTCATGAAATCAAAATTGCATGAACTCCTCCTTTACTCACAGATGTAGAAACAAATTTAAGACTCACTAAATATAGGACCAAACAAATAAAAGAAGAATTCTGCTAAAACAAGTAGAAAACATAAAGCAAGGGAAATAACGTTTTAGGTTTTGTGCACCATCATCTTTTAGGAAATTGGTTTTAAACGGCCTACACCATCTAAGCAAATCCATCCATCCATTATCTGTCCCAGTCCATCTGCAGGGTTGCGGAGGGGGGGATGATGGGGTGATGCCTATCTCCAGCAGTCATGGGGCGAGAGGCGGGATAAACCCTGGACAGGTCGCCAGTCCATCGCAGAGCTATTTTTGCCATAAGCCATTTTAGGGGTAAAGGATGCATAATGGTTTTGGGTGTAACTTTAAAAGGTCAAGACGTATCTATTTATTCTGATGTTCATAAATGGTGAGATACCTCCCAATACTTTACATTTAGTCATGACAAGTAGACCTTCATTCAGGCAGATACAATATTAGGAGGCACATTTTGTGATTTATGAATCCTTATAACTGGCTTTTTTTAATATATCACAAATTTATCGTTATCACAAAATAACTATGGAATCTGCATATTGGGAAGAACTAGCTGGGCAGACGAAAGAGTTGAATAATTATTGAAGCACCAGGAATTCAGGGTTAATGGAGCATTATGAGCAGTGTCAAAATAGTAAAGACCAACAAGAAGCAAATTTTTCAATTAAGTGATGTTGAGAAATATTAAATAGAATTCTCCAGCGGCTGGTTAGACTAACCTTTATCTGGGGTCTATGTTGGCTATCAACCCACAGCATAAAGATGTTAACACTTTTTTCTATATTAATTTATCAAAAGTCTTACTGGTAACACTACATTAACCAATATTATTGCATATAGCATGTTTTCCTAATATAGTCCAACCGTATTTATAATATCTACTAGGAATTTAATGTTACTGTTGTTTTTTTTACCACATTCTGTTTCCCTTTCAACTAATAATTACTAAAGGAATTGTTTTACATTTGATCAGTTTGTGCAAACCATTAGTATATTTTTCAAGCTAACAGCTACTTTGTTTCTTTCTCTGATGTTTATCCTTAAGAATATCTGCGGTCACTGGAGTGACTTGGTTTTTATTAGCAGTGAATAAGCAGAAATCAAAAGAGACAAAGACAATAGCCTCCTTGATCAAAGGTTATATCAACAGAGCCAGGGATCAGCAGAGTGCTCAGTTGTAATGAAGATGGACTGCAGATAGCTTCAGGGGGCTGTGATTTTATTGAAGTCATTGTGACTCTCCAATATCACCCTTTCTTAGGAATAAATGATTCAACTTTTAACATCAAGATGGCAGCTCTAACAAAAGCAAATAGTTTTTATCTAAATTTTTTCTTCTCTCCCATCCCTTCCAAATTAGGTAGAATAAGAGCTGGTGTTGTAGGATGCAGATTTTGTCTTTTCTCCTGTTATTTTTAATGAATTAAATGGCTGGCAAAGAGCATGGCATGGTCATTTGCCCTCTGTGATCTTTCAGACAGGCACCATTAATAGCCATATGCCCTTCTACCCTCCATTCATTTATGTGCTGAAACTCACCCTCACCTTCCCTGCTCTGCCCTGCTACAGAGGGTGAAAGTCATGGACCCGATCACAGGTTAAGCTTTTAATGTTTTAGGAAGGACAGGCAAGAAAGATGCTGTGAAGGCAATGTCAGAATACAATGGGTTGGACCATGGAAAGCATCTTGTTGTCTGGCTTTGCTGTCTCCCCTGTCCTTGTCAACACTTCTAAAAACGGTCACATTTATTTTTATTGATCATATTTCTACTCAGTAAACTGCAGACATGGTGATAAATCTGTAATTTTGCTGTTTAGCATAAATTTTGTCAAATGATTGGCACAAGAGTAATACTTGCTTTTAAAGGGCAGTGACCAACAGACTAATCAATCAGGTCAAAAACAGATGAAAACCTAAACATCTACAGAAATGTTAAAGGCATAGGTAAAAGGAAAATTTGCCTCTGGTATCAGTGTCTGAATTCAAAATTGAGATTGAACTTTTCCTACACAGTAAAAAAGCAGATCATGCAAAAAAGACAACATAAAGTTGCCCACATTTAGATTTGCAACATTCCCTTATAATATGGTATGATTTACCCTACATTAAACAAAAACCGGGGTTATATTTTGGGTGGTCTGAACAACTGTGTACTTTGATGCGATGGGTTTTAGTGGCTCTGAGTGTGTGCTAACGGTACTTGTTGTGTAATATTATAAAGGGATTGTTGAGTTTTCGACAACCATAACTAAGTCCTAACTCTGAGGGTAAAACCTATTACAAATATTTTATGTATGAATATATCCATTTGTGAACTTTGCTTCAACCTTGTAAAATGAGAACTTAAGATTTTTCTTTAAACTAATATCTTTTACAATGACCCATAAGATTCATCCTCTAAATGTGGTGTAGCACTAAGATTTTTATTTATTTCACACTGGTCCGCTGTTCTAATTAATTCTTCATTTCTGTGGCTACTTAAACAAGTTTGTATGAATATACCCAAGAAACCATTGATAGTCGTTAGGTGAATATAATGATTTGACCTTCGGCTAAACATTTTGATTAAACAAAATAGAGGAATGCCTTCTGTATCCATTAAAGAAGTGAAAAAAGGCAGGACTTTACTGCTCTAGATGATAATGTTTAATGTTGCTAATGCCTACTTGTCTGACCATACCTTTTTCTCATCTTTCCCTTTCAAACTGGACAGAGAGTGTGCACAGAATAAAACAGGATGTTTCTATTGACTCATACGCTTTATGCTTTTCTCATCTGTCACAGATGTTTCTCCTCCACCTTACCGACATGGCTAAACTCAGTCTGTGGTTCTTCACTCCCTCTGCAGGGGCCCTTGCTGACCCTCAAGCAGTAATTTTAGACTTCATGTCATCTGTGCCGGAGAGCCAGCCCACACTAATTCAAGGTCATCCCAGTTTTTATTAATCTATTTTGGAAAATGGGAGCCAGCCTGCTCTCAGGCACCAAGCCATGTCCAAGAAAGCTGGAACATTTCTTCATCTTTTTGTGATACTCATTTGAATGTTAATGTTACATTTTTGTCTTAGCTCTGGTTCATAATGCAATTAATGATCTGAAACAAGAATTAAAGCTGGACTGAAAAAAGTATTTTTTTAATTATTATTTATATACAATTTGCAAAAAAACAACAATAAAAACACACACATCTAATATTATGCAGTCTACACCTTATTACACCAAAGAAAAGTTAACAAAGTAAGCCTAAGTAACATACATATATATATATATATATATATATATATATATATATATGTATACACATATATATATATATATATATATATATATATATATATATATATATATATATATATATATATATATATATATATATATATATATATATATATATATATACATATATATACATATATGTATACATATATATACATATACGTATACATATATATACATATACATATACATATATATACATATACATATACATATATATATATACATATACATATACATATATATACATATATATACATATACATACATATACATATACACATATATATACACATATATATACACATATATACACATATATATACACATATATACACATATATATATATATATATATATATATATATATATATATATATATATATATATATATATATATATATATATATATATATATATATATATATACATTAAAAAAGGTGACAAAATGTTAACCAGTTAGTTTGCCCTAGCAACTGGCTAAAAGATGAATAGGTTAAAAGGGCCATGTGATTGTGCAGATCAAAACCAAAGTTCCATGGATCACTTCAGTTTTTCCTGGGGAAAAAAGAGCAACGGCTTCCAGTTTTGTCCTTTATGTACACTGAAAATGGTACATTTTCAGTCACATTTAGGCATGGTGATTAATAGTGATTAATTCACAGCTTTAATTAGATTAACATTTTTAATCATTTGACAGCCCTATTATATATATATATATATATATATATATATATATATACATATACACACATTACAAAAGGTGACAAAACAACACATTTTAAACTATACACTACTCTTTGACTGAGATTAAGAATAACATGGGATCTCTGTTTTTACAAAATAAAGCTGGTTAAGGTTCAGATCTCCAATCTGTTCAATAATGAAATGTCAAGAAAAAATTTTTTTAATGGCTTAATTCAGGGTTTAAAAATGGTAAGTTTGATGGAAAACAAAAAAGAAGGAGCTGCCTGAACCACCAACAAACTTGGCCAGAACAATTGAGGACCGGTCTAATATTACTAATAGTCTTCGCAGGGCATACATTTTAAATAAATAATCATTTTAAAGGAGAATGACAGCTTCACATTTAGAATTTTGACATATTGGACATTAACTGTTGAATCTCATGACTAATAATGTTTTTTTAAAGGAAGGAGATTATATGAATTACCCTTGTCTTATATTGGATGGTCCAATCTATCTCCAGATGGCTGAATAACTTTTTCAAGGTCATAAAAACACATTATTTTGAAAAAGCAAGCTTATTATTTTGAGTAAGATTGAGAAAGAAGCCATTATTTTTGGCTGAACCATCAAGTCCAGCTGAAGTGGGCAGGAAATAAAGAGTCTTCAGAGAGGAAAGGACAAAACTCTGAGGTTTGTTCATGCTAAAGTTATGCAAATTAAACTTACAAGGACAATTAGATATGACATAAGAATTGCAGCAAATCTGTGGTAGTGCAATAAAACAGAAAAGCGGCAAAGGTCTGCCTGCCATCAGGAGTTGGATAGAGGTGCCAGTTATCAGCAACATTACTGTAAGCAGTCATGTTCAACATGTTGGTGTAAATGCTGTCAGTTTGTCACATACAGCTCATTGTCACACTGTGTCAGAAAATGAAGTGTGTCTATGAAATCTGTTTGGACAGCTTTGGTGTTCCTAACCATCCCAAAACGCAACAGTCTTTGACAGACACTGTGGTTCCTTTGTGTGATCAGATGAAGTCAAATCAAAGAGAGTGCTTACCTGTTTTTGTTAGTACCAATGCTTGTCTTATACTCTCTCCAGCTGTAAACTTCAGATCCAGGCATGCAAACTTTGTAGCAGATTACAAAAATAATATGTTTTAGTAAGCAGTGAGGAAAACATGTGCTTTTCCACCAGTTTTTCACCTATTAAAATTTGTTATTCATGTTGAATTATATAAACATTTTTTACCTATAAAATTTATTTAGATTCATAATTGATGTGCCGTTGCAAGGAGATTATTTCTGTTTTGACAGCTTATGATGTTTGTTTTTGCTAACACTCCAAGTAGAACAACATTTTTATTAAGTTATTCCCCTGTGGGGCCGTGCATCAGACTGTTTTTATTTATTTAAAATGTTGTTTCTGAATGACTGATGTGTGCTTGTTGCTCCTGCAAAGCTGAGCACTGTTAAACTTCACACACAACTTGTGGAGATCGATTTCCTTCTCCCCACTTCCAAGGGATCACATCATTAGATTTGCCTGGTTAGGTGACACCTACACGTCTGATGAGTGATGGATGTTTTATATATGGAGACCAAATGAAACCCCCCCTTCCCGTTTCCCAACTCCACATACACACACACAAACGCACGCATGCACACACACACACACACACACACACACACACACACACACACACACACACACACACACACACACACACACACACACACACCTCCCCATCTAACACGCACACACTCTGATGTTCTTCCTATCATCTTCTATCAGAGAGGCAAGATAACCTCAGAGCCAATGACAAACTTTGACAAATGGCTTGTCTCCAAGCACCTGCGAGAAGATGGAACTGACAGACTCTTTCACCTTTCCTCTTCCTCCAAGCCTTGGGCTGTGCCAAGCAGCCATAAGTGATATACTGTAGGACATGGCCGGGTGTAAGTCATGCTCCTTCCGTTTCCTCCAAATTGTAAGGGTCTCCATCTATCATTGTCAGTCATCCTCTCTCTCTCACTCTCTCTTTGCCTCTGTCCATCTCATCCTGTCTTTCTGTCCTGTGAGCCTTGCCTCTTTACTTATTCACCCAAAGGTCAAGCTTCCATTCTTCCATCTCCAATGTTTCCTCTTTTGCCACTAGAGCAGTCTGCAGATATCTATAGCACTGTACAGATGGCTGGTAATCTGCCCTAGGGTCATTATGAATCCTGGCCAGGACCCTGACCGATGGCTACTCTCCCCCGTCTGTTAGTCCATCTTTGCAAACGTAGCCTAACATGAGCAATTCATCTCAATTTTCAGACATTTGGTGTTTTTTGGCAAATACCTCTCACTTATTCTGCCCTGAAAATCCATGTCCAAGTCCATGTGTTTCATTTATGCAAAGGAAAATGAACTTTGACTTAGTTGTGAATATACAATCTACATACAACAAAAGCAAAAGAAAACAAATGTGGTAAGGGTTTTATCTGTAATACCCCCTGGCAATCTGATAATATTTCCGAATGAAGTTTCATGTAGTAAAGAAATTCTGAAACATGTTGATGGCTCAGTTTAACTGTAACAAAAGTTAGACTGGAATCCTTTACCTTATAGTACACATAGTCTCCTCCTCCCAAAGCTTTGTTTTCTTCCTCCCACCTTTTAGTGGTGCTTGGCTCTTGCTTTCCACCATGTGCTGTGTCCCTCATCCAATCACAACCTTAGTTTGCTATCATTATTCACCATTCTCCCATTGTCTCCACCCACCCATCACCATGCGACATTGCTGACCTTCACCAGGCACTGTTTCCATTAGTCTGACAAATTTTGTGCACCAGAGAAGCTTTTTTTGACATGCTGATATATTCATCACACTAAATCTGCTGGTGGAAATGATAGTATGGGTTTGAGGTCAACAATAAGGTTAAGTCAAAGGGTTATTGATTTTCGAAATTCTGGAAACTGTTGTCGTAGTTGGCTTTGAATGATGTTTAGACTATGAGCAGACAAATGATTTTAGATTATTTCTAAACTACAATTGGAAAATAAAGGACAGTTAAAAGGAGAGTAAAACTTTATTGGTTCTTGAAAAAACAAAAATGACTCCTTGTAGAATCAAGAAGCAAAATTACCTAATTTATGTGCGGAGACACGCAGGACCATTATCCGTCGACACAAGGGCTCCGTCCATCGTTGCGACTATCCGTCGAACACAACAAAGAGCACACGTCTGTGATTAGTCAGCCCAGAATTACTTCACCAGAACAGTGCTCTATGGTCAATGTAATTAGTGGTCAATGCAGCTTTTTGGCACTAGATGCTTTATATTGTAAGGCCAGTTTATCTAATATGGTCTTTTAGTGATTTTGAACACCTGGAGGTGTAGAGAACAACAATACCGGCCGCTGTGTTTGTTTGTTTACATGCGTTTTTAGAGTATTCTATGAGCTGTACTCCTAGTAAAAAGGTTTCCACCTCAATCAAAACTCGCTTTCTGTCAGCCATTGCTCCTTGAGTAGATGTGTGCTTGCAAGCCGAAATAAATAGACTGCCGTCAACCTTAGACGCCACTGCAATGGTAGGCAGACTCACCAGAAAAGGTCTACACCCCCTGCTGTCCTGGCGGAGAATTGCTTTGCAACACTAACCAACGGAGAAGTATAAAACGAAAAGTTCACCATCATTACGTTGTGCAAACTTGCTGACAGAGAAGCATAAACTAGGCTTAAGGAAGAGAGCTGCATCTGCAGAGTATTTGCTGAAAAGCAGAAAGCGGATGTTACCTTCTTGGTTTAACATTTATAACTTCCTTTACTTCTCTCTCAAATCTTTTGTATTTTATGTGCACAACATGCATCTCACCATCTTCAAAGATATGTTCTTTCTTCTTTAGATTTATCGGGAAAGATGAGCTTTGACATGAAAAACCAGCTCTTCTTTTTTCTGTGAATTGCACTCATAAAGTTGTGTACTTTCCCCTATATGAAAGGTCTGAATTGGATGCAAAAACTCATGCAACACTGGTTTGCTTCTGTTTGGATGTTTTATTCTTTGTGTTTGAGAGGGTTGTTAGGTTTGATTTGTCTTTGGCACCCCCGTCACCTTTTCACAGCTTTTCTAAAGAAAGTTCTTCCTGTCATGGGATCTGATCTGATTCAAATAATTAACTAATCCCTGTTACCAGGTGTCTTCCCCAAGGCTTTAGAAACAGCAGTTATCAAACCACTACTAAAGAAGAAGCACATGGACAACATGTTAATGCAGAACTACAGGCCAATCTCTAATCTTCCATTCATCAGTTACATTATTGAAAAATCTGTGTTACAACAGTTAAATAGCTTCCTAATAATGACCAACCATTTTGATGTTTTTCAGTCTGGTTTCAGTGCTCACCACAGTACCAAGACTGCATCTGTATAAACACAGACTGTGGTAGAACCACAGTGCTTATACTTTTGGACCTCGGTGCAGAATTTGACACTGTTGATCATGATATACTATTGGAACGACTGGAGAGCTGGGTCAGACTCTTTGGTACAGTACTTGGCTGGTTTAAATCTTACTTAAAGAACAGGGACTTCTTTGTTTCAATAGGAAACTTTTCATCAGAATGACCAGAAATCACATGTGGGGCGCCCCCAGGGCTCTTTCTTGGGGCCCCTCTTATTTATTATATACATACTCCCACTAGCCTAGTTTATAACAAACCAATAAGATTAGCTACCATAACTATGTAGATGATACTCAGCTTTTTATAACAATGTCATCAAGAGACTTTGAATCCATCCAAACCCTTGCTCAGCTCAGAATCAAAAATCACAACCATGTTCTTCACTTGTAAAGAAGGATTGAAAGAGAGTGATTGCAGTTTTGGTAAAAGTTTCTCTCTCTGTGCCTCAGGACTGATGCCTAAAACTTACAGTTTTGATTATAACAACCAATAAGATTAGCTACCATAACTATGTATATGATACTCAGCTTTTTATTACAATGTCACCAGGTGACTTTGAACCCATCCAAGTAAATGCATTGAGCAAATTAATGGATTTATCATTTTCCACAAATAGAATGCAAAGGTCCAGAAAGCTACAAGTCTGGTCAGAGATTAAAATGATCCTATGATATAGTTATAATCTAAAAGGCTCTGCTGCCAAAGAATGCAAATGCAAACTGAGGAGACAACATTAAAAACAATAGTGTCTTTCACCAAACAGCTCTGTTGCAGATTTACAAAGACAAACCCTTTCTCAGAGTTACAATGGCCATTCATAAATCAAGCCGGTGATACCCCACACTAATGTGACAAGATGTAAAGTGTAAATGAATGTGATTGATATAATGTATGTATAATATTTGTGTCGGACCTCTCCCTTTATTAAAGGGTTCAATCAAGCAATCAATCAAACTTTATTTATAAAGCGCTTTTCATACAAAGATTGCAACTCAAAGTGCTTTACAGATCAGAATCACCCCACATAAACCACATTCCCATCCCTCCCCCAGAGATTTAAAATCATGATCACGTTCATACCTCCATCCCCCCAACCCAATCCCTACGCGAACACACACACTCAAGAGCAACATCAATAACGACAGTGGGCTGAGTACAGATGAGCCAGGTAAGGTAAGAAAATGCCATAGAAAGGAGCCATCTGCACTGGCAGCAGTACATCAACAGCAGCAGCCATGGCACTGACACAGGGCGCCCAGAGGAGGCAAGGCCGAGACACCCACCTCCACCCAAGCGCTACCTGGAGAGCACCCAGGCAGCCACATCTGACCACCGCTACCGAGGCAGAGGACTCCCACAGAGAGAACACTGGAAGGTAGATTAAAATAGCAAGTTAAACTATAAAGATAAAGAGTGGAGAAATATGATAAGACTTAGTAGTAAAACACCAATAAAATGTAAGCAAGTAAAACATGCAGAGCAGCTAAACAGACTATAATAAATAATAATCAGTTAAAAGCTAAGCTAAAAAGGTGCGTCTTGAGCCTGCTCTTAAAAACATGAACGTTCTCTGCATCCCTGAGGTCCTCTGGCAGCCTGTTCCAGAGGTGAGGGCAATAACACTGGAAATACGCCTCGCCGTGAGTGTGTCCTGACTTTAACTGTGACAAGGAAATGGCTACTAGAGGAGCGCAGAGACTATGAAGGTTCATATGGTAAAAGCAGTTCTGAAAGATAAGAAGCCCCAAGACCACTTAAAAACCATTAAAAGAACCTTAAAATCGATCCTAAAACATACAGGGAACCAATGCAATGTATTTAGGACTGATGTAATGTGCTCCCGCCTCCTGGTCTTTGTCTTCTCTTACGGCTTTTCCCTTCAGAGGTCGCCACAGTGAATCATATATCTCCATTTCGTTCTGTCCTCTGCATCCTCTGCCCTCACACCAACTGACTTCATGTCATTTTTCACCACATCTATAAATACCCTTTTTGGTCTTCCTCTCTGCCTCCTGCCTGGTTGTTCCAATCTCAGCATACTTCTACCGATATAATCGTCGTCTCTCCTCTGAACATGTCCAAACCATCAAAGTCTGCCCTCTCTGACTTTATCTCCAAAACATCTAGCTGCCCCCTGGTGTACTCATTCCTTATCTTATCTTATCCATCCTTGTCACTCCCAAAGAGAATTAAAACATCTGGAGTTCTGCAACCTCCAGTTCTGCTTCCTTTCCTCTCCTTTTCCTGGTACTGTCTCTAAACTGTCTCACTACTGTCTTGTACACCTTTCATTTCATTCTTGCTGAAACCCTCTTATCACACATAACACCTGAAACTTTTCTCCACCCATTTCAACCAGCTAACGACTAATCTTCATTCCTCTCTTTTCCAGTGCATACCTCCACCTCTCTAGCTCTTCCTCTACCTGCAACATGCTCTCAACGCAGATCACAATGTCATCTGCAAAGATCATAGTCCACAGAGACTATTGTCTAACCTCATCTGTCAGCTTGTCCATCACCAAATCAAACAAGAAGGGGCTTAAAGCCGATCCTTGATGCAGTCCCACCTCCACCTTGAACTCCTCTGTCACTCCTACAGGACACCTCACTGCTGTCTCACATCTCTGCACCACTCTAACATACTTCTCTGCAACTGCAGACCGTCTCATGAAATACCACAGCTCTTTTCTTGGCACCCTGCCATAAGCTTTCTCTCTCTAAATCTACAAAAACACAATGCAGCTCCCTCTGACCTTCTCTGTACTTCTCCATCAGCATCCTTAAAGCAAACATTGCATCTGTAGTACTCTTTCTTGGCATTAAACCCTATTGCTGCTCACAAATGCTCACTTCTGACTGAATCCTAGCTTCCACCACTCTTTCCCACAGTTTCATTAAATGACTAATTAGCTTTATTCCTCTGTAGTTGCCACAATTCTGTACATCTCCATTGTTCTTAAAAATCAACACTAGAACACTCTTACCTCCATTCCTCAGGCATCTTCTCACTCTTCCAGATCTTGATGAAGATCTACTGCCACCTCTCTTCGGCACCTCCATACCTCCACAGGTATGTCATCAGGACCAACTGCGTTTTCCCTCTTCATCCTCTTCAAAAGCTTTCCTCACTTCATCCGTACAAATCTCAGCTACTTCATGATCCACAACAGTCACCTCTTGTACTCTACATTCTCTCTTGTTTTGCTCATTCATCAGGTCTTCAAAGTACTCTTTCCATCTTCCCATCACACACTTGGCACCTGTCAGTACATTTCCATCCCTATCCTTAATCACCCTAACCTGTTGGACATCCTTTCCATCTTTATCTTTCTGCCTCACCAACCTGTACAAATCATTCTCTCCCTCCTTACTGTTCAACCTAGAATACAGGTCACCATATGCCCTTTATTTGGCCTTTGCCACCTCACCACAGCATTATTCAATTATTCCAATGTCATCTGACTCATCTACACGAAATGACTCTCCCTTTAGAAATTTCTCTGACACACTGAAGGCACAAATTAGAATTGGGACACAAATAAAACCAAACCTTGGACTACATCAGGCCCTGGGACTAAAGCTGGATGTACTCTGCTCATGCCCCAACTGGTAATAACAGACATCTGATATAAAAGGGGACAGGACAGTAATTCTACTCCCATTGTCTCCCAGAAGTTGCCCAGCCTCCCTGAGAGTAGAATTCTAGTGCTTGTAAGCAGCAGAAAACCAAAAGCTAAAACCAAGCGCTCTCATATTAAACCAAATATCAAATTGATCATCTGTCAGAAGGTTCAGCTACGCATCATCAAACTACTGAAACATTATGAAACATTAGGTATCTGCCAGGGAAGTAGTTTCTAATGAATTATTTCATCACTAAACATAATGTACACATTCTTTTTTTAAATCAGAAACCTAAGCAATAACAGCACATAGGCAATAACATGGTCAGCTTTTTATGACCTGAAGAACATCTTTAGGATTAAAGGACTGATGTGCCAACAGGACCTCGAAAAACTCATCCATGTGTTTATCTTTAGTCAGATTGATTACTGTAACAGCGTCCTCATAGGTCAACCTAAAAGTCAATTAGAAAGCTGCAGCTGACGCAGAATGCTGCTGCTCGTGTCCTCACTAGAACCAGGAAAGTAGAGCACATCACCCCAGTTCTGTAACTCAGAGAATAGACTTCAAAATACTTTTACTAGTTTCTAATCATTGAATGGTCTAGCACCAAGGTATGTTGAGGATCTACTGTCACTATACCAAATCCCCAGACCACTCAGGTCCATCTAATTCCAGTCTACTAATCATCCCTAAATTGAGAACCAAACAAGGAGAAGCAGCTTTTAGTTTCTTTGCTCCTCTAATGTAAACTTCGAGACAACTGCAAACCTGCTGAAACACTGAGTTCTTTTAAATCACGGCTAAAAACCCATCTGTTTAGAGCTGCCTTTGAGTAATGTTTTCATGTATCATATGTTTTGTGTGTATTTCATGCTTTATTGCTGTTTTTACTTTATTCTCAATTCATGTCTGCTTTTGAGTAAGGTTTTTACATGTCATATGCTCTGTGTATGTTTTATGCTTAATTGCTGTTTTTACTTTCATCCCCTAATCATGTAAAGCACCTTGCATAACCTTGTTGTTGAAAGTGTGCTATACAAATAAAATTACCTTGCCTTATAAGCACTGCAAATGATCTTAATAAAATGGTTGCTCTTAGCTGTATAATTTGCATTTGCCCCCATTTAAACAACAGCTGAATTGCAGTGTAGAAAAGCATTTGGTTGCTTTTTATTCAAGCATGAAAAATATCATGACCTGGACCAGGGAGAATCTACAATTTCATAATACTTCTGTAAAGCAGTCTACAAAAGGACAATATCTCTTCTTGCAATACTGTCCTAATATTGGGATACATTTAATGTCATGTATAAAGACAGATACATATATTTTAGAAGGAAAACTATTTTCTTGATTGTATTTGAGTTCCAATATATTAACCACAAAGCCAACTCAATCTACTTTGGAATTTGTTTTTTTCTGCAGCACTAACAGAAAATACATTTTGGAGGGAGTTTTGCAGGCAGATTTATCACTCTGTAGATAAGGCAAGGATTAACATCATCTTTCTTTTTTTGCTACATAGTAGTACATACCGTAGGATAGTGTGTTTGTTGGTGTGTGTAAAAGTAAATAGATTTTGTGGATCTCTGGAGAGATAATTGGCTCTGTCATTCTAAACATAGATGAGAGAGGATCTTTGACTGCCCACGGAAATGGTATAAGCCCAATGAACAGATGACCCAGTGATAAGACACTTTAATTAGTGTTTCTCTGTGCATTTAGTGGCATTTTTGGCAAGACTATGAGAAAGCATTTTATTTAGCAGCTTGCTGCTGAATCACATATTTTAATCTTGTCTTTGCTGTGAGTCATTTTCTATTTGATTAGTTTATTTTAAATGCTCTGAAAAGTACCATAGTTACTTTTAATAGCTCTAATGAATTAACAGTAATGTGTTAACATTAAATTTATTAAATTGACAGTAATTACATGAGCTTTGTAGTGTAACATTTATTCTGTATTTCCATTAGTTTTCATTGCTTTCTGGAACTATAGTGAAAAATAAACTCAGTATAAAAAAAGAAAAGTGCTTCTTTTTGTGTCAAGGAGAGTGTGAGAGAGTGTTTTTTTTTTTTTTAATTCTGTGATTTTTCAGGGCATTATGTTTTGAGGGTTGACATCTCTCAGTCGTCTTACAATATGTCCTCCACTTGTGCACAAGTGAAGAAGCTTCTCTCATCATCAGTACAAAATTGCAAAAGGCAAGGTTGTGACTTCTGGATCCAACTGCCTATCCTTCCTCCAAGCAGGCACTTGATTTTAATGTAGAAAGACAAAGCAAACAGCTTTCCTTACATTTGAGCCAGAATGTGTAGGCAAGCCTGTCTTTTTGTTACAATGCTCATACTTTGTTGTCCCTTTTTTACTGTTTAGGAACTTTTCACTCTGATTCACATTGTAACTTCTTAATGGATTCCACAAAATACTCTCTAATGCTAAAAGGTGAGACCCATTTAATCTTATGTGAATTAGCTTCTGAAAATACTAGCCAGTTGAATGATTGAGAATATTGTTTATGTAACAGTACATGAATTCATTGTATGCTTTTCTATTAACTTTTTTTGTAGTTTGTTTTTTGGGAAAGACCGATAGAGGAAATAAGTCCTTCGTCCGGTTTCAACCCTTTAGTAAGTTAAGGATCCCCCCTCACAATCTATCAAGGAGCAATAGCTTTATTCATTGTACTAATGTATAAAAACAATGAACAATTGTTTTTTTCAAGTTCTGTTTTGTTTCTGCAAACGAAAGCTTGTTTGTAGAAACCTTATTTTTTTAATTACTATAAGAACAAATGCATATATTCTATAAGTCAGTTGTCTATAGTGTGATTTTTTGTATCATATGTTGGGGTAGCAGTATTAAAGCTTAGGACTAAAAAAAGCTATTCTCTGGGCTATTCTGGACAAGCTGGGAATAAAAAAAATATTGTGCTAAGAAGGATTCTTCATAGAATCAAGAAAATGATGGACAACCCTTAACATCCTGATGAGACTGTTATACCACAACAATGCGTCTTCAGTAAAATCATTCTTTAAAATGCTGGAATACAGACTACATCCCTGATTTCCATCTGAGATTGCTAAAGCATTATTGAATTTAACTAAATTGAATAACTTAATCTTATTTGATTGCTTTACGAAACCTAACCAGGCAGGTTTACTAACCCAAACCAGATCGGTTTGCTTAACTCTTACCTGGTATGTTTACTAAAACTAATCAATTAGGCTTAATTATCCTGTCTCTGTGAAATTATTAAACATAAGCAGGTAGGTTTATAGAACCCATCCAGGTACATTGACCAAAGCAAACCTGGGAGGCAAACTTATTAACTAGTGACTTGGCTAAGCAATATAGATAGGTTTGCTTAAGCCTAACTGGTAGGAATACTAAACTTAAGATATGTTTACTTAGCCTGTTTTGGTAAACTTACAAAATTCAGGTATGACATATAGCTTCCTACATTGAATCAAACAGTAAAATTCATGCTTACAAAAAAAAAAAATCACATGAAACCGTTTTTAAAATTAAAAAGATTTTGTTTTTTTATTGACTGCCATGTCCAATCAGGAACACAAAAAACACTTTGTGCAGATTTTAGGGAGGCCACACATTTTGGAGAAACAGCAAGGCATGGTCTGAGAAGTTGAAAAAAGTACTGAATAATCATTTTGTCAAAAAAGGTTTGCTGTTTGCATGTAATTTGACTTTTACTTTAATTTGGTGAGCTAAATGCACATTTTCATACTCTACTTGCACGAATACAGAATATTTTTATGTATATACATTGGGGCTAAAAAGTATTTAGCAGCCACCTAATGCTCAATTTGTCCCATTTAAAAAGATGAGGTCTGTAATTTTTATTATAGGTACACATCAACTGTAAGAGACAGAATGTAAAAAATAAAATGAAAGAAATAACATTATTGGATTTTTAAAGAATTTATTTGTATAATGGTACAGAAAATATGTATTTAGCACCTACAAACAAGCAAGAATTCTGGCCCTCACAAACCTATTACTTAAGAAGCTATTCTATCCTCGACTTGTTACCTGTATTAATGGCACCTGTTCAAAAGTGTTATCTTTAAAAAAAAAATAAAGAAAAAGTGACCAGTGACAAAATATTACACCTGCACAAGACTAGGATGAGCCAATGTTGGAGCAATTAATAGAAAATGGATAAATGACAATCTCCCTCAACCTGGGGCTCCATGCAAGATCTCACCTCATGGGGTACACATGATCTTGGGAACGGTGAGGAAACAGCCCAGGAATACATGGGGGAACCTGTCAATTACCTAAAAAGAGCTGGGACCACAGTAACAAAGGTTAAATTAAAAATTCTAAAATACTTTATTGATCCTATTTTTAAGTTACAATTAAGTTACCAGAGGGAAGTTAAGTTACTACTAGTAAGTCACTACGTCGTCATGTATTGAAGTCCTGCAGTCCCCCTGCTTAAGATAGCATAGGTCTAGGCCCATCTACCGTTTGCCAGATACCTTTTGGATGATCCAGAATGTCATGTGATCAGATGAAACCAAAATATAATGTTTTGCTATACATGTCACTTGCCGTGTTTGGACGGGGAAGAATGCTAAGGTGCATACCAAGAACGCTATACCTGCTGTGAAGCATGAGGGTGGAAACATTATGCTTTGGGGCTTCTTTTCTGCAAAGGAGACAGGATGACTGATCTGTATAAAGGAAAGGATGAATGGGGCCATGTATCCTGAAATTTTAGGCAAAGACTGTCATGTTGCGAGGTTAGGGAGGACCCAAATGCAGCAGAGTACCGTCAAAAAAAGGATTTAATGAAAAAACACAAGGAAGGGTAGAACGACAACGGACCAGCGAGTAGTGACTGAGAGAGGACAGAATTTATACTGAGGAGGAAATGAGGAAGTGACTGAGAAGACCAATGATCAATTAGTGGGAGCAGATGCAGGTGGGAGGGAGAGAGCAGGTGGAAGTAATCAACTGGGATAGGAGGTAAAAAGGCTGGGAGACAGAAGACTCTTAAGAAACTAAAGATAAGTCTGGAAGGGAATCTAATGAAACACTGGAAAACAGAAGGAATAAAATATAACCACTGGGACTAATGAAGGATAAGTATTAATATGAACTTGGGGAAAATAGAGATTAACACAAACAACTGCAACCAAACACAAGACCACCAGAGGGAGACAAAGAATAACTAAAACATAATAGAACTAAATAAGGAAAATTAACAAAACACAAATACCCTGGAACCATAACAAAGACTTCCTTCCATCAGTGAAAGCATTGATGAAACATGGCTGGATCATACACCAATACAATGATCCCAAACACACTGCCTTGTCAAATGAAACGGTTGCTTTGTAAAAAGCCTTTTAAAATTTTGGAGTGGCCTAGCCAGTCTCCAGACCTCATTCCAATAGAGAATCTGTTGATCGAGTTGAAAGTATGTGTTGCCCAGTGACAGCACCAAAAGATTACAGCACTAGAGAATATGTGCATGGAAGAATGGGCCAAAATACCAGCTACAGTGCAAACCTGGTGAATACCTACAGGAAACGTTTGACCTCTGTCATTGCCAACCAAGTTTACATTACAAAGTACTGGGGTGAACTTTTGTATTGACCAAATACTTATTTTCTGCACCATTATATGAATAACTTCTTTAAAGGAGTCATAACCTAGTATTACCTTGGATACCCACGCTCTATTATAGTCTTTTAGGCCCTTCTAAAAAAGAATAGTTGAAAAAAAGTGAACAAAAATTAACACAGAGCTCCTCTGACCCTTATTTCTGAAGGCATTATTGTCTTGCGAGATCTGATGTTTTGGCTGTTGTGGACGGTCATTGTAATAACGCAAATGAGGGGCGCGTTGATTGGTGGAAGGAAGGAGGGGGGTTGACACCGAAGGTAACGCTTCAGCATATCATTCCACAATGACATCATGGCGCAAGTTATGAATGAACCCGACCTTCAATTGTAACTGCATTCTAGGTCATTTGTTGTTTGCAAAGTAGCAGCCATTACCCGTGTTGTCCTCGAAGCTACTACTCCCGCTAGCATACAATAGCCGGATTAGCAGGTAGCTGCAGTTTGTTACACACAGTAGAACAACAAAAACACAGCCTTACCGTTTCAATTGCAGGCAAGTCTCTGATTGTTGGAATGGTCCCTTTTTCCAATCCGAGCTTTGATGCAAACTTCGCATGATATTGTCCCAAATTCGTAAAGGATTCCGGCCTAAAATGTTTGGCACAGACACCTAAACCAGTGGGAAGGGTTGTAGGAACCGGGTCATTAAAAATTTATTTAATCCACTGGTCCCTGATAGCTTGGTCCGTTCTTGGGAGAGAAAAAATATTTCCATGTTGATTATGGCAGTCAACAACAGAGCAACTCATGTGTGCACTACGCTTTTGCATCTTTCACGGTCAAGTTTGTACTTCGAATCGGAATTCAGAAATGGAAGAGGGGCGGGGCGGGCTTCCTGCAGCATAGGTCTGCGATGTCCATATATGGTATATGCTGCGCTGACTTGATGTCAAGTCGGCCAGAAATTAACATCACGTATTTGACTGCGCGTGCACGTGGGCTGGTTGACGAACCCAAGGCTAAACAAATGCTTCACTTTTAAATATCGGCGTCCCGGCCACTGTATAATCGTTAGGCAATCATGACATACATTTTTTCTCATGGAAAAGTGAAAATTATAGGTCATGACTCCTTCAAAGAAATCGTATAATGTGATGGATTTTTTTTTTATTCTGTCTCTTATAGTTGAAGTGTACCTATGTTGAAAACTACAGATCTCTCATTTTTTTAATGGGAAAACTTGCACAATTGGTGGCTGCTAAATACTTTTTTGCCCCACTGTATATTATAGAACAAATGGCTTTTATTACGGCTTAGTTGGAGAAACTGAGAGTCACCATTGTGTTGATAATCATATGGCACAATTTTTGTATGCTTTACAGCATAGCAGCAAACTTTATAGTGTGTGTTGCTGAAAGATGATTCTAGCTATAGATGAGAACTGCTTCGAATTTTTGTTCGCAGCATAATGCAGAACTTGGTATCAGCTAATACAAGGTACCTGTCATTATCTAAAACCCCAAATTTCCCTTGAGGTACGTTCAAAGCAGCAGAGCTCTCCTAGGCTTGGTTTATCTATCTCGCTATCTTTATTCACCCCCTCTCAGATGCCGCTACATTGCACACTATAATTCACGTTAAGAAACAGTGATGCGATTGTTAAGCAATGCAACGTTCTAAAGTGAATGAACAGTGTATTTCAAATCTCCAGGGATCTTGTTTGTTATCTGTGTACGTTGTCAGAGGTATGTGCTCATAAGGCTATTATAAACTCAAAGCTTGTTTGTGTGAGCGTGTATTCCTGTGCCACTGTGCATGTTTGTGTGTATCTAGAAACGTATGTCTGGGATAAGAAACCTTTTTCTCTGTAATCCTAAAACTAATCAATAATGATTAGAATGTTGTGGCTTAAAATATGGATTCTATTCTTAACACAAAAGCCCCCAAAAACCTCCTGCTGAAAATGATTAAAGAAATATTCTGACACTTCACATTAGGGTGATTGTTAAAGGTTCACAGACCAGCTATTTTCTGAGCAGGCTGTAATATGCTTCTATTTAGGATGCTGTTTTTCTTTTCCTCTTGTATCCCCTCTCTCCCTCTGTGATCCATATCATTGTTCCCTGGAGAGGTAAGAAAGGTGACAAACAAACCTATTCATCATCAGCCGGTTCTCCTGGCTAAACTGTTATCTGAGCTGAACTCTCTAAACTTTTCCCAGTGGTCTATTGTTTACGGCTGCATCCTCTAAATTTACACCCACCACTTGTTTTATGAAGAGTCCATGGAGGGTAAGAAAAGCAGATAGCGGCCTGATGTCAGCATATTTCCCTGTCCGGCATCTTACCTGTGATATATGGTTAAACAGGGTTTCTGTTTGAGGTCTCCTCATTTTTTTTTTACATGGAGCCATTGTTTTATGCCACTTTTATTTTAGAAATACAGCATCATCACTTTACTAAGCTCTCTGTGGAGGGCTTACGGTAAATGATTGGAGGTTATTCACAGTGCTAGAATAGAGAGCAGTGATTTGGAGGAAGGAGTAGAGGGAGGGAGAAAAGTGCAATGCCTTTACACTATATTGGCCTCTGAGATAAACAGTATTATTACATCAACCCTGCACAAACTCCTAAATTTAATGTAATGAAGCTGCTGTCTAAGACCTTCTATTTAGGATGAGCACGTAATATGTAATTGCAGTGTTTTTTTTTGCTTTTATTTCTTAGACACACACAAACATATTATTTTCTGTTTTACAATTGAAGCCAGATATTTGCATAGGCTATACAAAAAGACATAAAAGCATGTTTTTCTTACTGCCAGTCAGACTAAATCTTTCCAGTGTTTAATCTGCTAGGATGACCAGTTATTTATGCTTTTTATTGCACTGAATTTTTTTAACTTATTTAATTCAGAAACTGACAGATACTTACTAAGTATCTCATAGAATTGCCTTAAAAACTGTATGATTTGGGACAGGTGTTTTCAGTGTCTATCAAAAACATTCTCATAATAGTTTGCTGGAATTTTGGCCCATTCCTCTAGACAGAACTGGTGTGTCTTCCTCAGCTCTGCCCACACTTTTTCTGTCATAGTAACAAATGGCCAATCCTTATCAACTTTATTCTCCTTAGGTAACTTTCTAAATGATAAGTTGGTCAGGCCACTGTTCATTTGGAAGAGCCATTTGTGCACAAGCCTTAACTTTATGGCTGATGTCTTGAGATGTTGCTTCAATATGTTCAGATTATTTTCCCTCCTCATGATGTCATGAATTTTGTAAAGTGTGCCAGAACCTCCTGCAGCAGAACATGCCCAGACAAAGTCATCACACCCATACTTCACAGTTGGGATAATGACTTCTTCCTTGCTGCGTGGCAATTCAGCCCATATTGCTAAAGGATTCTTTCCTTTTATTGTGGATAATCACATACTCTAACAGCTTCAGTCAATATCTTCATAAAGAGTTTGGCAGTTTGCTCTGGGGATAATACACATTTCACATTAAACATACTCTATTCTGGAACACAAAATATGTCGTCTCCCAAATCATACAATGGCTGGACATTCCTTTGCCGTTTATACCTGTGTGTAGTAGTAGAAATACACTCCCCTTTAGGTATCTGGAAATTGCATGCAAAGACTTCATTTTGGACCTTATTTTTGACAATTTGGACTTCTGCCACTCTCTTTTTGATATTTAGGCTGATTTATTAAAATCAGGAAAGAAGTAGTGTGTTTGTGGTGTGCCTCCATTTAGCTTAAATGTTGTGAATTAATCAGAAGCTTACAAAGCTAAAACATAATCATTTGAGCTTTCCCAAATTTTTTGAAGTCATAGTAGTTTGAATTTAAAGATATAAACATTGTGTACAAAATTTGTAATCTTATTCTTATATCAAGGAAACATAAATAAATCTAATAAAAGGAACAGGTCTAAAATAGGAAAAGGTTAGCCGGATTGGACGCAGGCAGTGAGAACAAAACTACATACCTTTTTGTACAGATTACATAAACATTGTGTTTCTGTTGTATTCATCAGATATCCCATTCACAGCACCAAAATTCAAAATAATTTGCTGGAAAATCACACAGATATGTCACACTTTAAAGTTAAAATGTTTCTAAACAAGCCCAGCTCCACAAATGACTAACAGGAACTGATAGATTTTACTGTAACTTAAACTCACAAACAAGGCTTTGGCACCAAAGCTACTGCCAGCAGGTCTTTGGTAATCAAAGTCCAAACTGTCATGGAGAAGAATTTAATTAATTACATTTTTGCTCCCTTTGAGTGAAAAGATTCCATTACACTCATGGTCAGGGTCTCTACAAATTGTATTACATCCAGATGTCTCCATATGTTTGTCTGAACCAATCTCTGAAACATAAGCAGATGTGTGACTGAATGATTCATTACAAGCTATAACATAATGTCATACAGTGGGGAAAAAAGTATTTGGCAGCCACTAATGGTGGAAGAATTCTGGCCCTCACAGACCTTTTACTTTTTTAAGAAGCTCTTGTATCCTCCACTCGTTACCTGTATTAATGGCACCTGTTTGAACTTGTTATCTGTATAAAATACACCTGTCCACACTTTCATACAGTCAGACTCCAAGCTCCACCATGGCCAAGACCAAAGAGCTGTCCAAGGACACCAGGGACAAGATTGTACACCTGCACAAGACTTGGATGATCCAAGCAGTTTGGTGAGAAGAGATCAACCGTTCCAATCGATCGATCCGTATTGAGGAAAGGATAAATGGGGCTATGTATCATGAGAAAATGGGCAAAAACCTCCTTCCATCAGTAAGAGCAATGAAGGTGAAACGTACCTTGATCTTCCAGCATAACAATGATTCCAAACACACCACCCGTACAATGAAGCAGTGAATACACAAAAAGCTTTTCAAGGTTCTTGAGAAGCCAATAAAATTAAGAATCTGTGGAGGGAGTTGAAAGTCTGTGTTGCCCGGTGACAGCACCAAAACATTACAGCTCTAGAGAAGAGCTGCATGGAAGAATGGGCCAAAATAGCAGCTACAGTGTTTACAAACCCAGTGAAGACCTCTGTTTGACCTCTCTCATTGCCAACCAATGATACATTACAAAGTATTGGGGTGCACTTTTGTTTTTGACCAAATACTTCTTTTCTTCACTCTTATACGAATAAAATATGCTTCTGCTAGCTTGGACATCCAAAAACCGAAACCTTTCCCTATTCCTCTTTTCAAAGTTGTTCAATAGTAGTCAGATTAGATGCAGAGCATGTTTGAACATCAGTTTAAGTATTGCCTCCGGTTCTTATTAGGATTTAGGTCTGGACTTTGACTAAGACTCCCTAACACTTGATTGCTTTGATGTGAACCATTGTTGTCCCACTGGAAGATGAACCACTCCCTACAGACCCTAACAGGTTATCTTTCAATGGTGTCCTCAAAAGGATCTACAAACCAAAGCAGTAAAGGCCCAAAACTATCAAAAGAGAAAAAATAAATTAATTGATGCACAGATGAAAAAACACGTGAAACAAATAATAAAACAAGAAATACAACACAATAGAATGAACTGATATGGCGAAACTAATGGCAATAATAAACAATTGAACATGGTAAGATCCTTTCTAACAGAAAATAAACCATAAACAATTAGAAAGGACTTTAAAATAAAACCAAAACAAACATTTGTGTATGATGACATTTGCTGCTTATGACACACTGAAAAGGGGATCTCTTTTGGATTGTATTTAAAAATGGCTCTCTGCTTGTCACTCTTATATAAAGACTTGATTTTTGGAGTACATGACAAATAGTTGTCCTGTCAAAAGATTCTCTCATCTAAGCTGTTGATCTTCACAACTCTTTTAGAGTTATTATTGGTTTAGGCTGCTTTTCTGATCAATACTCTCCTTGTCTGGATATCAGTTTAAGATAACACCGTTCTCCTGCTTTCCAGTTGTGTCATACTCTTTATTTCTAGATGATGGACTGAACAGTACTCTGAGAACCTCTCCACAACTTAACCAATAACCTGTCTGGTGTGTTCTTTGGTCTTTTCGCAATTTTTTTTCCCTGCGATGGACTGGCGACCTGTCCAGGGTGTACGTCGCCTTTCGCCCCGTGACTGCTGGAGATAGGCACCAGCATCCCCGCAACCCTGCATAGGATGGATGGGTACATAAAATGGAAAGATGGATGGATGTTCTAAAACATACCTTTGAAACCTTCACAGAATAGCTGTATTTACATTACATTTTAATTTTACAGGGAGCAAGATTAATGTACTGCTTAGGTGGCTTCTGAAGGCAATTAGTTGCACAGGATTTTATTTAGTGTATCCAGTTAAAGGGGGCTTAATACCAATGCTTTCCAAAGTTTTCAGATTTTTATTTGAAATGAATTGTCAGTGTTTTATTTACATCACAAATAACAGTTATGTACTACTTTTTGTTGTATCAGACAAAATACCAATCAAATACACTGATGTTTGTAACATGACATAATCTGATAAAAAATGTGTAAGGGAAATTAATTCTTTTGCAAGACACTGTACAGCAAAATACTAAGATTCAAACCTTAAACTGCTCCAATTGTTGCCTTTGCATTTTTGCATGAGACTAGAAGCAAGAGCTAAGCAATCATAGATCCATGTTGTATTTGCCAAAGATCTGTTTCAACTTTTCCTTTCATTATAAGTCTGCTGTAATTCTGTCATGCATTAATGAATTTAGTCATAATCATGACCTTATCCATCAAAAAACTGGCAGACAGAGAAAAAATATCCCTTGAAAAATTGAACACACTTTTTTCCTCTTCGTCTTTCCATCTGTCATTTCAGGCTTTCTTCTTTTAAAGCACCGATGCACTACATACCTCTGGAGTGACAGACCTGATGAGTTCAACCAAATGATATTTTACTGTGAATCTGCCAGCTGCTGCTACATTAAATTATCCCAAGACTTGTTTAATATGTCTCACCAGATGTTTTTGAAGGGACAGCAGCACATTAACAAATCTTTATCTTCTCAATCAGAAATGAAACAACTAAACATTTCACTGTTTCTAGGTCAATGAAGATGGAAAGCATTATGTTAAAAACTAACTAGATCTCGTGAAAAACACTAGAGTTTTTGCTATTCTTTTCATTTCCAAAACTCTTAAATACTTCCACACTAAATGTATGCTGGACTGCCATTCTCTGTGCCTGTCAATGCTGAAAGGTTGTCAACTCCAGAGATGCAGCGTCTCTGCTTTTTTAAAAGGCTGCTCTGCATATGCAACTGCTTTGCAGGGCTTATACCTTGTGGCAAGCTTTCTGCTGATGTTGTAGTATTGCAGACAGATGCAGGGGTTACTCAACTCAAACAGGGTCAACATCTCCCCTGTGGTGCTTTAGTGTCCAGCCGCCACGAGGGAACAGGGAGGCAGAAAAAAAAGCAACAGCATGTGCTTGTGTGCAGCAGATCAAGGTAACACATTGCGCGGAGGCCTTGTTGACATAGCTCTTTTGCAATTATTAGCAAAAACACATGCTTTAGAGAAAACACAATTTGCAGCTATTAAATGTACAAAACTGTAACAGAACATTTTCCATACAGTACAAAATTACAGGAAATTGTGTGCATGCCCCTTGAGAGAGCCAGTGTGTGCAGCAGTTGGTGTTGTTGGAGCCTGACCTTTTGCTGACAGGGTTGGGGAGGGAAAAAAGTGCAGTCCCCAGCTGCTATGACACACTCATGCCCACAAGCTTTTTCA
The DNA here is from genome assembly GCA_963556495.2 of Valencia hispanica. Taxonomy (NCBI): domain Eukaryota; kingdom Metazoa; phylum Chordata; class Actinopteri; order Cyprinodontiformes; family Valenciidae; genus Valencia; species Valencia hispanica. Next base: position 25,827,298 of record OY747701.1, on the reverse strand, counting down.
AGGGCTATTCAGCCTGTGGGAACCAGCAGGGGGCAGGGCGAAGGGCTCCAGATGTGTGAATACCCCTTAGTGATGCATCAACTGCGGCCTCTGATGACATGACCTACCCTTTGGGTAGGACGCTTCTATACTGGTGGCTTTCGGCTGAGCTATAAAGGATTTTTTGAGAGAATCTCTTCTGCAAACCTTCATCTTAATCATGACTAGATGTTTATTTGTGGATTAGTATCAGAATATAGTTCTGAGGAACAAGTTAGTTTATCACAGTGAAGTTCCGTGAGGTGATCAAGACCCATTTGACTATTGGTGGTGCTCAGTATCTTATGAGATGCAGTACTCCATTAGAGATGGACATTGCTTTTTAAGCGCTATCAGTATAGAGTACACCGTTTAATCTGAGGAGATTTATGGAAGGCAATCACCCAAGTAAAAATCGTAGATGCCATTTATCAGGTGGAGTGGAAATTGCAGCCATAATTTTCACAACTGGACACAGATGAGACCTTATAACCACATAAACCCCCCTTCAGGTCCCCGAGCTCGTTTTTAATGTTCCTTCGCTGTGTTAGTGTGACCAGGAGGAGGAACTGGCTGACTAGCTATCCACACCTTTCCCAGACATCTGCATATTACTCAGTTCTCTTTTTTCAAAGTGTGACAATGTGAGAGGAACTAGTTTATGCTCAGAGTCAAAGGCTGTTTGGATTGCTGTGATAAAACCCTGAGAGTGATGGAACAGCTGCTCATTGACAAGCCATTGACAAATAGTAAATATGTGTTTTGTATATCACAAATTAATCCCTAGTGTGTCATCACAAACAAAGAATGCAAGGTTACTTATGCTTCGGTATATTAAAGGACACTAAGTGAATTTTGGTTATGTTGTGTGTTCTTTTTTACATTAAAGTGAAAAGTAAGTATGGAACAGTAGGAAAGTTAGACATATGTTGCAGTGAGGCTACTTCTTTCCCAACATTTTCTTGTTTGGCGTCATTGTGTCTTTTCCCTGATGAATAACCACATCACACAAAAAATGGATGTTTCAAGTAAAAGCACCCTGAAAATACAGTTTAGAACAGCACAGCAGATGAAATAGGCTGTAAAATGGACCATCCATCATATGTCTAACGAAAAGTGACACATGGGGAAGGGGTTTAAGGCACTTTTCATTAGGCTTCTGCAGCACTGGCTATCCAGATCACAAGACTAAATAATGACCTCTGCACCAAAAGTGTTTTCAAACGAATAGGAGACAGAAGACGTACTGTAGTCCAGACTCTCTCCATCTTACCCACACCCCCTCTCTCTCCTTGCAGGAAATAAAATGCCATCTATTTTCTCTCTGCTTGTCTGCCTGTTCTTTATATAAATCCAGGCACTTTGGCCAAAGAAGGTGAATGATATAGATTGTTCTTGGAAATGTGCAGCAGCACAGGTCTGAAAGAGAATTTCCACAAAAAACTCCCATGTTTTTGAAATGTATTGAGAAGAGTTCCCTTAAAATTATTTTGGGATTGTGGTAAAGGAATTCTTTTTGATAAATCCATTAGGAACAGGTTTTCAAGGAGACTGGATTTAATGTGCATGTGTGCTGATGTATAATTACGATAAAGTGAGCATTAACCACAATATGCAAAATATTGAAACAAGCTTGGTTCGAGATGGTTGCAGTTTTTAAACATTAAATAGCTTAACCACCTGCCTTGTTTATATACATTAGGTGGATTTGTAAAACATCAGAGGGAAATGAATCTCATTTGACAGCCTTAACAGCTAATAACAGAGGTTATTAAATTACTGCACCTCAGTCACAAATATTGATTAATAACAGTCAGCTATGCCTATTAATACACATTTTCACTTCATTTTTAGTGTTCATGTCAACTGTGGTTCGGTCTACTTCCAAATAATAATCATGCTTTCAATTATATCAGAATTCAACTTCTGTCTGAAAATTAAATTAAAGACTACAAAGCATAGCTCAAAGTTCAGCTAAAGCATTGCTTTTTTGTAAAAGCTTTTTGTGTCTCCATTAGATATTCTCGAAGACTGATAGTTGTTAATTCAATATTCAAATTCAAAATTTCCTTTTATTGTCATTGTAACCTGTACAACAAAATTAAAAAAGTGCCAGACAGTTAGTGTCCCAATAAAATACATCAATAATAAATAAATCATCAACACATCCTTTATTACCGAAAATACACACAAACCACCATTCCTTCTGTTAAAGGTATTTTTGGATTTTTAAAATGAGGTTCTGTTCATTGGACATTAATTTCTATCTTTTACTAGCATAAATTCGGATTAGTCAGTTCTGGAGGATAAAGCTAGTGGCTAATCTACAAAGGTCAGGGTTTCAAAAAGATCACAGCATTTGATATGAACCCCATTTTATGACCCTTTAAACCCTTGTTACATTGGTACTGGGCAGTTATTCACACATATGCCAATGATTAACATTAAAAAAGAAGGTAGGAGACCATTGATCTTTCTGTTTTAGTAATTTTCTCATAAAATTAAGTCAGGATAAAAATCTGACCCTTATTTTTTAACTCCATAACTTTTCTTCTTTGACCAGAAGCGCTTTGCATTTGCAACCCTCTGCAAATAATAAATATCTTTTGTGTAAATAACCGGCCAGTGCAAAATTAAAGATATTGCATAAGCTCCCATGACAATCTTAGAGATTTTAGTTGTTTTAAGTGGTAGATGTACTCTTTGATCTTCCCTCCTTTCTGACAATCTCTTAGCTCTAAACTCATGGACAGACAATGTTTGACTAAATGGAGTTGTCAAGAGAGTTACTTACTGGAATTATGATGTTAAATGTGTATACAGTAGCCTTCAAACAAAGCTCACTTCAAAAACCTTGAACTATCCTACAGATTTGTTAATGGGATAGTTTGGAATGTTTTACTTTACTTTAACTGGGGATTGTTAGTGAAGATGCTAATTAGGGTTTAGTGTAAAACATGGACCGGTAAATATTTGCGTTAATCTTGCAAATTAAGCCTTAATATTTTGCCTCAATAACTTGTGATACTCCCCTATTCTCTAAACTGACGTCATTCAGAACACTACGTTTCACAAGTAAATGAGACAGTTGAAAATACTCTCACACGACTTATATATATATATATATATATATATATATATATATATATATATATATATATATATATATATATATATATATACATATATATATATACACATATATATATATACACATATATATATATATATATATATATATATATATATATATATATATATATATATATATATATATATACATACACATATATATATATGTATATAAACTTAAGAGAGAGGTAAACAAATTGATGAATCAAGATTTTAAAACTGTGTTCAATAAGACTTTTAATGAAGCTTCATTGCAGAGTGATTGCAACTGACAAAACAAGAGTCTGACAATGAGCGGAGCAAAGCTACCAGTTGATATAATGCTTAGTGATGAGAGTGATGGGGATTGGGTGTGTCAGGAAGATTGTCAGGGAGGTGGTAGCCACGCCTCCAGGAGCACAGGGTGCAAGAGGCAAACAAAGAACACAAAGACACTTTCATGTACACACAAAAAAGGGGAAGGGGAACAAAAGGGCAAACTCCATCTGCCAGAGGTAAAAATAAAATCACAGGGTAGCCTTATGATATTCATGCCCAGCAAACAGAACTTGTTAAGAGTTAATAGCATCATAAATACCAAAGTCAAACAGAGGCGGGTATAGTCTCTGAAAACGTCACTAAAATAAATATATATATATATATATATATATATATATATATATATATATATATAGGGGGAAGGGGGGTTCAAGGTCACACGATATTCAGTTTTGTGAGATGAGAGTTGGTGGATGTCAGAGACAAGTTAACGGTTCTTCACTCACTGATTTATGAAATTAAGTCAATTAATTAGAAATTTAATAAATGAACTGTGGAGAACGGGGAACATTTACATTTAGCTTTTAAAGGAGAAAAGACAATGCTGCTTGTGTGAGTTCGGGTGCACACACAAGTGTCAATGGGAAGTGCAAGGGAATATGCATGGTATTTCTTGTATCCTCTTTGTCTTACCCTGATCCATTTCAGGTCCATTGTCAGTTTGATTTATGTGGCACTACACTTGCATCTCCCTACAATGTCAGCCCTATGAAAAATATATGCAGCTGTTCATATAATGTGTGATGATATCAGTGCTCTGACGAATGCCTTCAGTTCGATCTCCCTAAATAAGATGACTTCCATCCTAGTCGTAGAACCAACCATTAGCAAGCCAAGCAGCATGCCTGGAATGTTAATAGGATTAGCATTAGCATTTCATTCAGGGCTCCTACCTGTCTAGAATTACTGCTTTGATCTGATCACACAGATAATGGATAGAAGGCTTTTAACAAGGAGCTAACACGTGTCTTCAAACCTTCTGGAACTGAGTAGGACAGGAAAGAAAGATGTTAATGTATTTGTGGCTGAAATTCATCTGCACTACATGAAAACATAATCATGTGTCCAAGCAGACAAAGAAATAACTCAGTGTGTAAGATTATGTTCTTCCTGCAAAAAGAACCACACCCTCACATAGTCTGACATGAGCAAGTCTAGAACTCCAGAAGCCTTTTGTCTTCAAAGCACTTATCACACATGTTATTGAAAAGGTGGCTTTGAAGTTAGGTAAGCATTTGCCTTTGTGGTAAAGATTAACATCAGGTGTCTTTATATTCATACTATGTACATTCAATGTATCAGTAAAGTGGAGAGAAGAGCATATTCACAGGTCGGAGCCAACACAGTGTAAATAAAAGATGAAAGCCTTTTTCTGAGAGCTGACAATTGATGCCGCTCTGACCAGCAGCTATAGCAACATACATAAGTCATGAGATTAACTGCTGCTCTCCAACAGAATACTTAACTGAAGAGAACTTGAATTGGTCTGAGCATTTTCAATTGGCTGTTAAGACAAACAGCTTGGGGTGGGTGGTTTTACCTTGCTGCAGGCACCTAGTTGTTGCAGAATCTCCCTCACATGCAGGGTGATTGCCAGATGTCAGTGTCCCGAGACTGTGGTAACTTGAGCAAAACTGACAGTAGTGCTCCCAGCCCTACTTCGTACTGCCAACCTTTTCTTGGAGTTCAGCTTATGCAACTGCTGTCTTTCCATAGACCTGTCAGCATTACTATCTACTCATTTAAAAAATAGATAAATAAATGCAATCATTTCAGATAATTATGATTGTGTCTTCATATATGTCAGAATTGTCTTTATCTATTTGCTACAAGAACAGTTTGTGAGTTTAAGTAAAATGTTGTGAAATGTTTTCACATTTTGTAGTCCCTGCTGTGACCATGGCATCTAGAGTGGACATGGGATAATTATAAAGAAATATTTTTAACATATAGACCAGATAGACACCAAATACAAATTGTGACTTTTCATAAAACTGTTTTACCACTGTTAGAGTGATATAACCCAAAAAAGTGGCTTAAGTATAAAAAATAATTATTATACTATTCGCAATTGTTTCAAAACATCAACAAAAAACAGTGCCTTACTTAATAAATTAGATTTAAATCAGTTCATATCAATACTTTGCTTTTTCTGAATCATTATCAAAGTTGCTTGAAACAGTTATTAAATGTCTGTAAATGTAAATAGACTGTTCTGTTATTCATCTTTGTTGTGTTCTCAGAGTTTTCTCTTTTCAGTTTAACAATTTTCTTTTTTCATCCTTTTTGTGTTGCCATGTGGGCCTCTGCTGCCCCTATAAACACTGAATATGAATAAAAACCCTCCATTCATTATTGTTTTTGTGTGCAAATTTCTGAAATCTTGTGCTTCTACAAACCGTTTGAAAAAGTGCCCTGACGTCACAATAAGCGGAATTTGCAAATAACTACCCCCTCACCTTTCAAACCCATGAAAGCCATCATCTGTTAAACTCCGCCTTTCACCTGTTAATCTCCACCCACTAATTCAAATTCCATGCTATTCTCACGTGTGGCAAGCACCCAGCCTAGTACAAGATGGGTGAGCGTGGTCTGCAAACCCCAATTTGCATAAAGGTGACAGAGCCCTACACAGCTCATTCTGAAAGGGAATGAAATGGTCAAAAATCGAGATGGTGAGATCGTTTTATGCGAGTGATTTTGTGCAAAGAACTTCATTAACAGGTACAGACTATAGACCTATATGACTTGTTTAAAAAGACGCATACATTTAAATTATATAAATTAATCAAACACTAACAAGGTATCTGACAACCTTTGCTTTTATATCTTTTTGCTAATTTTTTTCCCCCCAATCTAATTTAATGACTACCTCTTTCAGTACTCTGAGCCTCATCACACAAATTTGAGATTTGACTTAAACAGGAAAAGCTTATATTCTAGCAACTGTAACTGCATGTTGTATTTATGAAATATCTCAAATAAAGACTGGCATTTATCCTCTATTTTACAATTGGGCTCCTATACCTTCAGATATATCCTCAAGGCTTAAACATTTTCTTCTGTTGTGAAGAATTTTCTGCATTAGTTACTGTAATATAACTGTTTCTTTTAGTCTCATTGATATATGAATAATATGAAATACAAAACCTTCTCCTTGATAAGTATGAATCTACTCTGGTTAATGTTGTCCAATAAATGCAAACACATTGATCCAAAATTATTTGTCTTGACAAAGATTTTGTAAACAAGAAAACTGTTTTGAAAATTTTTCAAGGAAAGCAGCTTTTGTTACCACTTCCATCTTTTTTTTACTTCTTTACACTTTTGCTCATACCATCCACTAGGAGTGCAAACTGTACATCTTTTCACACCCGAACTCCACATATCACAGAGCACACATTTACTATCCCACTTTCTCTTTTGTCACTCCATCTCCCACATGGGGAAGACACTCCATCTTAACTCTCCTTAATCTCATGCCTGCTGATGAGGGCTTGAGAGAACCATGGGGGGGTAGGGGAGGTGGGATGATTTGACCTGCAGGTGTTTCCCCGTGAGCACAAAGACCTCTCCACAGGTCGATAATGCACACACTAATGGCTGCAAAGTGACTGGCCAGGAATGAGAAATAGCCCTCATCAGTTAGGGTAATGGTGTCCCTGGGCCCTCTCAGCCCATTCAAGGGGAATACTGTCAGATCTGCAAGCTTTCTGTGTGTACCTGCTCATTTTAATTACAGACACCAGCGGACAGTCTTGTGTTTCATCGGACCTACCCGTTGGTCGTATATCATCCTTATGATGGTAGCAGCAATGGGTGAGAATTAACAAAATGAGACAAAAATTACATACTTCAACACATCTTGGAGGCTCACTAATTCATTGACTCTTTGCAACATCTATGAGCTTTCTTGTCCCTGATAAAACTTCAGAGGAGTGATGAGCTGGCTCTTTGTCTCAGGTCCAGACCTCTTGTGTATATCCTAAAGAATTTGCCATGCATGATGTATTTAAAGCACGTACGTACCACAAGATTAACAGCTAAGCACAACCTTATTCATCTTCCCCTCCAAAATCATTCCATGCAAGTTAGCATCCAAAGTGTTTCAAAGAATCGCTAGGGTTCATCTATCAGCAAAGTGGCTCATAGTTGAAGATGGATAAAAGAACAACGTGTTTAAAAATATGCTAGATTCTCAGAAAGCTGCCACATCTTTTACACCGTCCTGTTGACTAATGCAACAGAACCATGAATCATGCCCATCCGTTATGCTGTAAAACATAAAAGGAAAGTTTATTGGTTCTTTGGGTCCTCTATCTTTGATCATTTCTTGAAAATGGCTGAGGAAATAATATATTTTCAGTTATAGGCTTGATGGTCAAATTAAGACTTAACTTTAATTATATTTCAAGTCATCAATTTAAATACTTTTTATTGCCATGGTCATGTGTGAATAGAACCAATCAAGCATTATAATTTTAATAAAACTGTTCACCTTCTCCAACCCTTTATTGACACTGGGCTGCCAACACGCATTTGCAGCTTGGTGTTGTTCTAAATATGGCATCACAGGTTGAGCTCATCTTTGCACATGTGATGACATGCTGTAGATTTCCATGAGTCATATTTTTGGCACCAGTAACAGGGACTCTGTTTACATAAAACACTGTTCAGGAATAAGAAGGAACAACAATTCTTTGTTGTACATGTGCAGTATATATGTATATGTGTGAGTGTGTGTTTGTGTAAAAATTGTCCCACATACTGCCCACAGTTGGGAAATTAGTGGTTTGGTGAGTCAGATAATTGAATGTGTCGGCTGTGACGATTCAAGCAATCAGGTTGAAGATGAATCCTTGCTCCACTTCCAAAGAGATAACGTAAAACGCAATAAAAAGATGTTTGCTTTGTATGTAACCAAAAACATGAACGCAATTAAGTATTTGGATTCACCGATTCCCTTTCTGAATACACAATGAAGCTTTAGGGCAAATGAATGATGGTTTTCATGGTTTTGAGTCCGTATCAAGAAATAGCACATGCAATGGTATTAATCACTGGTAAGTGCCCCGCACAATGCACTGTGCATGATATCAAATTATTACTAGTTCATGGAAGGTAGTGTTGAAAATTAAAAAACCAAATGGAGTTTGAAGCCTATTGAAGGGAGTTGCAGTCATTTACTGATAGTCTTGAAACAAACTTAGGATTCAGATCAATACATAATTTTCCCTGGTTTAATTGCACGTATTTAATTTGCATGACTTTAAGTAGATTTTGCTGCTTTTAATTATACCTAGCCCTAAACATTCAATATGCACTTTAGTTTAATTGATGAGGAGTGGTACATTTTGCATCTGCATATCCATTTTAGCACATAAATTACATATTCAAAATCTAATGTTAACCAAAATTACAAAAGCAATTAATCAGTTGGTCTTTTTCTACACTAAGCCTATTGCAAATTAATCTTACATGTGTGGACAATTATCATGTTACTGCCTTACAGCCTACTGGGGCTGTATTTCGAGAAGTGTTTCTACAATCCTACGGTTTGAAACTGAATGAAGACCAATAGTTAGTTTAAAGAATATGTGGTTCTCAGTGGTCCAGAAAGAAACTACATCTAAAGAGTAAAGTAATATCAGTAAACCTGATGGAGGCACTGTAGAAGAAATGGCATTTTTTTGTTTACCCTGACCATGCAGTATTATTACCTAAAGCCCACCATAAATTGGTAATGTTGTGTTGTTTTATTGCTGCAACATTGCCCAGAAGTAAAATAAGCAATTGTCATACTTAACGCAACGTCCCATAGTTGAAAGCCCTCTCCACCTCCTGCCTCTTTAAGATAGCTTTGTGGCTTATTAAGGGAAACACCTGTGAATTATGTTTCCTCTGATGCGGAAACACTCATATCAGCTGTATTTGGAGGACCTAAAAGCTCCAAAATGGTCGTTTAGTTGTGAGGTGTGTAATACCACCGTTCCTTGTAGGAGCCCCACTTTATTGGAACCTCCAATGGGTCGTATTTAAGGGTATAAACAAGCAACCTAAAAGATCTGGGGAGTGGAGGACTTGTGGATGAGTTCTCATTCATCCACTTGTCCTTGAATGTTTGTTGGAATGGCAAAGAAACTAAAGTCTTGAGCATATATTTATATATATATTAAACAGCAACACAACACAAAATATCAGACCATACATGAAAATTATTGCTCTGCTTACCTGTATCAAAATCTGAAGAGGATGGGTCAGTCTCATATCAAACAACTAAAATATTCACTGAGAACATCCAAGAGTAAGAAAGTGCTTTTGGCACTTTCTTTGATGCCTGCTGAGCCAGAGCTGCTGAGAGAGTTGTTTTTTCAGGTCTTGATAACCCACTTTGCAAAAGCAAAGTCAAGGAAGGAGAATCTGTCAATTGTGTGTGTTTCCACAGCCCCAGCCCTCTTTGATGTGATGCTGCATATATATATCAGTTTCAAGAGATCCTCTCAAAAGGCATGTTGTCTATATGTGATCCTATTTGCATTTTTTGAAGCAATAGAAACCTGCTGTCAGGTTTGATGGATGGATTTGGCAGTTACATAGTCTTTCATTTTCAGAGTGCTGGCCATCTTGGAACACCAGATGGTCTTGTGTGTTGCATTGTGCGTACATTACATGGTATTGATGTAGCAAGGGTTTTGTTGTGATTTAGCTAAAATATACTGCATGCTATTGGAATATAAGCTGATAAGAACATGCCAATGATTGAACAAATTATGAAACTGGTAACAAAAAAATCAAGGTATACTTTCACCATCATAATTTGTACTAGTGTTTTTGAATGCAAATACATCTACAAAAAAGTATTGTGTATAGGAAATCAATGGTGGAGAATGTGATCGACATGCTACCTGTCAGTGCTCTGTATCCTTTTTTCTCTTTTTTTACTTTCTTCTCTAAAAATGAATCTTTTTATCACATTTCATCACATTAAAGTAGCTTGAATGTAATCCTTCACCATAGGCTCATTCGTAAATGTGGATTTATGGATATGCAAATGCACTACCTCTATCTCCATTTACCGACCCGGCAGCAGCTGCTCAACCTCAGTTCTGTTCAAACACTCAGGCCCTCGCTTTGGCCACATCATCAAACAACTACTAATGTGATAGCACATGTTGGATAAAACTTGCTCCTGATTACAATGTGATCCATCAGTCTGTCTGTCTATCTGTCTGAGTTTTAAGGTGTTATATGAGGTAATTCCATTTTCACTGTAGTTTGATTCATGAATGATGATTGAATGAAACCATTTGGATTCATGAAGATAATTACACAGAACCATTACAAGTATGAAAGATGTGATGACCTGACATGATGTTTAACAGTCTCCTGCTAGTGTGTGATGGTTAGTGGAGAATTCTATCTGTATTTCAGGGGGGAAATATCCACAGTGCATAAATGGGAAGATGCTGTTATACCGATCACAATGGGGAGAGACTTCTCAAATTCTCTATTTACATTACTTTTCTATGAATGGTTACACTTCCATTATTTCATACAAAATCCAACCCAATATGATTCCCTCTAGTGTGTCTAATCCACATTTGACTTTATTAGAAATACAGTCATTTCCTTTCAGCTCCAAAACAGCCCATTAATAAAGAACGATCAGCCACACATGCCCCTGCGTTTTTAGAGGGATACATCCATGAAATTGGATTGCTTCTCACACTTTCGTCCCAGCCCATTGTTAATATTCTATATCATCTGCACAATGTCTGTGCATCATACGCTATACTGTTTAGTGGTTCTGTAAGACAAAAAACACAACTTTCAATAAATCATTTAATCTAAATAATATTTTGATGTTTTACATTAATGCATTTTAAACTAGCCATTTTAGCAAGGAGTTTCTAAAGCAATGATTTGATTGCATTCCTTTATTTATAAATCTACTACATTTGAAATAATAGCCTTCATGCATGTGTAATCAATGGTAAGAAAAGTGCATTTGATGGAAATTTGGTATATAAGAAACTTTCATGCAGTGTATTTTTTATTTTAGTTTTTTATTTTCCCCCACATTTAGATGCTGGGTTTGGGTTTCAGCAAGTCATTTTCACCTTTGCCTTCAACATGTCTTATATTCTAAATGCATACAGTTGCTGTCATTGCTGCCAAACAATTGAACAGGTATTACTTAAAGAGGCTAAGAGTTGCAATTCTTGATAAACACTGGAATGTTGTTAATTTTAGGAACCAACAGCATGACTTCAGACTACTTATAAAAAACTTGCCAATTGAGTTAATTTATTTAAATGATATATAATGGATTTTTCTCCATTGTCCTAACCAATAATTATTTTCCTTTTTATTTTTTTGCACAGACTTTATTGTGCTCATTACGATAAGGTAGTTTTAAAATTGATTTTCGAGAATTATATTAGCCAGCCATAATTAAAACCCATTTTCAAAAATCCACACAATTGATCTAATGAAAGAAAAAGAAAAACTGTCCTAGAAATAAAGATATGTTTCCATAAAAAGCAGACATGAAAAGCATGTCTCCCTTCACCATCTCTATTATTCACATGGTGACTGAACAGACCAGGCAGCCAATTACATGCTGTGTCAAACTGTCAATCATTGTGAAGTAATTCATAGAAATAAAACAGTAAAGTGTCAGAGGGATTTTATCAGATGCTGAGGACAGAGAAAATATGTTACTCAATCACCAATTAAAGGAAGGAGATGTGCTGCTATAGGAATGCAATCAATGTTGACTCTGAAAATCGAGGGGGTGGAATGAAAACCAGCCTACAACGCTGTGTTTTCGTCACCTTTTTAAGCTTCCATATTGGCCAGAAACCATACAGTTTAACCTGGCCAAAACAGCATTTTTTCACTACTATAGTTTATATAGGACTATTGTACTGTGTGTTAGTGAAGGTTGCAAGCAAGTTCCTTCAGAAATGTGTGTAGAAACTTGCTAGGGCAAACGAAAGAAACAACTCAGGACAACGCATCAATACTCTCAAAAACTAGACAAAAAGAGTCCATGGTCCAAGATTATGTCTATGAGGAGACAATGCTGAATTATTAACAAAGCCGTTTCCTGGACAGCTAGTTTAGAAAAAGAACAAATTAATTTTCTGTCCTTCCCTATACCTTTTTTTCTCTATATCTGATATAACTGATTCTGTCTCTAATCAGCTTGTGATGGTTTTTTGTTTTCCTCTATGCATTCTGTCGGTGAACTGATTCATCTGTCTGTTCACCGACTCACTTGCTGTTCATCCTGTTATGCATGACTCACTAACTTAGTCCTGTGTTTTGCTATCAGGTGGTCACATCTACTCTCCTTGTCTTTCATTATGCATCTGATCACTGAGTTAAGGTGAATATTCTACTCTATTTAAAACTCTCATCATTTTCTGATACTTCATCTCAGTACATCTGCTGACTACTTATACCCATCTGTTGGCTGCTAGCTGTGCTTCAGTTCTTTAGAAGTGTTTGAAATCCATTCAGAGGTTGCCAGGTGCACTTATTATAGCAATCAAGGCTGTTTGTTTGGAGTTATTTACACATGTAGAAACCGTTTGGATCGTTGTCAGTCCGTGAGCCTTGCTGCTCTCATTTTCAACTGTCCTGATCATCTGTCAAAATAAACTAATCTTTTTAACACTTGTATCACCCTTGCCTGTGTGTTTCTGACTGACGAGTGAGCTGTGTGGTTCAAAAAATGAAGTAGGAAAAGATCAAAACCTCTGCTTTTTAAAAAAGCACACCAGCAATGAAAAATATCTCCTTATATGAATAAGAGAAACAATGAAAGAGAAGAAGTGAGATAAAATAAATTGTAGCAGCTATGGGAACATGGGTGGAGGGAGTATATATGCATGAATGTATGTGTGGATTTTCTCATGTACCATAGTTGAGTTTATTCCTGATGCTGCTTGAGCATCATGATTTTCTTCAGTGTACCCTGTTTACTTTGTTCTTCCATCTTTCCTGTACTGTGCTGGCTGATTTCTCTTCTGGCAGTAATCCAAGTAGAACAGCTTCCAATATTGGTGTACTCGAATGCACACAGACACCCAGGCTTTCGTATGCTCTATACACACACATGCTTTGAAATTGATCCTTAGACAATATTACTAAGTCTGGTGAAAGTAAAATTGGCTTGGACACAGCCATCCTAAAACGGTGGCACTGCCAATGAAAGTTTCTTCATTTCTTTTCCAACTTCTTGAACCAATGTAACATAAGCAGTGCTGTCCTACTTTTGATATTAGGAAAAAACCATATTGTTAGAATCTGTTTTTGCCTGAATAAGCTTACACTGACTATACAGTGGCTTGCAAAAGTATTCGGCCCCCTTGAACTTTTCCACATTTTGTCACATTACAGCCACAAACATGAATCAATTTTATTGGAATTCAATGTGAAAGACCAATACAAAGTGGTGTACACGTGAGAAGTGGAACAAAAATCATACATGATTCCAAACATTTTTTACAAATAAATAACTGAAAAGTGGGGTGTGGGTAATTATTCAGCCCCCTTTGGTCTGAGTGCAGTCAGTTGCCCATAGACATTGTCTGATGAGGGCTAATGACTAAATAGAGTGCACCTGTGTGTAATCTAATGTCAGTACAAATACAGCTGCCCTGTGACGGCCTCAGAGGTTGTCTGAGAGAATGTTGGGAGCAACAACACCATGAAGTCCAAAGAACACACCAGACAGGTCAGGGATAAAGTTATTGAGAAATTTAAAGCAGGCTAGGCTACAAAAAGATTTCCCAAGCCTTGAACATCCCACGGAGCACTGTTCAAGCGATCATTCAGAAATGGAAGGAGTATGGCACAACTGTAAACCTACCAAGACAAGGCCGTCCACCTAAACTCACAAGCTGAACAAGGAGAGCGCCGATCAGAAATGCAGCCAAGAGGCCCATGGTGACTCTGAACGAGCTGCAGAGATCTACAGCTCAGGTGGGGGAATCTGTCCATAGGACAGCCATTAGTGGTGCACTGCACAAAGTTGGCCTTTATGGAAGTTTGCCACAAGCCATGTGGGGGACACAGCAAATATGTGGAAGAAGGTGCTCTGGTCAGATGAGACCAAAATGGAACTTTTGGCCAAAATGGAAAACGCTATGTGTGGCGGAAAACTAACACTGCACATCACTCTGAACACACCATCCCCACTGTCAAATATGGTGGTGGCAGCATCATGCTCTGGGAGTGCTTCTCTTCAGCAGGGACAGGGAAGCTGATCAGAGTTGATATGAAGATGGATGGAGCCAAATACAGGGCAATCTTGGAAGAAAACCTCTTGGAGTCTGCAAAAGACTTGAGACTGGGGCGGAGGTTCACCTTCCAGCAGGACAACAACCCTAAACATAAAGCCAGGGCAACAATGGAATGGTTTGAAACAAAACATATCCATGTGTTAGAATGGCCCAGTCAAAGTCCAGATCTAAATCCAATTGAGAATCTGTGGCAAGATCTGAAAACTGCTGTTCACAAACGCTGTCCATCTAATCTGACTGAGCTGGAGCTGTTTTGTAAAGAAGAATGGGCAAGAATTTCAGTCTCTAGATGTGCAAAGCTGGTAGAGACATACCCTAAAAGACTGGCAGCTGTAATTGCAGCAAAAGGTGGTTCTACAAAGTATTGACTCAGGGGGCTGAATAATTACGCACACCCCACTTTTCAGTTATTTATTTGCTAAAAATGTTTGGAATCATGTATGATTTTCGTTCCACTTCTCATGTGTACACCACTTTGTATTGGTCTTTCACATGGAATTCCAATAAAATTGATTCATGTTTGTGGCTGTAATGTGACAAAATGTGGAAAAGTTAAAGGGGGCCGAATACTTTTGCAAGCCACTGTATATAACAACATCACCAGACCAGTTACAAAAACTCCGAAGAGGGTATTCAGCTAGCATAACATAAAACAAATACACACATCTAAATTGGTAAAAAAATTAAATAACTTAATTTGTTCTTTCCTTAAGCTGCTATGGAGGTAAAAGGATAATCTTTAAGTTGACTTTCTGATTGCAATGAGACAACAAATGACTTTATGTCTGTGTAAATTTATAGGCAGAAATGAGTAAATGTGGGGGGTCTTCTTGTAATGTCATCAACATTAACAAACAAATGCATAAGAAAATGTAGTTGTGCCAACATCATCATTTTGTAATAAAATTGTAATTGTAGTCATTTGTACCACTGTTCACTTAGGTATTCTTTCTTTGTTCTTTACTTTATCCCATTCAGAATCATATTGCAATGGAGCCTATCACTTTATGTCACGATATGTAATTAAATATATATTATATATTTAACTATACACAGAAAAGCAGGCAAATATATGTGCATCTCTGGATGAGCACTATTTCTTTATCTTAAATAACCTTGACATGAGATGAACTCTGGCAGCATATAATTTATTACTGAAGAAGTTATTAAATTAAAGCAAAATCCTTAACATCACTCAAAAGTAGTCAAAATACTCTCAAACAAACCCCAAAACAATAGGTAGATAATAAAGAAAATCACTTTAAAAAAGGTTTTGTTTTTTTATACTTCTGCTTTTCTACCTTTCTGTAGCAGCTACATGTGCTGCTCTTACAGTAGCTAGCAAATCAACAGGATCAGTAGAGGAAAATTTTATTTCAGCCTCGTCATTTCTGTTTTCCTGTTTGCATTTTTGCTAATAAATTAGCTTGTTTAAAGTTCCTTGAGTTAAGTTGTTTGTTTTGTAGCCATCAGACCTGGCAGACAGCTGGCTTATTAATCCCCTTTTCTTGTGCTACTGCTGTCATGACAAAACTACCATACATATTTATGATTGGACTTAGATGAGTTGGAACAGGGATGCATATAAAAGTTGCAGAAATGTTACTCTCGAAGACTGTGTTGGTTGTACAAAGAAAAGTCCCTCTAGCTTTGAGGCAACAGTGCTAACCTCCATCTAACATGCAGCCTTCTAATACCAAAGCTAAATATCAGTCAATAAAAATTATTTAGCAAAACATTTTTTTATTGCTATCATTACTTGTTTATTTAATTCTCCTTGTGGCTTGTCATTTATTTGGGTCAAATCTTAGTGGTCTTTATATTGTGATGGCAATGTGTAAGTGAATAAAAAATATTCAGAACTCACGAAACAAGTAGTACATGGAACACAACTGGATATCTGAACTTTTTCCCTAAACAAAGGAGGGTTGTGTCAAGCATGTGGTTATGTTTGTCAAGCAACCACAAACAAACCAACATGACTCTGAACAGGAATATTTGTAAAAGGCTTAAGAATCTTACCTTGCCATGAATTATGTGGGTGTTGAATATAAAATAACTTCCATGCACTGTGTTTATTTACGAACAATGCTATTATTGATTATAATAGACTCTGTCTTATTTACACAAATTGATATTCACATTGTTAGATGACCAAAATGTACTATCCATTAATGCAGACTGTCCCGCTCTGCACTCTGTGCCAAAACCTCCCTCAGGCTCTGTGCAATCACTTATTCTATTTACTCTTGGGATAAAAAGGCAGTTTGCAGAGGGCTCATGGTTAGTCAGTGTTGTTATAATGAACTGTAAGACTCATAAGTCAGCAATATAAATAAATTATGTGTTCTGTGAATCCATTGAAATGCTCATCCAGTTTTGGTCATAAAGAACAGGCCCAAAAGTCTTTGAGGAAGTGATTGCAAAACTTTCATAAACCAACTGTTAAGGACATTAATCATTTGCTTTAATCCCCTGTTGTGCACACACTGATAGGAATCATGTCCTTTGCCAAGTAATGAAAATGATGCCCTCTGTACTCTTTTTAGGCCTATGGGAGTTGATCTGGCACAGGGATAGAATGAATAGTTTCTCCTCCCGGTATTTTAAAAAGAAAAATTTTTTTGTTGTTGTTACAAACCTAAATTAATTTGCTTACATAAATCATATTTCTTAAGATTGGTTTGTGTGCGTGAATGTGTGTGTGTGTGTGGGTGTGTGTGTGTGTGTGTGTGTGTGTGTGCATGCATTATGTTCAAATAATAAATAATCCTTGGATGTATGGTGACTTGTTTTTTCTATTTAATAGACATCCATGAGTTTCCCATTTTTTTCATATGGTATTTTAAATGACAAAATAATATTAAGGCATAAATAGCTTTTACACACCAGCAAACTAGTGGAGCACTGTAATTATTTACATAGATCTTTATTGTCTTCCTAAACAACCCAAAATTAAGGATGAGCAAAAAAAAAACATTTTAAAAAGCTGTCTAAGAGGTTCAAAGTTATGTATTATTTTACAAATTTTTGGAGAAGTGGATTTGCCCCTCTTTCAGAAGGACCTACAGAAGCAAACTTAATTGAATCATCATATTAGTCATCATTAGTCTTAACTGACTGATCAAACCAACCAAACCACAAAAACAGAACCCTTTATCAGTTAAGCAAAAATCATCTTAGTATTTTTTCAAACAAATTAAGCTAGTGTATTTTTCAACAAATAAAACAAGAATGTTAGAAACTGATGTGGTTTTCCTAAAATAACTTAAATCCCAATTATTTCTGTTAGGAACACTAGTTAAATATGTTGGTGGATCGAATTCATTAGCATTCCTAGAGACTCAACTCTTCCAAAATAATGAACAGTTTTTTATTCAGTCTTAAAGGTGTCTGGATTGCACGTTAGAAAGGAGAAAAGCCATGTTTAGAAAAATATTTTTTGTCATTCAGCTGGCAGATTTCTTAAATGGGCTATATGCAACTTTTTCCCCAAAATAAACGTAACAATAGCCTTTTTATTTGACCATTTATGACTCAAACATCTCCTGATGAGCATACTGACACCTTGTCAGCTCACAGTGGGTGCACCTATAAGCCTGTATCCAATTTTTTCTATTTTCTGTCGGGTCGGATTTTCCCGCGCTGTCTGTGGATGTGACGTCAAGCGCGTTCATGTTAAATGTTTCAGATTACTCTGCCACCACCGCTAGTCAGCACTCACAAGCAGTTCAATGGATTGTCCGAATACATAGAGGAGACCCAGGAAAACTTTGACACCAACAGTAACTCCACATAAGACTAAAAAAGTTAAACCCCTTAGAGGTGCCCAAAAAAGATCGAAGATTAAGAGCGACTGGTGTAGGAGCGCGCGCTGCGAGAGCGAGAAGAAAGGAAGAGCAGTTCCGTTTTTTGGCCACAGGTGTCAGTCGCGAGTTTAAATTTCAGAAAATTGCATTTAGCCCCTTTGTTAACAACCTAACCAAGCAACTTTATTTGCAAGAGACTTCTCCATTGATAGCTTTGATAACATTTCTGTGCAGGCATTGAGCTGCTTTTGTTTGTTCGGTATACCTAATGTATGCAGCCGCCACATCTATCTGTACAACTCTTAGATCTGATTTGGGATGTTTCCCTGCTACATTTTGGCTAGCCAATTTATAAGAGATTCCTATGGGTATATTTTACAGTGTAAACAAACAGCCAAGGAATGTGGACTGCACCACTTGTTCGAAACTACTGGCAGAGATTTTCTCACAAATCTAGCCTATGTCTTCAAGTTAACTATCTTTTTCAGTTTGGCAGAAAGATTTAAAAAAATAAAGTGTAAAGGTATAACAATCATTTTGCATTCCAGTTAATCTCAGACATTCGACACTATGTTTTTTGTTTGCATGGTTCTTCCATTAATTTAATGTGCTTCAATAAGAAAGTGCACTATGTCAATGGATGAATTAAATTGAGGAACAGGTATATTTCTAAAACCTTGCTATGATTCAATACATTTTAAAGTCCATAGGGCATTTCACACAGAATATCTGAAAATTTTTTCAAACTCTAAGCATTCCAAATCGAAAAACGCTTATCACAGCTGCAGAACAGCACATGAAATTAATGCTAACGTTTCCCAGAGTACTTTGTCAAGGCTGCACTGACAGCAAAACAGCAGTCATGTTTGCTTCATGATCTAAATAGGAACAGGTTTTGCAACGCACACTGTATAGCAATGCATTAGTTTTAAAGCTGAGGGAAAAATAACACTCAAAACTTACTGTCTTTGTATGTCATTTTTCAGAAAACGGCACATAACATGCTGTAAATGTGTAAATCATATAGACATGAAAACAGTGTGCAGGTAGATTGTAAGGTTCCTAAAGCTTTGTATATGCAAATTTCTTAATCCTTAACTTCCAGGGAGGATATACCATGAACCTCCCTTCCCCGTTTATATTGGGTATGAAACATTGACAAGCCAAGATATAGGTGCTATGCTTGGAAATTTATCACCAATGCACCTTGAACTAAAATGAATGATGGCTGGAGGGGCTGAAAAACAATCTGGACCTCACCGGTGGACCTCACAGGTGATAGACCATGGATAAATAATGTAAATACTTATAGACAACCTTTTATTGAAGTTTTTTGTGTGAGGGGACTATGAATGACTGTAGTGAGCAGCTAAGTGTCGTCTCTGCACAGAGTGAGAGGCCCTGTGTGACATTTGTCCATGGGACTGACTAGCCTTCCAAATGAAGCGTATAACCTTTATGAAATGATAATTAATCATGCTTCATTTTTTTCCAGCATAAGAGGCTCAAACCACAACAAAACACTGGGGTAATAACTTACTTGCAGAGGGAAAGATATTTGCAATCTTATGTGTAATGTCTTCTGTCAGATTAGATTATTCAGTTTTTTGTTAGGATCCTGTGTTCTGCTGGTGTTTCTGCTGTGTGTGTGTGCTCTCCTACCTTCTCTGCAGGGGCGTGGCTGATTGGCGACAGGTGCAGCTCGTTCAGGCTAATCTCTCCAGCTTTAAAAGAGGAAGGAAGGCTGCAAGCTGACGCCAGATTGTTCTCGCTTCCAGCGTGATAAAGACGGCCAACTTTGCTCTAGAGAAGTTTACCTTCCAAGACCTCTGTGCGCTTATGCTTCCTGATTTCCTCACAGATCCTGATCTAGACTCCTTTGTCCTTCGAAGTTGGTTTCCATCTCTGATCTCCGTTCCATCGGCGATACTTCCTGGAAACAATTTACCTTGCCTCTGGATTCCCACCTGGTCAGCTTCTGCCTCGTTACCTCCGCTGGTCTGCCTTTTCCCGTCCGTCTGCCCGCTCCACCTGCAAACGTACACAGCCTTGCACAATGTCAGCCTCCACCAACCTCCGCTACTGGATCCTACTTGCCTTCCCCAAAGACCAGACGCCTCAGTCGTTTATGAGTAACCATTTACATTCTGCCTCACTCAATCACCTGTCTACTTCATCTAATCTCCTCTCCGCTGCAGTTCCTCCGCCTGCCATCGTGGACCCATTTCCTGGCGTTCCTCAGACTTTCACATTCACAATTTGTTAAATATTTCTTATCATATCCAAACTGTGTTCTGGTGTTCTGATTTTCCTGGTGCCTTTTGAGTCATAAAACCCTGCAAACATGACAGTTTTAAAGTTGGATTTCAAAAATATAAACCCTATAAACAATGAACCTCCAAATGTGTAAGTTGTTGACCATAAGGTGAAGCTGGATAAAACCTGTTTCAATGCTTTGCTAATCTGATGGTGGTTAGAAAAGGAATGAGAAGGTTCCATCTTGGTTAGTAAGAGTCCAGCTTTTATTGATGAAAAATATGTATAAGTTGTAGTCCCACCTGGGAATTGAGGGTTTTAAGTTATTTGACCTTGTAGTCATTATTCACCTGCTGTGTCGCTACTGTTTCTTTCCAGCTGTGTATGATTGGGTAAACCGTATTGGATCATTTCCTGTTGTTGCTGTTGCACTCCATGGAGATGTTTGGTGTTGAGATTCTTTTGCACTGATCTAGTTTTTTCTGTGCTGAGGCCTTTCTAAGTTATTTTAACAGACAAGCACACTAAAACACATTTTCTACTGTACTTTACGTTTTGGGAACTCCTTGTGTTTAACCTGGTTTTTCTTGGGTTGGTAAGGCCTCGCTAGCTTAGTAAGCTTAGCTTCATTGCAGCCATGGCTACTCTTCTCTCTCCTTCTACCTCTCAATCTTGGCCTAAATCTTCTCCTCTCTCGATCTCTGTGTCAGATGTTTAGTTACTTCCCTGCCTCCTTTAGTGATAATGGTAACTGTAATAAATGTAACATTTTTGTAGCTTTGGAGGCGAGGGTATCGGAATTAGAGGCCCCGCTTCGCGCTGTTGAAAAACCAGCAGATAGCCGAGGCCCATTAGCCAGCACTGAGCCAACAAGGACAGAACCCCCTAGCCGTCCTCCAGTAGAACACGTGCAGCTGGGACCTCAGGCTGGCTGGGTGACGGTAAGTAGGAAGCATGGTTCTAGAACCCAGCCCATGGGTCCCCACCAACCCGTCCACATTTCTAACCGATTTTCCCCGCTCAGCGACACACCCGCTGAAAAGCTGACCCTGGTAATCGGCAGCTCCATAGTCAGAAACGTGGCATTACAGACACCATTGACCACAGTCAAATTCTTGCCAGGGGCCAGAACGGGCGACATCAAATCCTACCTGAAACTGCTGGCTAAGGATAAATGTAAATACAGTAAGATTGTTATTCAAGCTGGCGGTAATGACACCCGGTTATGGCAATCAGAAGTCACTAAAATTAGTGTTGCTTTGGTGAGCAAGTTTGCCAAAACAATGTCAGACTCTGTAATCTTTTCTGGTCCCCTGTCCGATCAAACCAGTGACTACTTGTTTAGCCGCATGCTGTCCTCTTCTGGTCCCGTATCCAATCAGACCAGAGACTACATGTTTAGCCGTGTGCTGTCATTCCAACAATGGTTGTCTGGATGGTGTCCTGCAAATGATGTGGGCTACAATGATAACTGGCATTTTGGGGAAAACCAGGTCTGATCCAGAGAGACGGCATCCATACCACTTTGAATGGAGCAACTCTTCTTTCTAGAAATCTGGCCGGATTTATTAGTCCTTCCAAACAGACAACCCAGGGTCCAGACCAGGAGCAGAGTCGTTGTTTAACCCCACCTCTCTCCAGCCTCTGTACTGTTTCCCACCCATTACCCCATAGTCAGTCTCTTGCCCATGGCCAAATCAAATGGATTAAAAGGTAACCTAACAAGAGCAAAGCATGAAAATCTCATAAAGATAAATACGACTTTGTCTAAACTGAAAAATAAAACTATTAAACATAAGATATCGTTCCTCAAAAACTTTTAGTAAATGAATTTATTTGTGATAATCAAATTACTATGTTTTGTCAGGAGGGTTATATCAGTATAAATGAGTCAACTCCTTCTAATTATTTACATTTTCACATTTCTAGAAGTACTGAGCGAGGAGGAGGAGTTGCAACCATTTTTCATTCTGATTTACAAATTAATCCCAGACCAATTGGTAGCTCATCTTCTTTTGAAAATCTTACCCTTATTTTTCCACATCCAGGTTGCAAAACATTAAGACCACTTTTGTTTGTGGTTTTGTATCGTCCACCAAGCCCTTACTCCCAATTCTTAGATCAGATCTCACATTTTTAATCTGATTTACTATTAAATATTGATAAGGTCATTATAGTGGGGGATTTCAATATTCATGTGGACACAAAATGAAAGCCTAAATGCAGGCTTTAAAATTATCTTAGACTCAATTGGCTTTTGTCAAACAGTACAGGGACCCACACACTCGGGTCAACACACTTTGGACCTTGTACTGGCATACGGTATTGAGTGTAAGGAAATAACAGTCCACCCACATAACTTGGTTCTGTCTGATCACTTTTTCATAACTTTTGAATTTACTATAACTGACCATCTTAAATCTGAGAGATGAGATGAGAAATGTCATTATGGTAGAGCTTTATCAGACAATGCTGTAACAGGTTTTAAAGAATCTGTTCCATTCTTACTTTCTTCAGTGTCTCAGAGTAACACAGTGGATGGCAGCAATTTCATCTCTAACCCTTCAGAGATTGATGGTTTGGGTCGTAGCGTTACTTCCTCATTGTGTTTAGCATTAGATAGTGTAGCCCCCTTAAAAAAGCAAGCAATTAGCCATAAGAGGCTGACTCCCTGGTTTAATCCAGAACTGCGTACTTTAAAGCAGAATAATAGGAAATTGGAGAGGAAATGGTGCTCTGCACTCCTAGAGGATTCCTATTTAACCTGGGAAAAACAGTCTACTGCTGTATTAAAAAGACCCTTCAAGCTAGAACAGCAAATGTTTGATCATTAATAGAGGTGAATAAGAACAATTCTTGGTTTCTTTTTAGTAAAGTTGCGAAACTTTCATAGCTCTGTTGATCCAACTATTCCCCCAGCTCTTAGTAGTGATGACTTTATGGGATTCTTCATAAATTATATTAAAAATAAAATATTTGGCATCCTCCCAAACATGATTACTTCTTCCTCAGTAAGTAAAGCAGCATTGGAGAGAACAGTAGAGCCTGATTTGTGTGTGGACTGTTTTGATTCAGTCGAGCTTCCAGAATGATCAAAAATATTAGCCTCATCTAAACCTTCAACTTGTAGGTTGGACACAATCCCAACCAAATTATTTAAGGTAGTGCTCCACTTGGTTCCTGGCCCCATATGATGCATCTATCCTTAGTAAATGGATATGTACCACAGAAATTTAAAATTGCTGTAATTAAACCTTTACTTAGGAAACCTTCCATTGATCAAGATGACTTAGTTAATTACAGACCTACTGTATATCTTACCTTCCTTTCTTATCCAAAATCTTTGAGAAAATAGTTGCTAATCAAGTTTGTGAGTAAACAGTAATGACCTGTTTGAAGAGTTTCAGTCAGGTTGTAGAGCTCATCATAGGACTGAAACAGCACAGGTGAAGGTTACTAATGATGATCTCATGGCTTCAGATAATAGACTTGTGACTGTCCTGGTCTTGTTAGATCTCAGTCCAATCCATATGTTCCTAACAGAGCAGTTTGGTCTCAGAATGCAGGTTTACTTGTAATTGCGATGAATTCTAAATGTAGAATGGGAGGCAGATCTTTTAGTTAGCAGGCTCCTCTCCTGTGGAACCAGCTCCCAGTTTTAGTCTGTGAGGCAGACACTCTGTCTACTTAAAACTTTCCTTTTTGATAAAGCGTATAGTTAGAGTGGCTAAGGTTATCCTGAGCTATCTCTGTAGTTATGCTGCTATAGGCTCAGACTGCTGGAGGACAGACTGACCACTTTTCTTCACTCTGCTACTTAATTTGTTCTACTACTCTCACGTTGCATTATATACTATCATTTGAACTGTTAAGTCTATTTTCTTAGTGATTTTCTCTACATAGAAGTTACACCTGGTCTGGTATCCTGCTTAGCTACAATGCCGTTTGGATGGGGGGCATCGACTGGGATGATGGTCTCGGCGGCTGAACATCCCCCGTGTCCTATTTTCAACTTTTCACTTTCTTTAACATAGAAAGTACTCTTATATCAGATCCTGTTGTTTCTGTGTCTCTGTCCTATCTTCTTAAACCCCCAGATGATCGTGGCAGATGGCCGCTTGCACTGAGCCAGGTTCTGCTGGAGGTTTCTTCCTGTTAAAGCAACACTAAAGAGTTTTTCTATTCGGTTCCCTCTACAGGTCGGAAGGGGAATTGTCCATTACCGCTCTCGTAAATAATTTAGCCTACCGTCGCATCACATGCATGTTATTTGCTTGGAGGCTATCCAGGACCGGAGGCTAGGACCAGTTATTATCATCCTTCACGGCATTCAACTCAGAACATTAGTGGTAGAAAACACCTTATAAACACAAACTTACGTGCTTAGCACAGTAGCTAACGCCTTAGCTAACATGAGCCAATCGATATAAAACAATGTATTGTACACAGATCTATGCACACTGTCGGGGTGAAAAAAGATTATTACTTAAAAGTTCAGCAGCAACAAAGCTAAGTGACCATCAGTATCGCATCTTGTAGCCTCCTTCAATCCTCGCCAATGAGTGAAAGCCGGTCCAGTGTTGATTCTAGTTCGAGCTCTTTCTCTTTCATGCTCCCGTTTTCCTTCCTTTTCTTTGCAGGCTCCATCATGATAACAATTGTTCAAGCTACCTGCTGCTAGGTATCTTCCATTTATATGTACCTACCGAGTATGCTCCACCCAGAGAGCCTTGCAGGATGCTGCACCTAACGGCTTTTGTGAAGCCTGCCGTAAAGCAAGTCGCATTTGTAGTCTCACTTGAACTACAAAACTGCTACCCGACGACCCAAACTTACATAGTGCTGTTATGGCCAATAGAGGGCCGCAAAGCAAATGTGGAAGTGCCGTTTCACCCTGTTATGAGCTGATGAACCACTGACACGAGTTCGGAAACGTTATTTTAAGGTAAAACTCTTTAGTGTTGCTTTAAAGGGGAGTTTTTCCTCTCCACTGCCGCTACATGCTTGCTCAGTATGAAGGATTGCTGTGATTGGAAGTCTACATCAATGGGACGCAACCTCAAGTCAATGACTCGCTGCAATCTGCTGGGATTCCTTAAATAAGAAACTAACTAAAACTTTAAACTAATTGGAATGTTTCTATGATTGTATTGAAATTACTTTTCTTGTAAAGTGCCTTACGATGACATCTGTTAGTTGGCGCTATATAAATGAACTGAATTTACTTGAATAGTCAGTGGTTTGTGACTTAGCAACAGCAGGTAGCAGTCCAAATGACCTCCGCTTGGAGAAAAAAGGCAGGTTTTCTCACTGTAGAGTGACATTTAAAAACTGGATTTTTGCAATAAACTAAAAGTTGATTTATAGCAGTTAATCTTAATGCTGTTTCCCTAACATTGACTCTGTCACTTTTACATTATAAGGTCAAATTTGTAAGGTAATTTATAGTAAAGACAGACAGTAGTCTTTCTTAGATTGCAGATCTGCAGTAAACATGCAACCCTCACTTTTAAATCAAACAATTTAATCAATCAAAGCTACAGTCCGGAGTATTTGAGGGAGATTTTTTTTTTATCAGACTTACCAAGGGCCCTCCCAAAACACTCCCCCCTCTCCTCCCCTTCCCTCCCTCCAGCCCTGTCGCAGGCGTTGTGCACGCACATCACCTGTGGCGACAGTGAATCAAAGAAGTAAGCAGCCAGCGCAATTGAGCACCACCCGATTGTACTTTTGCTATGGACATTTCGGAGGGGAGCAACTTCTGCATGACTGATGCTCTCTCACAATATGGTGACTGTAAACGGGAAGACACGGAGTGGTCTGTGTCCACCACTCTATGTTTGCGCGATCCGCATCCAAGTTGATTGACAGCCGACAATGCGGAAACTCGAATTCTATTGGCTAAAACAATTCGGCGGTCCGGACTGCAGCTTTAAGATGAATGGGTTCTATATAAGTTCTTGTGTTGACAATAGGGACTATGAATGATCAAAGCCCTCGATATGTTAAGGAGTTGTTCTGTCATCAGAATCAGAATCAGAATCAGCTTTAATGGCCAAGTATGACACATACAAGGAATTTGACTCCGGCAACTTTTCTCTCCAGTACAGAACTTAAATAAGTGAAATAAAGAAATAAATACAAATAAATATCATGTCGGTTGAGGTCCTGACCAAAATATTTGGATGGTTCCACGTACATGTTATAAGTCCCTTGGTGATCATACTTTCCAGGTTGTGGCTCCAAGGCTTTGGAATTAATTCCTACTGGGTTTTTTTTTTCGGTCCCTCACATCTGTTGATACTGTCAACTGAAAATTTGAAAACTTTTCTGTTTTTGTAAAGCTTTTTAATGAAAGCACATAATTTCAAATGAAATTTGGGAATGTATGCCTTTTGTATACTGACCATTTAGTATTTAATGTTTTAGTGTTCCTAATGTTACAGTGGGGCAAAATAATATTTGGCAGCCACAAATTGTGCAAGTTGTCCCATTTAAAGTTTAGAGGTCTGTAATTTTCATGTGTACAGTTCAACTGTAAGAGACAGAATGTAAAAAAAATTCCAAGAAATCACTTTGTATGATTTGTAAAGAATTTATTTGTATAATGGTGTGGTGAATAAGTATTTGGTCAATAACAAATGTTTAGCTCAATACTTTGTAAGGTTACCTTGGTTGGCAAGGACAAACATTTCCTGAAGGTCTTCACCAGGTTTAAACACACCCTGTAGCTGGTATTCTCCCAGATTGGGAGAATCTTATGTGGTCAGATTAGACCAAAATAGAACTCTTTGTTATAAACGCCACTCTCCATATTTGGAAGCGAAAAAATGCTAATTTGCATTCCAAGAACACCATACCCATTGTGAAGCATGGGGGTGGAAACATTATCTTGTGGGGCTGCTTTTCTGCAAAGGGGACAGGACGACTGATCAGTGCCAAGGAAAGGATGAATGAGGCCATGTATCGTGACATTTTTGGGAAAAACCCAATCTCAATCTAATAGAGACTCTGTGGAGGGCATTGAAAGTAAAAACATCACAGCTCTAGAAAAGATCTGCATGGAAGAATGAGCAAAAATGGCAGCTACAGTGTGTGCAAACCTGGTAAAGACCTACAGGAAATGTTTGTAATGTACCCTTGGTTTGCAATGACAGAGGTCAAAGTATTGAGCTGAACTTTTGTTATTGACCAAATATTTATTTTCTGCACCATTATACAAATTTTTAAAAAACCATACAAGGTGATTTTCTGAATTATTTTTACGTTGTCTTTCACAGTTGAAGTGTACCTATGATAAATACAGACCTCAACTTTTTAAATGGGACAACTTGCAATCGGAGGCTGCCAAATAGTTGTTTGCCCTACTGTACTTGTATTGCTATGGTTTTGTTTCTTTTTTTATACATGTGTTGCAAAGCCCCTTTGACTTGGTGTTTGTGAAAGGTGCTATGTAAATAATTTTTAACTTACTCACTTTCTTCTGTATGTGTTTACATTGCATTTTTGGAGATTACACAACCCAAGGGGCATGGTGTGTGTCAGCAATTCTCATGCCAGCTGTTTAAATCCATTCTGTGCTTTAAATACAAGCAAAGGTGTTACGCACTATCTTCTGCATGTTTTTATCTGCATCAGATTATGCTGAGCAACATTTCTTAAATCAGACACTCTTGCGGTGCCCCTGCTCTCATGACCAGAGGCCTGTTGTCCTGTTGGTTCTGTGAATGTCTTTTCTTTAACTCGTATGTATCACTGTTATCAACTTTTTACTTTCTGTAACATAGAAAGTTCTCATATCAGATCTTCTGTTCCTTCTGTGTTTCTGCTCTGTCTTCTCAAACCCCCAGACGGTCGTGGCAGATGGCCGCTCCTACTGAGCCTGGTTCTGTTGGAGGTTTCTTCCTGTTAAAGGGGAGTTTTTCCTCTCCACCGTCGCTACATACTTGCTCAGTATGAGGGATTGCTGTGGTTGGAAAGTCTGCATCAACGGGGCCCAACCTCACGCCAATGACTGACGCAATCTGCTGGGATTCCTTAAATAGGAAACTTTTTAACTGATTGGAATATTTGTATAAATGTATTGAAATGACTTCTTGTTAAGTGCCTTGAGATGACATCTGTTGTGAATTGGCGCTATATAAATAAACTAAATTGAATTGAAAATTGTCTCACTCATTTTGTAATTCCATATAACCTCTTACAGATCATAGTGGCTTGCTTAAAAGGAACCCAGTGTCTCTTTTGTTCCAGATTAGAGGAGCAAAAAAAACTGAATGCTGCTTGTATATATATATATTTTTTGAGTTGAGATAAATACATGGATGAGTTTTTCAAGTTCTTGCTGGGACATTAGTACTTCAAACCCTGTAATAACTGAAGCTGTGTGCTGACTCTTGATTGTTCCTCCTTTAGTCCCAAAAAATTACTTCAGTTTGATTTTTATTCAACTAAAACTTATAAGATTTCCATGCATTGATTTGTTCTATGCATCTATAGTATTTGCCCGCCCCTTGAAATTTAACTGGCCTCTTTTTAGTGTATACTGCATTGAGTCAATCTGCAAACAAAACATGACAGTGGTAGCCTCAACTGAGAAGTGGCTTAAGCAGACTTAAAAGTGTATTTCAAAAGTTTACAGTTTAGGAACAAATGTTGGAAAGGGATTTACATTTTAATTAAGAAAATTTGGAAAGATAGGGATTCATCTGTTTAAAACTGTAGGCTGACAGTCTTGAGCCATGTATTCTGTTCGATTTTAATAGTAATAAATCCATTAGGTTCTCCGTAAATCAAACTAAACAGAATATTTAATCAGATCTCCCCAAACAGTGACAAATAAAATGCCAGTCACAGCTTCTTAGAAAAAAAGCTCTATAATAAAGTTATTGTTTGGATTCTATCTAATGAAACTCTCTTAGCAAACTACATCAGCAGGTCTTTAGACCCTATCCTAACTATACAGTTTGACAAAGCTTTACCCCTAAATTACCACATTCAAATTTAATCACATCAAACTAAGTCTTTAAACAAGCTATGCACCACAGGTGCTTCAGCACAAATTGAACCTAAAAGTAGAGAACAGGTTGTAGAGTAAGCAGTTCATTACAAAAAGAAAATTGATGGTGAGTTGCCAAGGTTAGTGTTTCCTGAATTAACTTGGGAGACTTGTTAGCCGGTAGGCAGAGATACTCAGGATGGAGATGCAATGGAGTCTGGCAGGTTGTCAAAGTTTGGTGATTGTGTTCAGCAGATGGAGAACGGACAGGCTTCATAAACTGATGAGACGTGAAACCAAGTGTACAAGAAGGGTGAAAGCATTGAGGGATCGGTAAGTAGCGACAAAAGACGTTGCTTAAAACTAAACATTGTTATGCAGTGGCCAATAACATGTTCCCCCCTTTGATAGCTGATGAAACAAAAATTAATAAATACCTAGGACTGAAGAAAATGCTGAGTAGGTATACAGCTGAAGCTTGCTGATTAATAAAACAAGTATTTCAACCTGTGGTTGTTCAGCAAAAAGGAAGAGGCACTACAAAGATGTTCTACAAAGCTAGATTAAGATATGCTTTTAGATTAGATAACAGTTATCAATATTTTATCAATCACATTTCATTGTTGAATGTGTATTATTGCTCTGATAATATGCTCATACAGTATATGTTGCCATTCCAGTTTGTGTGGATAGGAATCGAATATAAAAATATGATAGTGTTTTCTGGTTAAAAGAAAGAGTTGTATAATTCCTGAAGAAGGCCTATTTTTACTCAGAAAACAAACCAGTTGCTATTGTAGTTAACCTTTCACTGTTTTTGCAGCCACTACTACCCTTCCGCTAGTAAGAATTGTATGGGATCAGAATGATATCAGCTTGAAATGAAACTGAAAATAAATATTGGCACTAAAAATAAAAATTGGCACTGAAAAATATTATTGTAACTGAAAATATTAATTTTGAATCTGAAATAAATCTTGTAAAAATTTCTGTATTGAAAGTGATTTTTTTTATGAAACTCATATGCATTGAAATAAATAACTCACAATCAAGTTTTCACACTTTCATTTTTTTTACATGCCAATCCTTTTTTCCAATGCCAATCTTTTTTTCAATACCAATCATTTGTTCAATGGCACCATTTTTTCAGTGCCTGCTTCTGCTTTTCGGCTTGATTCAGGTGATACTATTTTGATGCTTGTGTGTGCACGCACATCAGGGGCGGGGCTTCAGCCCCCCCATATGTTTGCATGGTTTGCATACATTACGTGAACGAGGCAGGAGGGAAACTCCAACTGTCAGAGGCGAGAGACAGCAGGATCAACATTTCTATTGCTACTAATGGGGTTTGTGGAAGGAAAAAAAAGACAAACTGTTTCTTCTCAGTTTGCCATGGCAGTTGGCGTGCATTACCGTCACCTTCTGGTTTAGAGTGTGTCACAATAACGTTTAAGCAATCTAATAAAAAAAAACACAAGCATAAAACTTTATTTATCACAAGACTTCTAGCCTACTGGTCAGTAGAAGAAATCGTTTCCCTCCTGCCTCGTTCACGTAATGCATGCAAACATATGGGGGCCTGAAGCCCTGCCCCTCATGCGCACACACAAGCAAATCAAAACAGTATCACCTGAATGAAGCTGAAAAGCAGAGGCAGGCACTGAAAAAGTGGTGGCATCGGAAAAATGATTGGCATTGGAACAGAAATTATAGTGTGAAAACTTGATGGTGAGTTATTTGTTTCAATGCATATAAATGAGTTTCATTTAAAAAAAATCACTTTACATTTTTTTTCACTTTCAATACAGAAATTCTCACTAGATTTATTTTAGATTCAAAATTAATATTTTCAGTTACAATAGTATTTTTCAATGTAAATTTTTATTTTCAGTGCCAATATTTATTTTCAGGTTGATATCGTTCTGATCCCATAGCATTGGAGTGTTTAGTGACAGTGTGGTACCCAATTAATAAATTCTGTAATATCTGCCTTTAGTTGTCACCAAATTCAGCAAACCTGACCTTTTAAAGACCGTTGCCATGACTGCAATACTCCAATTATGTTATAAAAAAAAACCCCATTAGTTTCAACCTTAAGATTAAGTTTCAATTCACTAACATGACACTGTTCATCTCATCTCATTTATTTTATTGTTTAGCAGGTGTTATTAAGAGGGTTATTTTTGATAACAGAGGTTGTTAGAAATATTAGACACAATATTTAATACCAATATGTACAGTGGGGCAATAATGTATTGAGCAACCTTTCGATTGTGCAAATTATCCCACTTAAAAAGATGAGAGGTCTGCAATTTTCATCATAAGCACACTTCAACTGTAAGAGAAATAATGTAAAGAAAATCCATCACCTTCTATGATTTGTAAAGAATGTATTTGTATAATGATGCAAAAAATAAGTATTTGGTCAATAACAAAAGTTCAGCTCAATACTTTGTAATGTAACCTTGGTTGGCAATGACAAAGGTCAAACTTTTCCTGTAGGTATTCACCAGGTTTTAACACACACTGTAGCTGGTACTTTGGCCAATTCTTCCATGCAGATTTTCTCTAAGGCTGTGATGTTTTGGAGCTGTCGTTGGGCAACACAGATTTTAAACTCCCTGCACAGATTCTGTATTGGATTAAAGTCTGGATACTAGCTAGGCCACTCCAGAACTTTGAAATGCTTTTTACGTAACCACTCCTTCATTGCCCAAGCGGTGTGTTTGGGATCATTGCCATTCTGGAAGATCCAGCCATGTTTCAATTTCAATCTCTCATTGATGGTATGAAGTTTTTGCCCAAAATCTCACGATACATGGCCCCATTCATCCTTTCCTTATTACGGATCAGTTGTCCTGTCCCCTTTGCAGAAAAGCAACCCCAAAGCATAATGTTTCCATCCCCATTCTTCACAGTGGGTATGGTGTTCTTGGGATGCAACTCAGCATTCTTCCCCGTCCAAACATGGCGAGTGGCGTTTAAAACAATGTTCTTTTTTGGTCTCATCTGACCAAATGACATTCTCCCAATCCTCCTCTGGAACATCCAGATGGTCTTTGGCAAACTTTAGATTGCGCTTGACATGTGCAGGATTTTAATCCATGACAATGTAGTGTGTTACTACAAGTAACCTTTGTTATTCTAAGTAAAACTTTATTTATATAGCACCTTTCAAGACAACCGTCACAAAGTGCTTTACAGACTATATCAAACAATCAAATTAAAAGCAAGATTAAAAAGGTAGGTCTTTAGCTGACCCTTAAAAGCAATAATAGAGTCCACATTTCTGAGGGAGATTGTGGTCCCAGCTCTCTTCAGGTCATTGACCAGTTTCCCCTGTGTAGTTCTGGGCTGCTTCCTCACAGTTCTCAAGATCAGATATACCCAACGAGGTGAGACTGCATGGAGCCCAAGGAGGTCCAGGAAGATTGACGGTGATCTTGTATTTATTCCATTTTCAATACTTCAACAGTTGATCTTTTCTCACCAAGCTGCTTGTCTATTGTAGATTGGCTAATCCCAGTCTTGTGCAGGTGTACAATCTTGTCCCTGGTATCCTTGGACAGCTCTCTGGTCTTGGCCATGGTAGAGGTTGGAGTCTGACTGTTACACCAAAGCTTTTGGGAGAGCCATATTTTTCAACGTGCACTGCAATCTCCAAATTCACCTGCAAACACGTATATATTTTATCACACAACAGTCAATAAGATAAAAAAAAACTATTTTGGTAAGTTAATAGGTTCTGAACAAAAGAAAAGTAACAAGGAATCCACATACAGTCCAACATTTTCTGCCTTATCAGTGATTCAAGAACAACAAATCATGGAGCAACTTAGATCAGAAACACCATCATCATGATCATGATGATCATAATCATCACCACCATCAAAACCAAAATAAATGCAAAACCAAGAACTAATTTCAGTCCAGTATATTATCTTACATTAGATTAGTAAGGACCACAGCTGCCACAAGACTGATTCAAGACCTAATATCTTCAATATTTTTAACAAACCTAGCTTTTATTTGATGGCAATGTGCCCTATTATTTCAGCACAAGTGTGGTGTGATTTGTGCACACTTTAGCGCTATGGAGTTTTGAGTTAAGTAAACACTTGTTACAGCAAAATTTGTGGCCAAGATAACTGCCCTCTTCCTACAAGAAGATGTGAATCTCCTGGACAGTACTTTCCCACATGACAGTTGTCGGGACTCGCTGTGAAACAGAACAGCTGTCTGTCGGAGCCCATTTTCTTGCACAGTACCACAAAAATCTGGGCTTTGACAGGTTTGTAGTTTGTAGTTGACTGTGTCGAAAACATAGATCATTACAACAATCAGCTCGGAACTCGGCTGTTTAGACGCCAGTGCGTCACGGTATATAATACAGTGTGTGCACTGTAATATTGGGGGAGACGTGCTTCATGAACACCTGCAGCCATCTCAGTTTCCCAGCCATAGTCGTTGCCCCATCTGTGCAGATCTCTACAAAGTCCCAATATGTCCGTTGACATCACGTAAATACGCCTGCCGATGGTATTATTGGACAGAGGAATGACCTATACTTTGCTGGCCTCTGTTATGAACCTTAGATAGACCCATGTCCATAGTGCAGGGAAGTACGTAATCCTCCGCAGTTGTGTTTTTTTCACACTTTGTCACTATGTACAAAACTTTATATGAGCTCAGTTTAGCATTTGCTGGTGTTTGGTGTAATACAACCAAAGGCAAGATTAAAGGCAAGACCTCCCCTTTAGCTCCCCCGTAATTCGAACCCTGCCATTAATACAGGTAACAAGTGGAGGATAGAAGAGCTTCTTAAAGTAGTAACAGGTCAGAATTCATGTTTGTTTGTAGGTGCTAAATACTTATTTTCTGCACCATTATACAAATAAATTCTTGGAAAATTATACAATGTGATATCCTAAATTTTCTTTTTCGCATTCTGCCTCTCATTGAAAGTATGCCTATGACGAAAATTACAGACCTCTCATCTTTTTAAGTGAGAAAACTTGCAAGACCAGTGGCTGCCAAATACTTTTTTGCCCCTCTGTAGCTGTTGTCCAGGTTGTACAGATTTCATCAGTTTTTGCTAAAGAGCACCACTCAAAAGACAGAAACTAACATTTGGGCTTTGTCAGCTCCCACCAACCTACTCAGTGCTTTCTCAGTATTTATCTCTTCTCCCTGTGCTGTCCTTTCACTGAAATTGGTCCAAGCCGATGGCCGCCCACCCTGAGACTGGTTATGTTCAAGGTTCTTCCAGTTAAAACAAGTCTGTTCAAAAGTGGTTTTACCACACCATGTAACATACCCTAATGTGATTTAAGTTGTAATTTGCAAGAGTAAATAGTAAACAGTATTGAGTAAAACCTGACTAGTTATTTTGACTGCAAAATTTGCTGAGAAATAAAAGTATGTGTGTGATCACTGCTTGTGCCTTAGTCGACTGACCTCTGCCCCTGCCCAATCTCTGGTAAACTGAACTTATTGTTGTGCACCGACCCCTGCTTGTTTCTGGACTCTGATTTCAGCCTCCTGGACCTTGATTACCACTGCCTCATGAAATTTGACCTGGACTGTATATTGGATCACGAATTATTGGATCACGGACCTCTGGAACCCTGCTCCTTTTGGAACCCTGCTCTGAGAAGATAAATTATTTTCTCCTTTGCAGTACATGACCTGGGCGTGCTTGACCAGAAGCTGTCTAACTCCAGAGAGCACATTTACTATATTTTTGTAAATAAAACCCTTTAATTTATCCATCTGGTTTGTGGTTTCGTTTTGGGTCCAACCTTGTCAAGATCTTTTCAGGACTTGGATTCTCGGGCCAGACCGACCGCCTACTGGGATTCAAGAACCCATGCTAGAGGGGAAAACCCGGTGAGATTGATTCCTTCATTAAATTCATTGGACTTTCAGGTGTTAAACAAAGTAACATGTTTTCTATGCTCCGGTTTACAAGTAGTTAATTTAATAAATTGATTATTTTCCGACAGTATTGTTTTTTTTAGGCTTTTTTCTTCAATTAAGAGAAGAAAAGCAGTGAGGAGAAACGTCTTCTCATAGAATAGCTGAACGTTCGGCCAGACGGTGGGGTCCGTTTCTAGCACAGTTTTACCACCAGACAGTTCAATATGTCGATAAAACAAAAATATGGGTCTGAATGTTTGGAAACTGTAAATTACTGGATAATAGAATGGTGATTTCCTCCTGAAGGAAATTTAAGGGTGAGAGAATTGTGGAAAAATTAAGGATAAAATTAATGAACAGAAGGAACGGTTAACCTCTTAAGCCCCAGGGTCTCTCCAGGGTCCTAGCTTAAATGGGACATGCCCAACATTAATTTAGTTTTTCTCTGCAAAAACAAACTGTGTAAACAATCTTGGTATCAAAATGAAGACAATTTTTGTGAGATTCAATCAGAGGTGTAAAAATTACAGCCCATGTTACTGTGCCAAAGTAATTGTAGCTGGAACATGAACAAATTACAAGATTCTATATCGTCGCCTAATTTTTCTCTCATATTACAGTATATACTACCATTATATACCAAAACATGCTCCAGTAGAATATAAACTGCAGAAAATCCCAAACAAACGTGTGGAGATTACCTGTACCAAAATTCATGTTGATGAAGTGAAGTAGAGCAAATTACAGAGGCTTTCGTGAAAAAAATAGCTAGTTCTTTTGTAGTTTGGCACATTTCGGCACAATTTGGCACAAACGGTGAAAGGTTAAATTTCTCAACTTTTGATCTACTGATTCTATTCAAGTTCAATAATATTCCCAAAAATTTTTTTTATATTTTTGGTAAAATACTCAACATATTTATCACCCTAAATAAATAAATAACACTATAACACAGAGTTAGGCTTGACTTCAACTGAAGAAAATTTATTCGAATTCCAAATACAACAAAACTGTGAAATATAAATTTACATATTGAAATGGATAACAAAACTGTACAAAAACCCCTCCTCTTATCAATGCAAATGTTCTTATATGAATGGTAATGTGCTTTGCATGAAGTAACAATATGATCGTAGAGTGGCCTGACTTTGCACAGACGATTGTAATCAGGGGTATTTTTGTTTCTGTTCATTGTCCTTGACATCGTTCACAAAGCTGAGGTGCAATGACCACAAGATTGGCTCAAACTGGTTTCTCTGAATAGTGTTAAGGGATAATTGAAAATTATATGGCCACTCACCACTCCAGTAGTCAGCCCAGTGGTGCACATTTACAAGTCAGGTGTATTTAATGATAGATAGGAAAACATATAAGTCTGTTACAGGGAGGGGAGTCCAAAGGAACTTTCTGCCAGCCTCTTTTTTTGTAGCATTGGTATTGTCGATAATTGTTGAAATTACAGATGAACTGAAGAAGAGCTGGAAGAGAGATAAAGAGGAGACCATGCTGCTGCTTGATCAAATTCAGGGCATGGTGGCCTCGTGGGCATGAACCTAAAAGACTCAGGAGTGCTGTCCTCCTCATGTCTGTAGCACCACGCATCTTCACCCACTGGAGTGTCAGCAGACCTCTTTGGACAGCCGTTTGCCTTACCTTTCACTATTTTTACGTTATTGGTTGGCTACGCAGAAGTTGAAGGCCTTGGCGGTTTTTAGTCTTCATCCTCACTAAAACAAGATGACAGAAAAATAAGAGAAATTATAAATATATGCATACGTGAAATACAGAGGGGTCTATAGAAGGAAGATGGGATTAAGAAAAACAACAAGTGTTGTGGAGCACTAGCCTTTTATTATAGTATTGAACACCACTATCATTTTAAAGATTTATTTAAAAAAACAACTTTGATTCATATATTCTCCAGACTGCAGCTTTAACTGGGATGCGTTATGCTGAACCAACATGTGAAAGCTCAGAGATATAGGTCTGTATCTTGGGTCACTGACATGTGAGATGTGTTTGCATGTGGACTGAGGGACATCAGAACCACTCTCTGCACTCTGGTTTTGTTTTAGGTGTGGGGAAGACAACCATATCGGAGCGAGCTGCACAAATGATGCAAATCCCACACTTCTCCGTGAAAAGAATGCAGAGTTGAGAAAGAGACGAGCTGACTTTGCTGCACGACAGGCCACAGCTCCCTTTGGTTTAAACTAGTGGCAGCTCCTGTCCTGGGACACCCAGGAGCTAAAACCCCTGATTCAATTAGTCCCAAAACAACAAGTAACCATGAAATGCAAATTACTGAACCAGTTCTTCCCATAGGAAGCCTTAACCCTGACTCCCTTTTGCCTTAAGGTCTTATTGGCCCACGCTGTGCCGCTTTAGTACTCGATGGCATGCCATGCAAATCAATAATGGACTCGGGCTCGCAAGTTACAACCATTTCTGAGACTTTTTGTAAAATGTACCTTTCCCCATCTTCCTATGAAGATAAATGCTCTTCTTGAAATAGAGGGAGCGGGAGGGCAAAAGGTCACATACTTGGGCTATATTCTGACAATCATTACATTTCCTCAGAACATTGCAGGCAAAGAGCAGCAATTTGTTGTTTTGGCTCTTGTCCCTGAATGTCACTTTAACAGTAGAATTCCACTGTTAATAGGGACAAATTTGCTTTTGCGGCTTTATGGGCAGTTGTTAGACCAGGCTGGGCCCAAATTTATTAATAAACTGCATTTCAAGCAGTTTGCAATGATCCTTCAACATCTTGCCCGAGCACAGATAAATGACACCCATTCATGCCCCTTGGCTGCTCCCCATGTGTCCCATTGGCTTCTATGAGTTCAATAGGATGCCGAAGGGTGTCATAAATGCCCCAAGCAGTTTCTAGCGCCTGATGGAGAAGTGTGTTGGTCATCTTCATCTCAATGAAGTCCTTGTTTTTTTTAAATGATCTCATTGTGTTCTCGGATATGTTAGAAGAACACAAGACTAGATTGATGAAAGTGCTTACTCGCTTAAAGGATTATGGGCTTAAATTATCCCCAGGAAAATGGCACCTCTTTAAAACCTCTGTGAAGTACTTAGGGCACATTGTTGATGCCAACGGAGTCCACACTAATCTTGAAAAGATCTCTGATTTGTAAAGTTGGCCGTGCCCATCTAACTCGAAAAAACTCAAAGGTTTTTTGGGTTTTGTTGGTTACTATAGGCGATTTGTTGAAGGGTACTCCAAAATAGAAAAACCATTGAACCGTCTCACAGGTTACCACCCACCAAAGAGAGGTAAGATTTACAAGCAAGCACCACAGTTCCAATCAGCCTCTTGCAGAACAATGGACTCATGAGTGTGAAACCGCGTTCCAAACGATTATTGAAAAGTTGACATCTGCTCCCGTTCTCACTTTTCTCAATCGACAGCTCCCTTATGTATTGCACACTGATGCGTGTCGTGATGGGTTGGGAGCTACGCTCCATCAGGACCAGGAGGGGAGGTTGAGGGCAATTGTGTATGCTAGTAGGGGGCTATCTAAGAGTGAACAGAACTATCCGACACACAAACCTGAATTTTTAGCCCTCAAGTGGGCCGTGTGTGAAAAGTTTAGTGACTATCTTTACAGTTCCAGCTTTACTGTCCTGACTGATAATCCATTAACATACATTTAACTGCAAAATTGGATGCTGTGGGACACAGGTGGCTGGCTGCCTTGTCCACCTATCATTTTAACATAAAGTACAGGGAAACCAAGATGCTGATGGATTGTCGCGGCGGCCCCAAGAGGCACCTCACAAGGATGAGACATTTATCAAGGAAAAGGAAGCATCTCATTGACATGCAAACCGATCTAGATCATAAAACCTTTTCCGCCTCATGTCTGCGTCATTCAGTGTTGTCCCATTCAGCGTCTCCCTTAGTGGCTGAGTCTATGGCTGTGGATCCCATATTAGTCAGTGAGGCTTATGGGGAAGGCCTTTCCCCAAAAAGCTGCCCCACTTGAGAACATCTACACAGCCTATCCTCTTGAACTGGTGAGCATAGATTACTTGTCTATTGAGCCAGATAGTTGAGACACCAGGAATGTGCTAGTACTGACAGACCATTTCACAATTTTCTGACTACTCAGTTAAGAGAGGTTACAATAGCCAAACAATACTATAAACATAAATGCACAACAGCCATGGGCATAGTAGTGTTGTGACACAGGTAGGTAGGTTTTGGCTATGAATAACTGCTTGAGGCAATTAAGATTAAAATTTGTATGTCAAAATTAGCAAGTTTTGGGGCACCACCTGGGATCCAGAAATAATTAATAGACAAATAGTTCAGTTCTCAGATAATATTTATGATTACCTGCCTGATAAGGCTGAGATAATGAAACAATAGAAGGAATAAGTTCTTGGCGTTCTTTGTACACCAAGTTACTACACATTGGCCACTTTATTAGGCACACATGTCCATCTGCTCAACGCAAATTTCAGCCAATCACATGGCGGCAACTCAATGCATTTAGGCACGTAGACATGGTCAAGACGATCTGCTGCAGTTTAAACCAAGCATCAAAATGGGAAAAAAGGTGATTTAAGTGACTTTGAACGTGGCATTGTTGTTGGTGCCAGACGGGATGGTCTGAGTATTTCAGAAACTGCTGATCTACTGGGATTTTCACGCACAACCACCTTTAGGGTTTACAGAGACTGGTCCAAAAAAGGTTAAATATCCAGTGAGCGGCAGTTCCGTGTGCGAAAATGCCTTGATGTCAGAGGAGAATGGGCAGACTGGTTTGAGCTGATAGGCAACAGTAACGCAAATAACCACTCGTTATAACCAAGGTATGCAGAAGAGCATCTCTGAAGGCACAAAACGTCGAACCTTGAGGCAGATGGGCTACAGAAGCATTAGACCACACCGGGGGCCACTCCTGTCAGCTAAGAACAGAAAACTGAGGCTACAGTTCGTACAGGCTCACCAAAATTGGACAATAGATGACCGGAAAAATGTTGCATGGTCTGATGAGTTTCGACTTTGGCTGTGACATTCGGATGGTAAGGTCAGAATTTGGCATCAACATGAAAGCATGGATCTATCCTGCCTTGTATCAACGGTTCAGGCTGCTGTTGGTGATGTAATGGTGTTGGGGACATTTTCTTGGCACACTTTGGGGCCCTTAGTACCAATTGAGCATCGTTGCAACATCACAGCCTACCTGAGTATTGTTGCTGACCATGTCCATCCATTTATGACCACAGTGCACCAATCTTCTGATGGCTACTTCCAGCAGGATAATGGCCCATGTCATAAAGCTTGAATCATCTCAGACTGATTTCTTGAACATGTCAATGAGCTCACTGTACTCAAATGGCCTCCACAGTCACCATATCTCAATCCAATAGAGCACCTTTGGGATGTGGTGGAACAGGAGATTGATGCTAGTGGCTAGTGAGTGTACGTGGAACAATGACACAACTTTCCAAAATAAGAGTTTATTACAAAAAAAAATAATAATTCAACCTTCAGTCAGAATGCTTTAATCAACAAACTCACTCTGGTTGTAACACCCAACTAAAATTACTAAGATAAAGCAAGAATTGATTATACAAACTAAATACCAAAAGTAAAACTGTAAAATTGACAAATATGCAAAGAAGTAGAAACAATAATCGATGAATTGATCATGATGTCACAGTTCAGTATGAATATGTATGCTTGAAGACCAAGGCTTGTATTGTAGAGTTTTGGGAGTGAAGCCAAGTAAGGTTAAAGAAATTTTAATTGTTTTAAGACTTAATTAGTATCTTTGGTTTGTCAAACCCCAAATTCACAATACAAAGCAGAAGTGAAGACAAAAACATTAGGAAGTAATGTTTCATTAAACCATTTGCTGAATTAGAAAACAACCTTTTGCAGAATTGTTTCCATTTTATGAATCATCACAGCAGTGATTGATCTAATTCAGTATTTTGACATACTAAGGCAGTTTCAAAAATGACTGAAACGATTAGTTTTCCATCTGTTTTTAAAGCCGATCTGTATTTTGAATACCGTAGGTAGCAATCTTGTTTATGAAGCGCTGGCAGTCTGCAAAAGCAGGCCACAGTTATCAGATAAAGCGTGCAGAGCTAAGTTAGCTCATAGCCACTCGTGTTTTAGCTTAGCAGCAAAGAATAAAGGAAAACTCCGGTCGGATGGAATAACTCATGTTGTCAGATTTAAACGATGGTAGATCGGTCATAAACCTACAAATGTAGCAAAAACACAAAGAAATACACAAACAAACCTTGTTTGTTTATCTTAAGCTAATTTATCTCTGCGCAGACAAAACTTTGTGACATTTCTTAGACATCCA
Organism: Valencia hispanica; assembly: GCA_963556495.2. Taxonomy (NCBI): domain Eukaryota; kingdom Metazoa; phylum Chordata; class Actinopteri; order Cyprinodontiformes; family Valenciidae; genus Valencia; species Valencia hispanica. The sequence goes on along the minus strand of OY747701.1, from coordinate 25,785,186 downwards.
GGGAAGGGTGGCTTCGTTGTCTGAAAAGACTGGCGTTGAAGCAGAGAAAGCAGCTGTTATAGCTGGTCAGTTAGCACATGGGGTGCTAACAGCGAGGCTTCGGATATGGCTGCTAGCCAATGTTAGCTCGGAACATCATTCCCCCACGGACCGCTCCCGTTTCGCAGGCAGCAATCCTCACAACAGCTCTTGGCTCATTTAGCTCTCGGGTCACATAGCAAGCAGGTGAGCAGCATGGCAGCAGAGCATCAGCAAAAAGAGGGTCCCTCTCCCTCTGTGGAATCTAGTTAAAAGATTCTTTCTGCAGTTTCCAACAAGTCATTCAATACTTATTTCATCAGCCAAATAATATTCAGCTGATCAATCAGCTGTCAGGTTCGTGTATTTAAAAGAGGACCCAAAATGCAGAACTTTTAAGAACTCAAATGTAATTAATAATAAATCAAAACCTTACAATAATCACAAGGAAACCCAGGGAACGTGGGAAGACAGCCCAGGGAGCGCAGGAAGGGAGGAAAGACAACAGACCAGCGAGTAGTGACTGAAGGAGAGGTGAATATATACTGGGGAGGAAATGAGGAAGTGACTGAGGAGACCAATGACCAATTAGTGAGAGCAGATGCAGGTGAGAGGGAGAGAGCAGGTGGAAGTAATCAACGGGGACAGGAGGTAAAATGGCTGGGAGACAGAAGACTAAGAAACTAGAAAGGATAATAGGTCAAGGGAGGAATCTAACTGAAACAGTGGAGAACAGAAGGAAGAAATAAATAAGGACACTATCTAAAGAGGAATACTAATAGAAAGGAGCGATGGTAAAAAAAACTTCTAAGAACAAGGAGAAATAACTAGTAATGACAAAGAATAACTTAACATAATAATAGAACTAAATAAGGAAAATAACTAACAAAACACAAACGCCTAGGAACCATGACATCAGCAGACTGTAGAAGTCTTTTGGATCCAATGAGCTTCTTCCAGAAACTCACCTCCCCTTTCGCCAGCGAGAGAGGTTTAAAGCTCGCGCCTCTCCTTTGTGATGGCCCACGGACAAAGAGGAAGAACAGAGCGGAGCCCTGTCCTCAAATAGGGGTGATGATGTCCCATGAAGTCCTCCTTTTCCTGTTAGAGCTGGGAGTGGATTGTCCACTCAGCGCTCCTAACGGCGGGAGGTCTGTGCTTTGGTCCGGTAACCATGGCTGTGTTTCCAACAGTACAAACAATCACCTATCCAAAATGAACCAGTGATTAAAAAAAACAGCAATGAAGGAGATACTCAAATATTTCAGACTAAAATACATATAACTGTAAAGGCCCATTTTGAAACCAAATAATTTACAAATTGGGGATTAAAAAGGGGCAATAAGACTTAATTTAAAGAACTGGCATTTCTAAACTAAATATTTTTCATTGAGAAAAAAGCTATTTATTATATATCCTTATGTTTATTCACACAATCCAGCTCAATCATTATATGATAAGCTTTTTAAAGATCATACGCTAGTACAAAATGGCTGTATGCATTAAAAATTCCTAAATATTCATATCTTATTTATTTTATTTCAAAAACATTTTTAAAATGCATCTTGCCTCTAATGTACAAGTTCTATCTTTTTCATCATTATTATTAAGAGTATTGATTTTGCCAGTATGGCATGGAATGACACCTACTAAACATTAATAGCTTTATTAAAATAAATCATTCTATCTTGATTTATATTAACAATTATATTTTGTTGGCTGGCCAGCAGAGATTAGCTATTTATCAAACGGTTGACATGCAAGTGTTCCTTCTGTCCAAGGGGCTGATAAACACAGGATTTAGATATTCTACATTACATAAATCTACATAAATATATTATAAAAAACTGAGTATTTTATTAGATGAGTACTGTGGACTATATAAATTATCTCCATAATATAATAATTACCTGATAAGTGAAACCCCACACTTTATTCTCTCATGAACACAATTATAAAAGGTCAGCTGGACAGCTTGTACAAAATAGCTCGACATTTAGTTTTATCATTAAGCGAGAGATAACTGAACAATCTCGTGTATTTAGTAAGTCTAATCAACATATTCTTCTCTGTTCCCTGGATGTTTCCCAAGAAAAGCTTCAAAGGAAACCAGTTCCAACAAGAAAGGACATGCCATTCTGAGAGATATTATTGAGGGCAAAGATTCCATTTATACTATGATAGTGGCAGTCAGTTTCAATACCTCAAAAAAAGTATCTGGTTGTAAATTTTGCTGCTCACAGTAGAAAAAAAATTGTCAAGGGATACTTAGGAATAACGAATGAACCATCCATTTAGATAAATGGACTTACTATTAAATTCCTCTCCACATAATTGTACTGGAACACTTATTGTTATACTGACTTGTTGAACAGGATTTAGCGTTGCCTCTGGAGATATCCCTGATTTAAATTAACCCTGTTGAGTGCCTGTCTTCATTTGTTTTTAGGCTGAGGTTGTTCTAATGTCAGGTCATTTTAACTTTCTTTTTTTCATAACATTCTGTGAACTAATGGCAGCTTAGATTATTCAGATGTAGAACTTCAGTGGGACTGATTTTACTGCTCAAGGCTTGCATGCAGGCTAAATAATTCATGAACTTAATTTGCAGTTTGGAAATGTTCACACACACTAATACCATCAGCCTTGTTTGGGGACATGAGACAGGATGTTTTTACTAAATCCACTCAAACACTTTTTAGTTCCCCCCCCCCCCCAACAGCCTTTTTTTGTTTCAGATTACCATGCCTGCTGCAAACTATGCTCTTTGTTGGTTGATGTTTTCAATACATAGACAAACATCTACAGCCCCATACAGTAGTTTCTACAATTAGATTACAAAATAAAATTGAGTCTGTATGCATTTTAGTTTTGTAATTTTCTAACCTGTGAAAGCACTTTTTGTGAATATTGTGCTGGAAGAAAAGGTTACAAGCAGGCAGTGAGGTTTTTAACATCCTTTATGTTTATGTAAAAATTACATTGGAAAGGCCTAAATTATGCCTGCTTGTCATGCAACATATATGTGCTGGTATTTCATGCAGATCCAACTGTTCATTAGCAATGAAGTAACTGTTTATAATATAAACAACCACTAGATTGGTTCCAAAACCCATGCTGTTTACACAAGTAGTCAAGCTATATCTAGCTGGTCCCTCTTAACCTCCCGTACAAGCTCTTTCATCACCAGCATGATGATGTCTTGAGTTCTAAAAGCCTGTTATGGCAACCAGGAATTAAACCTCCAAGGTCTCTGCTTCTGACTGAAGCTCCATCCACAAGGCAATAGTAGCAGTTAGTTTAAATGTAAAGTGAAACCACTGACTTTACAGCTTTTACAGTAGCATGTATTGTCAATTCAGTTGAAGCAGCACCATATTTTATTTGACCTACTCATGATCAAACTGGTCTAAATTACTGCAACAGCATTGAGTCTTGAAGATCAGACTCAGTGGTTGACTGCATAGATAGTGATAAACATATGTTTTATTTTAATAATCCCCTACAGAGGTTTGTAGCTCCCTGGTAAAATTAATTGGAATTCTTCAGAGTGACTTCTCACAGCACCTTGCAGAATAACCCCTAAACCTGTTTGGGAGATAAAGGATTCAAGGTTTTGAAATTAACAAAGGCTTTCTTCATTGCACTCTTCAATACATGTCAGATTTGTGGCAGTGTATCACCAATCATTGTCCTGTCAGCAGACTTTCCCATCTGAACTGTGGGTCTCTGCAACTCCTCCACAGTTACCATGGGCCTCTTGGCTGCTTCTATGAATCTTTCTTGGAAGTTATTGGCTGGACCTACATTTTCAGATAATGGACTGGTGAGTCCTCCATCGGATGTTTATATCTTGGAATGTTGTTTGACAATCTAATCCTGCTTTAATCTTTCCCATAATTTTATCCCTGACCTTCCTGGAGTGTTCCTTAGTCTTCCTAAATCTGTTTGTTCACTAATGCTCTTATAAACCTTTGAGACCATTAAACAGCACTTGTATTCATAATGAGATTATATGATGCTCAAGTAGTATAGAATAGAATAGAATAGAATAGAATAGAATAGAATAGAATAGAATAATCCTTTATTGGATCAATAACTCAAGCTTTATCAATTGGCGTGATCGGTTCACAAAGGGAGACAAAAAAAGTCAGCGTGGCGATTCAACAAAGGCTAGTTTCAATTAGCAATGGTGGCTTAGACAAAAGAAACAGGGACGACGGAGAAAGGGAATCAACAGAAGGCCACGCGACCTGTCTAAACAGACACACGCCGACCGCAGCGGGCAATACAACAAGCCGGGGAATTATACAATATAATATACTGCTTCTGGATGCAACCAAAGTTAAATAATAATAACACAAAGCATGCAAACATTCAGGGTCGGTGTACGGCGACACTGACCAAGAATAACTGTGGTTAACAAGCTGACAAACTTATTTCAACCAACAGAAAACTGATATTAACCTGTTAGACCTAATTCTCCTCTACTCAGATCACATAAAAGTAAACCAGGTTTATCCTACTTGGCGATGACTCTCTTCCCAGTCCACGACGAAGGGTGTAGAACGACTTGAGAGTGTCGAGTTTAAAGGAGTCCCTGGTTGCCCGGACGGCAAGTCTGTTTGCTCGACTGGTTCACTTTGAAGTTTAAAAAGGGAAGTCCTTCCTGGTCCAGCAGGTTTGAACAAAAAATCGGAAAGTTGCTAGCAATTAAGTAAAGAGTCTCCTTGCGGCTCCACGGGTAGGAACCAAAAGACGAGGATTTCATTTTTCACGGCCACTTTTATCAACTCTGTGATGTCATCACTGGCCACAGACCAGTGAGAATGGGTTGAGGGCGGCGCAACGGATGCTGGGAGATGCAGTTCGTTCAGTGAAAGGATGCTGGGAGATCCAGTTCGTTCAGTAAAAGGCGAGAGCCTCAACAGTGAATACTTATATAATGTGCATGAGTAGTTGTGCAATAGAAAGTAAAAAAGTAAACAAATTCACAAGTAGTTAACATAATATAAACTGAGAAAAACAGATGTGCAAATAGCAGCCACAGAAATGTTAGTTAAATGAGTCAAACTGTGCAAATTACAGCAGGGGTGTAAACATTATTGATTTTGTTGGGAGGGGTCTGGTTGTAGAACCTAACAGCTGCAGGGAGGAAGGACCTGCAAAAACACTCCTTCATGGACCTAGGATGTACCAGTCTGTCACTGAAGGAGCTCTGCAGCTCAGCAACATCTTCGTGCATGGGTGGGAGACACTGTCCATCAGTGATGTTATTTTGACCAGAGTCTTTCTGTCTCCCACCACCTGCACTGGATCCATGGAGCATCATATAACATAGCTGGCCTTCCTGATGATCTTATCCAACCTCTTCCTCTCAGCTGTAGATAAACTGCTGCTCCAACATACAACACCATAAAAGATGGCTGATGCCACCACAGAGTCAAAGAAGGTCTTTAGGACTGCTCCCTGGACTCAGCAGGTAGAGTCTGTTCTGACCCTTCTTGTAAAGAGCATATGTGTTGTTGCTCTAGTCCAGTTTATTGTTTAGGTGAACACCCAGGTACTTATAAAATTCCACTATTTCAATGTACACTCCCTGGATGTTCAACGGTGTCCGTGTAGTGGGTCTGCGCCTACGGAAGTCCACCACCAACTCCTTGGTTTTTGCCACATTGATCAGCAGGTGGTTCTGCTGGCACTAGTCCACACAATCCAGAGTCCACTGTTTGTACTCTGAGTCCTTGTCAACTGTGATGAGGCCGACAATGTCATCAGAGAACTTCTGAAGGTGGCAGCGTGGGGAGTTGACGGAGAAGTCTGCAGTGTAGATGGTGAAGAGGTATGGTGCCAGCACAGTTCCCTGTGGGGCCCCCTTACTGCAGACCAGCCTGTCGGAGACACAGCCTCTGTCCTTGCATACTGTGCACGTCCTGTGAGGTAGTCCAGTATCCACATCCAGGGTTCTCCACGTGAGTCAGAGCTCAGTGCAGGAGGTAAGTAATGGCATCAGCCAGGCTGGTAGACACACTGCAGCTAAGCCAATGAAGATCTCACCAAGATGGTTGGGAATCAACCTCTCAAGGATCTTAATTAGATACAAGGTCAGGGCTATCTGTCTGTAGCTGCTAAGGTCCTTCGGATGTGTAATCTTTGGTACCTGTACCACACAGGTCTTGCACAGCTGCGGTACTTTCCCCAGCTTCAGGCTCAGGTTGTATAGATATCCCAGGAGCCTGGAGCTGATGCCATCTGGACCTGCAGCCTTTCGCACCTTGATCTTTTGCAGCTCGTTCCTCACCAGAAGTGTTGAAAGGGACAAGATGGAGGGAGGGGGATGTATGATGGAGTCCTAAGAATGGGGTGGTGGGTGTAATGGCTGGGAGTTGAGAGGTGTGAAAAGTAGGCAGTCCTCAAATATGAAGGGGGTTTTAGCAGATGAGACAATGGTGGGGGAGGGGTGGGTGCCTGGTCAAACCTGTTGAAGAACTGGTTCAGGTCGAACACCCACCCAAAGGGACTGTTACATGACAATGTTTTTCAGCAAAACAGAGGTTTTTCTCTGCGATTACACAACAACGAGGAGATGGGGTGGCGAATATAGAACTTTTTGAAAATGGCTTCCAGAGTGGAAAATTCAGAAAACGCTGGGTGATTCGTTGTCATGTAAACGCAAGCCAGAGACTTTTGAAAACGATGACATCACTGCCAGCCGCCTACGGCCTTGTTGGACTTGCATACTCCGAATTTCTTCAGAAAAACAATGGCGGATCCAGGTATGCTGATGCAGCTTCTCAAGTTATTTGATCTCTGTAAGCAAAACTTAGAGATCATCAGGCTTCTATGCGATCGCCAACGAAAACACATACAGTATGTGCGTCAAATAATCAATATGCCTTTATTTAAGCGGAGGAGAACTACAAAAAGTTTGTGGACAGGACCCGGGAGAACTATCTTGAGAAATTTCTTTTCCAGATTGTGAGGGGGAAACCTTGGAACACTGCATACACGGGGCACGCTGCCATCTACAGGCCGGGCATATGTGCTACATCGTTTTCCATCGCAAGCCCTGTCGTGTAAACACAGTGCGTTTTCACCCACGTATTCAAACAAAAATGGCAACGTTGTCGTGTAAACAGCCCCTAAGGGACATGGGTCTCAGAAGCAGAACAGCAATTATTATTAACTTTCAGCAGAACAACAGCATATCTGAGGATATTGCCAGACCAGAGGGGGCCCCGTGGATCTACTGCCCAGTGAGAAGACGGAGACGGAGAAAGCACAAGCGGGGATGTCGTTCCGGCTTTCAATGAGGCTGCGTAAAAGTCCACATTCTCCAACGCTCCCAAGTATCTTAATGACTAATGCAAGATTTATGGTGAACAAGATGGACGAATTGGAGCTATTTACTGCTTCAGGTCAATTCATACGGGACTGTTGCTTGATGATCATCACGGAAAGCTGGCTAATCCACTGATTCCTGACACAGCTATATAGTTAGCAGGCCACACTTGCTATTGACAGGACAGATGCCCTGACTCTGTTCTGTATAAACACTGCTGTCCAGATTTGGAAGCTTTGACAGTGCTATGCAGACCATTTCACTTGCCCCGTGAGGGAAGTGCTATTATCATGACTGCTGTTTTTATATGCCACCTGATGCTAAGGTTAGCACATCTCTGAGCTATCTATTAGACACTATAACTAAATTATCCTGATGGTCCACACATTATAGCATGAGATTTTAACCAGGCATGTTTAAAGACTGTGTTTCCAACCTTTTTTAATATGTCGACTGTGCTACACGGAAGACTAATACAGGTCCTTCTCAAAAAATTAGCATATTGTGATAAAGTTCATTCTTTTCCATAATGTAATGATACAAATTAAACTTTCATATATTTTAGATTCATTGCACACCAACTGAAATATTTCAGGTCTTTTATTGTTTTAAAACTGATGATTTTGGCATACATCTCATGAAAACCCAAAATTCCTATCTCAAAAAATTAGCATATTTCATCCGACCAATAAAGGAAAAGTGTTTTTAATGCAAAAAAAGTCAACCTTCAAATAATTATGTTCAGTTATGCACTCAATACTTGGTCAGGAATCCTTTGCAGAAATGACTGCTTCAATGCGGCGTGGCATGGAGGCAATCAGCCTGTGGCACTGCTGAGGTGTTATGGAGGCCCAGGATGCTTCGATAGCGGCCTTAAGCTCATCCAGAGTGTTGGGTCTTGCGTCTCTCAACTTCCTCTTCACAATATCCCACAGATTCTCTATGGGGTTCAGGTCAGGAGAGTTGGCAGGCCAATTGAGCACAGTAATACCATGGTCAGTAAACCATTTACCAGTGGTTTTGGCACTGTGAGCAGGTGCCAGGTCGTGCTGAAAAATGAAATCTTCATCTCCATAAAGCTTTTCAGCAGATGGAAGCATGAAGTGCTCCAAAATCTCCTGATAGCTAGCTGCATTGACCCTGCCCTTGATAAAACACAGTGGACCAACACCAGCAGCTGACATGGCACCCCAGACCATCACTGACTGAGGGTACTTGACACTGGACTTCAAGCATTTTGGCATTTCCTTCTCCCCAGTCTTCCTCCAGACTCTGGCACCTTGATTTCCGAATGACATGCAAGTACTTTGGACCACTGAGCAACAGTCCAGTGCTGCTTCTCTGTAGCCCTGGTCAGGCGCTTCTGCCGCTGTTTCTGGTTCAAAAGTGGCTTGACCTGGGGAATGTAGCCCATTTCCTGCACACGCCTGTGCACGGTGGCTCTGGATGTTTCTACTCCAGACTCAGTCCACTGCTTCCGCAGGTCCCCCAAGGTCTGGAATCGGTCCTTCTCCACCATCTTCCTCAGGGTCCGGTCACCTCTTCTCGTTGTGCAGCGTTTTCTGCCACACTTTTTCTTTCCCACAGACTTCCCACTGAGGTGCCTTGATACAGCACTCAGGGAACAACCTATTCGATCAGAAATTTCTTTCTGTGTCTTACCCTCTTGCTTGACGGTGTCAATGATGGCCTTCTGGGCAGCAGTCAGGTCAGCAGTCTTACCCATGATTGTGGTTTTGAGTAATGAATGGGCTGGGAGTTTTTAAAAGCCTCAGGAATCTTTTGCAGGTGTTTAGAGTTAATTAGTTGATTCAGATGATTAGGTTAATAGCTCGTTTAGAGAACATTTTCATGATATGCTAATTTTTTGAGATAGGAATTTTAGGTTTTCATGAGCTGTATGCCAAAATCATCAGTTTTAAAACAATAAAAGACCTGAAATATTTCAGTTGGTGTGCAATGAATCTAAAATATATGAAAGTTTAATTTTTATCATTACATTATGGAAAAGAATGAACTTTATCACAATATGCAAATTTTTTGAGAAGGACCTGTACACTGGATCGTGTTTATTCAAATATTGAACATGCATACAGAACCTTCACTCTACTACACTTAGGCCAGTCAGACCATCTTTCCCTGGCAATAATTCCTGGTTACACTCTTCTCATAAGATCTACTAAGCCCTTTGTAAAATTTATGAAAGCTGTGTCTGAAAGGGCCCGACTTCAGCTTCAGGACTGTTTTGATTACACTCTCTGGGAGGTGTTTGAAGAGGAGGACCTGGAGAAATACACAGAAACTGTGCTCTTCTATATCAACCACTGCACAGACAGGGTTGCAACCATAAAGAGGATAAGGACATTTCCTAACCAGAAACCATAAATGACTGGTAGGGTTCTGGGACTTAATAGGGGCAACACAGCTTTTAAAACAGCTGACAATACTTTCTATAGTACAGCTAGGGTGGACTTAAGGAGAGGCATCAAAGAGGCAAAAAGGGAGTTCAGGAAGAAGGTTTAAGCTCACCTGGATTATAATAATCCACACAGTGTGGAAACAGCTCACCAACTACAAGGCAATCTCAGCAACAACACCAAGGCAGACAACTTACTGTGTGAGGAACTCAATAGGTATTTTGCCAGCTTTGAGTCAACTGGCGCTGCTGCTGCTTCCCATCCTGCTCTCCTCTCTTCCTCTTTGCATGTTCTCTCTCTGCAAGAATATGAGGTCAGACGAGTGCTGAGGTCTGTGAAACAAAGTAATGCTGCTGGCCCTGATGTCATGCTTGGAAAGGTACTCCGGGCAGGTGCGAATCAGCTTGCA